>VDFB02075321.1:26596406-27796406 GCA_007258455.2 Sequoia sempervirens
CATAGCAAAATCTCGTTATTTAGGAAGATAGTTTATTGAGCCTAGCCTACGATCTAAGAACACAAAGCTGGAATCGACAAAAACACTAAAGATAGAGGACAATAGGACGACAATGGAAGCAGAATAGAGTTTGCACTTCTTTATTCCTTTTATATTCTGTTTTATTAAATATCTTATTGGTGTGTTTGAACAGTTAATTTTAATTCATTTACACACTTATTTTTCATACACACATTAAATGGCGCCCACCGTGGGGCCTATGCCCCTATTTTAGATTTATTTCTTGCTGGTTTTTCTTGTAGGTTTGCTCACAGGTTTTCTGGCATTCGGTAGCACATCGAGAAGATTCAAAATTTTTTATTTTTGCAGATATTTTGGCGCATCTGAAGACTGTTTCGGCGCATATGGGAATTTCTGCGATGCATCCGGGAAATAGAGTAGCGCATCTGTCACTTTCTATAGCGCATCTAGGCATTTAGTTAGCGCATCTAGGCATTTAGTTAGCGCATATAGGAAATAAGTTAGCGCATCTTTATATGTTTCACAAAATCAAAAAAAAAAAAGAAAAAAAAATTCTGCATTTAGAATAGCGCATCTAGGTTCTATTTTTGTGCATTTGGGTAACAGAGCGGCGCATTTGTATTTTGTTTTAGCACATTCAGGTAACAGAGTTGCACATCTGGTCCCTGTTTCTACGCATCTGGGGGACATAGCTTCACATCTAAATTGTAATCGAGATTCTGAATCTGACGCCTTCCGCAGACAAAATTTCTTTTATTTCTTTTTACTGGGTTTTAAAATGAATCAATCTAGGGTAGCCACCACACCTTTATCATGCAGTTAAAACGAACCCCATGTCTGTTGTGAAGAAAAATACACACTTAGAGTAAATCACTTTTGATTTTGGTGCACATAAAATGAATTTGTTTACTCTTATTGACTGTGCTTGAAAGTGGTAGGTGATTATGCTCTCACCCTGTGCAAACTAGGTGATCAGAAAACCAGACCCACTTTTCCCTATGTAACCCTGACTCAATAATTGAAGTATCCTCTCCCCTTGCACACTTGTGCGATCCTGGGTGCAAGAGAAATAGTTATTGACTCTAGAAATTGGGCTTGCCTTAAGAGAAAAAGTACTCACCTTAAGAGACGACTCAAACTGGCAATGGAGCTAAGGCCAAGCTACCCCCGACCGGTATACAAATGTAAATATTAAGGGAAAACCTAAGGTTGCTTGTGCGGATGTGTCATACGGATGGAGTTGTACTCCCTTAAACCCTATTGAGCTTAACCTCTTCAGGCTGGAGTGCCACCTTAATGGTGATTAATCTCTTGCCCCATGTATGGCCACTCGAACGGGGTCCTGAACTAAAAACCATTGTTTAGAAAGCCAAAAACCTTCTATCTGCTAGTCCAGCACTGGTCGGTGTGAAGCCTTCCACACTTTCGCAGTCAATAGTAGAGGTGATCAGCTCGCCATGGGAGTTTCATGGGGGTTGGAAGCTTGGTTGGCCTGAGAAGAGAGTGCATTGTAAGGGGGAGCCCGTGCAGCCAAGCTTCTGGATTCACACGCTACTAATATGCGGTTGGGGAAACCCATGTGGAGTCTAGCGGATATTGTTCTGGCCTAACCTAGGTTGTGCTTGTCCTATTCTGTGCTTGGTTATAAATCAACTTAAATCAGACTATTTTCTGTGCTTTCAAAACATTAATTCAGATAAAGGATCATCCAAGAACGAACATGACAAATTTTAGCTAAAAACTGGTCAAAACTGTCCTTAGAAAAACTATTTTAGCGCATCTAGGGAAAACTATAGTGCATTTAAATTATGTTTTGGTGCATCTGTGTTCTGTTTCGGCGCATTTAGGGTATTATGTTGTGCATATGTGCTCTGTTTCTGCGCATCTGAGGTATTCTGCAGCGCATTTGACTATTCCTCCAACGCATTTACCTTTTTCTGTAGCGCATTTAGGAAACATAATAGCACTTTTAGGTTTCTGTCATAGACCAAAATCTCTGAGATTTTACTCCCATGTTGAGAAAGTGGAAATCAACCAAGTTCACCAAGAAATCAGTTTTCAATAGGATCAAGAAGCCCAAAACAAATTTAAGTTACAAAAAGACTTTAGATCGCAGAAAATTTCTGTATAAGAGCCGAGACGTCTTGCTCCATTATCGCACATTCCTCCATAGATACCAAGACTACATTAGGGGATTCACCGACGATTATGCTGTAGAACCTTTGGCTACCCAAGCTTATTATCAAAGATTAGCATTGTCTCAACGTCACAATCTTAATCAACCTCTCGAGTTTGAGAATATACCGCAACCTTCAATTGAATATTCAACGCGTCCTAATCAAATCCTTCAGTAACCTTTGATCATATCAAGGATTTCTTACATACGCCTGTTTTTACAAGATCTCAACACAACAGGCTAGGAGAAACATCTCTACAAGAAACTTCCACCCACAACATTCAAGAAGAAGGTGAACGTGATAGTCCCCTTTTTAGTGTGAGTCGCAATCCTCTTTTTGGTGACAACAATATGGCTGATAGAGGGGAAGATTCGTTGCTTAAGAACACAAACAGGAACAAAAATCCCATAGATAGTGATGATGAGCAAGAGGAAGAACTTCAACTTAAAGAGGCGGAACAAAATCCCAAGTTTCTTAAAATCTTTGAACAGATTATACAATGTGACAAAGAGAAGTATTTTCTTTTCTTAGCATATCAAGGAGCTAAATTGCCTAAAGACTTTGATACTGAGAAATTAAAAACCACCGAAGAAGAGCCATCCCTATCTAAATTCGCCTCCTTAGAAAAAAAGTTTAGAGAAATGCAGGGAGAACTCAAAGAATTACGAGGAGGAACTGCAACCAAGAAATACACTTTGGATGACATATGTCCTTATCCTTTCGATAGAAGTCTCAACATGATTCCATTCCCTAAACACTGTGAAATTCCCAAATTTGATCGTTATAATGGAAAATTGGACCCAGTTGACCATGTTAGAGACTTTCGAAACATGACATTGGAATTTTTCCACGAGGATACATATTTATTGCGATTATTTCCTCGAAGCCTTGGAGTCAACTCTATGGAATGGTTATCTAAGATTACACCTCCTGTTCAAACATTTGAGGAATTGATAAATTTATTCATAACACAATACTCCTACAACATTCAACACCAGATCACCATGATTGATCTTTGCAAAGTTGCACAAAAACCTGGGGAATCTTTCACTACCTTTCTTCAAAGATGGAGGAGAATGTTCGCTAGGTACCCCCGTCATGTCCCTGAAAAGGAGAAAATGGTTACTTTCATCAATAGCCTCAACTCAGAAATGAGCTATCATTTAAATCTACACTGTCCACCTTCCTTTGAGAAATTGATTGAGGATGCCATCACCATCAAAAGTGCTTTGGTCAAAAGAGGGACAATAAAACTTGATAGGGACAACCCTAGCTCATCTAACCATTATAACAATCAAGACAAATCTAAATTTTGGACTCGCAACAAAAACATTGTAAATGATGATGTTGTTGACGCAAATCATGTCGCATCTAAGCCATTTGTTTTGAGTGCTCCCAATGCGACTCGGCACAATAATTACAACAATATCAATTCAGTCACGAACCAAGGAAACAATCATCCCCCTCCAACGCACAACAATCAAGGGACTGTCAACAACCAAAACTATTGAGGAAATAACAACACCTTAGGGAATACCTCAAACACAAACCCACAACATTTTCCATTCTTCTCCAATAGAAGAAATTTCACACCACTAGGACAATCCTTGGAATCAACTTTCAAAGAGGTTATGGAAAAAAATGTCCTTACGTTGCCACCACAACGCAATTATGAACCTAGTATAAAACCTACATCATGGAATGAGGCTTATTTTTGTGACTATCATAGGTGCAGAGGTCATCGTACAAACCAATGTCAAGCTTTGAAACATGCTATTCAAGATCTCATTGACAAGGGCATTATCACAGTAGAAGGACAACATAAATCCAATGAAGATCACCAAGCATTTCACAATCCTCTACCAAATTATCAAAACGGAGAGTCTTCTGATAAAAGTTTGAATCAAATTGATGACAATGTAATCCGTCACCTCTATACAGACGATGAGCAAGTCAATGTTATAAAAATTAAAGAGAAAGTAGACAATGGACAAGTAAATGTCACAACGAGAGCCCAAGCTAAAGTTATCTTAAAGGGTACCTCTTCAAAATCCACTGAGACCTTCCCTCAACATCAATATGACTTAGTTCACCAACTTCGAAAAACTCTGGCTCAAATTTCCATTTTTGAACTCCTAAAGATTTCCCCTGCACACAAGGAAATTTTAGAAAAAGCCCTTTTTGAGATGACTGTATCCACAGATTTGGATGTGAACCGATTTCAAGCCATGGTAGGACATTTGTCCTCATCTACGTGTCTCTCATTTTCTGACAAAGATGATGTTTCCATGACCCATCCCCACAATTCATCTTTATACTTAGAGGTCATGATCCATAAATTCCGTGTTAAACGTGTTCTAATAGATGGAGGGGCTGGTCTAAATATATGTACCTTGAAGGTGGTTCAAGCATTAGGATTTGCAGAAGACTCCATTGATCCTAGAAGGAAGATTACCATTAAAGCCTATGATGATGAGGAGAGAACATCAAAAGGTCTAATCATGCTACCAATTAGAGTGGGACCTGTTATCAAAAATACCTTTTGTCAAGCTTTAGATCGAGATCTTGCATACAACATCTTGTTGGGTTGTCCTTAGATCCATGAAATGCAAGCTGTTTCGTCCACTTACCATCAATGTCTTAAGTTTCCATATGATGGATAGGAAATCACTATACCAGCTGATAATTCAAACACCCAAACTTGTGCCAATATCAAAGCTCATCAGGATACTTTGGTTCCCAATAATCGAGAAGCACTTGCTGATACTTCTCCTAAGCATAATACACAAATCAGTCAATTAGCCAAAAGCTTTGACAAGAAACTGCAGTTCAAGGAAAGCGGAGTTGGGGAATATTCCCTTTGTCTTGCTAATCTACCTACATCTCCTAAATCACATGGAAAGCCTTCTATTACACAACAATAGATATCAGCAGCATCAGCATCAGCACAAATACAAGCAGAGCCCACTACCAAGTTCAATGGACAATTTGTTAAAGAAAAGTTTCCCATGGGAGATTCTGAGGATACAACGATTCTAGATTGGCTTTATAAGGATGAAGAAGAAGTAGTTCTAAATGTCACCTTACCAACAGATCAATATGGAAAAGGATATTCCATCATGCAAAAGATGGGATATGACAATGGTCCTCTTAGAAAAAGGAAAGAAGGTGTAGTTGAGCCTATCCATCTTCCAGGGCTTGCTGCATATGATAAAACTGGAATAGGCTATGATGCTACCCAATCTAAACAGTCACAAGGTAATGATTTTACACTACAAGAAGGTTCTGATAAGAAAGAGACATGTTTGGCATCAATCCTGAATTGCATAGAAAATAATTCTGATACCAACTCTGCTGAATATGAATGGGATACCATCCGCAATAATTAATTTTGGAGGGACAAAGAGGTAGATGTCATACACAAGTATATGCCCACTTTAATCAAAGGAGAAGGTTCAGGATCCCAACCACAAGAATCTGAACCATAACGCAACTATGAGTCTAGTGATACTGAGTCAGATTTTAACGAACAAGACTATCAGGAGAATAGTACCATCATTGACCTACCTCATACCTCGGATCCTACAGATAACTCTATCTTGACCCTAACTATCGCCGATTTCACAAAACCAAATGACATGTTACCTTTAATTCACCTTGATCTCATTGACTGGGATCTGACCGAACCTATTAATATACCTATTTTTCCCAATGACGAAGCTATCATAAACTTCCTTTCCGCCGAAGGTGTCGATAATTGTTCCACTAGCGATTGTCAGTATGAAGTCTTTAATCAGGAGAGTGTCAAGTCTCCTAGCTGCAAAAATGAAAATAAAGAAAAATGATCTAGTGGTGAAAACCAGAATATGGCAGTACTAGATCAAGCAAAAGATAAAATAAAGAGCATATCAGATGGTGAAAACCTTTTTAAGGCACCAGCTGATGGGACTCTTGACACTCTCTCAGAGCACTATCATGAGCGATCGCCCATCTTGATCGAACATACTAAGGAAATCAATATTGCAACTACAGATAATCCAAGGATTTTACAGATAGCTGAATCAATGATAGATAAAGAAATCCCAGAATTCATGAACTTTCTCAAAGAAAATCAAGTTAATTTTGCTTGGTCATATGCAGACATGCCGGGCCTTGATCTTGATCTCATTATGCATCATTTATCTATCAAACTAGGAGCTAAACCAGTAAAACAAAAGCTCAGAAAGATGAATCCTCATGTAGCACTACTAGTTAAAGAAGAACTCAAGAAACTCCTAGATGTAGGTTTTATAAGACCAATTGCCTATGCAGAATGGATCTCCAACATTGTACCAGTAGCAAAACTAGACAAACGTGTAAGAGTATGCACTGATTTCAGAGATCTTAACAAAACTTGCCCAAAGGATGACTTTCCGCTTCCGAGCATCGACACTATAGTTGACTTGACAGCAGGCCATGCCATGTACTCATTAATGGATGGTTTCTCTGGTTACAACCAAATCAAGATTGCACCAGAAGACCAAGAGAAAACAACTTTCACTTGCCCATGGGGAACATATTGTTGGAATGTCATGCCTTTTGGCTTGAAGAATGCTGGAGCTACTTATCAAAGAGCTATGACTATGATCTTTCATGACATGATGCACACATTCATGGAGGATTATGTAGATGACATATTGGAAAAATCACACACCAGAGAAGGAAACTTGGAAATACTATCTAAAATATTCACCAGATTGGAGAAATTCAAAGTTCACCTAAATCCTAAGAAATGTATTTTTGGGGTCACATCCGAAAAGCTGCTAGGATATATTGTTTCAGAAAAAGGAATTGAAGTAGATCCTGGAAAAGTTTAGGCAATCATGCAGATGCCTCCTCCAAAGAACATCAGTCAATTGAGGTCATTACAAGGGCGACTACAGTCCATCAGAAGATTCATTGCACAATTGGCTGACAAAAGTCTACCATTCACACATATCCTACATAAAAATGTTCCTTTTAGATGGGATGATAAATGTGAAATGGTATTTCAACAAATCAAATAGTACCTAATGAACCCACCAGTTCTCGTTCCACCAAATCCGGACAAACCATTGATCCTGTATATTGTTGCAACTGAGACATCCTTGGGAGCATTATTAGCACAGGAAGACCATGAAGGGAAAGTATGTGCAATCTATTACATTATCAGAACACTAACAAGTCATGAGCTTAACTACACTTTCATTGAGAAAGCTTGTTTAGCAGTAGTCTTTGCTTCACAGAAATTTTGACATTACATGCTAACTCATACAATCAATCTAGTTTCAAAAATTGATCCACTCAAATACCTACTAAGTAAAGCATCACTAACAGGAAGGTTAGCAAAATGGGTCATGATTTTGAGTGAGTTTGACATCCACTATGTTGATCGCAAAGCAATCAAAGGACAAGTTATTGCAGATCAACTAGCAGACACTCCTTTACAAACAGAGCACCCCTTACACATTGAGTTTCCAGATGCTGATGTTTTCACGGCAGACTCTAAGCAGTTATGGTCCTTATACTTTGATGGTTCTTTTACTCAACATGGATTGGGGGCATGCATTCTCTTTGTCACCCCTCAAGGACATACCATTCCTTGGTCATATAGGCTAATGTTTCCATGCACCAATAACATAGTCGAATATGAAGCACTAATCACTGGATTAAAGACAGCATTGGAATGGAGGATTACAGAGCTACAAGTTTATGGTGACTCACAGTTAGTCATTAATCAAATCAATAATGACTATCAGACTAAAGATGACAAGTTGTTGCCATACAAGAAGATGATTGATGAATTCAAAAAGTACTTTGTGGACATTCAGTTCACACAAATTCCAAGGATTGACAATAAAGCGGCTGACGCTATGGCCATGATCGCCTTATTGATACAACTCCCAGGAAAACAAACTTGCTATGAATTTCTGGTGAAACAATTATTTACACCTGCCTATGACACACCCGAAAGCCAAATTATCTGCCACCTAGTAGGATCTGATTCACCTTGGTATGGTAAGATTTATACCTACCTAAAAGATGACACTTTACCACCTGACTTATCCCACAACCAAAAGCGTAACTTTATCCAACAATCCTCTCGATATACCCTCATCGCTGATACCTTTTATTGCTGTGGTCTTGATGGTACTTTACTTTGATGTCTTGAACTTGACGAATGTGACAAAGCTTTACAAGAAGTTCATGGGGGCATTTGTGGTACTCATTTGAGTGGACTAACCTTATCTAAGAAATTGATTAGAATGGGCTACTACTAGCCTACAATGGAAAGGGAATCATTCACTTTTGTTAAAACATGCTCAAAATGTCAGATTCATGGGAATCTTATTCATGCTCCTGCGCAAGAACTTCATTCATTTACACCCACCTGGCCATTCTCTTAATGGGGGTTAGATCTAGTGGGAAAAATTCGCCCTTCTTCGTCAAATGGGCATAAGTTTATTATCACAGCGACATAATATTTCACTAAGTGGATTGAGGCAGTACCTCTCTCTAAAGTCACTGGAAAAAAAATGTCATCCTTCATACTCAACTACATTATTTGTCGATATGGTATTCCTAATACCATTATTATAGATAATGGTCGACCTTTCAAAAATCAGGATGTTGATGAACTTTGTGAAAGATTCCATATTCAACATAGATATTCCACGCCTTACTATCCTCAAGGGAATGGCCAAGCAGAGGCCTCAAACAAGACTATCCTAAAGATCTTGAAGAAAACTGTCAATGACTCAGGGAAGGATTGGCATGTTCAACTCAATCCCGCCTTGTGGGCTTACAGAATTAGTGTCCGAATGCCGACAGGAGCAATGCCTTTTGCCCTCGTCTATGGAGCAGAAGCCATATTTCCTTTAGAGGTAGAAATACCTTCTTTAAGAGTATCACTGAAAGGTCTCATAACAGATGAGGAATACAGAGTTTCCTGACTACAAGAGTTATAACTTCTAGATGAAAAGACACATAGAACAGCTGACCATTTGAAGGCATACCAGCAGATGATGTCTCGCAGCTATAATCATAAAGTAAAGCCACGTACCTTCCAGGTGGGGGATCTAGTTCTGAAAGAGAACCCACGAAATCAACAAGACCGAGAAAAGAAAGGAAAATTCGAACCAAATTGGCTAGGCCCTTACATGGTTATTGCAGTCTACAACTCGGGAGCATACAAGTTATCAATGCCCGAAGGAGACCTGTATGATGAACCCATCAATAGCATACATCTTAAGAAGTACTATGTTTAAGTCAGAAAAAGTCCTGAAGAAATCCAAATACAGCAGAAAATGTCCTGAAGAAATCCAAAAATAGCAGAAAAAGTCCTGAAGAAATCCAAAAATAGCAGAAAAAGTCCTGAAGAAATCCAAAAATAGCAAAAAAAAGTCCTGAAGAAATCCAAAAACAACAGAAAAAGTCCTGAAGAAATACAAAAAAAATCAGAAAATCAAAAAATCAAAAAATCAAAAAGAATGTCATAGGGTGAAAACCTGGCAAACAGGCAGTCTATTGACAGAAAAATACAAAAAAATCAAAAAGAAATCAGAAAAATGCAATAAATATAGATAGTGAAAATCTGGCAAACAGACGCTATCTGTACCTCTCCATTTATTAGTTCCTGTTTCGCACTTTGTCTTTTCCATGCTTCCCTTTTTCTGCATCTTTTTCCGCATCTTAAGGTCATTAATTGCATCATCCTGCCGCCATCTGCCTAGAGGGTTCAAACGTCTTACCATGACTTGATCATTTGTACATATTCCTTTCCTCAAGTTGTGTCAATAAACGGGGCAAAAACTCAACTAGGGGCACTTAACTTTCAGAGCATACCAACACAGCTAGACCATGACATAGAAATCCAAGCATGCACACAAACAACAAACTCATGCAACCACTTTATCCGATCATGAAACACTTTTCAGCGAGATGTCATATCCTTGTCTATTGGATGATCTAGAAATCTGAATAATGCATGAAATAATAGTATTATATGTTTGACCAAAAGTTGTTTGATTTTCGATATCATTACTCTGGAGCATACTCAATGATGTACTGAACTAGAGTAGCAAGGAATGAGAATGGTTTTTCTTTTGTCTGCTGTCTGGAGGTTAACACTTAATCTGATGCAAATATGTCACAGGACATGACGATCAAAGAAAATATCATCAATGACAGTTCCACATTTGCATCAAAATGGTGGTTAATCTTTGTCTATTTGTGCAAGAAATGCTCAGGTCATCTCTGTTCAATTATACCTCGATGCTTGTGTTTGCTTGCTATATCAAAATTCATGAAAGTTGTACTCTGGTCATCATTGGAGCTAATTTCCCCTCTGATGCTTGTACATACTTCCAACATTTTAAATGTTCTATGATGATTCAAGAAGGCTTGAAGTAGGCTTAACAAACTGATTAGTTTCATGTAGTTGCATATTCATTAGATCATTGTATATATCTGCATATTGGATTCACATCGGTGTTTTGAAAGACTGAAGGATTGCATCAACGGTTGTCATACAGTTTTGAGCTCTTGTGGAGGACATTTGGACATTTGACTCATTGCATCTGTTCATTATTATCATTTATCATCTTTATCCTTAGTATCATCATTCTCATTCATTGATCTATCATTTCATTCTCATTTTTCATTCATCATTCATCATTTTATCATTCATTTATAATTTGTCTTTTCACTTCGTCATCATTATTTATCAGTCGTTATATCATTCATTTATTACTTCATTCCTTTATCATTATCATTTCATTGTCATCCTCATCATTTTACCATGACCATTTTATCAGTTTCATAGCATTTATTATTCATTCCATCACTATCATTTCCCATTTTTGTTATCATCACCACTTTTAGTTAACATTTAATCATTTTATCATTATAATCTCGTATCATATCATTATCATTTTATCATTTCATCATTCATTTATCATTTATCATTTCATTATTCATTTATCATTCATCATTTCATTATCCATTTATCATTTATCATTTCATTATTCATTTATCATTTTATTATTTCATCATTCATTTATCATTTATCATTTCATCATTCATTTATCATTTATCATTTCATCATTCATTTATCATTTATCATTTCATTATTCATTTATCATTCATCATTTCCTCCATTTATCATTTATCATTTCATCATTCATTTCATCATTCATCAGTTTATCATCTCATATCATTACCATTATCATTTATTACTTCATCATTTAATCATTTTCTCATTCATTTATCATTTTATCATCATTGCATTATCATCATATTACCATTTTACATATCATTTATCGTTTCATCCTTATTAATACCACATTCATTATCTACCTTATCACGATGCATTTCATACATGGAAAATTTAAAACTAAATTAACATCTCCCATATATACATACATCATCACAAAATCATTGCATACACATCATCATCACTAGATCATCCTGCATCATAATGATTAGTCCACACAAATAATAAAAGCATATCAACATCCATCTCATATCATATATGCATAATAGGTCACATCCATCACATAGCACACATGCATAAACATAACATCATCAGAAACATCGCCACTGCATATCATCGCTCATCAAAATAATACAAATATCCAAATGTCCAATGAAGCTAACAAAGTCAGAACATCATACATAAGACATGATCAAAACTCAATATACATAAAACATCATACATCAGCCCCAAATGGCTAACTAGTGGATGCCCCTGAAGGAGCTGATCCGGAAGGAGGTGGCCTGCCACTCGTCCCTGCATCATGATCCCGTCGAGGCCCTGTAACCTCTCTGCCATGTGTCGATGTCCGGGATCGGGTCCTCGTCCTGCTGTGAGATCTGGGAAATGGTTCTCGCCGCTCAGGAGGGCATAAATCCTCGTAGCAAACTCTGTAATACTCTGCTTCTCTGGCTGCCTCGAATCCCTCTACAATGGCCTCTCGTAAGGAGGTACTCTCTATGGTACCCATCAGCCTCTGTGCTACACCCTCAGCCTCCTGTGCCCATCGTCTAAGGGCATCCCTCTTTGCTACCAACTGTGCCACCTTGGGATCCGGGGTAGGCATCTGAACCTGTACCTGTGCCTGTGCCTGTGCCTATGTCTGAGCCTATGCAAGCTGTGCCTATAACTGCACTATCATGCTCTGAGCCTGCACTAACTGACTCTGAAGCTGTGCTTGCTGCCCTTGAAAGGTCTGCACCTGACCCTGCAAAGCATCTATCTGTGCCTACTGGGACAAAAATGTCACCCTAATCACTGTCTGAGGCCTAGCACCGGATATGTACCGCCGAGGAACCTATACTCGGCCGAGGCTATCTAGTCTCTGCTACCTCTGCTAATCCCCATCATCTCCATCATCTCCGTCATCTGAGCTGTCCTCCTCCTCCCCATCTCCACTCTCCTCACTTTCCTCTCCCTCCTCCTCCTCTCCTCCACCCATAGCCTGCTCCCCTCCACCCATAGCCTGCTCCCCACCAACCACACCTCCCTGTATCCCTACTCCTGGCTGTGGTGCTACTCTGATCGCCCGTGCCTCATCTGGCACTATGAACCATGGAAATGGATGTGTGTGAAAGTACTGGGCATAGTCATCTGTCATCCCCGCATCCAATACATCTGGCCTGTCCGCCCATACCTCAGGCTGTAAAGTAGAGTACTCTATATACGCTGCCTGGTATGGAATGCATGGCCCCCATCCTACATCCCCCTTACGCCGCCCATAATGAGCAATGCCCTGGGGCATCCCCTGAGTAAATCCAAACTACCTCAGAACTCGTAGTGCCAGAAACCTCTCAATAATAATGGGCATCCACCCTATCAGGTATCGTGGTCTGCACACAAAAGGCATCTCTAGCTGATCTGTCGCCCATGCCTCGCAATCTGTATAGGGCCTCCATATCACCACATCCACATCATCCAAGACTCGCCGCCAGTAATCTACCTTGCCCAGCCTTTGCTGGACAACTGCGCTAGAATACGCATATACATACGGCCTCCTTGCTCGTCTCGCCCTAGTACACAGTGGTCTCGTGATAGCAATGTGCTCCCATGCCCAGATCTGCAACAATGTAACTCCACTTGCCAGACTGGTGGATCCTCTGTACATAATCCGATGTAAATCATGGTACATGTCCGCTAGGACACAACTACCCTAGGCAAATCTCCGTGGCTGAGTGATCATCCACTCCAGCATCCTCTCCCAACCCATGGCGAATCCCTTGGACCGATGGTCTGGTCCAAGGAATCCTCCAACAAATGCTGCCAACACTGCAACCAAAGCCGGATACCTGCTGAAATCATCTCAATCTATCCAGTACCCATAAATACCAGGATCGCCACATATCCGCTGCAACGCCTTGGTCCCACCAATCTCCTTGTGGTCATAAACCACAAGGGCTCCAACAACCAGAATCCCTAGAATCTGATACACATCCTCTGGCGTCACACTCATCTCACCCGTCGGCAGGTGGAAGGTGTTATGCTTAGAATGCCATCCTCGGCCAAGGCCGTCAACAGTCCCCTGTTGGCCTGAATGCCTCGCGGCATGGCCAACAACGGTCCCAATCTGCAGTCTGCTATCACCTGTAGCTCTGCAGGGGTCAGCTCTCCTATCTGCTCCCAACATAGTGGGAACTGCTCTCTGACCTAGAGGCTTTTGAAAGCCTCCTATTTTGATCAACCATCACAACAAATACATCAAATCAGACTCCTATCACATGATTTATCTAGTCAACATAGCATATCAATGACCCATATCAAATGTTACATCAATCTAGCAGCATGTCCAATCAATCTACTCTATCATCATTTACTTTTTGTTTTTCTTTTCAGGAAAGCAAATTTATCAACACACATATCATTTTCTATTTGTATTTCAATCATGAATGCAAATTTTTACCTCCATTTTTACTATTTGTTTTCTATTGCAGAAAGCAAATTTATCCAACATCTACTCTTTGTTTTTCAATCGCGAGAAGCAAGGTTATCCAAATCATATCACTCAATCAATCATTTTACTGTTCAACATCTCCTATTTGTTTTCTATCGCAGAAAGAAAATTTATCCAACATCTACTCTTTGTTTTTCAATCGCGAGAAGCAAAGTTATCAAATCCAAATCAATCAATTCCTCATCTACTCTTTGTTTTTCAATCGCGGAAAGAAAAGTTATCAGTTCTCTATCCAATTTTCTATCCTATCAACATGATGATCCGACAATTTATCTATCTATTGACTAAAGAAGCAATTTTAATCATCATTTTTCATCCCACAAGCATTTTAAATTTTTTTTCCTAAAAGCGCAATTCTGTCGCCTCTATGTGCTGAAACCCCATATGCGCTAAAGTTTTTCTCCGATGCGCTAGACTGTTTACCCAATGCGCTAAAACTCCATATGCGCTACTCTGTCTTGCCTATTCGCTACTCTAACTACCCGATGCACAACTCTAGTACTTTTGGAACAAAACCCTAAATGCGCAGTTATGTGCCCTATATGCGCTAAAACACCTACCTAGCCGATTTTGCCCTAAATGCGCAACTCTATTTATCGGATGTGGTAAAAGATCAATTTTTAATCTGTTCCTAGATGTGCTACGAAATTTCCTAGATGCGCTACAAGAATTATCGAATGTGTTATAACTTTTCCTAAATGCGCTAAAACATTCGAACAAATTTTAATCCGACTTAAAACTAATTCAAATTCGATCTAAAAAGCAAAAAATTGACAACATAGAGGGTTTGAATCACTCACCGGTGGTCCATACGTCGTTGGTCTCTGATATTGTTGTGCTCGCTCGAACCTATGTCTATGCACGGGGATCACCATCTCGCCAAGTCACTCTCAGAGCTCGTATTTTACTATAGCAGTAGGGTGAAAATGACACTTCATTTTACCCCTTTTACCTTATAAGGGTCCTTTGGGGGTGGGCATTAGTGGCATTTTCCATTTTTTTCACCCTCATTTTCACTGGGGCATCGACCACATCATCAATCGGGAGCTAAATCACTGTTTCCCTATCACTATCAACTTCTTTTTCCATGATTTTCCTCCCGAGGGGGCATCATCAAATATCAAAAAATCAAAAACATATCAGGGGCAAAATTTTTATTTTTCTTTGAAGCAATGCGTTTCACACATCACTTCAAAGAGGGGCAAAATGTATATGCATAAAAATGGTCATGTCTATAATCTTGGCAATTAATTAAATATTTATTATTTAATTAATTTTTCTAAAGTCCTCTACATATGATTAAATTTAATTAATTTAATTATATTGTTCATTCATCTTATTTCTTTCTCCATAATTAAATAAATTTATTTTATTTAATTATTTTCATACGCCCACTTAATTAATTAAATAAATACATTTTATTTATTTAAATTAATTATCATTGTTTGAATTTAAATTAAATCTTTTGATTTAATTAAGTTTAAATATTTTCTCTTTGTTCTATTCTTCTTCTAATTAATTAAAAGTTTCATTTAATTAATTTCATAAAAGTGATTTAATTAAATAAATCTTATTTAATTAAAAATATCTTATGCTTTCTTTCTAAATCACAATTAGGTATTTTATTAAATTGTGCAATCTTCTCATATCATAATTAAATATTTTATTTAATTATGAGATCTGCTTTTTTCAATAAAACTGATTAAAACTCTTTTCTCACCACAAGTTTTCTTCTGCTTTTAAAAGCTTAATTAAATATTTTATTTAATTAAGAAAAGCTGAATGTCCTCCACAAATAAATAATTGAATTTTTAAATTCATTTATTTATTAGCTTTTAATCTTTCTTTTATTCTTATCTTCTCTTCTTTTTCCTCTTTCATAAAAAAAATAGAAAAATCTTGTTTTTAGGTTTCTTCTATCTTCTCTTCAATTTCATCTTTCTTCAACCATTCGATCTGCCAGGAATTATCACAACCGTTAATCAAGACAGCCAATCAAAATCATTTGAAAAATCTATAAATACCTATGTGAATCCAAGCATTGGTAATAGGCAATTAATTAGAATTCATGCATTTAGTTCATTAGCACTTTAATTTCATAGCATCATGTTTATTTCAAGTTTTTTAGCTCAAATCACCATCATAGCAAAATCTCGTTCTTTAGGAAGATAGTTTGTTGAGCCTAGCCTACGATCTGAGAACACAAAGCTAGAATCGACAAAAATACTAAAGATAGAGGACAATAGGACGACAATGGAAGCAGAATAGAGTTTGCACTTATTTATTCCTTTTATATTCTATTTTATTAAATGTCTTATTGGTGTGTTTGAACAGTTAATTTTAATTCATTTACACACTTATTTTTCATACACACAACATCAATAACAGAATACTGAGTTTGCATCTCTATTATTTTAATGTTCTATTTTTAAAATAATGTCTTATCAGTGTGTTTGATTCATTTGTTTTTACATATTTAGCACGCATAAAAATTGATCACACATTTCTAGAACCCACCATGGGGCTCTTGCCCCATTTTTAACATTTATTTGTAGGTTTT
The DNA here is from genome assembly GCA_007258455.2 of Sequoia sempervirens. Taxonomy (NCBI): domain Eukaryota; kingdom Viridiplantae; phylum Streptophyta; class Pinopsida; order Cupressales; family Cupressaceae; genus Sequoia; species Sequoia sempervirens. The sequence continues at coordinate 26,613,167 of VDFB02075321.1, forward strand.
CTGAAAAGGTTTTGCATTTTGGAATTTAAATTTTCAGCAAAAATTTTCATTTTAGCGCATACAAGGATTTTTGAAGTGCATACGTAGCTTTCTAAAGTGCACCTGTGATTTATTTCAGCACCCTTGTAGGCACTTCGACGCATCTAGGAACTATTTTGACACATTTATGAGACAAAATGGCGCATATACCCAGCTCGGTTTATTAAATATTTTTGAAAAACAATTAAAAAATAGTTACATTTTGTTTCAGCATATTTAGGAGTTTTTGTAGCACATTTGAGACTTTTTGTACCGCATATGGGATCTGTTGTAATGCATTTACTTGTTATTGTTGTGTATATAGGTTATATTTTAGCACATACAGGTTATAACTAAATAAGTCTTTGAGTTTGACACCTTCTGTAGACAAAACCTCTTCTCGCTTGAAAAGAACCAATATAGGATAGGCACAACTGGTTTTAAAACAAAAAAGCAACCCTAGGATATACATGTATTTAAAATTAAGCAATCTAGGATAGTAACCACACATTGATTTTGTGGTTAAAATGAATCCCATACTTTTTGTGAAGTAATATCTTCACATAGTTTAGATAATTGTGATTTGGGTTTTAAAAAGAATAGTGTCTACTATGTTTGTGGCAATAGGTCTATGCTCTCCCCTTAACTGGGTGACTAGAATACGAGACTTTCATTTTACATTCATGCAATTTTACTACTTTATTACATCCTGTAGAGGGTTTGCTCTTGTGGGAAAAAGTACTCACCCAAAAGGAACAACTCAAGTGGGTTCAAGCCAAAGCTAGGCTATTCCACCCCACTATAAAAATTAAAGAAAATCAAGGGAAACTCTCTTTTTCTGGTAGTGTACAAGATAACCATCCCCAAAGCCTTTGTTCTAAAGGTTGGGAGGTCTCCTGAGGGAGTTTATTATTTTCACATTGAACATAAATCCTTACTACAAACCTAGTGTAGTAGCTAGCCGAAGTCAATTTCTGAACATTATAATAATCACAGTGCAAGGGGAGGAAAGAATCTGCCCCCAAGATACTCACCATATAACTACCAAGGACCATTTTATCAGGGGATACAATATCCACTTTAATCACTTTGAGTACATGCCTAGAAAAGACAAAAAAATGGGCACCCCTTTGAGGGTGACACAGATGTGTGAGTCAACATAGTTCTAATATATGGGTTGTTGATTATTATGATGAACTACCTGAGTACTACGAGTGAGTCTCCTTGAATTTTCTGTCATGTGTAAAACTTGTGAAAACATTTTTGAAACATACACTTGATGTTTAGTATAGGACTTAAAAACAACTATTTTTAGAGTGTTTGTTGTGTTTTCAATCACACTAATTTGGATAAAATGTCATGTAAAATGAACATGTCAAATTTTAGCTAAAACCGCTCACAAACTATTTGAATAGTTACCTTGGAAAAACTATTTTAGCGCATATAAGGTATATTCTAGTGCATATGAGGTATCTTCTAGCACATTCACTAGTTAATTTAGGGCTTTTAGGGTTTTTTTAGCACATTGAGTATTTTAGCACATACACTGGCTATTTTGAAAATAAACCTTTCGGTCATTGTCAACACTTTTTTCTGAAGCATAGAGCAGCGCATCTGGGACATATTGTAGTGCATTTGACCATTTCTCTGACCCGTATCCCTATTTCTGAAGTGCATATAGGGGGCATAATAGCACATTAGTCACTTTTCCTAAATCATTTTTTTTGACAGATCTGAGTTTATAGTATTCTCGACCTAGTAGCATATGAACATTTTCTCTCATGCTTAGGGAGTGGAAATCTACCAATTTTTTCAAGAAGTCAATTTCCAATAAAAACAGGAAACACAAGAGACCTCTAGGATACAAGAAAACCTTACAACGAAGGAAGTTTTTATATAAGAGTCAAAACATCTTGCTCCATTATTGGAAATTCCTCCATAATTACCAAGATTTTGTTAGGGGATTTACTGAAAAATACGTTGTAGACCCACTAGATTCATGACCCTATTTTCAAAGAAGAGCCCTCTCACAATGACACAATCACAATTAGCCTCTTGATTTCAACTATATACCACAACCTTCTACTGAATATCTGACACATCATAGTCAAATAGTTTAGTGAGTCGAAATAGGCTATACTAATCATTCTTTGAAAACAAGGATCAAATCTTATAAGTGCACCTTTTATCACAAACTTCTAAATTCTTGGTTCAACTTTTCCCAATAGGATTCTGATATCCTTTATCATTGGAAGCCACAACCACAAATTTGGAAGCACATTTTTGGTCATATCGTAATATTTTCATCTTATCAGATTCAAACATCATCATTGGTGGCACTCATCAAATTATGATCTAAGTTTAGAACAACATATTGAAATCATATGCCTATTTTTACAAGATCACAATATAATAAGCTGAAGGAATATATTCAATAAGAAGATCATACCCCAAGAACTCCAGAGGAAGGTAAAAGTAGTGATCCTCTTTTTAGTGTGAGTCAAAATCCCCTTTTTGAAGACAACATGGCCAAAGGAGCAAAGGATCCTCTTACGTCTCACAAAGATCCAAGAAAAACCCTTGAAGATAGTGATGATGAACAAGAAGAAGAGCGTCGCCTTAGAGAACCTAAGCAAGACCCTAAATTTCTCAGAGTATTAGAAAATATCTTAGAACATGACATTGAAAAATATTTCCTATATCTAGTTGACAAAGGAGCTAAGCTGCCCCATGATTTCAATACTAAGGACTTAAAATAGAATCTTGATGAGACACCCTTGTTTGATGTCAAGACTTTGTCCCAGCAAGTTAAAACACTACAATGGAAAGTTAAAGACTTACAAGAGGGAATCACAATGAAGACATATGCTCTTGAGGACATCTGTCCATACCCCTTTGATCGACATCTCAACATCATCTTGTTTCCTAAGTATTGTGAAATCCCAAAGTTTGGTCATTATAATGGGAAATCGGACCCAATTGACCATATTCGAGACTTCTAAAATGTGACTCTAGAGTTTTCTCATGAGGCTACATAATTAATGCGCTTGTTTCCTAGAAGTCTTGGAGGTCAATATATGGAGTGGTTATCAAAAATCACACCGCCTGTCAAGACATTTGAGGAATTGATTAACGAGTTCATATCACAATATTCCTACAACATACAACATGAAATAACCATGATCGATCTATGAAAGGCTAGGAAAAGACCAAGTGAACCATTCATTACATTTCTTTAGAGATGGAAAAGATTGTTCACTAGATATCCAAGTCATGTTCCTGAAAAGGAAAAGATCACTACCTTCATAAAGAATTTGGATCAAGAGATGAGTTATCATCTGAATCTTCATTGTCCTCTCTCTTTTCAGAAATTGATTGAAAATGCAATCACAATTGAAAGTACATTAGTCCAGAGGGGGATAATCAAACTTGATAGAGACAATCCTAGCCCCTCAAACCACCATAATGACAAATCTAAGTTTTGGACTCGCAACAAAAATGTGGTAAATGATGGTGTTGTGGATGCACATCATGCATCCTATAAGTGAGTTGTTCTTAGTGTTCATCACAACAACTATATAAATTTCAAATCGGTTATGAATCAAGCAAACAACTCTCCTCTAAATAATAACCAAAATCCAACTTTTGTTCCAAATCAAAGTAATACCAACAATCAAGGGTACCGTGGAAACAACAATGCCCTAGGAAATACATCTAACATGAATCCATAGCAATCTTCATTTTTCTCCAATAGAAGAAATTTTACTCCATTGGGGCAATCTTTGGAATCTACCCTTAAAGACTTGATGGCAAAGAACGTTATTACCCTACCGCCTCAATGTAATTTTGAAGCTAGTGTAAAGTCGCCATCATGGAATGATGCATACTATTGTGATTATCATCGATGCAAGGGCCATCGCATGAATAATTGTCAAGCCTTGAAGAATGTAATCCAAGACTTGATAGAAAATGACACCATTAAGGTAGAAGGACACCAACAATCAAATGAAGAAAACCAAGCATTTTGAAACCCTTTGCCCAGCCATCAAAAGGGCGAATCAACTGGGAAAAATCTGAATCATATCAATGAGCATATAATCAATCATATCTACACTAATGAAAAGTGGGTTAATGTTATAAAAGTCAAAGAGAAAACAAAATATGGAGAAGTTAACATAACAACAAGGGCACAAGCCAAAGTTTTCCTCAAGGGTGATCCTTCAAAATTGATTGTGCCCTTGCTTCAACATCAGTATGACTTAGTCAATCAGCTTTGAAAAAATCTTTCTCATATTTTAATTTTAGAACTTCTGAAGATCTCCCTAGCACATAAGGAAATTCTAGACACAACCCTCATTAAAAAAACTGTATCCAATGATCTAGATGTGGATCGATTTCAAGCCATGGTGGGACACTTGTGCTCACTTGGATGCCTCTCATTTTCTAAAAAGGATGGCATTTCGATGAGTCTCCCCCATAACTGATTACTATTCTTAGAGGTTATGATCTACAAGTTTTGTGTCAGACGTGTACTAATAGATGGAGGTGCTAGTTTGAACATATGTACCATGAAATTAATTTGAGCTTTAGGATTTTTGGAGGATTCCATTGATCTCAAAAGAAATATTACTATTAAATCCTATGATTATGAGGAAAGATCATTAAAGGGTTTAATCATGTTACCAATCAAAGTGGAACCAGTTATAAAAAATACTTTCTATCAATTGTTAGATTGTGATCTCGCATACAACATCTTGTTGGGTCATCCTTGGATCCATGAAATGCAAGCTTTACCATCCACATATCATCAATGTCTTAATTTTCCTTATGATGGATAGGAGATCACGATACTAGCTAGTAATTCTCACAGTCAAACTTGTGCCAACATCAAAGCTAGTCAAGACACTTTGGCTCCCAACAATCAAGAAGCGCCTGCTAGTACTTCTCCAAAAGTAGATACACAAATCAGTCAGCTAACTAAAAGCTTTGACAAGAAACTAAAATTCAAGGATAATGAAGTAGGATAATATTCTCTCTGTCTAGATAATCTTCCTACGTTACCTCAGTCACATGGAAAACCTTCTATTATGCAACACCAGATATCTATAGCATCAACATTAACATAATCACCAATAGGACCAATCAAAAAGTTTAATGGACAATTTATCAAGGAGAAATTCCCAATGGAAGATCCTAAGGACAGTGAAATGCTAAAATGGCTCTATAGAGATGAAGATGGAGATGAAGCATTTCTAAATATCAAGCTACCAACAAATCAATATGGTAAAGGATACTCAATCATGCAAAAGATGGGCTATGATGGTAATGGTCCTATCGGAAAGAGAAAAGGAGTAGTTGAGCCTATTCACCTACCAGGACTTGCTGCAAAAGCTAAAACAGGACTAGGCTATGATACTAGCTCAAAAGAAATAGCATCCAAACAATTGAATGATAATGTACTCACATTGTAAGAAATTTTTGATCTAAGAGAAGCATGCTTGAGAGAAATTCAAAATTTCATCAATAATAACTCTGACACAGACTCTGGAGAATACGAATGGGATACCATCCATAATGATGAATTCTAGAGGGACAAACAGGTTGATGTGATACACAAGTATAACCCAACTCTAATCAAAGGATAAGGCTCAGAGACCCAACCACACAACTCTGAAGTACAACTCGAATATGATTCTAGTGATACCAAGTTAGATTTAATCAAACAAGACTATCATGAGGACAATACCCTCATTGACCTACATCATACCTCAGATTCTATAGAAACCTTAGTTATGACCATAACCATGGCCAATTCCACTGAACTTAATGACCCACTACCACTAATGCATCTCAATCTCATCGATTGGGATCTATTTGAACCTCTTGATATACCTATGTTTCCAACCAATGAATCTATTATTAACTTCCATTCCATAGATGATGCAAAATGATTGTTCCACTGGTGATTTTTGGCATAAGATCCTTAGTCAGGAGAGTATCAAGTCTCCCATCTACAAAAATAAAAATAGAAAAGAAAGATTTAATGGTGAAAACCATAATCCGGTAGTGTTAGATCAAGAAAAAGATAAAACAAAGACAATATTAGATGGTGAAAACCATTTTAAGGAACCAGATGATGGGACACTTGACACTCTCCCAGAGCACTATCATGAGCGATCATCTATCTTGATTGAGCCTACAAAAATAGTCAATCTTGAAACTACAAAAAATCCAAGGATTCTATAGCTAGCTACATCAATGACAGATAAAGATGTACCTGAGTTCACAAAATTTCTCAAAAAAAATTAAGTTAACTTTTCCTAGTCTTAGGAAGACATGCTAGGTCTTGATCCTGATATTATAATGCATCAATTTCCCATTAAACTAGGAATAAAACCTGTGAAACAAAAACTTAGAAATATGCATCCTCATGTTGTCGTACTAGTTAAGGAAGAACTTAAGAAACTCCTCAATGTGGGATGAATAAGATCAATTGACTATGTAGAATGGATCTCCAACATTTTTCTTGTATCCAAGCCTAACAAAAGTGTTAGAGTATGCACAAATTTTAGATATCTTAATAAGGCATATCCTAAGGATGACTTCCCTCTTACAAGCATTGATACAATAGTGCATCTAACAGCTGGCCATTCCATGTATTCACTAATGGATGATTTTTTTGGTTATAACTAGATCAAGATTGCACCTAAAGACTAGGACAAAACAACTTTCACATGTCCATGGGGGACTTACTGTTGGAACGCCATGCCTTTTGGCTTAAAGAATGTTGGGGCTACATATCAAAGAGCTATGACTACAATTTTTCATGACATGATGCACACATTCATGGAAGATGATGTTGATGACATGCTATAAAAATAATACACAAGAGGACATCTCGAGATATTATCCAAAATATTTGCAAGGTTAGAAAAGTTCAAATTTTTTCTCAACCATAATAAATGTGTTTTGGAGTCACATATGGAAAGCTCTTGGGATACATAGTTTTAGAAAATGGGATTGAAGTAGATCCTGCCAAAGTACAAGAAATCATGGAAATTCCTCCTATCAATGTGATCAATATATTGATAGGAAGGCTAGAAAAATGGGTAATCATTGGACTGAAGATCGCATTGGAATGGAGGATCATAGAACTACAGGTTTATGGTGACTCACAATTAGTCATTAATCAAAGCAATAATGGTTATCAGACCAAAGATGACAAACTATTGCCATACAATAAAATGGTTGATGAATTCAAGAAGTACTTCATGGAAATAACATTTATACAAATTCCAAGACTTGATAACAAAGTAGTTGATGCTATGGCTAAAATCACTTCATTGTTACAACTCCTAGAAAATCAGGCTCATTATGAATTTTTGGTGGAACAATCATTTGCACCTGCCTATGACACACTTGAAAGCCAAATAATTTTCCACTTAGTAGGATCCGATTCACCTTGTTATGGAAATATTTATGCCTACCTAAAAGATGACATCTTACCAATTGACTTATCCCATAACCAAAAGCACAACTTTATCTGCCAATCCTCTAGCTATACCCTCATCGCTGACACCCTCTACTACAACGATATTGATGGTACTTTACTTGGATGTCTTGAATGTGATGAATCTGACAATTGTTTACAAGAAGTTCATGATGGTATTTGTGGTACTCATTCAAGTGGATTGACCTTATCCAAGAAATTGATTAGAATGGGTGATTACTAGCCAACAATGGAGAGGGAATCATTCACTTTTGTCAATAAGTGCTCTAAATTTCAAATACATGGAAATATCATTCATTCTCCCACACAAGAATTTCAACCATTCATGCCAACATTTCCATTCTCTCAATGGGGGATAGATCTAGTTGGAAAGATTCATTTGTAATCATTCAATAGACACAAGTTCATCATCATAGTGACAAAATATTTTACCAAGGGAATTGAGGTAGTACCTCTCATTAAAGTCACCGGGAAACAAATCTCATCATTCATACTCAACTATCTCATTTGTTGGTATGGCATTCCCAACTCCATCATTACAGATAATGGATGACCATTCAAGAATCAACATGTTGATGAACTTTGTGAGAGATTCCATATTCAACATAGATATTCAACACCTTACTATCCACAAGGGAATGGCCAAGCAGAGGCCTCAAATAAAACCATATTGAAAATCTTGAAGAAGGCTGTGAATGATGCAAGGAAAGATTTTCACATTCAACTTAATCCTGCATTATGGGCCTACAAAACTAGTATCTAAACACCAACAGGAGCAACACCATTTTCTCTTGTCTATGGAGAAGAAGCCATTCTAACTTTAGAGGTTGAGATTCCATCACTCAAAGTATCTCTGAAAGGTCTAATCACAAATGATGAATATAGAGTTTCCCAACTACAAGAACTAGAACTTCTTAATGAAAAGAGACAACAAGCAGTCGATCATTTGAAAGCATACCAACAAATGATGTCTCGAAGCTATAATCACAGAGTCAAACAGTGTACCTTTCAAGTTAGTGATCTCATTCTAAAAGAGAACCCACACAATTAGGAAGACATATAGAAGAAAGGAAAGTTTGAACCTAATTGGATGGGTCCTTATGTGGTCATAGCAGTATATGGTTTAGGAGCATACAAGCTGTCAATGTCGGAAGGGGACCTATTTGATGAACCCATCAACAACATGCACCTGAAAAAATATTATGTCTAAAGTGCTTATCATCACTCAAAAAATATCCTAAAAAAATACAAAAACATTAGAAAATGTCCTGAAAAAATACAAAAACATCAGAAAACTTCTTGAAAAAATACAAAATCATGAGAAAACCTCCTGAAAAAATACATAAACATTAGAAAATGTCCTAAATAAATAAAAAAACATCAAAAAACATCCTAAAGAAATACAAAAACATATAAAAAGTCTTGAAAAAATGGTTACCTTGGTGAAAACCTAGCAAACAGGCATCAGTAGTAGAAAAAAAAATATCACAAAAATGCAATAAAAAAAACTAGTGAAAATATGGCAAACGATGCTATTTGTAGCTCTCCATCTATTAGTTCATGTTTTGCACTTAGCTTTTCATCCTTCATTTTTACACATCTTTCCATCATTTTAGGGTCATACCCGCATCATGTTGCCACCATTTTCCTAGAGCGATAACGTCTTACCATGGCTTGATCACCGTACATATTCATTTCACCAAGTTGTGTCAATACTGGGGGTAAAAATTGATATACTCTGGGGCAATCAACTTTTAGGTTCTACCAAAATAGCTTGACAATGACATAGAATCCAATCACGCACACAAACAATCAAATCCTATGAACAACTATCTAATCATTGATCCATATCACAACAATTTTTTAGAAAAATACCATATCATGACTCATATCTGGATGATCTAAAATTTGAATAATGATTGGAATATCAATGTTACATTTTGAACAATGGTTGTTTGATTTTTTTATATCATCTCTCTAGAGAAAACTCGATGATGTACTGAACTAGAGTGGCAAGGAAAGAGGATGATTTTTCTTTGTCTGTTTATGCAAGAAATGCTCAGGTTATTTGTTCAATTATACCTCGATGCTACCTCGATGCTTGTGTTCACTTGCTATATCAAAAATCATGAAAGTTGTACTCAGGTCATCATTGGTGCTAATTTCCCCTCTGATTCTTGTACACACTTCCAACATTTTATAAGGATCTATGATGATTTAAGAAAGCTAATAGAAGGCTCAACAAACACTTTATTTTATTTAGTTGCATTTTATTTAGATTAATGTATATATTTGCATATTCTAGATTCGCATTAGAGTTTTTAAAAGCTGAACAGATACATCAATGGTTGTCATGTCTCTTTGGACTATTTGTGGAGGAAATTTGGACATTTGTTTCTTCCTCATTTCATTATCATTTCATCTAGGTCTTGTGCATATCATATAGTTTAACATTCATCATTTAGATCATTTCTCATTTATTTTTACTTCATGATGCATTATCATTCCATATTTCATATCATTTCGTTGCATATCATGGGTCATTCTCATTTTTATCTTATTTGTTTCATTCTCATATCATTTTGATCCTTTATCATTTCCTATCATTCATTTATCCATTCACCATTTTCATATCACTTTCATTATCATCTTATCCATCATTTTTGGTATCCATGTCATTTTCATTTTACATAGTTCTATTCCATTTACCATCTTCATTTCATTTTCATCTTATCATATTGTTACATTTTCATATCATTATGTTTTACATATCACATCATTTCATGACATTTCATCATATATTTTAATCATTTCATTTCACAAGTTGATATCATTGTATTTCATTATATCATATCATTTCATTTCATAAACTCATTTTAATCGTATTTCATTTTATTTCGTTATCACATCTCATTACATTTTTTTATATCATATCATTATTTAATCATTTTCATATTCATTATATCATTTTATCATCATTATCATTTTTAGATCCTTATTCTTTATATAATCATCATTTATCATTTATCATCTCATCATATCATATCATTTTATCATCTCTTTTCATTTCATATCATTACATTTCATTTCATTTTATCATCCCATCTTATTTCATTTAATTTTATCATCTTATCATTCTTTTTCATATCATTTATCATCATACATTTCATCATTATTAATCCTCTCACATCATTTATCATTCACATCTTTACTCATTTCTCATTTTCAATATCATTTTGTCATTTTTTTCATACAACATTTGATTCATATCCCATCTCACTACCTAATCGTACTACAAATTCATGATGCATTTCATAAACACAACATCCATCACATCATCATCATTTATGACATTTTGAAAAATCAAAAGAAAAAATTATTTCATACAAGACATTACATTTCCACATCATTAGCAAGACATACATCATTTCAACACATGGAATTTTTTATCATCATCATCCACCTACATGAGATCATTAGTACACATTATATTTCATCATCATCATATCACAATCATATCAAATCATCTTGCAAATCATGGTACTCAGTAAATCATTGAAACTACATATTAGAATCCATATCACAGAATAAAGAAATAGATGCATAACCATATCAAACCATCATATAAAAAATGCAACACATCATCCAAACTCATCGCCACTACATATCATTGCTCATCAAAATACATACAAAATGTCCAAAATCCAATGAGACTGAAAAGTCTAGACAGATATATGAAATATGATCACTATCAATATACATGCCCCAAGAATATGATGTATATCAATAATCTTGCATCAATGGCTCAAGGCTAGCTGGTGGACCCCCCTAATGGAGTTGGTCTCAAGGATGGTGGCCTCCCACTAGTCCTTGCATCTAGATCCCATCGAGACCCGATAACCCCTAGGATCTGTGTGGTTGTTCATGTCCTACTCTTGGTCCTATTGTGGGACTGTGGGAAAGGTTCTCTACGCTCAAGAGGACATAACTCCTCATATCAAACTCGATAGTACTCAGCCTCTCTAGCCATCTCAAAGCCCTCTACAATGGCCTCTTACAATGATGCACTCTCCATAGTGCCCATGAGTCTTTGCACAACACCCTTTGCCTCTGCTACCCTCTGTCTAAGGGAATCCCTCTTTGCTATCAACTAGGATACCTATGGGTCTAGGGCAGGCTGAGTTACCTGTGTCTATGCCTATGTAAGCTATGCCTATAACTACAATGCCATACTCTGTGCCTGAGCCAACTGGCTCTACAACTATGCCTGTTGTCCCTACAGTGTTTGTAGTTGGTCCTACAACATATCTATCTATCCCTACTGTGATGTGGAGGTAACCTTGATCACTTTCCTCCACCCAATCCTATTCCTCAACCTCCGCATGATCTGAATACCACCCAAAAAGTTTGGGCTCAGTCCCACTGGCACCTACCCCTCATCTCCACCATCATCCCCATCATCCCCATTTGAGCTCTCCTCCTCTCCACTATCTGCCTCCTCTCCCCCAACTGCCTGCTCACCACCTACCACATCCTTCTATCTCCCTACCCCTCACTGTGGTACCACCAAAATGGGCACTGGCTCATCTAGACATGTCAACTATGGAAATGGATGTGTATGATAATACACCAAGTACTCATCAAACACACTAGCATCAACAATATCTCACCTATCATCCCATGCCTTACGTGATAAAGCCATATACTTTGTATATACTATCCGATATGAAATGCAAGGTCCCCATCCCACCTCATCCTTGCTCCGTGCATAGTGAGAAACACCAAGAGGAATCCCCCTGTGTAAATCCAAACTGTCACTGCACCTACAATGCCAAGAATCTCTCTATGATGAATGGGGTCCTCCCTATCAAAAATTGGGGTATACCTAAAAATGACATCTCTAAATGATCTATATCCCATGGCTCACAATCTATGTATAGTCACCATATCACTGCATCCATATCATCAAGGAACCGTCTCCAATAATTCAACTTTCCCAGCTTAGGTTGGACAAGGAACATAGAATATGCATACACATAGGGTCTGCCTGGTGGCCTCACTCTTGTACAAGATGGTCTCGTCATCGTAATATGCTCACATTCCCAGATCTCAAGCAATGTAATGCCACATGATAAACTAGATGAACCTCTATAAGCCACCTGATGTAAGTCATGATATAGGTGAGCCAACATGCAGCTCCCCTAGGCATATCTCTATGGTTGTATCAACATTTGCTCAAGGATCCTCCCCCATTCCACTGATAGTCCCTTTGACCGATGATCTGGACAAAGGAGACCTCCAATAAATGTACCCAAAACTACTTGTAAGGCCAGATACCCCCTAAATTTTTCCCATGGCACTCAATACCCTACTATATCTACATCGTCATATACTCTCCTCAATGAATCTGTACCACCTAGCTCCTTGTGATCATAGAACACAAGGGAACCTATCACTAGAATCCCCAGAATCCTGGAAACATCCTTCAGAGTCATAGTTAACTCACCCATTGACAAATGAAAGGTGTTATGCTCTGAATGTCACCTCTCTGCTAGCGCAGTCAACAACCCCCTGTTGACCCGAATTGGAGGCATGTATAATAAAGATCCCAATCCACATACCCCTATCAACATTATATCATTGGGTGTTAGCTCTGGTATCTTATCCTACCCTACCAAGTGGCACTCCCTAATCTAGAGGTTTTTGAAAACCTCCTATTTTTGGTTATCACAAGGACAATCAATCAACATCATATCAATGATTCAATCTCAATCAAGAAAATCAATTCAACTCATGTCTATCTATCAATAACCCCTACTAGTGACCCATATAAGTGGAATCATATCAGTTGACCCATATCAAGTGATCTATCTAGGTGACTCATATCATGCAATCAATGCACACTCTATCTATCCGAATATCACATCAATCTGCTCTATCATCAATTACTATTTGTTTTCTTTTTCAAGAATGCAAATTTATCAACAATCAAAACATCATTCTATTTGTATTTTCATTGTGAATGAAAATATGTTTTCAATCAATCATCTATTATTTTTTTTCTATCGCAGAAAGCAAAATTTATCAGAAGATATATCAATAATCTAATCTTTGTTTTTCGTTTAGGGGAGACAAAGTTATCAGCTATCTACTCTGTGATTTCTATTTTGGGAAAAAAAATTATCTATTCTTTATCAGATTTTCTATCGACCCAAGAAGTAACAAACATCATCATTTTCATCAAACAAGCACATTTCCTAAATGTGCTAATCTATGGCCTCTATGCACTAAAACCCTATATGTGCTAAAGTTTCCCATAGATGCGCTCAAACTCAGATGCACCATTATGTGCCCTATATGTGCTAAATTGTTTCCTATATTCACTATTTCCCTAAAAGCACTAAAACTCTAATAAAAAGTGCCACTTTATTCACTAGATGTGCCACAACCCTAAAAGTGCTAAATTGTTTCCTAGATGTGCTAAAGTACTAATTCTTCTACGACATATTATAAGCACTATTCTATCTATCAGATGCGCTAAATTGGATTTTAGAGCAAAAATGCAAAAAAAAATGATAACCTATATGCCCTCAAACAAACATCAAAAGCACTAAAATGACCTGTAACAATCTAAATCCATGGAAAAAAAAATGAAAAATCGATTCAAAATAGAAAATTTCAAAGAAAAAGGGGGTTGGATTGACTCACCAGTGGTGCATAGGTAGTTGGTCTCTAGTATTAGCAGGCCCGCTCAAATCTATTTCTGTGGTACGAAATCTCCATCTCGCCAAGTCACTATTAGAGCCCAAGGTTTCTCAAAGTCAAAAGGTGAAAATGACTTGTCCTTTTCTTCCCTTTTACCTTTTAAAGGTCAAACAAAGGTGAGTTTTGGTGGCATGTTATTTTCTTTTTATCTTTTTATCTAACTTTGACCTTATTTTCATACTAGGGCATCCTTATACATCATTTTTCGAGAGCTAAATCATTGAATTCACATCAAAATTAAAATATCATCATCAAATCAATTTTTTCAAACATTACCAACAATTCATATCATCATTAGTGATTTACCTCCCAAGGGGGCATCATTAAGACTAGCAACATCTTCCAATAAAAAATATATCAGGTTCAAATCAGGGGCATATCAGTCACATTTTTTTGATTAGGGGCAAAATTTATTTCAAAAGCGGGAATATTTTCTTTGAAGAAATGTGTTTCACACATCACTTCAAAGAGGGGAAAATGTATATGCATAAAATTGGTCATGTCTAATTAATCCTAGCATTCAATTAAATATTTATTATTTAATTAATTTCCCTAAAGTCTTCCACATATGATTAAATTTAATTAATTTAATTATATTGTTCATTCAATTTATTCTTCTATCATAATTATATAAATCAATTTTTATTTAATTATTTCACATTCATATGTCCACTTGGTTAATTAAATAAATAAACTTTATTTCTTTTAATTAATTATCACTTTTTAAATTTCATTTTGTCTTTTTGATTTAAGTAAATTTAGATATTTCTTTTCAAATTCTTCTTCTAGTTAATTAAACATCTTATTTAATTGGTTTCATTTACATGCCATTTCTTAAAAATTTTAATTGAATATCTTTATTTAATTAAATATCTTCCATATCTTTTCAAAATCATAATTAAATATTTTATTTAACTATGAAATCTTCCATTATTCTCAAATCTGGGGTAAATATTCTATTTTAAGAAAAATATCCATGTCACCTATAAATGAATAATTGAATTTAATAATTCATTATTTATCTTCTTCAAAATCTTTCCATAATCTCACAAAAAAATGGTTTTCACAATTCATCTTTATCATCTTATCTTACCTCTTTTTCTGAAAAGAAAACAAATCTTGCTTTCTGTTTTCTTTTGTTTTTCTTCAGTCTTGTCCATCCACAACCATTCGATCTACTAAGAATTTTCACAATCGTTGATCATATCAACCAATCAGAAGCATTCGAAAACTCTATAAATAGCACTGCAAATCCAAGCAATGGTTACAACACACAATAGATGAATTAGAGATTACTTGTATTCTAGCATTCTAGCATCTTAGCATTATCATTATTCAATCTTAGTATTTCATAGCATCATCATAATATTTCATTTTAGAAATCATGGTTAGCATTAGAATAATCATGTCTTAGTATTACATGCATTTCATATTCAATCTCGTTCTCTAGGAAGATTGTTCGTTGACCCTAGCACACTATCTAAGAGCCAGCTAGGATCAATGAAAAAATTGGAGATAGAGGACAATACGACATCAACAACATAATACTAAGTTTGCATCTCTATTATTTTAATGTTCTATTTTTAATATAATGTCTTATCGGTGTGTTTGATTCATTTGTTTTTACATATTTAACACACATAAAAATTGATTACACATTTATGGCACCCACTGTGGGGCTCTTGCCCCATTTTTAACATTTATCTGTAGGCTTTCTAACAGGGTTTCACATTATGGAACTCAGATTTTTGGAAAAAATAATTGTTTTAGCGCATACAAGGATTTTTAAAGCATATACATAGCTTTCTAAAGCGCACCTGTGATTTATTTCAGCACTCTTGCAGGCACTTCAGTACATCTAGGAACCATTTTGGCATATTTGAGGAAATGAACAGTGCATTTACAGGACAAAGTGACAAATATACACAACTTAGTTTATTAAATATTTTTGAAAAACAAAAAGAATTAGTTATATTTTGTTTTAGTGTATTTAGGAGTTTTTGTAGCGCATTTGAGAATTTTTGTAGTGCATATGGGATCTGTTGTAGCACATTTACTTGTTATTGTTGTGCATATAGGTGATATTTTAGTGCATGCAGGTTGTAACTAAATAGGTTTTTGAGTCTGATGCCTTCTGTAGATAGAACCTCTTTTGGTTTAAAAAGAACCAAGATAGGATAGGCATAGCTGGTTTTAAAAGAAAAAGAAGCAACCTTAGGATAGACATAGATTGAAAATTAAGCAATCTAGGATAGTCACCACACATTGATATTGTGGTTTAAATGAATCCCATACTTTTTGTGAAGTAATATATTCACATAGTTTAGATCATTGTGATTTGGGTTTTAAAAAGAACAATGTCTACTTTATTTGTGGCAATAGGTCTATTCCCTCCCCTTAACTGGGTGACCCGAATACCAGACTTTCATTTTACATTCATACAATTTTTCTACTTTATTACATCCTATAGAGGGCCTGCTCTTGTGGGAAAAAGTACTCACCCAAAAGGACCGACTCAAGTGGGTTCAATCCAAAGCCAGGCTATTCTGCCCCACTATAAAACTTAAAGCAAATCAAGGGAAACCCTCTTTTTCTGGTAGTGTGCAAGATAACCATCCCCAAATCCTTTGTTCTAAAGGTTGGGAGATCTCCTGAGGGAGTTTATTATTGCCACACTGAATGGAAACCCTTACTACGAACCTAGTGTAGTAGCCAGCCAAAGTCAGTTTATGAACATCATGATAATCACAATGCAATGGGAGGGAAGAATCTGCCCCCCAAGATACTCACCATATAACTTCCAAGGACCGTTTGCTAAGGGGATCCAATATCCACCTCCATCACTGTAAGTACGCACCTAGAAAAGACAAAAACACGGGCCCCCCCTTGAGGGTGACACAGCTATGTGAGTCGATGCAATTCTAAGATATGGGTTGTTGATTATTATGATAACCTACCTAAGTACTAAGAGTGAGTTTGCTTGAATTGTCTATCATGTGTAAAACCTATGAAAACATTTTTTGTAAAACATTTTTGAAACATACACTTGATATTTAGTAAAGGACTTACAAAAAACTATTTTCTGAGTGTTTGTTGTGTTTTCAATTAAGCTAATTCGGATAAAATATCATCTAAAATGAACATGTCAAATTTTAGCTAAAACTGCTCACAAACTGTTTGAAAAGTTACCTTGGAAAAACTATTTTAGCACATATAGGGTATATTCTAGTGCATACGAGGTATGTTCTAGCACATTCACTGGTTAATTCAACACTTTTAGAGTATGTTTTTAGCACATTGTGTGTTTTAGCGCATACACTGGCTATTTTGAAAATAAACTTTTCGGTCATTGTCAACACTTTTTTCTGCAGCACAGAGTAGTGCATCTGGGACATATTGTAGCACATTTGATCATTTCTCTGATGCGTATCCCTATTTATGAAGCACATATAGGGGATAGAATGGCACATCTATCACTTTTCCCAAATCATTATTTTTGACAAATCTGAGTTTATATTATTCTTGG
Source organism: Sequoia sempervirens (assembly GCA_007258455.2). Taxonomy (NCBI): domain Eukaryota; kingdom Viridiplantae; phylum Streptophyta; class Pinopsida; order Cupressales; family Cupressaceae; genus Sequoia; species Sequoia sempervirens. The sequence goes on from VDFB02075321.1 coordinate 26,630,986, forward strand.
TCCTGTAGCATATGAATATTTTCTCTTATACTTAGGGAGTGGAAATCTACCAAGTTTTTCAAGAAGTCAATTGCCAATAAAATCAGGAAACCCAAGAGACCTCTAGGATACAAGAAAATCTTACAATGAAGTTTTTATACAAGAGTTGAAATGTCTTGCTCCATTATCATAAATTTCTCCATAGGTACCAAGATTTTGTTAGGGGATTTACTGATGAATACACTATAGACCCACTAGATTCACAAGCCTATTTTCAAATAAGATCCCTCTCACAACAACACAATCACAATCAACCTCTTGATTTAAACTATATACCACAACCTTCTATTGAATATCTGACACATCCTAGTCAAATACTTCAATGAGTTGAAATAGGCTATACTAATCATTCTTTGAAACACAAGGATCAAATCTTACAAGTGCACCTTTCACCACACACTTTTATGTTCTTGGTTCAACTTTTCCCAATAGGATTCTAACATCCTTTATCATTGGAAGCCACAACCACAAATTAGGAAACATAGTATTGGTCATATCATAAGATTTTCATCTTATTAGATTAAAACATCATCATTGGTAGAACTCATCAAATTATGATCTAAGTTTAGAACATCTTGAAATCATATGCCTATTTTTACAAGATCATAATATAATAAGTTGAAGGAAAATATTCAACAAGAAGATCATACCCCAAGAACTCAAGAAGAAGGTAAAAATAGTTATCCTCTTTTAAGTGTGAGTCAAAATCCCCTTTTTGAAGACAACATGGCTGAAGGAGCAAAGGATCCTTTTACATCCAACAAAGATCCAAGAAAAACCCTTGAAGATAGTGATGATGAACAAGAAGAAGAGCGTTTCCTTAGAGAAGTCGAGCAAGATCCTAAATTTCTCAAAGTAGTAGAAAATTTCTTAGAACATGACAAAGAAAAATATTTCCTATATCTAGCTGACAAAGGAGCTAAGTTGCCCCATGATTTCAATACTAATGACTTGAAATAGAATCTTGATGAGATTGTTTGATGTCAGTACTTTATCCCAACAAGTTGAAACACTTCAAGGGAAAGTTAAAGACTTACAAGGGGGAACCACAATGAAGACATATGCTCTTGAGGACATCTATCCATACCCCTTTGATCAACATCTCAAGATGATCCCATTTTCTAAGCATTCTGAAATCCCAAAATTTGATCGTTATAACGAGAAATCGAACCCAATTGACCATATTAGAGACTTCTAAAACATGACTGTAGAGTTTTCTCATGAGGATAAATACTTAATGCACTTGTTTCCTAGAAGTATTGGAGGCCAATATATTTAGTGGTTATTAAAAATCACATCGCCTATCAGGACATTTGAGGAATGGATTAATGAGTTCATATCACAATATTCCTACAACATACAACACCAAATAACCATGATTGATCTATGAAAGGCTAGGCAAAGACCAAGTGAACCATTCATCACATTTCTTTAGAGATGGAGAAGATTGTTCACTAGATATCCATGTCATGTTCCTGAGAACAAAAAGATCACTACCTTCATAAACAACTTGGATCAAGAGATGAGTTATCATCTGAATCTTCATTGTCCTCCCTCTTTTCAGAAATTGATTGAAAATGCAATCACAATTGAAAGTGCATTAGTCCAGAGGGGGATAATCAAACTTGATAGAGAAAATCCTTTCCCCTCAAACCACCACAATGACAAATCTAAGTTTTGGACTCGCAACAAAAATGTGGTGAATGATGGTGTTGTAGATGCACATCATGTATCCCATAAGCTAGTTGTTCTTTGTGCTCCTCACAACAACTATAAAAATTTCAACTCAGTTATGAATCAAGCAAACAGTCCTCCTCCTCCAAGGAATAACCAAAATCCAACTTTTGTTCCAATCAAAGTAATACCAACAATCAAGGGTACCGTGGAAACAAAAATTTCCTAGGAAATACATTGAAGATGAATCCACAATGATCTTTATTTTTCTCCAATATTATAACTTTTACTCCATTGGGGAAATCTTTGGAATCTTCCCTTAAAGACTTGATGGCAAAGAATGTTATTACCCTACCACCTCAAAGTAATTTCAAACCTAGTGTGAAGCTGCCATTATGGAATGTTGCATACTATTGTGATTATCATCAATGCAAGGGCCATCACATGAATACTTGTCAAGCCTTGAAGAATGTAATCGAAGACTTGATAGAAAATGACACCATTAAGGTAGAAGGACACCAAAGATCGAATGAAGACCACCAAGCATTTTGAAACCCTTTGCCCAACCATCAAAAGGGGGAGTCTTCTAGGAGAAATGTGAATCATATCAATGAGCATATAATCAATCATATCTACATTGATGATGAGTGGGTTAATGTTATAAAATTCAAATAGAAAATGGAATATGGAGAAGTTAACGTAACAACAACGATACAAGCCAACATGTTCCTGAAGGGTGCTCCTTCAAAATCCATTGTGCCCTTGCTTCAACATCAGTATGACTTAGTCAATCAACTTCAAAAAACTCCTACTCAAATTTCCATTTTCAAAATTCTGAAGATATCCCCAACACATAAGGAAATTCTAGACAAAGCCCTCATTCAAACAACTATATCCGCTTATCTAGATGTGGATTGATTTCAAGCCAGGGTGGGACAATTTTCCTCACTCGGATGCCTCTCATTTTCTAAAAAGGATGGTGTTTCCATGAGTCACCCCCATAACTCATCACTCTACTTAGAGGTCATGATCCACAAGTTTTGTGTTAGAAGTGTACTAATAGATCGAGGTGCTTGTTTGAACATATGTACCATGAAATTAATTCAGGCTTTAGGATTTTTGGAGGATTCCATTGATCCCAGAGGAAAGAGCATCCAAGGGTTTAATCATGTTACCAATCAGAGTGGGACCAGTTATCAAAAATTATTTCTGCCAAGTGTTAGATCATGATCTAACATACAACATCTTGTTGGGTCATCCTTGGATCCATAAAATTCTCGCTATACCATTTTGTGTGAATCAGTGCCACTTCTCAAAAATTATAGTGGGGCCCATTTTATTTAAAGGATGATGTTTCCATTAGTCACCCCCATAAGTCATCACTATACTTAGAGTTCATGATCCATAAGTTTTGTGTCAGACGTGTACTAATAGATGGAGGTGCTGGTTTGAACATGTGTACCATGAAATTAATTCAGTTTTTAGGATTTTTTGAGGATTCCACTGATCCCAGAAGAAAAATTACTATTAAATCTTATGATGATGAGGAAAGAGCATCCAAGGGTTTAATCATGTTACCAATCAGAGTGGGACCAGTTATCAAAAATAATTTTTGTCAAGTGTTAGACCATGATCTTGCATACAAAATCTTGTTGGGTCATCCATGGATCCATGAAATGCAAGTTGTACCATCCACATATGAATTAGTGCAAATTTTCAAAACTTATAGTGGGGCCCATTTTAGCCAAATGGGTGTCTGAATCTCCAAAAATCTTCAATAAATAGGTACAGTGGGACTCATTCACCACTCTGGGTGAGTTATTCCATTATTAATTTTTTGAAAACTCAAAAATGGAATCTATAGCTTTCAATCTACTCAACTTGCACCTTTAGGTGTCTCGGTCTAAAACCCTGATTTTTGAAGTTGTAAATGAATTTTTGTGTATTTTTTGGCCATGCAAAAGTGGATATGGCTTCAAAAAGTTTTCAAACTAATCTTCAATAATGTCCAATCCATCCAAGCACCAAAATTTGGAAACACAGAATGAAAGAGAAAGAAATGGTGAATGTTAGAGCATAGAGGTTTGCCTTGGTCAAACCCCTTTTTAGGTAATTAAACCAAAATGATTAAAATATATAATGAAGCATGAAACAATGGGATTTTCACCTTTCCATGATGTTTGAACTTGAATCTCTCCAACAAAACATGGAGACTCTTCCCTTGAATGTCAGAAAAGTGCTACATTTGTGACTTAGAATGACAAAACCCTAGCTTGCTTGACTTGATATTGAAGAAAAATTATGAATGAAGTTAATCCATTATGAATTAGGGTTAGAAGGTTGTATTTATAGGAAATTCACCTTATTTTCCCATAAATTTGACCCCAAGGCCAACATGAAGAAAAATTGAATAAAAACCCTAATTTTTCCCACTCATACTCTAAAAATGGCTAAAATGGGACTCATTTGCCACTAATGGAAAATTAGTCCCACATAGATGGGACTAATTTCACCACTAATGGAAAGTGGGGCCTATAGGGTCCATTTTTGATAGTTGGAATGTCGAGAGGTAAGAAAAATAGGTTTATATGATGACTATGTTGGTTATTTGATCAAATTATGCTTCAGGATGCACAATATGGGTTAATAGGGGCCTATTAGTGATGATGCAAATGTAAATTAGGGATTAGGACACATAATTCAATGTGAAAGTGTGATTAAATACACTTTACAACACTAAAATGAGGTTCGCGTAGCCTAGGAAGGAACAAGAATCAATGTGAATGTGCAAGACATTACAACACTAGTTTATCATTAAGTTTAATACAAAAACCTTCTAGATTGATGTGACAATGTTATTAAACGCATTTAATAATGTCGATTAGGGAGAGAAGTTTATTATGTTTAGAAAAATGTGAAATTCCTTTGCACAAGATCTTACAACACATAATTCTTCACAAGACATTAATAAACATATAGTTTATTCAAAAACCTTCTAGTTGATGTGACAATGTTATTAAACGCATTTAATAATGTTGGATTAGGGAGAAATGAGTTTATTAAGTTTAGAAAAATGTGAAATTCCTTTACAAGATCTTACAACACCTTCACAAGACATTAATAAACATATTTTATTCAGTATGCAAGGGTCCAAGACTTGTTGTGGATGCACAAAATTCCTCACAATGCCTAAATCAAGGCCTCATTAAGTCCACTTTACAATGAGTTAATCCCATTTCCAGCAAAGGGTCCTTTTTTCTATGGGACATTTAGACCCCACTTTAGTGAGAGGATGAACTTGCTTCAAACTCACACTAAAGTAGACATTCAAAAGAGATTTGAGTGTACATATGTAGATGACAAAGAAGGAAAAAGATCAAGAGGAAATCAAGGCCCCAAGATCCAATATGCTAAGTCAAACCTTCAAGATAAAAAATCATGCAATGGAAAGAACTACGAGAAATGAAAGTGAGGTGAATCAAGCTTCGATCATCTATCCAACTAGTTGTGGATTAGATCTATGCTAATTGTTCAAAAATGAAATTTTTACTCACTATGGAATGATGGGACTCTTAGCTATTCACTGGGTGAGAAAGCTCAAAATTATACTCACTATGGGACCACGAAACTTTTGGTCATATGTGGGGTGAGAAATACCAAAAGGTAAGATACATACACTTGTTGGAATGCACTCACAAACATAAAGGTTGCTATGGGGAAAATTCATGCCATTAGATGGACTTCCTGCTCAACCATATCAAAGTTATACCTCATGATAACTTTAATAAGGCACCACAAAGGAAATTTATTTTTGTAAATGTTTTGAATGTCATGTAGAAATTTTGTTAAAGGGGATTTTTCTTTGTTCATGCAAGGTCTTCTTCTTAGGGAACATTTTGCCTAATGTCTCCAAGAGAGGACAAATCAGGGTTGTCATATTGTTATCCATGGGATGCCTCATTCAGATTAGGCAAATTAGGTTGATCGTACACTCTTGGAAGGCATCGAACCTAATGACACCACCAACGAGAGGACACGTCACAAGAAAAATTAAATCATGCCATGAAATTTGCACAGAGATGTTGCCTATGTATGCCCCCACATTAAAGTGGTTGCTAGACACCTGTCTGTGAGAAATTTCTTTAAATTAGAAGAGGATATGAGGGGAGTATGTCACATTCGAGTCAATCTTAAGACATTTCATCCAAATCCCAAGCTTGCTCTTATACGGTCATGAAAAGTTAACGACTAGGTTAAAAGAGACAACAACAAGTGACATACGAGGAAAAGGCTATCAAACCCATTTAGCCCACTTACTATAGGACAAAGGTGAGCCTAGAATAGATGAAAGGAAGTATCAAGTAGAGGAACTAGGTGCTTCTAGATAGGGAAGAGCACCACAATCCTTAAGAGTTTGAATGTTATTGTTGTGGAAAGTCTTTGATAAAAGGGTAGATAAGTATGATATATTAGATTTTTTCATGTGTTCATTGCATCCATGTGTAGGAGGAAGGTTGTAACTGTTACCATAACAATCTTCCAAGTTAGATGAAGTGGGTATGTGTTCGTGAGAAGGATTAGTTGCTTTACAAGAACAAAAAGCCTTGTGAATTTTATGTGTGGTTGCTTCATGAGGGATTGGAGTTATATTTCCTCCATCACCACCATGAGGTGATTTGGTAGAACTAAGTTGAGAAAATGGAACACAAGGTTGTTTGGGTTGAGATTGGGATATTGCACACTCTCCCTTAAAGGTAGGTTTGAAACTCCAATCACTACAAGGGCTTGTGTCTGAAAATGAATTGTTTGTATATGACTCTTTGGACCATGAGGGTGATATTTTGGAACTGTTATGGAAAGATGTAGAATCTAACAACCCCCCATTATCACAAAAGAGTGTTGTTGTAGGTGAATAATTACCATCAATTTGCATAGGTTCAATTTTTGATCTAGGAATGAAAGGATTAGGGGAGTTGGAAGTGTTGTGATTAATTGACACATATATTCACTCATAGGCATCAATCGTGTATATCTTGTTCTTGTATTCAAAATTCATGACATGATGAAGGGTAGATGATACATCTTTCATAGCATGAGTCCATGGTCTCCCTAGGATAAGATTGTATGGAAGAGGTTTGTGCATCATATTAATAGAGTTAGGAAACACCACAAGTCTGACCTCAATAGGTAATGTGATCATCCCAAGTGATTTCCTATGAACATTGTCAAAGCCATAAATATGAACATCATTAAGTTGAATGAGATTTTTTGCATGTCAAGTTTGTGTAGGAGGTCCATGCTACAAATATTAATTTTTGATCCATTATCAATGAGAGTGTTCCTAACTAGAGTTTCATTAATGATCAACTTATCATCAAGGGATCATTTTTTGTTTTGAATTGCAAGTGAGGGTAATTCATGTTTAGGGAATGTGATTTCTTACTAGGTGGCTTGAATTGAATGAGAGAAGGATGTTACATGAGTTGATTTGATGTAATATTGGATCTCTTCCTTCTATATTTCCAACATTTAATGAAAGAGAAGTTTCACTATCGGTGAGAGTTGAATGAGTTCCCATATAGATATATTAGTAGGAGTCTTTTTAGGATCTTCAACACTAGGAAATTTTTGAGGAAAATATAATGGTGTGGGAGTGTTGTGTTTTCCCTTAGATGTTTGAGTCACTAAGTCACAACTTAGCAGTTGCAAAACATTGTTATGAGTAGATTGCATCATGGATTTCAAGACAACTCAAATTTTTTGTGTTTTTCACTAGTGGAAGGTGACTTAAGAATCTCACTAATTAAAGGAGATCCCACTTGTGTCATCATAATTTCAATAATTGTGTATTTATTGGCATGATGTGGTGGCGAAGGGGATTCAAATGTCACTTGAGTACCCTCATCTAGGGAAGTTTTAATAGTTGAAGGATATATGCCAATGTTCATATGTTGGTGCACCACAAGATTCTCCCTAGGAGGAGAGTTTTTAGGAGAAAAACAAACCAAATGTTGTGTACATTCATAGATTGGTTCTTCTAAAAGGACTTCATTGCAATCACAGGAATGATCAATGGTTGAATATTTTTTATCAAGAGGGGTTTTCCTAGGTGAAGGGGGAAAACTTAGATATTCATGACCATCATTGATTGTATTGTCTAACATCAAAGTATCTACTTCACAACTATGAGAGATACTAGAGGAAAAAAAAAATTGTTGTCATGATCATCTAAGGTTGTGTTATGTTGGTTGGGAAATTTTCATCCACTAAGAGAGATAAAAGGAGAGAAAAAACTAGGATTCTCAAAACTCTCATTAATTGATTCTTCTACTAAAATATCTTCATCACCAAGAGGAGAGATATTATGAGAAGAACAAGTATGATTATTAGGAATGGCCCAAGTTGTAGTCTCTTTCACTAAAACACTCTCATAGGGAGGGGATAGGAAGTGTTTCTTAATATGTCTACATATGAAAGGTACTAGGATTGCTTCAATAAGAATGAAAATCACATTTAACCATTTCATGTAATGTTTCAGTAATATGTACAATGTATATGTAAAGGTACAAAACATTCTTATCCAATATATGCAAGATTTGAAGAATGAAAAAAATGTACATGCAAGAATGATAAGCACCTTTATGAAACTAATTTAAAGCTTTAGGAATAGAAAAACTGTATATGAAAAATTTAAAAGTACTTTTATCAATGTTATGAAAAATTGCATAAATGTAAGCATTTTCAAATCGAATGGTGTTTGCAAATGAAATGATTTGAAAAATGAGGAATCTAAAATGATGGTTTTGAGCTAGATGCATAAAAAAAATGTTATAGAAACTTTCTAGACTTATAATATATGATACTAGAAGGCTTTGGAAGCACAAAAATGAGATTTGTAATGTAGTAATAGTTAGTTAAGAATTTGAACATAGATTGATTTGCACAGCATGGAGAATGAGTCCCAGTACTGGTCTTTAAAAAAAAAAAGAAATTTTGAATGGTTTTTGATGTGTTTGAGGTTGTATCATCTAGACCTAAGATGGAGATGCAGAATTTTAGATATTTTAAGGAAGTTGTATTAAAAAATGCAAGCTAAATGCACTTGTTCTAATGAAAAAATTTGAAACCCTAGATGCAAATTAACCAATTTAATGAAACCCTAGATGCAAATCTATTGAAAATTTAATGCAAGCTACAATTAGGATGAAAATGGACTCCAAATTAGAAAATAAGATGTTCAAAAGGTAGGTTCAACAAAATGAACTGTAGATTTTTGTCACCCTAACCCTTTCCAGCTCTTCTAGGGTTTTTCACCTAAAAGGAGAGAGGTAGGGCCAAAAATGCTGAGCGGTTCATTCAAATTATGTTATGTGTGATTTTATTTAGACTAAATGAAATGATATAAGTGCAACTAAGCTATGAAATTTATTGAATATGAATGCAAAACCCAAGAAACAAGTGATTTTTGAAAACATGAACATTGTGTAATGCAACAATGAACTAGAAATGCATGCAAAACTCAACAAAAATGAACCAAACTAAAAGTGTGCACCTTAGATATGGATGAGGATTGGACATAACTTCTGAAATGTTGTTGAAACTAAAATCAAGGCCTAATGGGACTCATTCACCATTTTGGGTGAATCAATTATAGTTTTGAAAAACTGTATTGAGGCCCATTTTAGCCAATGGGTGTCTGAATATACAAAAATATTTAGGAAATAGGTATAGTGGGACTTATTAACCACTCTAGGAAAATTAGTCCATTATGGAATTTCTGAAAAACTCAAAAGATGGAATCTATAGCTTTCGGTCTGCTCAATTTGCACCTCTAGGTGTCCTACTCTGAAACCTTGATTTCTAAAGTTGTAAATGATTTTTTGTGTAATTTTTGACCTTGTAAAAGTGGAGATGACTTCAAAAAGTTTTCAAAATAATCTTGAATAATGTCCAAGCCATCCAAGCACTGAAATCTACAAACACACAATGAAAGAGAAAGAAATGGTGAATGTTAGGGCATAGGGGTTTTCCTTGGTCAAACCGCTTTTTAAGTAATTAAACCAAAATGATAAAAATATGTAATGAAGCATGGAGAAATGGAGTTGTTACCTTTCCATGATGATTGAACTTTAATTTCTATAGAAAAACATGAATATTTTTCCCTTGAATGTCTGAAAAGTGCTACCTTGGTGACTTAGAATGACAAAACCCTAGCTTGATTAACTTGAGATTGAAAACAAATGATGAATTAAGTTAATTTATTATGAATTAGGGTTTAGAAGGTTGTATTTATAGGAAATTAACCTTATGTTCCCATAAATTGAACCCCCAAGGTCAACATGAAGAAAAATTGAATAAAAACCCCAATTTTTCCTACTCATACCAAAAAATGGCTCAAATGTGACTGATTCGCCACTAATGGTTAATGGGTCCCACTTAGATGGGACTAATTTTGCACTAATGGTAAATGGGTTGCACAAGGGCCATTTTTGCTAGATGGAATTCCAAGGAGTGAGAAAATTAGGTTTATATGATGACTATATTGGTTCTTTGATCAAATTGTGCCTCAAGATGCACAATATGGGTTAATAGGGGCCTATTAGTGATGATGCAAGGGTCAAAGACATTAATAAACATATTTTATTCAATGTGCAAGGGTCAAAGAACTAGTGTGGATGAAAAAAGTTCCTCACAACAACTGAATCAAGGCCTCCTTAAGTCCATTTTATGATGAATTAATCCCATTTCAAGCATAGGTTCCTTTTTCTAACACAAAGATACAATAAAACCTAAAAGTTTTCAGCTATCTACAACAAAGACACACTTTTTTGGATTTAATCTAATATTGTATTTTCACATTTTCTCAAATATTTTTTGAAGGAAATTAAAATTGTCTTATTGAGTTAAAGATTTGGTTAGAATATCATCTACATAGTCTTCCAAAATCTTATGTATGTAATCTTGAAATATTAATATCATAGCTCATTGATATGTTGATCCCTTATTTTTTAATCCAAAGGGAATGATGACCTAGCTAGATGTTCCTCAAATAGTTCTAATTGATGTTTTGTACTGATCTTGAAGATTGATAATGATTTCATTATACCAAAACACTCTCACCATGAATGAAAACAAAGCATGTCCCACAGTTTCTGATAAAGGGTAAAATGGGTTTTACAGTGACCCGAACCACAAAGTTTACAAAAAAAAAGAAAGGATAGAAAGGTCCAACAAACACAACTGACTGAACAAAAGGAAAAGACCTAAACAAGTAGCAGCCACCCACAAAAGACTAGGAAGGTTAGACAACAAAAACCAACATAAAATCCAACCAAAAGACTAGACACAATTAACCCAAAGTCTTCAGGATAGACTCTATCTCAGCCTCCAGGTTCTACATATTTTGAACACCCTTCTTAAAGGTTTGAATGATTTGCAGAGTGGGGGGAGCCTTCCTCTTCAAATTGGCTCTAGTTCTCTTAGAAATTCCAGCATCCTCCTCCTAGTTTCTTTCGTTAATTTCCTCCAGATCAACCATCAAAGACCCCTATTGAGCTTTGTCCACTTTCTCAGTCATGGCATTGATGATGATGGCATTGTGTCTGGCCATATGATTGTTTTGCTCGACAATAATTTTGACAATATTTTTCATTTTCTCCAACTCAATTTCAACATTTAGGTCCTTTCCAACTTGGTACTAGGTATCTTTGATGGCACTTTATTCTCTTCACTCCACCTCTTTCTTATCAAGCGCTACTACATTAGCTCCCAAATCTTCTAGTTTACTTTGAAGGGCCCAATTTTTTATCTTTAGCTCGTTAATTTCATGAAAAGTCCATTTCAAAAGTTTGAAATGGATATCAACATTATTTCTAGTTAAATCCAAAACATCCACAGTGGGATCCCTATCAGTGTTGAAACAAGTATTAGCAGGGTCAGGAGTAACAGGGGAGCCAGTTCTAGCATTTCTATCCAATGACAGGTCAACATAGGGCTCAATGTTGTTAGCACCAGACTCCTTAGAGTCAGGAGAATCTTCAAAGTATGAGACAAGGATTTTAGCTAGGGGATTCTTATCAACACTTCTAGTTTTAAGGGAAGGGATTCTTGATTTAGGCACAACACAAGCTTTCACAGTAAGGGGGTTAGGGGTTTTCTTACCAGATTGGACAGCAGGTAGGCTAAGGACTGTTCTAGCCAGACTTAAATTGGGAAAAAAACCTCGAGTAGCTGGGTTTAGTATCATCTTCCTCATAAATAGGGGAGGCTTCCAAAATAGCAGGGACAAGAATTTTTTGGTAATGTTCAACAATTAATCTAATCAGGCTAGTATGCAAAATGGGGAATCTTCTAGGGTTTTTCTTGTGGTCATTCAAACTTTTTCTCAAAGAACAGAGAAGATAGTAGGGTAAAGAAATCTTGACCTTGTAGCAGAAATGGTTGAGTAGGGAAAAGTGATAATCATAGAGCCTGGCAAAGTGACCATCCACAGCCATGTACTCCATGATAACAAGAAGAAGCTTTCTCCAAAGATCTTTTATGGTGTCGGCTTCAAAGTAGTTGTTAGCAATTTTCACCAGTTTTAGTCTTTCCTTCTCTTTTTTTAGAAATCTAATGATGGCTTCATCAAAGAAAACCCTATCCTTGAATTTTTTTTTCCCATTAGTAGACATTCTCATCACTTTCATAATAAGGTTTTCATTGAGCTCAACTTTACTACCAAAAAGGGTAAGATCCCCATTATCCCAATTTTTCTCAAAAAGATCTATAGCCTCCTTATTAGAACATGGAGTTTTTCTAGGAAAAAAAGTAATCCCCCACTTTTAACTTTATTCCAAGCCTTAGCATTTCTTGTGTGCATCTCAAAGCTGTCTGACTCAATTATTTTCCTATCTCCACCCATCTTTGCAAGCATAGTGGGGTAGACAAAGATGAAATCTTTACTAGAACTAGTCCCACCAAATCTAAGAACCCACAAAGTGTGCCAGGCCACCTTGCAGACTAAGCAACTAAGCCCGGTCCCATACAATCTAATGATCGTGATGTGATAAATCCATCCTATCTTCATTAAAGAGAAGACATGCCTCTTGCCCTTGTGATTCATCATAAATCAATAAAGCTCGGATGTTAACACTTAGATCACTAAAATTTAGCCAAGTTCTTTTTTCATTACTCCTAACCCCTTCATTACCAAAAAAATCTGCTACAGCATTGGCTCTATATAGGAATGTGAAATATTTATGTTGTCAAACTTAGCTAGAGTTGAGATGGCATCATCAATCCATGACTTTATTGTCCACAAGGGGGGGGACTTTCCTAGAAGGTAATCAATAATATTTTTGGAACCACCTTCAAGCCAAAGGTTTTTAAAATTAATACTTTAGGTCAAATTTATTATATGAAAAGCACCAGCAGCCTTGGCTAGATGATTGGTTTGGGAACCTAGAGGAGTGGTCATCGCACTTATAAATTTTTCAAAGGAGTCCCTTATGACTCTGCCACAACCCACAGCCTCTAGATTACCTTTAGCCGCTCCATCGAAGTTAGCTTTGAAGCATGTCCCACAGTTGAATCTACTATCATGTAAATATTATAAAGGGTAAAGTCATCTTTTAAAGATCCTTTATTCAAATCATGAAAATATGTACACATCCTAATAAGATTATTGGGTTTCATGACTATGACAATGCTTGAGATCCAAGGAGAATAATCTATAGGTTTTATGAAACTAGCTTCGAGGAGCTTTTCAATCTCCCCCTTAACTAGCAAGGCTATCTTAGGATTTATCTTTTGTATCTTTTGTCTAACTATTTTAGCATTTTCAACAAGGACTATGTTGTTTGTCACTACCTTAGTATCGATTCCCAACATATTTGAATAAATGCAAGCAAAAAGTTGAGGAAATTCACGAAGAAAAGTTGCATGGTCTTCTTGTTCTTCATCATCAAGGCACTTCCTATCTTAATCACTTTTTTTTTATTGGTGATGTTCATTGCTATATCAATTTTATTTCCTAAAGGAAGTGCACTTTGTTTTGGAAATTCAGAGTTATATTCTTCTTTTTTTGTTTCAATCTCACTAGTTTCATTTTCTCCTTTTTTTTGGTTCACCAAAATGAAATGTTGAATTTTGTTGCTTCTATGCTTGGGAAATAGAATACGAATCTTCACACTCTCTCATTTAAGGAAAGCCCTACAAATCTCAACCTAAGGTCTATAACTTTAAGAAAGATATCTTGCAATAGGGCTATCCTAGGGTCTAATCATAAACTAAAGAGGGATTTACAACCAAGCTAGGGATTGGAAAGACTAATGAAATGCAAGGTCTAATGCTTAACCCTAATATGATGCAAGACTTCACTAAATGACCTAAAAATGCATGCAAATCAAAAGAGAGTACCAAAAGATCAAAGGTCTATACCTAGAAACCTAAAGAAGACTAGAATAATCTCTAAAACATTGGAAATCCTAAAATTAGGGCACACTGGGACTCATATGCCACTTTGGGCGTATCAATCCCACACTAGGGTTTTTGGTCTAGAATAGGTTTCTGGTAGTGTAGATTTTGGATTTGTAAAAATTTGGAAATTTTTCTTGTAGTGGGACTCATATGCCACTTCTAGTGTACCAATCCAATTCCAATTTTTTGGGAATTCAAAGTTCATATCTTTACTTCAACCTCTTCTCTTCTCTTCCAAACTGATTTTGGGTTGTAAACATAGAAAAAGACCTAAAAAATAGAATATATACTTGATTTTCTTATGGGGGGTTTTCCTTGGTCAAACCCCTTGTTTGGTAATTAAACCTTGATAGAAACAATGAATCTTGAATGCAAATGTGAACATAAACCCTAACCTTAAGTGTGTGTAAGATTAGGAAATCTAAGAATGCAATACAAGCCTATTCTAATGTGTAAGAATGAGATACATGAATGAAGGTTGAATGTAATGACTTAGTTTAAGAGATGTCAAATCACTCTAATAAGTCATGATGATGCATGTACCTTTCTTAGGCTAAAATTAGAGTGATAATGTAGGATGAAATCACCTAGGAAACAAGTCATTAGGCTTGGCTTGATGGATAATTGCATCTCCCCAACCTAGAATCAATCATGATTCAGCATAGGAAACCATAATCCACCCTTGAAAATGCTAGATCTTGAATGAAAGTGAGCTTGAAGACCTACAAAAATACTTTAATGTTTCTCCAAGACTTCAACGTTACTCACTTTTGAAACTCGAATGCTCTTGTGAAAGAATGCATGAAGGATTTTGAATACTTGGATCTCTAAATTTTTCTTAAAATGCTCACTTAGATGAAATAATTACTTCTAAGCTTTCTTATATAGGAATTTACACCTAATTTACCATTATTTATATCTCAAAAGTTGACATCAACCAAAAATTTGAATTAAAATGTTGAATTTCCTACTCAAACCCTAAAAAGGCCCCAAAAGGGACTCATACGCCACTTGTGGCATATGGGTCCCACCTAGGGGGACTCATATGCCCAAGGTCACGTATGAGTCCCACCCTAGATTTTTGTGGTGGGTTGTTAGGAAATTTAGTTTTTTTAATGACTTTGTCAAGCTTTTTGTCGAAATAAGCCTTGAGATTAAAAACAAAAGGGTATTAGGGGTCTATTAGTGATGCTTTAAAGGGGTATTTAATGCAAGGGTGCTAAATTACGTCCAAATTAAGTATGAAATTATACTATTTTTAAGAGCATACAATTTTCTACACTGCAGGCCCTCTTAATTTTCAAGAAATAGACTTAATTATGCATTAATGTAGTGTTGAAATGTGTATTCCTTTACATTTTCACATTATATTTTGGGCCCTCTTAATTTATTGAGCTTAATTATGCCTTACATCTACAAGCCTAATAAATTACATTTTTCAAAGGTGAAATATGACAATAATTAATGCCTAAACATAACACTTTATCTTGAGAAATGTGTATTTCAAGAATAGGGACCTGGGACACATTCACCCATGGGTCAATGAGTCCACCCTAGGCCTTTGAACCTAAATTTAAAATATGTTTTTGGTAATAAATATTTTACATCTACAAGCCTAATAAATTACATTTTTCAAAGGTGAAATATGACAATAATTAATGGCTAAACATAACACTTTATCTTGAGAAATGTGTGTTTCAAGAATAGGGACCTGGGACACATTCACCCATGGGTCAATGAGTCCACCCTAGGCCTTTGAACCTAAATTTAAAATATGTTTTTGGTGGTATTTTAAGGTCCCTAAATTAATATTTCAATACCAGCATGTAATATTTTAATTTAGGAAAATTATGGATACATACCTATAAATACAAGGTTATTTCATCATTTCAAGTCCTAAGAAGCTAGGGTTTTTGTGCAAGCATTTTCACAAGAGAAAAGTTAATTATCAAGAGAAATTTCAAGATCATTCAAGAGTAGAAGTATAAGAGATTTATTGCAGCATTCAAAATCCAACTATAATGTCAAAATCTTCTTGCATCATGATTTTTTTGTAAGCTAACATTGTGATGTATGTTTGAAGATCAAGTCAAGCATTCAAAGAATTATTTCAAGTATCAATATCCACATCCATATCAACCATTTCATGCAAGTTGTAGATCTCTATTAAAATCTTTATTGAAGGATTTGTTGAGTGGTAACACAACATTGTTCATTCAACATTCCTTCCTCTCATGTTTCATTTTATTTCAAGGTTTAATTACGCAAACGCGGTTTGACCAATGAAAACCCCCAGTCACCAAAAAAAAATTATCTCTTGTTTTTTTGTTGTAGATATTAGGTTGAAGGACTGAAGATCTTTTGAAGTGAAAGATTGGAAAAGTTGTCAAGTTGCAAAAAAGTTGTCAAAGTTGTCAAAACACAGAATCTCACCTAGAGATATGATTTTTGACATTCTGACACTAAAACTTGGACAAATTAAAAGCTACAGATTAGTGTCAGTGGCTCTTAATTTTTTTTTGAAAAATGCTAAGCAAAGACCCATTTTCTCATGGGTGAACATGAGTCTCAGACAACCTTCAGGAAGTGACTTTTGGTGACTGGTAAACATCATTATTCCCTTCTTAGATCTCCTAGATTTCTTTTTTTCTGTTAGTATGGAGATTTATATTTATATTTCAAGTTTTAATTGTTGTAATTAGGCTAATTTTCTGCTTTTAGTTTTTCTCCCAAAAGTGTTGTTTGAACTTGACTAGGCCATCCTCAAAGCATAAGGAAATCTAAATATTTTCACATTGAGTTGATTCACCTAAGGTTAGCTAGTCAATTCTTTGTGGGGGTCTCATTTCCTAACTAAATCAAGGAAAATAAGTCTATCTATTATCATTTTGGTGAACCCCCTTCCCTTCTATCTATCATTTCATCATTTAACCACCTAACCCATTTTCTATTGTTTCATTGACATATTATCAACACATGTGATAGGCCAACATTGGGGAAAATAATAAGAAAGATTTAACGCTTTATAATGAATTTCATTTTGGTCTATATGTGCCAATTTGGGGGTGTAAACTTGTGAGAGGTGTTGTGGTTGTGTGCTAATGAAAGGGGTGAAAGCTACAAGATGAGTGGTTATGAATGTAGCTATGGAAGTAAACCTACAACAAATAAAAATGAAGATTGATTCTGATGGCAACAACTGTCACTTACTAGCGGTAGGAATAACAACTCACAAGAATTATAGAATTTAAATGAACTAAAAATCACACCTGCAAATAATATAGAAACAACATTCAATCAAGAATTGAAATAAACACACTACTAAGCTACAAAAATCATAAGGAAATAAAGGTACGAGAATTTAAATTATGCAGCTATTAAAGTTTTAAATCTATTGTAATTGAACCAAGATAAAAGGAAATAACACATAGACATATTAACAATAAAAATAAATAAATTTCACCATGTGTCACCAAGGAGTGGACCCTTGCTCCATGGCTCACAGGTGAAGAGAACAAGTATGTCCTTCTATGTGATCAAAAGAAACACTATCATTTTATTTATCAGAAATCACTACAAATTCTGCATATGTATATAAATCTGTTTACAATATTCTACATGTATTAATTTCCTTTGGGCTGATATTACATACGTATTTATAGCCCATGGCTACAAAAATGAATATCTAAAATAGTGTAAAACAAAATAACTTACTTTGGCATGTGGCCAACAAAATAATGGCCTACGTAACAACTGAGAATAGGAAACAAAAAATTTGGTGGGTTCCCTTTACCACGAGATTCCTTCCACTATAGGAATATCTCCATCACAAGAATGATGCATGTGGATCATTGGTCTATTTTTTTGAAAGAGGAAAAAGTGGGTTTTACAAGGACCCGAAACCACAAAGTTTACAAAATAAAGAAAAAGTCAGTAAAGACATCATAGTTGGAAAGGAAAAAAAATAAATAATAGTAAACAACCACAACCATCAAAAAGGCCAATGAAGGCAACAAAACCAAAAAACAAGCCAAAAATCTAGCAATAGCTAAATTTGTGTCTTTAAAAGATTGGCAGTCTCAACTTCTAGCTCATTCATATCCTGAATCCCCCTCTTTAAGATCTGAACCATATGTGTAGTGGGAGGCTCTTTCCTTTTGAGATTGGCTTGGGTCCTTTTATAAATAACTTGGTCCTCATTCTTTCTTTCCTCATTTGCTTCCAAATCAACAACTAGTGAACCATGTTGCATTTTTTCTAGATTTTTAGACATAGCATTGATAATAATGGCATTATGACTAGCCATTTTATGGTTTTGTTCCACAATTGTTTTCAAGTTATTTTTAATTTTAACCATTTCCTCTTCCAAAGACTTGTACTTTTCCTCAATGTCAATTCCTTTCTTTCCAATATTGTTCTTATTCTGTTTCCCTTCTTCGTTGCTCAGAGTGGCCAACTTCAGCTCCAGCTCCTCCATTTTAGTATACAGAGCCATGTTTCTTTGATTAAGCTCATTAATTTCTTGATAGGCCCATTTTAAGACCCTGAAAATGTCATTGATGTCATTTCTAGTAGAGGCCAAAATGTCACCAAACTAAACCTGGTCTAATATGAGGTTAACCTCACCCAGGTTGGGGGGGCTAGAAAATCTAGTACCTTCAAATCTGAAAGAGGCAGGAGGGGAGGGCACAAAATTTCTACTAGCTTCAAGGTTCTCGGCCTTTTCTTCCAAAGAATTTGCAGAGTAGGAAACCAACTTGTTGGTAGGGGATCCCTTAAGAACAAGATTCTTTAAGGGGGCAGAGCAGTTGGGGTTTTTAAGACTAGGTTTTCCTACCAAAAAGCTTAGAGGTCGGGTGGGTTTCAACAATTCTCTCTTGGTTTGGCCGAATCTCTAAACCACCACTATTAGTGTCATAGTCCTCAGACTCTGTAGAGGCAATAGGGTTAGATAAAGCTAGCATGTTTTGATAGTTTTCATATATTAGCCTAGTAAGACCAGGATGAATAATAGGGTATCTCCTAGGATTTTTCTTATGGTCGTCAAGTCTATTACTCAATGAACATAATAGGTAGTGAGGCGTAGAAATTTGTACCTTATGGCGGAGTGGTTAAGAATGGAAAAATGGTGCCCATACATTCTGGTAAATGATCATTGGTCTGTGTTGTTATAAGAGTAAAGAGGCGATATTATGATATTTGTTTATGATGTTGTAACAATGAACAACTAGCAATCTTCATTCACACATTTGTGTAATTATTTAGCTCCGGTATACAATCAACATCAATGCCACTTTGGAGGTTGATTCACCATTTGGAAGGATGATAGAGTTAATTTTTTGATAAAAAAGTAATAGACAACGATTCTTGACCAAAAAGTGATAGTAAGATCTATAGCTCACAATTAACATGTTGCATAAATACAATCATATTTATTTCTTCACATATTTTATCTAATAACTAAATTAAATATTACTTATATATATTAAATCATATGCAACATAAAATGGGAAATGGTATAGAAATGGATTAGAAATGGAATATGGAGATGGTATGAAATTGTATGAAATAGGCTTAATTGGCATAAAATGGAACATAATTTACTCTCATCAATATGTACTTTCAAATTGTACATCTATTAAATTATGGATGATTCTAGTGTATCTGTAGATTGCTTGTACTTACAGCATAGTATTGTACTATTGAAAAATTTCCTCAATGACATTTTCACACTTGTTTTGGACCTCCTTATAAAATTGAGCTTAATGATGTCTTGACTTAGTGTTGTAATGTGTTTAACACATTCACATTAGGTCTTCAGCCCTTGTGAAATAAATAAACTTAATCATACCTTATTTAGGGTGTTTTAAAGTGATGTAACACAATTTCACACTTTTATAGGGATTTCATAAATAATTGAACTTCTTTATGTCTTAATTGGCCTTGTTTTGCATCCACAAGCCTCGTTTAATGCACTTTTTTTAAGATAATCTCGATATAAATAAAAAAAATCATAAGTCAAGTTTTTCTAGGTTTTGTGGCCCATATTTAGTGTTATAGGACTCATACGACCCCTTGGGCATATGAGTCCCACTTAGGGTTTTTGATCTCAATCTTGATTTTACACCATTTTAAGAATTTTTTAAATTGGTCCCAGAAATTATATCTAATGGGACTTATACGCCACCTTGGGCATATGAGTCTAGTGCGGCCCAAAATTAAAGTTAATTCAACTTCTTGGGAATATTTTATCCTCCTAGATCTGATGTCGGCTTGTAGTGTTGTAATTTTAGGACATTTAGCATAATTAAGTATAAATACAAGGTTCTTTCACTCATTTAAACCTAAGAATTTTGTGAGAACATTCATAATAGAAAATTGGAGTTAACAAGAGCATTCAAGTGTTTACCAGATCATTCAAGAGCATTCAAGGGTAGATTATCAAGTGTTTTAGAGCATTATTCATGCATCATGTTTCTTTTTGAGCTAACAATTCTGATGTAGAGTTTTATGATTCAAGCTACCATTCAACTCAAGATCCATCACATTCAAGCAATAGTCAAGATCTACATCCATTGGATCCATCTCATACATGTTTACATCACTTTATTGCTAGGATTTTGTGAATTACAACATCGTATTTTGTTTGTTCATCATTCTCCATTCCTATTTCTTTTCATTATAAGGTTTGATTACCAAAATAGGGTGTGACCAAGGGAAATCCCTTTCCACTAAAAAAACAACATTTTCCCCTCTCTCTAGTGTGTGATTTATAGGTTTAGGTTGAAGGCACATTGAAGAGAAAGTTTGGAGAAAGTTGTCAAAGTGTCTAAAGTTATCAAAGTTATCACCTTGCATTGAAGATCATTGAAAGACTTATATAGGTTGGAAATCATAGTTTTGGATCAAGAAATCAATTGCAAAGGATAGAGCAGACATTGAGGAGCAGATTTAGACTTTGAAGCTTTAGAAAAGCCTAGCTAGACTAATATGCTTGTTTTGGAATATGAGTCAAAATTTAGGTCATTTTCCAAGTTTTAACAATTCCAGAAACCCATTTTCCAAATTTTAGTTTCTACACAGAAACATAGATTTGGAACTAAATCACCCAAACTAGCATATGAGTCCCAATAGGCCTTAAAATGAGTTTTTTTTAGCATTTCATCCCTTCATTCAGCAATCTTCAAATTTCTAGGTGCACACATTTCCTCTTCAAGGTTTTTGTTCTAATTTACATGCATTTTTAGGTCATTTAGTGAAGTATTACATCATATTAGGGTTAAGCATTAGATCTTGCATTTCATTTGTTTCTCCAAGCCCTAGTTTGGTGGTGAACCTCTCATTAGTTTACAATCAAATCCCAGGAAAGTCCTATTGCTATATCTCTTTCTCCTTTGCATGTGTGAGGTTGAGATCTCTAGGTTTATCTTTGAATGAGTGTTTGAGTTTTGCTATTCTATCTCCCAAGCATAGACCCAAACAAAATTAATCCTTTCATTTTGGTGAACCTACATTTAAAACATCATAATTTTTATTTGGAGTGCATCATCATCCTATATCTTGCTTGGATTAACATTACATTAGGATTTTCATTCTAGCGTTACTAATTTTTGCATTACTAAAAGTGCATATAACTTGCACTTTTGCACCTTATATCATTGAAAAGCATATAAAATTTTCATTTTCATTTTGTTTACAAATCATACAATATAAAAAAAATTAAAATAGCTTGAAATTTTCTAATTTTTTTGAAAATATCCTCACTGGGACTCATACACCACTCTGGGTGATTTATTCCCAGCGTAGATTTTGAACTACATTTTCCAGAATTTAAAACATTGTTTCTCAGCTTCTGTTTGTTGTTGGTATATTTATTTTCAATTTATGGAGTTTTTTTATATTCATTTCATTGTACTTAGCTTAATTTTCATTTGCATTCATCTTGCATTTAGTAGTCCTTGCATGAGTATTTGGTATGCTATTTCTAATACTATAGTGAGACAAATTTTGAGACTCATGTCATCCCACGATAGCACAATTGTCATTGATATTAGGCTATCTAGCTCTTTCACTCCTAGTATTTACATTAGTAAACTAGGTATGGACCATACAGTTAACAATTACATGCCTTCTAGTAGTGTGATGGATGTTGAAACAATTATTCATAGTGTTCCATAAGAAAACCTAATTCAAATTCATGAAGATTTAGCAAACCTACAACATCAAGTGAAAAAAACAACATTTCAACCACTTCCATCCCTACTAAATATTACATTCACAACATGCTTGAAAGTGAAGATGGACTTGACCTTGTGCTTTACAACATTGTTTAGATTTTTTGAAAAACCCTCACCTCAACCACTAGTAATTCTTTACCTATGAAAAATGTCACAAGCCAAGGAGGAATTCAAATTCCTCCTCCCAAAAAAATATCCTCTAATCCTACCTATACCAACCCTCAATTTACAACAACTTGATACAATTGACTAGTAATGTGATTCCTTCCTTGGGTATTTCTGCTAGCATCCTTAGTACCTTTGTGGCATCACACATTACATCTCCTACCACCTTATGACCTATAAGCTTTCCATTCACTTGTCCCTTGAATAGATACACCCCTTCACCTTTTTCACCTCCATCTCATAATACAAGCAATGACCCTCTCATAAACCACCTTTTCCAAACCATTTCATCCCTTCAAAAGCAAGCTTCCACCATCAATCAATATCAAAATGGCCCACCTACATATTATGTCAAAGCATCCCATTTTCCTTGGATATATTTTGAACACTGATGCCGCAAGGTATAGAGATGCCTAGATTCATGAAATATGGGGGAAGGGTGATCCTTCTAACCATTTTTTTGCTTATACCACCTTATGTAGTGACTTTATCCATAAAATCTTGGCTAAGCTTTTCCCTAGGTCCTGAAGGATATCATCTTGGAATATTTTTCTTCGTTGTCGAACAACTCAATTCATTCATTCAATGAACTTTTTGATGCATTTATAAACCATTTTCAAGTGTATATGACTCCTAAGATGGCCTTGGCTAATTTGATGAGTTGTAATCAAAAGGAAGAAGAAAAGATTAGTGACTTTATTTCACATTATCAATTTCTTTATTTTCGAATCAATGTCAAGTTTCCCAATCCTCACCTTCAAAATATGTTAATAGAAAATTTGTAAAGTAAGATACAACATAAGCTTACCATGATGAAATTTCCCTCCATGAACTTGTGTACTACCCTCCGTGAATATCAAAATCTAGTTAGTAGTCATGATGTAAAGTACACTTCTATCCAAACTGAGAAGTTTGAGTCCATAAACCAAAATAATTACCAAAGTTTTATAAAGTAGAATAAAGGCTTCCTTCAACTTAATCCCCCTCAACAAACAAGTCAAAATAATAATACCCAAGTAGCTATCATAAAAGCAATGATACCCTTTAACAATAGGGACTTGAAAAGATAATTCCCTCCCCTACCCGATACCATTCATAACATAATGTCCCAACTTTTAGAACAAAAAGTGATCACATTTCCTTTGATTAAAATACCCAATCCTAGTAAACCCTTGCCTTTGAAATTTAGACCAAATTCGTATTGCCATTATCACCAACAAAATGGACATGATACAAAACATTGTAAGAATCTTAAACATCTTGTGCAAGACCTCACTGATTCTACTCAGCTTTCCATTGGAGGTGTTAATGATCAAGGAAATAAGTCAATTCCCCCTCCTAACCAAAACATACAAATATTTTCCAACCGCATGTTGAAACATAATATTTCATTTGTCAAAGCTAGTGAAACTACAAAGACTGATGTGATTAATTTTGATACAAATGATGGGAACATAGATATAATTCAACAAATTCCTATCGATACTGATCAATAGGAGTAAAATATTATTGATGGTTTGGTTGCATTGTTAAAAACTCAAAATTGGAAGGGTCAAACTAAAAAGCCTTTTGAGATTGTTTTCTCCTCACAAGATATACTTAAACATGCACCTCATCGTCCTCTTTACATAACCAGTCGAATCTATGATAAGCCCACTAATGGGATATTAGTAGATCCTATCTATGGAGAGAATGTGACCACTAAGGAATTCTTGCTTCTACATGAGCTTTATCGAGATATATATAATAAAGGAAAGGCATGGATCAAGACATATAATGGTTTTGCTTGGCCTACAATGGGATCAATCAACATTCCTTTACAAATAGGATATCAAACATTATATATCTCATTCTCCATCATCCTATAGTTGGAAAAATTTAATGTGAAGCTAGGTTATCTATGGGTCCACTCCATCAATGTCATCCCATTAATCATGCATAAATGCTTAAAGCTTCCCTTTGATAGTGAAATTTTCACTGTGCATCATACTAGCATTAACCCTTTATCTTCCCATGGAAAATTTTCATTAGATTTCTTTTGGCCAGAGCCTCTGGAACCTATAAAACCATGAGAAGAATTATTTTTCTAATCCTACCAAAATTTCAAGGAAAATAAAATAGTAGAATTATCCCTCTGAAACATGCCTCCTCCCACCACCGAGCCTACCATCCTTGACGAAACCATGATTGAACCTAAAGAAATTATAAAAAACCAAGACCAACCAAATATAGAACCTTAACCTACATCCTACAAAAGACCAAGAGACAACAAAAACAATCCCATCACAATTCCTAGAATAAATTTTTTTACAAATTCAAACAGAAAGTGATCGAACAACCTCCCATGGTTCCTTACATTCCTCCCCTTAGGGAAGAAAAGAAACCTATGGTTGATCAACCAGATCTTATACAAACACAACTTGAAAATAGAACTAAAATAAATAGAGGTGCTAGAGAGCATAGGCATAGATGTCATGCCCTTGCTCACAAGTTAAATCAAAAAATAAATAAAGAAAATCAGGATCCAAACTTGACTAAAGGAATGCATGATGATTGTCCCCCTTCATTGAAACAAAACAATCCTATACAAAAACCACAAGAAGAGCTAAACCCTTCTTTGGACATTATTATTTGACCTCTTGTTGTGATTAATCTAGATGAAAATGATGATATTGTAAATATTAATGAGCAAGTGTATAATGAATTAAATACATTGTGTTCCTCTTCTATGAGCTTAAACAATGATTCTCCTAAGAAGAGTGTTGAACTTGGTGATGGACATAGTTCATAACTTTATATTATCCCTTTGGCTAGTTGTTTGCCTTTTGTATATGATGAACATGACTGGCATGCATATGACCTTTTGATAGGTTGACTTGCATGTGCCTTACTATTCCTTTGCATTATTTCTTTTTCTTTTTTGTGATTTCATGTGTGTATTGTGATCCCCCTTAATGTTTTGTTTGATCTATCTCTCTCCCTCTCTTTGTGACATTACTCTATTTGTACCTAAATTCTTCTCTATGTCATAAATCTTTTAACTTTTCCTTTATCTTTTCATTTTTCTTGTGTTTTCCTTTTAGGGATGACAAAAGGCATCCAAACATTCATGTCTCTTCCATGTTGACCCAAAAAAAATTCCCTTTATCTTTTCATTGTCTTGTTTTTTCCTTTTGGGGATGTCACAAGGCATCAAGACATTCATGTCTCTTCCATGTTGATCCAAAATATTTTCCCTTTATCTTTTCCTTTTATCGTGTTTTCCTTTTAGGGATGATGCAATGCATTGAGGACTTCATGTCTCTTCCTTGTAGACCCGAAAGGTTTTTGTTTTTTTCACTCTCTTTGTGTCATTCTTCTAGTTCTATGAGTATTTGGTGAATGATGAGAGTTTTGAGCTCTCTAAAAACATTGTAGCAAGAACATACTAATCCCAAATCCATAGATCCCTTATGTGTGTTTGGAGTTTCATTTTGGGGGTAACACCTTTTCTCATTTCTTTTGCATGGCATAGCTTTATTTGGAAACATATGACTTGGCAGAAGGCTTTCCAAGTAAGCTCTCATGTCCTCTTTATTGTTAGAATTTATTATTTTCTACTTTAAAGTAATTTCTCATAGCATTATTTTTAGCAATTTCTTTAAAGTGGGGGCATACATGTGCATTTTTCTTTTGCATTTTTCTTTTTCATGTTTCATGGTGTAGTCTTCTTACTTTATGTGCTATTTCTTTTTAGTTTGTGGTTGACATTGGATGTGATGTGCCTCAAGAGTGTGATCTCTCTCAGCATATTATATTCCTCTTAGTGGCTTGGTGTGACACATTGCATCCCCTAAGTTTTGAATTTTTTATTCTTTGATTGGTCCTCTCTTGGAGACATTAGGCACAATGTTTTGTAAGTTAAATATCTTTTGTGAACTAAGCAATATTTCTTTAAGTGTTCCATATTATTGAATTTTTATTTTTCAGTTATTTGGCCACCTTACATAATACACCTTGCATTCTTGTAGATCCATCTTGTTTTCTCATGAGTTCCAAACATAGGAAGATTTTCTTGCCTCATGAAGCTCAAATTTAACTGTTCATGAGCTCCAAGTATACAAATTTTTTCTTTCCTCATGAATCTTGAAGGTCATTTCTATATGGCACCTTATCAAAGTTATCAAGAGGTATGGTTTGATGGAAAGCCCAACCAAGGAATGAATTTCCTATAGCCACTTGCATGTGAGTGTGAGAACATACTGGATATGTGTATATGTGTCTCCCCTTTTTCAGATACTCACCCAACAGACAACCTAAAGTTTCATTTCCTCATAGTGATCATGCATTTTAGGACAAACAACCTAGATTTGATCCACATTTTGATGGACAAATGGCGAAGCTTGATCCACCCCTTTTATTTTTTTCTTAAATCAGTCCTTGGAAATGTATGCTTGTGCCCTTAAGATACTCTTTATATCATTTTCATGTGTGTTCTTTCATGCCTATGTTTGTTTTCCATGGGATCTTGATCCTAGGGGCTTGATCACCCCTCTTGATTATTGTCATCATATCTTACTAGCATTAGTGCACTTTGATGCCTCTTGAAGTGATTTTATCTACTTTAATGTGTTTTTGAAGCAAATTCATCCTCTCACTAGAGTGGGAGCTAAATGTAGTGTTGAAAAATGTCATCAGTGACATTTTCACACTTGTTTGGGCCCTCCTTATAAAATGAGCTTAATGATGCCTTGACTTAGTGTTGTAATGTGTTTAACACACTCGCATTAGGTCTTGGTCCCTTGTGAATTAAATAAATTTAATCATACCTTATTTATGGTGTTATAAATTTTTGTAACACACTTTCACACTTTTCTAAGGTTTTCATAAATAATTGGGCCACTTTATGCCTTAATTTGCCTTATTTTGCATCCACAAGCCTCATTTAATGCATCTTTTCAAGGATAATCCTGACATATATCAACATCTAGTCATAATTCAAGTGTTTCTAAGTTGTTTGGCCCAAATTTAGTGATCTGGGACTCATACACCACCTTGTTCCTATAAGTCCTACTAAGGGTTTTGGTTCCCAATCCTAATTTTACACCTTTCTAAGAATTTTTGAAATTGGTCCCATAAATTATTTCTAATGAGAGTCATATGGCACCTTGGACGTATGAGTCCAATGTGGCCGAAAATTAAAATTAATTCAAAATATTGGTAGGATTTTATCCTCCTAGATCTGATGTCAGCTTGTAGTATTGTAATTTCAGGAAATTTAGCATAATTAACTATAAATATAAGGTTATTTTAATAGTCATTTTCACCCAAGGCTTCTATGAGAGCATTAATAATAGAAAATTAAAGTTCACCAGAGCATTCAAGTGTTTACAAGATCATCCAAGAGCATTCAAGGGAAGATTATAAAGTGTTTTAGAGCATTATTCAAGCGTGAAGCATCATGCCAAAGTCTTCATGAATCATGTTTTTTTTTTAGCTAATAATTGTGATGCGGGTTTTTATGATTCAAGCTACCATTCAACTCAAGATCTATCACATTCAAGTAAGAGTCAATATATACATCTATTGGATCCATCTTGTACATGTTTGCATCACTTTATTGCTATGGTTTTGTGATTTGCAACATCATATTTGGTTCACTCATCATTCTCCATTCCTATCTCATTTCATTATAAGGTTTGATTACCAAAATAGGGGTTGACCAAGGAAAAACTCTTTCCACTAACAAAATAACCTTTTCCCCTTTGTTTAGTGTGTGATTTGTAGGTTTAGGTTGAAGGCATGTTGAAGAGAAAGTTGTCAAAGTGTCCAAAGTTTTCAAAGTTATCACCTTGCATTAAAGATCATTGAAATACTTCTATAGTTTTCAAATCAAGGTTTCAAATCCAAAAATCAATTGGAAAGGATAGAGCAAACATTGAGGAGTAGATTCAAAATTTGAAGCTTTAGAAAACCCTAACTGAATTGATATGCTAGTTCTAATATATGAGTCCTAGTTTAGGTCATTTTCCAAGTTTTTATAGTTTTAGACATGCATTTTCCATATTTTTTATTTTTGCACGAAAACCTAGATCTAGGACTAAATCATCTAGACTAGTGTATGAGTCTTACTAGGCCTTAGAATCAGTGTTTTCAGCATTTTAGGACTTGATTCAGTCATCTTCATATTTCTAGGTGACTACATTTCATCTTGCACCTTTTTATCTGATTTACATCCATATTTAGATCATTTAGTGAAGTATTGCATCATATTAGGTTTAATAGTTAGATCTTGCATTTCATTTGTTTTTCCATGTCCTAGCTTGGTGGTGAACCCCTCATTAGTTTATAATCAGACCCTAGGACAACCCTATTTCCAAATCTCTTTCTCCTTTACGTGCTTGAGGTTGAGATCTCTAGGGTTATCCTTGGATGAGAGTGCTTGAGTTTTTTCATTCTATCTCCCAAGCATAGAATCAAACAAAATTCATCCTTTCAAGTATTATGATTGTTGGGGCTGGACTATCTAAGTCAACTATTGTACCACATTATCTCATGTACTTATGCTCATTTATGAATTATATGTCACATGATGTCATGGTTTGTATAGAGTTATATCAACTATACTAATTTACTTGCAAATAGTTCTTGTTAATATGAATGATAGTATTGAATTTCATTGAATTTATGATAAATTTGGAACCTATTCATTTCAATTATTATGTCTCCAATAATAAAATGGCCTTCCCTAATGGCACTCATCTTACATGAAGTTCAAAATATTTATGTAATAGTCTACAGTAACAAATTTCAAATACCTAGGATCATTTATAAAAGAAAAAGTTCCTATGATAAAGGATAACATTTATGGTCATTGCATAAGGGGAGTTGCTAAGACTAGTAAAGACATTCCACTAATCAAAGGACTTTCTTCATGCCTATGTTTCACTTGTGGATCATTTTTGAGCCTTGTTTGTCACTTAGGACCTTGCCATAGTTTTCAATTTAGGTGTCTCTTTGTACTTTAGTGCAATGATAAACAAGACAATTACATAAGAGCCTTTTAGGCTCAATGGAGATGTTGTGGTCTTGTTTTTTACATTTCAAAATGGTTTCATTTGAAGGTTGGTCATATTTCTATATTGTAAAAATATGTGAATTTTAGAAGCCATGTATATGGTACTATTGGTTACATTCAATTGGAGATTACAATTTTGAATTTAATTTATCAATTCTATATAATTTAGTCTCTTTCTTTTGGTTTTAGTAGATTGTTTTAATTTTATTTTTTTTTGTTTTTGGTTTTATGTTCTTAGTTTTCTAATTTTTCAGTTTTGTATTTTCATATAAATTTGGAGACCAATTTATTTTATAAAATTTATTAAACATTAAAATTTAAATATTTAAAAATATCATAGATATTAAACCCTAAACATATAAATGTGAAAATATAAAAAATCATTAAAACATAAAATAAAAATATTTAAAAAAGGTAAACTATATAAGTTTATTTTCATTTTAAAAAAATACAAATACATAAAATAATAAGAAAAAAATAGTTTATAGGAGTTGGTGGTTGGATATGAGCACTACAAATCATTTTCTCATCTTCTTTCTCATTAATTATTGGATAAAAATGACCTCATGGTCATATTCTAAAAAAAAAAAAAAAAAATTGAAATGGGATCTCATTTAGTAGAAAATGAGATCTTGTTTCATACTAGACATGATCTCATTTTGTCATCCTTTTCTTAGGATCTCACCATCAAAAAATACCTTATTTCAATTTTTGGCTCAAGGTTCTGAAGTGAAATAGGATCCTATTTCATAAAAAGAGAGATCCCATTTTTCTCAGCAGATTGAACACTTTATCATAAGTATTAAACATCTATTCCATGTGGACCCAAATTTGTCCATTTTCTAATAAAAAATGTCATTTGATCATGGCACAATCATTTAATGTTGGTATCACATCACATATTTTCTATATAAGGTAATTTGTACACTTTCTAATGTACATCACCATCATCTTTCATAGATCTTAATATAAAACAAGCTAATATTCTTCCATGCTCTCTTGTATAAGGTTTTCATTATTTTTGCATGTTATTGTAGACTAAACCTATTTTTTACCTCCTAGATAATGTGTGTTTACATCATTGAATTTTCATTAGTACATATGACACATTCATTCCAAGATATTTTTTTGTATATGTTTGAGATTTTAGAAATAATTGGTCCTCCAATTATAGAAATATGTAGTTTATTAGATCTCTAGTAGAAGTCTTCTTTTGAGTTTAATAATTCCGCTTGTGTCTTCATTCATAATTTCTTGGAAAATATGGATCCACCTTCAAAATTAATATATTGATTGTATGCAAGCCTTGTGTGATATGACATTTATACATAAATAATATTCAAAACCAAATTAACTTTAGACATAACTCATAGATCTAAATTTGTGAATTTTTCAAGAATGGAGAAGATAATCCATTTACAAGGAATCATCATACTTTATCAATTAGATTTTATAAGATCATGGAGATCATGGAGATCATGGAGATAAAAGACAAGCATAATGAATAATGTAAATCGTGTATTTAGTCAACCAAAATGTAAAAATGAGGAAGCCTTCTATATATAGGAAAAGAATAGGGAATCCACCTATTATGTGGATTCACAAGTTCCCAATGATGTGTCACAAATAAGTAGACAATTGTCCTATAGGTGTCAACCTATGGATCACTAGGAATGTGCAAACCAACAATATATTTGAAAAATTCATAAAACAT
This sequence comes from Sequoia sempervirens, assembly GCA_007258455.2. Classification (NCBI taxonomy): domain Eukaryota; kingdom Viridiplantae; phylum Streptophyta; class Pinopsida; order Cupressales; family Cupressaceae; genus Sequoia; species Sequoia sempervirens. The sequence continues at coordinate 26,662,331 of VDFB02075321.1, forward strand.
GATGCCAAGTGTTCAGTGACCTTTTAGGTGAGATGGAAAGTATTCTAACCTCAAAAGGTATGTGCATTATGTTTACCATATAACTTGGTAACCTGTAGATGCCTAAATGTTACACATTCAATTAGACAAGATGTTGTCTAACCTCATGAATATAGGTACACTTTAGTATAGTGAATAGATAAATTATAAATTCTAAAAACCTCCCTTTAGTGATACATGGGGCGATCATAAAAGTAAAATTAGATAGAAATAGGTCTTGGATACAAGGCCTGGTCAGGCACCCATGCACAATGCAATCTCTCATAAATGGATAAAAATAATAAAACATAGTGGAAACAAAGCTCCTCCCAAAAAGAGAAAGAGGATGATAGGACATCCTAAAAGAATGCCCCTTGATGATAGGAATATGATTATGAAGAACTCTTGAAGCATGTAGAAGTTGTAAACTCTTCCAAAGATGAACTAGCATTTGCTAGAATCAACAAAACTTCAAGAAATCTATATCAAGATTTCATATATAAAACATTGCATAAGTGAACATATGAACACTACTCAACCATAGATACATAAAGGCAATCAAAATCCATGAATTTGAAAATATAGATAGTATTGTGCTTAGGATTACTAGAATCTCACTATAGATAGTATTGTGTTTAGGATTACTAGAATCTCACTAACTTGATCCACTAAAATAATCTCCCATATGAGATATCAAAATAGAAGGTCTACGTGACCCCCCAAAAATAAGATTCCTTCATTGCTTCATGGAAAGAAGCATTAGAAGAGTACTATCATAATCCCACCTTAATGCTAACAAAAATAAGCAAACTAACTATAATTTGACATAAAAGTGTGCAAGGAATTTAGACCCAAAATTAGGTCCAAAAGATGCACAAGAAACTATAAAAAGGGTGTGCACCAAGGTACACACACATGAGGCAATAATCACAAGAATCCATTACTATGATGGCTAGACAAGGGTCCACACAACCCCCCATTACACTTTATAATTTAGTGTAAGTACAAAATTCCCTCCCTAAGGAATAGATTCAATTTTAGTGGTGCTTTATAAGAATTAGGAGATCATGGATATAAAAGACAAGTACAATGATCCATGCAAATCATGTATTTAGTCAGTCGAAATGTATAAACGGGGAATTCTTGCATATATAGGAAAGGAAGAGACAATCCACCTATCATGTGGATTGACAACTACCCCATGATGTGGCACAAATGAGTAGACAAGTGTGCTATACGTTTCAACCTATGGATCACTAGCAATGTGCAAACAACCAACCTATTTGACCAAGTCATCAACCTTGATGCTAAGTGTTGAGTGAACTTTGAGGTGAGATGGAAAATCTTCCAATCTTAGAAGGTATGTTAATGCGGTTTACCAAATAACTTGGTAAACTCTAGAGGCTTAAAGGTTCCACATTCAGTTAGACAAAACTTTGTCTAACCTCATTAACTTGCGTACACTTAAATATAGTGTATAGACAAATTATTCGTTCTAATAGATTTAGTGCCTAGAAGAACATGTGCCCATTATAATATTTTTAATTATAGAAAATTTATTATTTTAATTAACTTAATACTGTAGATACCAATAATTAATCTTAATCTAAATAAGATGTGCTATGCCCCCTTTACTTAATTTTGGTTTCCCTTCTACTATCATTTCTTTATTATTCCATCTTATTAGAATGTAATGTCCATCAACATTCTCTTCCTAGGTTTTATTTCATCTTCTATTATCACTTATTAAAGACACAGCCTAAACTGAAGCATTTCTAAAAATAGACCTTCCTCCTTATTTTTTCATATATATATATATATATATATATATATATGATCTCCACAACATTTTTTTTTATTGTACAAAAGATATTACAATTATATACAAATATGACATTAAACCAAAATATTATGCATTGATTTAAATAATTTTACTATGGTCATATATTATTTAATGTTATCCATTTTGAAATGGTTATCTATATTAATAAATTATTATACATTAAAAATCATTTGTTTAATATATAAATTAAAATGAATCAAAATATTAGACAAATGTGATTGTTATAAACTTGACTTATTAAAACACTTGGATATTTTATTAAATAATTGATAAACACAAATTTAAATAATATTAACCTATAAAATAATACTTTGCTAATAATATAATTAATATTATAAATAGTTAAGAGAGAGACCATCGAGAATGTAAAGGCAGCAAGTAAACAACACGGCGCATTTATTTTGTTGGACTGGAAGCAGTTTCCATGGCTTAAAAGAAAAATAGAATTTTTAATACTTGGGTGTGAAACGAAGAAAATTTGATGAATAATTAAGGAAAACATCAGTGACGACTTCAATTGAAATCAACCCACTTGAATATGACGTGAAAAGTAGTCAGAAAGACTTTGAATTTGTACACGTCTACGAGTCAATTGAAGTTGAAAAACGAATCTGAGAAATTAAATTACGTGTCAAACTAAAAATATTTTAAATTTAACAGCCAAGCTATCTTTCAAAATAATTGACAATATAAATACGCATCTCCAATTGAAGACACTTAATTTTTCTACAGAGATACGTTCCAATCTTTTTCTTCTTATGAATACCATGTGATGTTAGCCATGTGGAAACATGGCAGTTATGCCTAAATAAAATATAAAACTATAATTATTCCAAATATAAATGTGGAGATTAGTTTTAAAGTAGTTGGGAATGGAGAAGATCAACCACTAATCAAGCATCGCCGCATAATAACAAATGTACTTTGTGTTTAGATTGAGCAAATTTGGGTAGTACATATGGCGCATTCATTCCTCTTCTTTTTTTTAATACGTTTCAGAAGCTATGAATAATAGGTCTTTGGTTTATAGATTTTTTTATTTTTTACTTATAGTAGAGTTCTTCATTTGAGTTTAATAATTCCACTTCTATCTTCATTCGTAATTTCTGGGAAATCAGTGATCCGCCTTCTCTCAAGTGAAGACAAAGTGTGTACCTTCATAATAGATATATTGATGGAATGTAAGCCTTCTCTGACCAGGGCACTTATGCTTAAATAACATTCAAAACAATAATACTTGTAGATATAGATTTGTAGATTAAGTTGTGAGTTATTCATAAATGGAGAAGATAATCCATTGATCAAGCAACATCAAAGAACATGTGCTCATTATAATATAATAATATAATAACTGTGATTTAAAATAATATATGATTTTAGTTAATTTAATTTCATAGATAATTAATCTTAAGTCAAATAAGATGGAGTGGACTTTCCTTTTTACTATTGTTTCTTTATTATTACATCTCGTTAGAATCCATCGGTTTTATTTTTCAATGTGTTCTTTTTTCTTTTATTATCTCTTATTAGATAAATAGTCTATTCTCAAATATGACTACACATACATCCTCCTTCTTTGACTCATCCTCCTCTTTTAATTTAGTTGTCATGGTATTTCAATTGAAATTAACTTTTTTAAATCTACTCTTTTTTTTAATCTTTTACAATAGATCTTTTTAACATTTTCTCCACTTTATACATGAGATATTACAATTATATATGAGTATTCACACTAAAAATAAGGTTAGATAGAATGCTTATTTCTAATCAGTGGTTCTTAAATTATTTTTGTTCCCTAAAAGCTCTATCAAGGGTGGGTTCTGATCACTTTCCTATAAAGTTTGTGGCAGATCCAATTAACGGGAAGAGGAACTTTCCTTTTAGATTTGAAAGAATGTGGCTCTCTCATCCTCAAATTTTTGAGGAAACAAGGAACTTGTGGAATATAGACGTTTCAAGGACAGCCATGTTTAGAGTGGCTAAGAAATTAAGGGAAGTTAAATGCAAAATAAGAAAATGGAAACAAAGACCTTTGGCAACATTTTTGGAATCAAATCCAAGCTTCAAATGGAGTTGGAGGAGATTCAGGATAATATCTAAAGGGAAGGGTATATTGTTGATTACAAGGAAAAAGAAAATGAGGTGCTTGTCAAAATGCATTAAATCATTGCTAAAGAGGAGGACTTTTGGAAACAAAGATCTAGAGCCCTTCGGTTGTAAGCTAGGGATAAAAACACTAGATATTTTCATTTATCTACATCTAAACATAGGGCTGCCAATAGAATATCTCACATTGAAAGCAATGGAATTCGTTTTGAGGAGGAGGATTATATTAGAAGACAAGTTGTCCTTTTCTTTAGTAATCCCCTCTTAGCTAATGAAGGAATTTACATTGAAGAGCAAGATTACCTATTAGAGGCCATCCCTAGTTTAATCAAGGAGGAAGACTATATCAAGTTGGTTGCTATCCCTTCAAGGGAAGAAATTAAAAAAGTTATTTTTTCCTTTGAGGGTAACAAGGTACTTGGCCCTGATGGTTTTCACGTGTTCTTCTTTTAGTGGTTTTGGGAGATTGTTGAAGAGGAAGTTGTAAATGCAGTCAAAGAGCTTTTTGGATCACGAAGTCTCCAAAAGGAACTAAATGCTATTTTCTTGGTCCTTATCCCTAAGAAACCTAGAGCTACAAAATTTGAAGCCTTCAGGGTTATAATTCTCTGTAATTCTTTCTATAAGATCATCTCTAAGGTTCTAACATTGATAATTATCCTTCTCCTTCCCTCTCTAATCTCACCCCAACAAAAATGGTTTTTTCCCTGGTTGGAAAATTCTTGACTCTATTGTCACCGTTCATGAGAACATCCATTCCCTTGTGGAATCCAAAACTGGAGGTTTTCTTTTAAATTTGGATATTGCAAAAGCCTATGACCATGTGGAATGGAAATTCCTACTCAAGATCATGAGAAAGTTTGGTTTCAACATCAGATTTCAGAGTTTTGTAGATGGTTGAGCAACTTTTTTCTACTACGTTCATCTCTATTATGGTGAATGGATCCCTCTCTTGTTTCTTCAAAAATTTTAGAGGTTTAAGATAGGGAGATCCTATATCCCCTATTCTATTCACTATTATGACTGAGTTTCCTTGGCGTAATCTAAAAATATTGATTGACCAAGGTTCTTTGATGAGTCTAAGGCCCTCTTCTAGTAATTTGATTTTCTCTCATCAACAATTTGTTGATGACACTATGTTGATGGGGAGGTCCATGGTGATTGAAGCTAAGAATCTGAAAAGAATTTTAGATGAGTATGAGAGAGCTTCTAGTCCGTCAATTAATAGACTAAAGAGTTCTCTTTTCTTCTTCAATACTCCTGATCATAGACATGTCAAGATTGCAAGAATTCTAGGATGTAGATTGGACTCCTTACCTTCCATTTTTCTTGGTCTTCCTTTAGGCCTTAAACCTCTCGAGTTTTTCTAGTGCTTTTTGGTAGATATGTTTAGCAAAAGGCTAGCTGGATGGAAAGGAGCCCTTCTTATTCAAGTAGGAAAAATCCAACTTCTTAAAGCCTCTCTTCAGAGTCTTCCGATCTATGCCCCAAGTCTTTTCAAAATTCTTGCTAAATTTGCTAATACTATTGAAAAAATCCAAAAAGATTTCTTTGGTCTGGGGTTGAAGAAAGAAAGAGAATGTCTCTTATTGGATGGGATTTTTTATGTAGGCCTAAGAGGATGGGTAGTCTAGGTCTAAGAAAGATCATAATTATGAAAAAATAACTACTTTCTAAGCAAATATGGAGATCATTTTCATCTAATGGGGAATGGAAAGACATTTTAAAAAGTAAATATATGGCTAATTGTGGATCTCTTAAGGATCTTCTAGACTCTCCATCTTTGCCTTGTGGATCAGTATGTTGGAATGATATGATCACTGGGAGAAAGATTGTGTATTTAGGTATTGGATGGAATATAAGAAGTGAAATTCAAGCTAAGTTCTAGGAGGATAAATGGTTGCTGAGAGATCCCCTTATTAATTATGAGAGATTTAACAGGTGGCCTGATATTTGAAAAATGACTTTTGGAAGTCAAGTTAAGGACTATTGGCATGATGGGAAATGGGTGGACTTATGCTAGCTCATCCCAAAGCTTGCTTGGATCTAATTATCTCTGTAGGCTATTAGGATGGGTTCTAATTAGCAAGATGACATCTTAGTTTGGAGAGATAATCCTTCAAGCAACTTCTTAGTTTCTTCAGCTATTTCTCTATTGTCCTTTTCTCAATCCCCCATTCCTTTTTGGGCTAGAGCTTGGATTAAACATTTGACTCCCAAAGTCAATATCTTCTTTTGGATCCTTCTCCAAAAAAAATTTCTCATAGTTGACAATCTCTACAAGCGTGGATTCCAGATACCTAATAGGTGCTATCTATGCAAGAATGAAGCAGAGTCTACAAATCACTTATTTCTCCATTGTTCGTTTATTACCACCATTTGGAGTAAGTTTTTACTCTATGGAACATCTCATAGATGTTTCCTTATACTATTGAAGACTTCTTCTATCAATGAAAAGTTCCCTCTTTGAATCCTTCTATTTGAAGATTAGGGGTTTTCACTTTCCCCTATATAGCTTGGGGTATGTGGAAAGAATAGAATAATAGAATTTTTAGAGATAAGGAAATGTTGGAGAATAATGTTTTTTAAAAACCTTCAAATTAATTGTGGAAAACAATAATATTATTCCTTAACAAGAGAATAAAAAAGATGTGTTGTGCACTCCATATGATTTAAAGCTAGCAAAGGAGTGGAAGATTAAAAATGATGTGTCAAGGGCTTCTAAACCTACAAAAAAAGATTGGATTGGGGTGAGCTAGAATTTTCCTCCATGTGACTGGTTTAAAGCTAATTTTGATGGCATGGTGAAGGGAAACCCAAGATTCGCTAGAAGTAGAGGAGTGATAATGGATTCTAATGGTGATTTTCTAGTAGAAGTGGCTATTCCCATTGGTTGTCAAACTAATCACGTGGCTCAAGCTATTGGAGCTTTTAATGTGATTAACTTGGCTATTAAAAGGAATATTAAATATTTATGGCTCGAAGGAGACTCTAAAAACACTATTGATTGCCTCCTAGGGAAGTCCCCTCCTTCATGGTCTATCAAAAGTTGGATAAAAGAGGCTAAGTCCCTCCTAGTTAATTTTGAAAGAGTTAAAACTACTCATGCATTTAGGGAAGCCAATAGTGTGGTTGATTTCTTTGTTAATGAAGGGGTTAAACAATTTGAGATGGTCACATGGCAGAACCTCAGTGATCTTGGTACCAACATCAAGGCTTTAATTAATTATGCTATGATGCATGGGAAAACAATGACTTATTTTGATGATTATAGTAAGTAGGGCCAAGTACTTCAACATCATTAGATTTTATGGGGCCAATTTTAATATCTTAATTAGTAGCAAGAGGTTGCACATTTTGTGGGTTCTTTAGTTTGGTTGTGGAAGTTCATCTCAATGCTCTGGTTGTGAGGTTTTTTTTACTATGGGAGGTGACAAGAAAAGGGTGGAGGTGAAAACTTATGAAATCCATAAGAGGAACCAGAAGGTCTAGGAAAAACTTGAACGTGGTGGTCTACTTCCCTTCATTGAGAAGGTCCATGGGCTTGATTTGAAGACAACTATGTACTTTGAGCAAAATTACAATAATGGGGAAATAATTTTGTTTGGTAGGCAGGTTAAGGTGGATGAGAACCTTATAGAAGTGATTAGAATGTGTTAGGGTTAGAAATGGTAGATATCTAATAATTAAATGTAGATTTAATTAATAAAATAGATAAACTAAAATGCACACAGAATAAATCATCACACAAAGAATTTAATGTGGTTCACCCAATCCGAGCTACATCCAACAAACCGCAGCCATCCAATACTTTTATTATCCAGTGCGAAACTTATTACAATCTTGCAAATAATTGCATTTTTCATCATATTGTAACACCCATCTGAACCCTTTCTTTACAAGCTTAGAAGCTTCTAGATTTCAAATTCTACAAAATCAAATTTTTCTTTTTTCGTTGATTTTTCCCTTTTTCAGTGATGACACAAAAAATTAGGAGGATACATGTCGAGGTGTACAGTATATCATGGGCTATACAGTATAGCATGATCAGTCGCCACACACCAATAATCTCCCACTTGGAGACTAATCAAGCTCCATACCATCACAACCTCCCACTTGGAGATTGATCCTAGATGGCACTATTGTACTTACAACTCCCACTAGAAATAAGTACCTTAGACCTTGCTACTCTATTATACTTGAATTCAACCTTGAAGGCCAACCAAAGTTGAAGAGGAGCTCAACTTCTCCCTTGCCACCACCTTTATAAACATATCCACTAGATTGACATCTGTATGTATCTTGTCCAGCTTGACCTATCCATCCTCCAACATTGACCAAATGAAATGATATCTCAACTGTATGTGTTTTCTTTTAGAATGCAAGGCTGAATTCTTTGCAAGATGTATAGCACTTTGGCTGTTTGTAAACAAGTAATTTTCAACATGTTGTTTTCCCAACTCATCCATGAAAAGTTACAACCATATCATCTATTTTTGTTGCCTCTATTGTAACAACATACTCTGCCTCTATGGTAGATAAAGCAACCACCTTTTGCAATCGAGAAATCCAACTCACTATTGTCCCACCAAGTGTAAAAACATAACTTGTGGTACTCCACCTAGTATCTATATCCCCTACCAAATATGTGTCAACATAGGCTTTTAAATCAAAATTAGAGCCCCCAAAACATAAACATCTATTGGATGTACCTCTCAAACAGTTGAGAATCTATTTTACTACATTCCAATTCTCAACTCCAGGATAACTCAAATACCTGCTAACAACTCCTACAATATGTGCACTATCTAGTCTCATGCATACCATGGCATACATTAAACTTCCTACAGCTGAAGCATATGGTACCTTGGACATTTTTTCTTACTCCTCTTGTGTCTTTGAACACATATCCTTAGTCAATTTTACATGACTAAGAAAATGTGTGCTAACAACTTTTACATTCTCCATATGAAATCTTTGCAACACCTTTTCAACATAACTAGCCTGAGATAAAAACAATTTCCTATTTTTTCTATCTCTACAAATTTTCATACCAAGGATTTGCTTTGCTGCCCCCAAATTCTTCATAGCAAAAGATTTGGCTAACTATTGTTTTAGCTCACTTATGTGATCCATGTTAGACCTAGCTACAAGCATTTCATCAACATATAAGCATACAATAATGTATTTGTCATTATCCAACCTCTTAAAATAAACACAATGGTTAGAATTACACCTGTTATAGCCTTGCTCAGCCATAAAACTGTCAAATTTCAAGTACCATTGCCGAGGTGCTTGCTTCAAGTCATATAAACTTTTCTTCAATCTACACACTAGTTTCTCCTTACCTTTTACCTCAAATCCTTGTGGTTGTTCCATATATATTTCCTCTTCCAAATCACCATGGAGAAAGGTTGTTTTGACATTGAGCTATTCTAAATGTAAATATTCAATAGCCACAGTACTTAAAACAATATGAATAGAAGTCATTTTAATAACTAGGAAAAAATCTCATCAAAATCAATACCCTTTTTTCTATGCAAATCCCTTTACAATTAATCTGGCTTTAAATCTTTTCTTACCTCCATCCTCCTCTTTTAGCCTATAAACCCATTTGTTTGGTAAAACCTTTTCAACTATAGGTAACTTGCATAATTCCCAAGTCTAATTTTCCAACAAGGAGTCCATTTCTTCTTCCATTCCATGCTCCCACTGAACCTTGGTATCCACTTGCATAGCTTCATCATATTATTCTAGTTCACTAGCATTAATTAACAAAATAGTATACAAAGAGGGAGAGAATCTTTCTAAAGGTCTACTTAACCGTGAAGATCATCTAACAGGAGTTTGTGGTGTTTTTTGTTGTTGTTGTTGTTGCCCAAGATAAGGAACCACTGAAACATCATTGTTTGGAATATCATCCAAAACTACATAATCATTTTCTTTCTTCTCATGTTGCAGCAACAAATATTTGTACAACACTTTCTCATTGAATATGACATCCCTACTTCTCACAATTTTCTGATTTTCAAAATCCCAAAGCCTATAAACAAATTCATCAATGCCATATCCAAAAAATATACAATTTTTTAATTTTGCATTAAGCTTGGTTCTATTTCCAAAATCTACTTGTGCAAATTCTTCACAACCAAAGGTTTTGAGAAAAGAATAACTCACCTTCTTACATTTCCATGCTTCCTCTGGAATACCACAACCCAAAGGATTATAGGGGCCTCTATTAATTAAATAAAAAATAGTATTTACAGTCTCCACCCATATTTTTAAAGGAAGCTGAGCATGCAATCTCATAGTCTGTGCATGCTCCATTATTGTTTTATTCATGCACTCAACCACTCTATTTTCCTATGGAGTCCTTCGAACCATTTTCTTCCTGTGAATACCATTAGAGGAACAATAATCTTCAAAATCTTTACTACAATACTCACCACTATTATCAAATATGAGACATTTTATCTTTTTACCCATATCATTCTCAACCAAGCTTCTCCATTTTTTAAAAGTTTCAAATACATCATATTTCTACCTAAGAAAATAAATCCCTACCTTCCTAGTTGCATCATCAATGAATGTAACATAATACAGAGAGCCACCAAGAAAAGATACCTAAGCTAGTCCCCATACATCCGCATGCACAAGCTCCAATTTCCCATCTTTCTTTTGCTTCCCATCTTTGAGAAAAATTACTCTCTTTTGTTTTCCATACACACAACTTTCACAAAAATCCATATTAACACATTTTAGACCTAGTAAAACATTATTTGAGTGAAGTAATCTCATACCTTTTGCACTCATATGCCCAAGACTATTATGCTACAGTGCTGATTCAGAGTCCACAACAACTGTATGATCTTCTACCTTCTGAATTATAGCAACTATTCCTGAACATTGACCCTTTTCCATAAAAAATAAAGTAGAAGGAACAATATGACCTGTACAAATATATAAGGTTCCTACTTTCACACCTTTTTCTACCACTATAGAACCCTTTGTGACCTTCCAATTTTTATCACTAAATGTAACAACACAATGTTCATCATCTAGTTGCCTTGCTGAAATTAAATTCTTGCTTAACTTTGGAACATGCCTTACCTCACGTAGTAGCCAATGATTCCCATTTTGCAACTTAATCTTGATTCTTCCCTTTCCAACAATCTGACAGGGTTTGTTATCTCCTAAATAAACTAGACCAAAATCCCCTTGGACATAATCAAGAAAATAACTTCTATGGGGGTAGCATGAAATGAAGTCCCTGAATTTAACACCCAAGAATCATCAGCATTATCAAGGGAAAGAATCAAAGCATCCTCATCAGATTTATTATTTACCACATTTTCCTCTTTATTTCCTTCTTTTTTGTCTCTGTCTTTATTTTTCTAAGACCAACAATCTTTCTTTGAATGACCCAGCTTACCATAGTACTAGCAATCCATCTTATCTCTAGATTGGACCTTTTGTCCTTTGATTTTCCTCTTGACTTCCCACGATTTCTAGAATTTTTTCCTCTCTCCTTTGTTCTGCCCCTGCTTTCTACATTCCAAACACTACCTAATGTGGATGTTCCACTTGAGCTTTTCCTATGAATTTCCTTGCTCAAAATAACACCAACAACATCATCAAACTTCAATGTATTTGAACCAGAAATAGAATTGCTAAAAGCCATTACCGAGCTATTCTAACTTTCGAGCAAAGAACACAAAATCAAAAGAGCCCTAACTTCTTCATCAAAGTTTACTTTTACAGAATTTAATTGACTGGTGACCATATTAAACACATTCAAATATTCAGTAACTGACGCACCTTCTACCATTTTCATATTAAATAAATGCTTCACAAGAAATACCTTATTTGAAGTGGAAGGCTTTTCATATAACTTTGCTAGGGTTTCCATCAACTCTTTAGTTATCTTTACTATTGTAACATTGAATGCCACTGATTGTGCCAGGCATAAAAGAATAGTACCCAGAGCCTTTCTATCCAAAATATCCTAGTCCTCATCAAACATTGTTGTGGGTTTCTTGGTTTTCCCTTCTAATGGCCACCATAAATTCTTCTAATAGAGATATTCCTCCATCTACATCTTCCATAACTGATAGTTCTTCCCATTAAACTTTTCAACCTTTTTACCTTTGTCTACCATTGCTCCCACTCAGCCGTGAGACCTTCCTATAGATGATAATTGAAACACAACTCACTCTAATACCACTTGTTAGGGTTAGAAATGGCAGATATCTAACAATTAAATGTAGATTTAATTTATAAAATAGAGAAACTAAAATGCACATAGAATAAATCATCACACAAAGAATTTAATGTGGTTTACCCAATCTGGGCTACATCCACCAAACCACAGCCATCAAATACTTTTATTATCTAGTGCAAAAATTATTACAATCTTACAAATAATCATATTTTTCATCAAACTATAACACCCATCCAAACCCCTTTTTAACAAGCTCAAAAGCTTCTAGATTTCAAGTTCTACAAAATCAGATTTTTCCTTTTTTGTTGATTTTTCCCTTTTTTGATGATGACGTGAAAAAGTAGGATACATGCCAGGGTGTACAGTATATCATGGGCTATATAGTATAGCATGATCAGTCGCCACACACCAACAACATTTCCACCGAGGGAACACAATTCTTTTGTGACAAAAGGTTCTTTGATGAAGAGAAAGAAAATATCAAGCTGATAAAAGTCTCCAACAGCTACTTTGAAGGAGATATGATTAAATCACTATGGACCAAGGTGCTAAGAGTCATCATGGAATACATTACTTTGGATCATAGATTCACCAGGGTTTACGGCTAACACTTCACCTTCCTCAACCATTTATATCACAAGGTAATGGTTTCTTTACCTTATTACTTGTACTGTTCCATGAGTAATAGCCTAGAGGATCATAGGAAGTATTCGAAGAAATACTCTATTCTGCATTCTAGCATTATTAGGCTCATTTATGAAAATTTTCAAAATATGTTGGCCTTATCCAACCCTATCCTTTCCTCGACCTCAGATGATGAGGATACTAAGGATAGTTTTTTGAAGGAGGGTAAGGAGCTTGACCCTGAGTGGAATGTTGAAAGTCCCCTAACCCCTAGTTTTGATAAGCAAACCCGAAAGGGTAATCCCCTGCCTATGAATCCTAGTGTTGCCAAAAATCTAAGCTACTCTATTGTAAAAGATAAAAACCCTAGCTGCCTTGGTAAGAATGTCAAGCCATCCAAAAAGAGTCCCTTGTTAACAAATTGGTTTCTTACTTTGAGGATTCTTAGGAGGAATTTTCAGAGGCCCCTATCGCTAGCCAGAACTCTCATCCATCATTCCTTGCTTTGGACAGAAGAAATAGGCTGAAATTCTCCAAAGACATAAATCCTAAGGACCACTATTTTAAACTAGATCATGAGTTTCTTGGGGATATCCTAGTGATTGCCAAGAATGGTGTTGTGGATTACCTCAGAATAATGAAATGGTCTTTTCATGAAATTAAATACATTAATCTCAGAAATAGATCCCTCAATGGAAAACTAGAAAAGTTGGAAGGTAAAGTTAGTCCCCTTATAACTATAGAGAGTGGGAGGAAGGAGGAGGGAATGAGAATGGAGGCCAGGGAAAATGAAGGAAAATTCAAATGTCTAGAAGATGAAAAAGGTAAATTGAAAAACACTATGAGAACTATTATGGAGAAAAATCATAGAATGGTGAAACATAATGCCATAATCATTAGTTCGACGTTTGAGAAACTAGATAACACTCAGTAGGGTTCTCTAGTTATGGATCTGGTTACTGATAAGGACAAGAACAATACTAAGGATGCTGGTATTTCCAAATAGACAAGAGCCAGTATGAAGAGGAAGACTCCTCCTATACCCTAGATGGTTTAGGTCTTGAAGAAGAGCATTCAGGATATGCACAATCTTGAAGTAGAGGTTGTTGAAATTCTTAAGCTCTTAGGTTAGATAGGGGTTTCTTACTATTTTTTTTTTTGGGTCTTTTGGTGGCCCTTGCTAGCCTTGGGTTGGAGGTTGTTGTGTCTCTCGGGCTTTATTTTGATACATCCTTTTTGTCTTTGATCACTCTAATGCTTATTCTTTCTCTATGTAAACTCTGTGGTTTCGGGTCCCTGTAAAGCCATTTTTTCCTTTATAAAAAAATGTTGCTATGATCATATATTATTTAATTTTAAAATTGTTATAAGATGTAATATATATACTTTCTGCTATTTCAATAAATAATTATTTAGATTGATAAACTATTATACATTAAAAACCAATTATTTTTAATATATTGATAAAAAAGAATTAAATTATTGTATCAATATGATTATTATAAACTAGACTAGAAAAAAAACATCTACATTTATTGTTAACTAGTTGATAGAAAAAAATATAAACAATATTAACTTACAAAATAATACCTCAAACACCTTACTAATATAAGTAATTTTATAAATAGTTAGATAGAGGGACCATCAAGAAAGTAAGCATTGGAAGTAAACAAAATGCATTAATTATTTTGTTTGATTGGGAAGTGGTTATGGGTTAAAAGAACAAAACTAGAAATTTGAATACTTGATATGAAAAGAAAGAAAATTTGATGAATAATTTGAGGGACCATCAAGAAAGTAAGGGTTGGGAGTAAATACAATGCATTAATTATTTTGTTGGATTGGAATGTAGTCATGGGTTAAAAGAACAAAATCAGAAATTTGAATACTTGGTACGAAGAGAAAGAAATTTTGATGAATAATTAGAGAAAATGTCAGTAATGATTTTAAATGAAATCAACCTACTTAAGTATGACATACAAAGAAGCCAAAAATATATTAATGGGTGACTCTCAAATAGTAAAACCTTAGATTTGTATGTATCTACAAGTCACAATTGAAGTGGGAAAATGAATTTGAGAAATGAAGTATGGTGTGTTTAACAGGTTTCTTAGAAAATGAAATGCTTCAAAAGGAAGGTGGAGGACAAGGAAACTTCTATTATGTGTCAAACTAAAAAAATTATACTTTCAACAACCAAGCTATCTTTCAAAGAAATTGATAATAAAATACACATCTACAATACAAGACACTCAATTTTTCCATCAAGGTATGTTCGAATCTTTTTCGTCTAATGTATACCTTCATAAGTGGTTACAATTTAGCTTCTAAAGGGTCCTTAAATAAGAAATGTATGTTTTAGATTCATCTAGTGAGTTTGGAGTCCATGCACATACAACAAACCAAGTGACTTCCTATTCTATCTTTGAATCATCAAGCCTAGTATTGATTTGTGTGCAAGTTAGAAGATCTGGTTGATTGATATTTTGTTTAACAGGGCAAGAAGGATGACTAAGTGAATGTAGCATGTTGCATATATTCGAGGAGTAATTGTTTAAGGTGTTTCATGTTTGAGGATATTGTTTTGGTTCCTCAAGTTATGTTGTGGCTAACATTGGTTTGGGTGCATTGAAAATTATTTATGGTTTGAGCCAACAATTTGTATATGTTTTATATTTTATAAAGTCTAACATGTAATTGATGTAATTCCTAATCACAGATATATATATAAGTGATTGTATATATCATTTTGGTGTGTGATGCGATGTGTTGTGAAAATCAAAAGAATTGTTGATCGATTGTGTGTAGTTTGAATTGAGTAGAAAGAAGATTGGTGATCTAAATTAAAGCAAAGTAGAGTTTCAAGAGCAAAAAAGCATAATCAGATATAGTGTGAAGAATGTTGTAAATGTGCTTAATCAGAATGGTAATTAGGTATTAGTAGATGCTATTTTCTTAGTTAAAATCCTCTGGATGTAATTCAAATGTTTTTGTAAGACAACGAGTCTTCCTTTTTGTATTTGAGGAGTGAGCTCTAGGTAGTGTGCATAAATGCATGTGCCTTCCCTATTTGTAAACAATTATATTAAGTATATTCATATTGTGGGTTGACCTCCACTGTGGTTTTTCCCCTAACAGGGTTTCCACATAAAAAAAATTGTGTTGTGGTTGATTATCTTGTGTTCTTGCATCTTTGTTTTGCTTCAATGCTATAAGTGGTTTAAATATTAGGTTAATAAAGTTAAATTTTGCAGAACACTGATTCACCCTCTTCTCAATGTTCTTTGATTTGAACAAGGAACATGATGATGAACTCTTGAAGCATGTAGAATTTGTAAACTTTTCCAAAGATGAACTAGTGTTTGCTGGAATCAACAAACCTCCATGAAATGTAGATCAAGATGAGAGTTATAATACACTACATGATTGAACATATGAACACTACTCAACCATGGATACGTAAAGGTAATCAAACTCTATCAGTTTGAAAATATAGATAATATTGTGATTAGGAGTACTAGAATCTCACAAACTTGATCCACTAAAACACTCCCATACGAGATATCAAAAAAGGTCTATATGACCCCCTAAAAATAGGATTCCTTTATTGCTTCATTAAAAGAAGCTTTAAAAGAGTATTCTAATAATTCCACCTTGAAGCTAACAAAAATAAGAAGACTAACTAAAATTTGGCACAAAAGTGTGCAAGGAATTTAAGCCCAGAATTAGGTCCAAAAGATGTACAAGAAATTGAAAAAGGGTGTGCACCAAGGCACACAGACAAGGTGAGAATCATGAGGATCCATTACTATGTTGGCTAGAAAAGGCTCGACACAACCCCCCATTACACTTTATAATTCAGTGTAAGTACAAAATTCCCTCCCTAAGGAATAGATTCAATTTTAGTAGTGATTTATAAGAACTAGGAGATCATGGATATAAAACAAAAGTAAAATAATTCTTGCAAATAATGTATTTAGTTGGTCAAGATGTACAAATGAGGAATTCTTGAATATATAGGAAAGAAAGGGACAATCCACTTATCATGGGGATTGAAAACTACCCGATGATGTGGCACAAATGAGTAGACAAGTGTGCTATAGGTATCAACCTACTTGACCAAGTCATCAACCTTGATGCCAAGTGTTGAGTGACCTTTGAGTTCAGTAGGAAAGTCTTTCAATCTTAGAAGGTATGTTAATGAGGTTTACCAAATAACTTTGTAACCTCTAAATGCCTAAAGTTTTCACATTCCGTTAGACAAAATGTTGTCTAACCTGATCAATCTAAGTACACTTAAATATAGTGTATAGATAAATTATTCATTCTAATAGATTTAGTGCCTAGAAGAACATGCACTCATTATAATATTGTTAATTATGAATAATGTATACTTTTTAATTGATTTAATTCCATACATACCAATAATTAATCTTAATCCAAATAATATACTCTATGGCTTCTTTATTTAACTTTTGTTTACCTTCTACTAGAATTTCTCTATTACTCCATCTTATTAGAATCTATGTCCATTAACATTCTATTCCTAAGTTTTCTTTCCTCTTTTATTAGCCCTTATTAAAGACATAGCCTAAACCCAAGCATTTCTAAAAATAGACCCTCCTTCGAATTATCTTCTTCTTATAATGTAAATTTATTTTTTCTATATATATATGATCTTCGCAACTTTATTTTTGTATTGTACAAGACATATTACAACTATATACAAATATGGCATTACAACCAAAATATTATTCATTGATTTAAATAATTTTACTATGGTCATCAATTATTTAATTTTATAATTGTGATAGCAAGACTTACTACATCCATCTTGAAATGATTATCTATATTGATAAACTATTATATATTAAAAATGATTTGTTTAATATCGAATTAAAACTAATCAAAATATTAGAAAAATGTGATTGTTATAAACTTGACTGATTAAAACACTTCAAATATTTTATGAAACAATTGATAAACACAAATATAAATAATCTTAATCTATAAAATAATACTTTACTAATAATATAATTAATATTATAAATAGTTAAGAGAGACACCATCGAGAATGTAAAGGTAGGAAGTAAACAACACGGCGCATTTATTTTGTTGGACTGGACGCAGTTTCCATGGCTTAAAAGAAAAGTAGAAATTTTAATACTTTGTGTGAAACGAAGAAAATTTGATGAATAATTAAGGAAAACATCAGTGACTTTCAATTGAAATCAACCCACTTGAGTATGACATGAAAAGTAGCCAGAAAGACTTTGAATTTGTACGCATCTACAAGTCAATTGAAGTTGGAAAACGAATCTGAGAAATTAAATATTAACTTCTATTACGTTTCAAACTAAAAATATTTTAAATTTAACAACCAAGCTAACTTTCAAAATAATTGACAATATAAATGCGCATCTCCAATTGAAGACACTTGATTTTTCCACAGAGATACGTTCGAATCTTTTTCTTCGTATGCATATGGCGCATTCATTCCTTTTCTTTTTTCAATACGTCAGAACCTATGAATAATACGTCTTTGCTTCATAGATTTTTTTATTTTTTACTTAGAATAGAGTTCTTCATTTGAGTTTAATAATTTCATTTCTATCTTCATTCGTAATTTCTGGGAAATCAGTGATCCGCCTTCTCTCAAGTGCAGACAAAGTGTGTACGTTCATAATAGATACATTGATGGAATGTAAGCCTTCTCTGACCATGGCAGTTATGCTTAAATAACATTCAAAACAATAATACTTGTATATATAGATTTGTAGATTAAGTTGTGAATTATTCATGAATGGAGAAGATAATCCATTGATCAAGCAACATCAAAGAACATGTGCTCATTATAATATAATAACTGTGATTTAAAATAACATATGATTTTACTTAATTTAATTTCATAGATAATTAATCTTAATATGCAGTGTACTTTCCTTTCTACTATTATTTCTTTATTATTACATCTTGTTAGAATCCATCGGTTTTATTTTTCAATATGTTCCTTCTTTTTTTTATTATCTCTTATTAGATAAACAGTCTATACTCAAACATGACTACACATAGATCCTCCTCCTTTGACTCATCCTCCTCTTTTAATTTAGTTGTCATGGTATTTCAATTAAAATTAACTTTATTGATTTTTTTATTTTTTTTGAATGTTTTATAATAGATCTTTGTAACATTTTCTCCACTTCATACATGAGATATTATTATTATATATGAGTAATTTAAACAATGTTGCTACAATCATAGATTATTTAATTTTAAAATTGTTATAAGAAGATGCACTATATCTACTTTCTACTATTTCAATAAATAATTATTTAGATTGATAAACTATTATAATTAAAAGTCAATTGTTTTTAATATATTGATCAAAGTAAATTAAATTATTGTGCCAATACGATTATTATTAACTAGACTAGTAAAAAGATCTGAATATATTGTTAGATAGTTGATAGACTCAAATATAAACAATATTAACTTACAAAATAATACTTCAAATACCTTACTAGTATAAGTAATTTTAAAAATTGTTAGATAGAGGGACCGTCAAGAAAGTAAGGATTGGAAGTAAACATGACGCATTAATTATTTTGTTGGATTGGAAAGTAGTCATGGGTTAAAAGAACAGAACCAGAAATTTGAATACTTGGTATGAAAAGAAAGAAAATTTGACGAATAATTAGAGGGACCATCAAGAAAGTAGGCTAAGGGTTGGAAGTAAACACAACACATTAATTATTTTGTTTGATTGGAAAGTAGTCATGGGTCAAAAGAACACAACCAGAAATTTGAATACTTGGTATGAAAAGAAAGAAATTTGATGAATAATTAGAGGGACCATAAAGAAAGTAAGGGTTGGAAGTAAACACAATGAATTAATTATTTTGTTGATTGGAAAGTAGTCATGGGTTAAAAGAACAGAATCAAAAATTTGAATACTTGGTATGAAAAGAAAGAAAGTTTGATGAATAATTAGAGGACCATCAAAAAAGTAAGGGTTGGAAATAAACACGATGCATTAATTATTTTGTTGGATTAGAAAGTAGTCATGAGTTAAAAGAACAGAACCAGAAATTTGAATACTTGGTATGAAAAGAAAGAAAATTTGATGAATAATTAGAGGGACCATCAAGAAAGTAAGGGTTGGAAGTAAACATGATGCATTAATTATTTTGTTGGATTGGAAAGTAGTCATGGGTTAAAAGAGCAAAACAATAAATTTGAATACTAGGTATGAAAAGAAAGAAAATTTGATGAATAATTAGAGGGACCATCAAGAAAGTAAGGGTTGGAAGTAAACACGACGCATTAATTATTTTGTTGGATTGGAAAGTATTTTGAGGTAAATGAACAGAACCAGAAATTTGAATACTTGATATGAAAAGAAAGAAAATTTGATCAATAATTAGAAAAAACATCAACGATAACTTTAAATGAAATCAACCCACTTGAATATGACAGGCAAATGAGCCAAATCAATATTAATGGGTGACTCTCAACATCAGCGATGACTTTAAACAAAATCAGCCCACTTGAATATGGCATGCAAAAAGCCAAAAAGATATTAATGGGTGACTCTCAAATGGTAAAACCTTAGATTTGTACGTGTCTACAAGTCACAATTGAAATGGAAAAATGAATCTGAGAAATGAAGTATGGTGTGTTTAACAAGTTTCTTAGAAAATGAAATACTTCAGAGAGATGGTGGAGGACAAGGAAACTTCTATTACGTGTCAAACTAAAAAAATTATACTTTCAACAACCAAGCTATCTTTCAAAGCAAATGACAATAAAATATGCATCTACAATACAAGACACTCGATTTTTCCATCGACATGTGTTCCAATCTTTTTCTTCTGATGTATACCTTCATAAGTGGTTACAATTTAGTTTACTAAAAGGACCTGAAATAAGCAATGTATGTTTCAGATTCATCTAGTGAGTTTGGAGTCCATGCACACACAACAAACCAGGTCGCTTCCAAATTAACGTGCCATCCGGATTACAAGAAAGCGTCATTTATTCCTCTGATTTGAGGAGAAGCAAGTTAGCAATCACAACATATTATTTAGATACTGAGATTGAGAGAAATTTCTAGGTATTTGGTTGGGAATTGAGCCAAGTAGATATTTTATAGGCATTTTAAGACATAGGTAGCGCTACTTGGACTTGTTTAGGTTCAATCACATTGGATGATGGCATAAAGATGCGTGTATGGCAAGTTGATAGCTTGAATAATGTGTGTATTCACATGGAAAGTAATAAGGTTTATGCATACGAGGCTAGAAACAGAAATACTCTACAACATTGTGTTATAAGCCTTATAATTCTTTATACGTATAACATAACAAAATTCAATGTATTTAGAGCTATCAAAATATACGAATAGTGATTTTAAAAAGCTTATATAGTTATTATAGTTTGAGAATAGTGAGAAGTAAGGACATTTTAGATTCTATGAGGCATGGGGTAATGTTACGTGGTGTCATAATATTTTGATTTCTATAAGTTTGTGGTATTTAAGTAACTTTGTCAAATTTGTATAGTATAAATTCATTGTTATATTTGGGCACTAAAATGATGTCTTGAATAGTATTAATTGAGTAACTTTGTTGTTTTGGTATTTTTAGTTTAGTTTCAAGATGTTTAGAAAAAAATTAAAAGGCTTAGCACCATTACAATAATTAGAGTCAAAGCATTTTTCTACATTGCATTTAGTTCCACCATGATCAAATGATTTAGAATTGAGAAAAAATTGACTTAATAGTTTGAATAATACTTGTATTTGCATGGGCAATGATAATACACTATATGTGAGGCTATAAATGTTCTATAAGAGTGAATTTTAATCCTTAGAAGGTTATATATGGATGATGCAATGATAGTTCACTATATTAAAAACTATCAAAATAAAAATTAAAAAACAATGATACAAAAGTGTTTGTATATATCACCGTGGTAAGATAATGAAATGTACAACTATTTTAGAGTTTATAATATCTATGGTAATGTTATGTAAACTTGTAATTCATAAATGATATGTTACCTTCTATTTCTACATGGGTCTTGAGAGACATTGCCAAGTGTATATATATATATATATATATATATATGTATATGTATATGTATGTATGTATGTATATGTATATAGCAGGCTAGCTAGAACTATTGGTCACATTTACTTAGTACCATGAGATGCAAGATGGAAAATAATGCCTAACACCATTACAATGAATATTATTAAAGTACTTTGTAACATTTCATTTATTGGAACTATTGGTGAAGTGATTTGATGTTGAGAAATATAGATACCAATTATTATAGATGATCTAATGTCAATTTCTAGGGGAGATAGATTGCTCCTAATTCCTAGGGATTGAAATAAAGAAAATCATTAATGTTTTCCCATTTTTACTCTTATATCTCTTAAGACATTTTGCCCAATCTATGTATCAAATTATTAAGAATCATGAGAAAAAATGTGGTCTCTAGTAGCATTAACAAGCCCACCTAGATATGATGGCTCCACCAATTTATGTTGAAACCATAAAAATTATTTAAGATATGATTATACTTAATAAATAATTTAAGACACTAAATGACAAAATAATACCAATAAAACTCGGACATTGAACACAAGTTTTTGTGTAGAAAATTATTACTAATAAGAAAATCCCTTAAAAATAGCATCTTTATACTTTTCGATCATTTACAAGATGGTATATTAATGTATGGAACAAACCTTGGTATTACCTTCTTGACACTTATACAAGCATCAAAATATTTTTGCATAGTAATCTTCAATATTATTTGAATGAAATATTTATCCTTCAATATATAGGACAAAGCAATGGAAAATACCCAAAGGGTAGCTACCATACTTTTTCAAATGAAATATTTTTCAATAAGTAGTAGTTAATGATTAAAAGGTAGTTATTAAATTCTTAATTATTATAAAATAGTTTATAGGAATACTTTTATAAAGAATATATTAAAATAAGGTTATTTACCCTTATATTAGGATCATTACAATGTTATAGACATTTGAACCCTATTAATGTTATTTTCTAACACAAGCCCTTAATATTTTTGATATAGGAAAAAATAGGGATTTAGAAAGGTTGACCTTTTTTACATTAGAATAGTTGAAAGTGTACAATGGGATTTTAAAAATATAGCATAGCTTAAAGGGACATAAAAATATAGTTAATATATTAATTACAACACCAAGGGAACTACCCTAAACAATGGTAGAGTCTATTCAAGCCATGTACACAAATGTAAACTAGTTGTATGACTGAGAAATGGATTTGGTAGGACTCTATTTTTCTGTTTGAACAAAAGTTGAGGAAATATAACTATCTAGTTTGTGAGGTCAAGGAGAAGCATAGGGGAAGCCACCATGGATGGCCTAATGTGAGGTGTAGACCAAGGAGAAGAATTCTTAATAATTTGTGTTAACCATTGAGAAAATATAATAGGAATAATCAAGTGTTACTTAAATCATGTGATTGTGAAAGAGAAATATAATCTAAAAGTAGAGAACATAGATTATAAAATTGGGAACCCACCCTAGTAGAAATCAAGATAGTAGCATTTTATAGATTAAGTCCTATGATCTTGAAAAATTGATCTTGGGCTAAGAATAAGCTTAACCACACTTTTAAATAATTTAATATTCAAGGATACAAAATAATTAAAAGAGACCACTTGGATATTGTCCTCAAGGAAGAGCTATAATGGCTGATAAAATTTTCAGTCCCATTTGGAAGTTTGTGAGGGATAAAATGATGTGATGTGTGATTTGATAATTTCACACTAGGTCAATTATGCAAATACAATAATTTATCACTAATTCAAAAAACACATGACTGAAGAATAGAAATAGTAAATAGTATTTCAGTAGAGAGTAGGAATTAAAGAACATGGCATTCAAATCTAGAATAAAACAACTTAGAAAAGGGTGAGGATGCCATTGACTAAAAATTAGGGTTTTTTGACTTTCAAAGTATGCACAAGAGTATCACATATTTAGGTGCTTCCCTTTTGGAATCAAGTTGAAAACTTTGCCAATCAGAAATTACTCAATCTTTCCCTAATTTGTTTTAAAAGGAGGTATGCCAATGTTTATTATTTATTTATGGCCTCCAATCTACTCCAAATCTGAAAGCAAGCCAGGTGCACAAAAAAAATTCCTACACTAATCTAAGTAGACGAGAGTTACAAAAAAATTGTTTTAACACACTATGGTCTTACAATATGAGATACACATAGAAAATAAGAGAAATAGAATAGCAATTACACCAGTGTAATAACAAAACCTATGAATAATACGTCTTTGCTTTATAGATTTTTTTATTTTTTACTTAGAATAGAGTTCTTCATTTGAGTTTAATAATTTCATTTCTATCTTCATTCGTAATTTCTGGGAAATCAGTGATCCGCCTTCTC
Source organism: Sequoia sempervirens (assembly GCA_007258455.2). Lineage (NCBI taxonomy): Eukaryota > Viridiplantae > Streptophyta > Pinopsida > Cupressales > Cupressaceae > Sequoia > Sequoia sempervirens. Next base: position 26,686,609 of record VDFB02075321.1, read on the forward strand.
TCAAGTGCAGACAAAGTGTGTACCTTCATAATAGATACATTGATGAAATGTAAGCCTTCTCTGACCAGGGCACTTATGCTTAAATAACATTCAAAACAATAATACTTGTAGATATAGATTTGTAGATTAAGTTGTGAATTATTCATGAATGGAGAAGATAATCCATTCATCAAGCAACATCAAAGAGCATGTGCTCATTATAATAACTGTGATTAAAAATAATATATGATTTTACTTAATTTAATTTCATAGATAATTAATCTTAAGTTAAATAAGATGTAGTGTAATTTCCTTTCTACTATTATTTCTTTATTATTACATCTTGTTAGAATCCATCAGTTTTTTTTTTCAATATGTTCCTTTTTTTAATTATCTGTTATTAGATAGACAGTCTATACTCAATCATGACTACACATAGATCCTCCTTCTTTGACTCATCCTCCTCTTTTAATTTAGTTGTCATGAGATTTCAATTGAAATTAACTTTATTAATTTTTTTTTTTTTTTTTAATGTTTTACAATAGATCTTTGTAACATTTTCTCCACTTCATACATGAGTTATTACTATTATATATGAGTAATTTAAACAATGTTGCTATGATCATAGATTATTTAATTTTAAAATTGTTATAAGAAGATGTACTATATCTACTTTCTACTATTTCAATAAATAATTATTTAGATTGATAAACTATTATACATTAAAAGTCAATTATTTTTAATATATTGATCAAAGTAAATTAAATTATTGTACTGTTGTGCCCTTAGCACACATGCCCCGTTCGAAACGTGGACCCTCTTTTCTTTCGCCTTGTCGGGTCGTGTTGGGGCTGCCTTGTTTTGCGTGCCCCTCCTTTTTGATGCTTCGGATGGTCGATGTTGCTCCAAAGTTCCATCATAAATTGATCAAGCCTTTGCTTTTGTTTTTTGCTGCATTCTGGAGCCACGTGGAATCTCTCTGGCATTTTGGCCCTAAAACGGCCCCGAGCCCTTCCAGGCCCGGGAGTCGGGGATTCCCTCTTCAGGTTTCCCCTATAGAAATGTCATTTCTGGCAGTGTTCGCCGAGCATCCTTTTGGACCTCAGGGTTCGAACCACTGCCTCCATTTAGAAACTTGTTAAATTTTTTTTGAGCAGCGCCCATCCTTTCGGGCCACAAACCTCAGATGTCCATTTCTGAAGTTCCGTCTTGGTTGAACCTCCCACAGCGACCCGCCCCCCGAGTCCCACCATGCTCTTCGCCATCCACTGTTCACGTGTGTTCCTGTCTGTCGTGGGGTCTTCCAGGCTCGGCCTCCTGGAATTTCATTTTCAGAATTCCGTGACGGTCCCATCATCCCTGACGACAGATCCCTAGAGGAATCCCCGAATCTAGGCCCCGAGCTACTCCCTGCCCTTGTCGTTCAAACAACAAGGAAGCTTCAAAATGGCGGCCATCGAGTCACGTCTCCCTGGCCTCCGGGCCCCGATTTTCCCACCGTCGTCGCTGACTTCAAATTCACCAACTTTTCTCGCAGTCGTATGAGCATTTAATGCAGGTATTCATGGCGGTTGGGGTATAAAATACCTAATCTGGGCAGTCATTATTATCTTGCAGGATTGGAGCGAATTGGATAAACTACCATTTGGAGCCAACCGCCTTCGACAACATTGCGATCATTGCCCTCAGCATCATTCTGACCAACACCAGTGGATCCCACATCTCCCCGCTCTGAGTGTTCAAGGTAGGCCATCGGTTGCCCTCCCGTGCATCTTTTCCATGATTTTCAAAGATTTAAATGAATGAAAAAATCATGAAAAAGGCATAAAGGGGTAGAATACTAGGTTGTGCACCAAACCCATGTGGCAGAAAACCAAGCAATTCGAGACTTCTCCCTGCTGCAGCCATTCTTCACGCAGGGAAAACTTCTACCCCAGGCCCAAAACCTTCCTTCACAGTCCAATTTCAAAAAAAGTCAAACACTCACCGACGACAATCCTCCTCTCCAGGCCCTGTTCGTCAGGTTTCCTTTCTCGGGCTTCCGTTTTCCTTTCGCCGCGCTTGAACTGCCAAACCACCCTGCCTCCCTGCCTATCGGATCCTAATCTCAGCTCCACCGTAAACTTGAAACTTAAACATGCGTCCTTTGGTCATCCCTAGCTCGGAACCCCAGAGTTCCACCAAAGGATCGCCTTCTTCAAAGGGTGAATGTCGTCTGGCATCCCGCCCTCCAGGCTTCGCCGATGCCTCAGCTTATTAAATGTCTGGTGATTCAAAATCGATCCATCATTTTTTCCTTCAGGCCCCGGACGGCGGGTTTCCCTACTCATTTTACTATTGGTCCCACTGTGCAGTCTTTCAACGAGGTCATCAATGCCTTCCGGGCTCTGGGGCCCGCCTTCTGCTCTGCCATTTTCTTGTGTTTTCGCATCTGTGTATGACGTGCTTCCCGGGCCTCGTCTTTTAGACTTCCGTTCTCAGAAGTCCGTCGCTCTCCTGCTGTCAGAAACTTCACCTCGTCCACCCAATCGCCGGGCCCTGAGCTTCCATCTGCCGTGGGTTCTTTTGAAACTCCTGGCGGCCGTCAACACGCCAGGCCCCGTATCCCGGAACTCCTATTGTCCATCGCCGTTGCTATACGGAAAATGCCGAACTGCCCCTCTCGGACTTCTGTCGGGTGCTCACCGTCTCAAACAGCGAAAGTTGCTCGCCATCCCGGCGTCCTCCGCCTAAGCCCTCAGAAATGAATTGACTTAATGACGGTAGCCCTTTGGCCCCCTGAGCCCCGGATCTTGGACTTCCTCCACCAGATTTCCGTCTATTGTTCGTCATCACCAACTGCTATCTCCTAACAGCTTTCCGGCCTGAAACCTATGAGGCCCCTTAAATTGATCTTAGCAAGCCCAAATCCAGAATGTAACTTCGACCCACATGCTAATTTTTGACCCTCTTCATCCTAAACTTCTCGAAACACTAAAATTTGGCCAAGGAGGGTCTCCGGGAGCTCTCTGTTGCATTTTCCCTTCCAGACAACATTCCTACCAGGGAAGTTCGGCTCTCCAGGCTCAGATAGTCCAAATGCCCTGAAATGAAGATCAACAATGTCTAGAGATAAAATCCATGATATGCTTGATTAATTATCTAAAGTAGGTGTTGTTTTTGAGATATGGACTAACATGAACACTTTGATGATTTATCGTGCTAACTCTTCCTTGCCTATAGAATATATGGAATCAGGTGCAGGAACTTCAGGGGCATCCGCTAAAGGGGATAAGGGAAAGAAGTCAGGAAGGACCACTCGAGGGAAAGAAGACAAACACCAAATGAAGTACAATTCCAGGGTGAGCTGCTCTACTCAAAGGTCACAACCAACTGGAAGGAAATCACAGACGCTAAGATTGGCCAGCTAGATATTGATGAATTCACGCAGAGGGTCAGGGTAAACCCAACAACAAAGAATGGAAGAATGATAAGGTAGAGTGCCATAGCTAAGGCTGTCGGTTTCCCTCCTTCTTTCATGGCTCCCGAATTAGTCATGGCTTGCCAAGAAGCCTACCAGACCGAGACCAGGACAATTGTTGATAAGGAGGGGAACATCTTCGCAAATATTTTGCTAGAAGGGATCAGCAAGACATTCCACATTCCCACGTTCGAACAGATGGGGGTCCCCACGTTAGAAGAATGTCAAGCGGTATGGGATGCTAACCCAACAGGATGCATAAAGTCAATAAATCTGTATTGGCTTAAGGAAAAATGAGACCGCGCTGTGAAGGTTCCCTAGGAACTCTTCCATAGCGATTTCTAGGAGGATTACCATGACCTGGTAACCATGTTGAGTAGGGTCATGGGTCTTCTAATGGCTGCCTACTTCCAGGAATAGATGGCCTATTTCATTGAAAAGATCCTGCAGGGAAATGAGGATGTTACAACCAAGGTCTCATTCTACTGGAGAGGCATCATTAGCAACTGCTTCCACGAGCAGTTTGTCAACATGAAAAAGAGCTCCAAGTTCTACATGACATCCTACCTCGTCTACTCCCTAGCAAATCAAAGATAATAGAATGGGTTGTTTGTAGCACCCAATCAGGTTCAGAAATGAGGACTCAAGGCCTATGACAAATACCAGTAGCTCCAACACCAGAATTTTAAGAAAGAGTACTGTAGGGATAATGATGCCTTCATTGGCCACATCATTAGGTTAATCGTCCGGGACTTCGAGAGGAGGGTCTCCCACAACACCAGGGCGCTTCTGAAGCAATATGCTTTTCTATTTATTTAGTTCCCAAAGTTTACATACATCCGGGCCCAGGGCTTGTCTGAAAGGCCGAATAGATTGCCTCGATATCCAAATGAAAAAATCATCCTCTTGGAGCTCTCTTGACAAATCCAACACCTACATGCAATCTTTAGCAACAAGCATATAGTAGGGATCTCCTACCCCATGACCCTTGGCCAGGGCCTGTATCGACTGCAGACTTCCTAGTGTGCCAGTAACTTTAAGAAGGAGCAGAAAGAGTACCATTTCAATTGGTACACCGCTCGCCCACGGATGGATCCACATTGCCATGTAAGGAAAGCATTGGGGCCGACATATGCCCATCAATATCAAATTGAGGATTTTTGGGCCGATTGCCAAGATGAAAAGGAGGTGCACGCAAGACATTACATGCACATGACGGTACTATTCCTGAGAAGGGTGAACGATTCTTGGTGCTGAACCAAGTCGAGGAAGACGAGTCCACCATCATGCATCTGAGGTACCCTTCAGTTGCCAACCTTCCAATACCGTCAATCGACTGGGATGAATAAGAGGTCGATGGCCTGAACACCATCACCAAGCCAATCATAACTTGTACTAAGGAGTGGATCGATGAGCAAGTGGTGCACCTAAAGCAACAAGGAGTGGTCCTAATCTATGAAGGGCTCAAAAGTGAGCCGAGTGCCATAAAGGATGTTGCTACCACCATGTCAATTGGCAGGACCTCCAAGTCTCCTCCAGTCACTAGGTCCTAGAAAAGGAAAGAAACGGAGACCGCGTAGTCTCCAGATCTGAAGGCCCAAGCAAAGAAAGAAATGGGAGGTTCATCCCCCAAAAGGCTTAAATAGGCAAAAGGTGCGGAAGAATCCCAACCTCCATTGGCTCTCCCTGCCTGTCCTATTGCACCACCCATCTCCCTAACTGAGGTCACCGCTTCTCCGCCGGCAGTGGACATTTCTATCCATCTTGCCCCTTCGCCCTCGACTGGGTCAATAGTTGTCATAGATTCCTCTTCTAGCATGACCACTCCCCTTTCCACTGCTACCATGTCTCCAATTACATCCCTCCCTCTGGCAACAATAACATCGCCTATTCCCACTGCCGCTGTGCCCGAAGCTCTTACGAGACATATGCAAAACCTCCCCCCTAAGCTCTCCCAGATCTTAATGAATCCAACTCTCAAAGCAGCCCTTGTCTAGGTCCTTGCAACTGCCCAAACTTCACAACCACCGACAGGGCCACCAGCTATGGAAGCTACAATGCTTATCTCAAAGGAGTTGGAGAAGCGAGAGGAGGAAGCCTCAAAGTCTATCAAGGAGGAGGCTGATGAGTATTACGAGTACCCTGAGTATGAGCACCGAACCATTGACAAAGTGGTCTATGAGGAGGAGATAGAATCTTCTGAGAGTGGGGATGGGGATGACGGCTCGGGTGCTAAGGAAATCATCTAGACATTCAATGAGGACTTTGAGGAGGAGGTGGCACAGTAGCTAAAGAATGTTGGGGAGGAAACAGAAGAGTCACCACATGGTGAAGAAGGGCAGCCGCTAGAAGAGCAGTAGATAAAGGATTTGACTGAGGCTGAGACCCATGTTGTCAAAAGCCCCGAGGCCAAGGCTATTGAGGAGAAGAAAGAAAAAGAGGCAGCGAAAGAAAAAAGTCCCATCCGACAACCATCAACGGGGCTGCTTGTCAAGTGCCTCATATTCGTTTATGACTCTGATGAAGAGGAGGATGCCACCAAAGAGAAAGGAGAACCCCAAAAGGAAAAGGAAGTAGAAATGTTACCTTTGACTAAGAAGGGTGAGGGTAGCTGTGATTCACCTAAGGGGAACTATGCCTGAATGGTTAGAGAGACAACTTGAGAAGACGACCCCTGTACTGAAGGACCCAAGGGCAAGGTTGGAGGCCATCTTGGCTCAATCCCAGATCACGACAAAGAAGGAGAAGAAGCCCAAGGTCCAATCCAAGATAACAATGGATGCTTCCGGCTCCCGAGCAGCGCAAATTGCAATGCCTACTATTGGCCAGGCAGGGGTGAGTTATAATATCTCAACCATTGACTTGGGGATAGCAACTGGAGAGTAGACGATCGAGCACCTTAAGGAGTCAGTGGCCACAGTGGTGCACCTGATAAAGTAGGATAAAATCTCCAAGGATGAGTTCAAGGTGCAGGTTGCAGAATTAACTGATTATATATAGCAATGGTCCTTAGTGGACGACCTACCTACTACCTCCATGGCCGCACCACAGTTGCTCTCCAAAGAATAAATCGACAAAATGGAAAGAAGGAAGAACTTGGAGAAAAGCACCAAGGATTGGTTTTGACAAGTCACATACGTTGAAAACATGGGAATGAGCAGGGCTGTGCGGACAGCCAACAAGTTCTTAGACTTGATACAATCTCTGGAGAGCACGAAGAGGCTCTACACTAATTTCCCCACAACCTACGACTCCACCTTCCCAAGGATCAAAGCTATCCTTCAAATGCCTGAGGCCATGTGGGAGGAGAAAGTAGAGCTTAAAAGAGAAGATCGCTGGCTAATGGATGTGTGGTACAGAGACTTTGACAACTGAAAGGAGAGGTTGGAGAAAATCCTGAGTAGGGTGGATCCAGACATTGAGTGGATCAAGGAGATCTAGACGAAAAGCGCCCAATATCTTAAGCTAATGACGGGCTATGATATGCCCACTATGCAAATGGATCCAGAGAAGATCAAACCATACTTTGAAGAGAAGATGAAGGACGAGATAGCTGGAGAAATCATAACAGAGTTCCTAAGTTTTTCTGCCCGTGCCTTCGACCAATCAGAGCTATTCAGGGACCAAGGCTAGAAGTATGATGAGGATTGGAAAAGGCTGGAAGAAAATACTAAAGAATGGAGCTACCAGGCATTGCGATGTGAAATCCTCGAAATAGACAAGCTTCAAGCCATCATCCTCAAGTACATAGAACACGCAGCTTCCGAGGAGTAGGAGGATAGCCCACCCAAAGACGAAGACCTTCCTGAAGAGTAGCTACAATAGCAAAACAACAATCCACTAAAAGACAAAAAAGCTACAGTGTTATCAGCTAGAAGACAAAATAGGGAAGAAACATGAATGTAATTTTAAATTGAAGATCTATTTGGGGGTAGGTGAAACCCTATTTTGTAATGAATCTTGACCACACAATGAAAATGAATCTTGGCCATGCATTCAACTTTTTGAAAACTATAAATAGGGCACTCCTCTCATTTGAAAAGAGAGAGTTGAGTTGTTGTAAAGACATGCTACAGAAATTTATAAGAAATAGCATTGACTTGGTGTATTTTTCTTGGTTTCTCCCATGTTGTTTGATTCATTCTCCAATGTTAGATGTTTGACTTAGATCTTATTACTATTTAGTTTGCTGTCTTATTTCTTTGGATAAATCTTAGGAATGTTGTTGGGTGATTGTGAAAATTCCTGCCTTGTTGATGATCCCTTAGTCCATACTTTTTGTTGTTTACTAATGGTAGATAGCTGTGCAAAGTTAGCCTGGACTTAATTTTAAAGCTGCTTCAAACATTTATCTTTGATTCATGCATGTATGTGGTGGATGAAGGATGAAATATCTGTAGCACTTAGAAGATAGCACAATTTCCATGATACTGTGAAATCCCTGGTTAAGTGGGATATTATTTTGAGGACTTGTCCATTATAGGAACTCCATTTTAACTATTTATAGCAAGCTTCAGACTTAGGAATTTTTTCTCCCCTTTGCCTTTTTCCTTTTTTTTAGTAACTGACCTATGATAAGGTTCATTACACATTGTAAAGCCAAATTCGACAACTAAATGGAGTCCAAAATTGTTGTTTGAACCTACAGCCAGTGCATAACAACTTTCCATCCTAAGTACTCCATTTCAAGATCCAACTTCTATGCTTTGTGTCCACGTTGTGTATCTTCTGTAAGACCACCTTGTGATTCCAGTAAATCACATCAAACTATTGAGGTATCTAAGCTCTGGCATGACCTGACATCCGAGAGACCTTGGGATAGTTTTTTGCAATTCAATTATGGGAGATTGTCTTTCAAAAGAGGTAGTGCACCTATGCAGTACCTGTGTTGAGAAGTGCATAAAAAACACATCAATAGAACTGGCGCTAGAAGGAGGGCTACATTCAAAATACTAAGTTGTAGGATAAAGTGAAGCTGGATCAAATAGGATCATTCTCCCCGAAAAGATTTCAGAGAATTCTGCGATCAACACCAAACAAGGGAGAATTCGAAGAATTGCAGCCTCCCACGAGGACAAAGCGAGCGCCAGGAGGTAGCGTTGCCTCTTCCTCATCCTCCATTCCATCTGCCTCCATCCCACCCTCACCTTCATTTAGTTGGCCTTCATCTTCCACCCAACCATCTCAAACTGCATTTACACCTCTTATCTCCGGTAGCCAAGGGATTGCTCCTCTCCCAGCCCTTCCGGCCTAAGACACAGTCTAGGCAGCCATAGCTCAAGGGCAATCTAATATTGCTATTGTATTGCAAATATAACCTCAAATTCCCATTTTCCAATGGCAAGTACCACCTCCGCCACCCTCCATGGCTTGGTGAGCGCATAACCCTTCGCTGATACATTTTGCTATCTACAATGATATGCCCAAGAATCTAGAAGGCTTTTGTTCAAAATTCCATCCACATAATCTGCAAAGGATAGCTGAGGAGCATATCAAAATATACGAGACGACGATCACCGAAATCCAGGTTGACCAAGAGGATGTTCCATGTCGCCTTTTTCCACATTCGTTGGGTGAAGAGGCCTTCTATTGGTATATCAATTTGCCAAGGGGGTCCATTACTTCGTCGAACCTGATGAAGAATGCCTTCTTACAGAAATTCAAGATCCCCATTAGCCCCTTGGAGCTTTATCAACAATTCATGTCTATTAGGAGGGAGGTCAATGAACCTATTGGCTCTTTCAATGACCGTTTTCATTGGGCTTATATAAGGCTTCAAGACCCATACCTCCATAATAATGCAGCAGCTCTCTCGGTCTATTATGCAGCGCTAGACAACCTTACGTCAGCTTTGGTGAAAAGGATGTGCTTGTTGCTCACTACCCTAGTGGCCGCCTATGCGAAGACCGTGGTCACCAGTGCGGACATCAGACAGAATATCTCTGGCCCACTACCTATTTTGGGGCCGGTAGCTCACCCAATGTAGATGCTGGGGCTTAATCAGACATTTGGTCATCAGACCCCTCTTATGAACTGAGTGCCTCGACTACCTATGGTACCACATTTAGGGCAGCTGTTGAATTATGCGCCTCCCGCGCCTTCCTATCTACAACCCCAGCAGTAGTACAACCATTCCTAGGTTGCTCCACAATAGCAGGCATATTCCCAGCAACCCCAGGTGCCATTATACCTATTGGGACAAGATTTTCCACTAGCCTATCAGAATCAGCCGGTAGCCTCGCCCACTTTTCTCCAAAATCCAGCCCCGTCGCCTGGGGTCGCGACTGAGAAAGAAAAGTTAGAAGAGCTGACTGAGATGATAAAGAAAATATTCACAGAAATGACGCACCTAAAGAACCAGAACAACCAGTTGCAGGCCACCCAGCGCAATTTCTAGACCAATCTCAATCGAGACAAATGAGACAATAGGGACAGCAGGGATAATCGAGAAGTAGGCACTTCCTCCGGGCAGAACTATGATAGGGGAAAAACGCCAATCAAAATATAGAAAGGAGACCTTCTTAGAGGAAAAATCGCATGTGGAATACTAGGCCTAATAATGGTGGAGTCCCTACACCTTTTGATCAACTGGCAAGCAATGACAAAACATCCAACAACGTATATTTGGTCAAGGCAGCCTTGTCTGGGTGGTGTCGACTTCACAAAACCAGTAGACATTCTGAGCTAGATTGTCCCAAGTTCCAGACAGCTACTGAAATCTTCCAGGTGGAGGTGCAAAACGTGGTTGACTATGCCAACTGTAGAGACATCGTCCCATCTGAGCCATACAATTCCTCTTGTCTCGTGATTAATCAAGCGCTATTCCCACGAGGTGACCACAATGAGCCTGAAGTCGAGCCTACTCCCATTGAGGATGAAGAAGCGCAAGAGGTAAGTAATGAACAAACCTTGGTTCAGCTCTTTGATTCAATAGATAATGGTCCGGTAGATGAAAAAGAACCATTTGTGGATGAGGTCCACATATTCTATCAAGGGTCGAGTCCCTACTTCCTTAGGAATAGACAAGTGGGCGAACCTTTTACAACTTCTACCCCACCAAATAATTTTGCCACTCCACCTGATCCCAACGCCAGCAATAACCCTAGGCTTCCTCATATACTTGCCCAATACCTCAACAAGAACCAGTCTCAAAACCAGTCACAAAATTAGCCCCAAGGCCAACCTAAAAATTTGTCCTAACAAACGAAGGTACAAACCCCTAGTTCTGCCATAGGCTAGGATTTTAGCTTAGAAATTGAGGAAATGGGTGAATATGTGGCAAAAAAGTTCAAGAACGTAAAATTTAGCTTCTCAGCCTTCAAATTACTCAAAGTCTTTGTTGTGAGGCATGTCTTCTTTAGGGTTCTCAATGGGACTCCATCTTCTAGTACAACGCAAGAAAATCCAACTAAGAGGGTCACCTTTGAAGACCCTAAGAGAGAACTAGAGATACAAAATAATACCAGGAGAAGGAACGATGTTTCTGAAAATCAGTCAGCAAGTAAGAAAATTGAAAAGGAGCTGGAAAAGGCTAATAGATAGCTTTCCAAGGACCAGCTATTTAGGAAAATCAGGAATATGGATAATGAAAGGAACAAAGGTCAAATAGCTTATATAGACACACCTACGGGCATCCTCCAGGGAAGACCAAAAGCTCCCCCTATCCTCACCACCATTAGGGTCTTTAGGAAGAACCTGCACAACTGCCTACTCGATTCTGGAGCGTCTGCCAATGTCATGCCCTTGGTAGTATGTAAGGCTCTTGGCATCACTCCCATGCTTTCAAAGAGGAAGGTGACCCAGCTGGACAAAATAGAGATCAACATCGTGGGTGAAATAAATCGTATCCCGATGTAGATTGTCGTGGACCCACAAATACAACAGGTCATTAACATTCAAATGGTCGACATTCCCAATGCATATGGAATCATCTTGGGAAGGGAATTCACCAAGGCACTGAATGGATACACTACCACAGACCTTTCTCACATGTGGCTGTCATGGAAGGGGTTGCCTAATCAGATCCGTATCGACCGTGAACCCCGTATGTAGTACATGATCACGAAATACAATAATCTTAGCGAGGTGTTGTTCGTCGAGACCGATTTAGGGAATTACCGCCATTTTGCCTACCAAAATGAGGTCAGGCTTTAGGAAGAGGGTGGAGATGAAGTGTTACTGGTGTTATGTAGCCCTTCGATCAGCTCTACACGAATGCCCCCAGACACGAAAATATTGATAGAAGCCGATGATGAGCCTGATAAGAATGACGATTGGGGACTACTCAATGGCTTCCAAGAATTCATGGAGAAGTGCGCAAGGGATCAGTTCAGCCTAGGGGCTCGAATGAATTTACAGGATCTCTTATTGCCGAATTAGTGTAGGGTTCACAATGCTGCACAATCTGAGTTTGATTGTTGCTTGTGCCAAGCAGTAGTTGCGCATGTTAGAAAATCAGCTGCCTCCCAAATGGAAATGCCAAAGGAGGTGCCAGTAGAACCACCTATTGATCAATACATTGAACCAGAGAATCTCCCTAAGATCACAGGGCCGACCGTCTAGTTGAAAGGGAGTGGAAGCTCGATTAGACCCGAAGATAAGGAATCCTCCGCATGCTGGATGCTCCGGTTTGATAGATCAAAGTCCAGGCAAGGAGGTGGAGCTGGATTCGACCTCATTAGTCCAATAGGTAAGACATTTCTAGTTATTCACCGATTGTAATTCTATTGCACTAATAACTTAGCGGAATACGAGCCTTTAGTCCTTGGCCTTCTCATGGCCCTGAAGAAAAATGTGAAAATGCTGCAAGTTTTCAGGGATTCTGAACTCGTAGTTAAGCAAGTCAGAAAGTTGTATTCTTGTCATGATTAGAGAATCACAAATTACAAGCATAGGGTTTGGGATCTCTTAGAGGGCTTAGATGCATTCAACATACAATTGATCTCTCATACTCAGAATCATACAGCTAACGCCTTAGCTCAAGTAGCCAGCACTCTACAACCCCTCTCTTTGTCTGGGCTTAATAAATTCACTGTTGAGCTAATGTCCATGCCATGAATCCCAGATAATGTTACCCACATGCAAGTCATCAATGATGACAAGCATATCCTTCAATTCATCACAAGTTTTGATGTCTTCGCAGCTCAAATAATTGATGAAGCTGATCCACAAGAGGCTGAACTGGACATAGAAAGGGTTATTAACCTCAAAACCAACATAATCTCTAGAAGCATGGTTCAGCTAGAATACATATTTGACTTGGATTAGATCAGAGATCAGGATTAACAAACAAAAAATGAGGCCATAAGCAACTAGTGCAATGCTCACAACCTTAGGACAGCGGAGGAGATCAGGAATATTTTTATCGGTAAGGTGTGCACACCAGAGGAAAAGAAGGGGATCACAGATGCATTGCAAAGATACCATGACGTGGTGGCATGGAGATACAAAGATTTGAAAACTTATGACACGTCCATTATTACACACACTATCCCTCTCAAGACCGAAGTGAGGCCATTCTTTCAGCGCAGCGCCCTATCAATGCCTTGCTGGAACCTGTCATTTATAAGGAGGTGCAGAAATTGCTCTCAGCTAGAATCATTTTTTCAATTAGGCACTCCACATGGGTGACCAATTTGGTCCCGGTTAGGAAAAAGAATGGGGAGATTATATTGTGTGTTGATTTTTGCAATTTGAACCGTGCCTCAGAGAAAGATAATTATCTAGTACCTTCACTGGATGAGGTGATGTAGATCGTCAACGGCTCCCAGATGATGTCTTTCCTGGATGGGTACTCCGGATATAACCAGGTAATGGTACAATACGAGGATCGCCACAAGAAAATGTTCACCACTAAGTGGGGCACATTCGCATATAGAAGAATGTCTTTCGGGCTCATCAACGTCAGTGCCACTTTCCAACATGCTGTGGATATCACCTTCAAGGACCTAATTGGAAAGTGCATAATTATCTACATAGATGATTTGACCGTATTTTCTAAAAAGTGAGGCAATCACATTTCTGACTTATGCAAGGTATTTCAAAGGTGTAGAGAGTTTGGGGTTTCTCTCAACCCCAAGAAGTGCATTTTCGGAGTGACTGAAGGCAGATTTCTCAGGCACATCATTTCAGAGCAAGGAATCTCAATTCATCCTGAGCGCATCGAGTCCTTACTCAAAATTCAGCCCCCAGATAGTAAGAAGGAATTAAAATCTTTCTTTGGAAAGATCAACTTTGTCTAGAAATTCATCACAGGTTTTGCAGAGATTGTCAAACCTCTCAATGCCATACTCAAACAAGATTCCAAAGTTGAATGGACACCTAACACCAAACAATCCTTCGAAGAAATCAAACGGGCTATTGTTGAGGCACCTATGTTAGTTAGCTCAGACTATCTGAAGCCATTCTATATCTACTCATTTGCTTCAGAGCATTCCTGTGCTGGCATGTTGACTCAAAAAGATGACGGAAGAAATGAGCATTCGATCACCTTCATGAGTGATCCTCTCAAGGATGCTGAATTGCGTTATCACAACATCGAAAAGCAGGTGTACACTCTCGTCAGAGAAGTGAAGAAATTTAGACACTACATTCTATGCAATAAGGTATTTGCCATTGTCCCCGACCTAGCAATAAAAACACTGCTCATGCAAAATGAATTGGGTGAACAAAGGGCTAAGTGGGTCACTCTGCTCTACGAGTATGACATGGAGATCCAACCGATGAAACTAGTGAGAGGGCAGGCACTCACCTGCATAATTTTTGAAATGGCAACTGAAGCTGGACCTGAACTCATTGTGCAGCAGTACCAACTTGAAGATGTCTCCCCGAGAGAGTGGTACCAGAATGTCGTCTACTATCTACTGAATCATAAGTGTCCACCGCACCTGCAAGGAGTTCAAAAGTGGGCCCTGAGATTGAAAAGTAATGGCTACATGTTACAGGGTTCCATTCTCTACAAGAGGAATCATGAAGGCATTTATTTGAGATGCCTTGGCAAGGAAGAGGTAGATCGGGTCTTAAAAGAGTTTCACAACAAATTTGGCATGGGCCATGGTTCGGGTTCTTCTACAGCGCATAAGATATTGAGAGCAGGGTATTATTGACCAACCGTCTTCAAGGATGCCCATTGCTAGGTTCGATCCTATCACACGTGCCAGACCGCTGCCACCAAGGAGAAGAATGTTGTTGTTCCACTGCAGTCGGTGTTGGAGGTAAGGCCTTTTGCGCAATAGGGTCTCGACTTCATCGGTCCAGTAAGCTCTCCATCATCTATAGGACATAGGTACATTCTTACCGCTACTGATTATTATACTAGGTGGATGGAAGCAATAGTATGTAAGCAGTGCACAACTGAAGTAGTTACTAATTACTTAGAAAGTTTCATTTTAAATCACTTTGGTTTTCCGTATGCTTTGGTATGTGATAATGGACCTACATTTGCTTCATTAAAATTTACTAGTTGGGCATTTGAATATGGAATAGCCCTTAAATTCTCATACAATTACTACCCTCAGGGCAATGGTCTTGCTGAATCCACGAATAAGAACCTGATTATTGTGATCAAGAAGCTGCTAGATAGGAATCCCAAGGACTGGCATACCCAGCTCCACTTCACTCTTTGTGCTGATCACACCCGCCACAAGACTACCCTTGGCGGTTCCCCATTCCACCTTGTCTATGGCCTAGAGCTTATATTCCCCATCCATCTGAAGATTCCTACTTTTCAATTCATCAACAATTTTTATGAGGGGGGAGATCATAGGGAAGCTCGGTTAGCTGAGCTCTTATATTAAGAGGAAGTTTGAGACCGTGCAATAGAAAATTTTGCCAAACATCAAGGAATAGTTAAGAGATGGTTTGACCACCGAGCCAAGATCAAGGCCTTTAGAATTGTAGATTTGGTCCTATATTGGGACAAGGCCCATGGAAAGAAAGGGGGACACAACAAATTCGACAAGCTCTTGCTTGGCCCCTTTCAAATAGCTTAAATTTTGGGAGACAATTCCTTCCGCCTAAAGACCTTAACTCGTGAGAACGTCCCGTTGCCAGTCAATGGGCAACACCTAAAGCATTACTTCTAGGCATGAGCTTCTTCTAGCTCATTGTTGTAAATAACTTGTACATAGGTTAGGGTAGTTACTTTCTTTCTTGTTTGCGTTTTGTTTGCGTCGCTTTTTGTTTTCTCCCTCCCAACATTCTTGTTTCAAAAGTTGTTCCTCGCTCCTTTACAGTGGTCGTGCTTGCCCGACAAGCAGTTCACTTTGTTGTTCGCTCTTTGTGTTCTTTGGCTAAACATTCACTCTCGATTATCAGTCTTTAAAAGTTGTCCGCGAATGATTTCCTTGTTTGAACTCTGCTCAGAACTTGACCCTTAGCCGGATCTTCTTACCCACATCTTAGATCTTGCACAAAGCACATCATAATAGTTTCTGAAGGACCCTACTATGGTTGTTATGACACCCTAATGAGTGAAAAATCTCAAGTCTGCTCCAATGACCACTACAGTCTCAAACCCATTGTAGGCTTCAATGCCTACTCGGTCGAACTAAATGGCAAAAGAGAAGTGAAACATCAAAGCAAAAGAGAAAAGGGAATTCTAAACAAAGGAAATAAATAACCATATCGGTGTTTGGATAACTCTACCGAGGCTATGGACACCCGACCCGCAGTAGAGCAATATCCATGAGATTGTAGTGACAACTTCGTTGGGGCTATGGACGCCTGACTGGCAGCAGAGCAATGTCTAGGTTACTTTTGGTGTTAGGCGATTTATGTAGCTCACTCGGTTGAATTGGTAACCCTGGTTACTATCCCAAAGAAAGGAATGAACTCACTACACACACTTCTGAGATGTCTGGTAAGCTGATCCAATTAAGGATCTCGTCCTCCAAGATTCATCTCTGCAAGCCACTCCTGGTCTGTGAAACTAGAGATTCTAGGTCCTAAATGAATATTTATCCCTAGAACACTCGGAAGTGTTCTCCAGTGGAGTCGCCATTTCTTGTGCCCTTAGCACACATGCTCCGTTCGGAATGGGGACCCTCTTTTCTTTCACCTTGTCAGGTCATTTTAGGGCTGCCTCGTTTTGCATGCCCCTCCTTTTTGATGCCTCAGATGGTCGATGTTGCTCCAAAGTTCCATCATAAATCGATCAAGCCTCCACTTTTGGTTTTTGCTGCATTCCGAAGCCATGCGAAATCTCTCTAGCATTTTGGCCCTAAAATGGCCCTGGGCACTTCCGGGCCCGGGATTCCGGGATTCCCTCTTCGGGTTTCCCCTATGGAAATGTTGTTTCTGGCAGCATTCGCCGAGCATCCTTTCAGACCTCGAGGTCCGACCTGCCGCCCTCTGTTTAGAAAATTGTTAATTTTTTTTGAGCGGTGCCCATCCTTCTGGACCCCGAACCTCGAAAGTCTGTTTCTAGGGTTCCATCTTGGTTTTGCCGTCCGTGACAGCGAACCTCCCGCAGTGACCCAACCCCAGGGTCCCGCCATGCTCTTTGCTGTCCACTGTTCACTTGTGTTCCTGTCTGCCATGGGGTCTTCTGGGCTCGGCCTCCCAGAATTCCGTGATAGTCCCGCCATCCTTGACGGCGGATCCTTGGAGGAATCCTAGAATCCAGGCCCCAAGCTACTCCTTGCCCCCGTTGTTCAAACAATGAGGAAGCTTCAAAACGATGGCCGTCGCATAGCGTCTCCCTGACCTCTGGGCCCCGATTTTTCTACCACCGTTGTGGACTTCAAATTCACCAACTTTTCTCGCAGTCGTACGAGTATTTAATGCAGGCATTCATGGTGGTTGGGGTATAAAATACCCAATCCGGGTAGTCATTATCATCTTGCAGGATTGGAGTGAATTGGATAAACTACCATTTGGAGCCCACCGCCTTTGACAACGTCGTGATCATTGCCCTCAGCATCATTCTGACCAACACCGTTAGATCCCACATCTCCCTGCTCTGAGTGTTCAAGGTAGGCCATCGGTTTCCCTCTCGTGCATCTTTTCCATGATTTTCAAAGATTTAAATGAATGAACAAATCATGAAGAAGGCATAAAGGGGTAGAATACTAGGTTGCACACCAAACCCATGTGGCAAAATACCAAGCAAACCACCTAAAATTCCCTCCTTTCCAATTCAGGACTTCTCCCTGCCACAACCATTCTTCATGTAGGGAAAATGTTTGCCCCAGGCCCAAAACCTTCCTTTGTCGTCCAATTTCAAAAAAACTTCAAACACCTGCTGACGACAATCCTCCTCTTCGGGTCCGGTTCGTCGGGTTTCCTTTGTCGGGCTTTCGTTTGCCTTTCACCGCACTTGAACTGCCAAACCACCCTGCCTCCCCAGCTACTCGATCCTGATCTCAGCTCCGCTATAAACTTGAAACTTAAACATGCATCCTTTGGTAGTCTCGGGCCCGGAACCCCAGAGTTCCGCTAGAGGATCACCTTCTTCAAAGGGCGAATGTCGCCCAGCGTGCCGCCCTCCAGGCTCTGCCGATGCTTAAGCTTATTAAACATTTGGCAATTCAAAATCGATCCATCATTTTTTCCTTCGGGCCCCAGATGGTGGGTTTCCCTACTTATTTTTCCATTGGTCCCACTGCGCAGTCTTTCAACGAGGTCATCAATGCCTTTAGGCTCCAGGCCCCGCCTTCTGCTCTACCATTTTCCTAGGTTTCTGCATATGCGTCTGATGTACTTCCCAGGCCTTGGCTCCTAGACTTCCATTCTAAGAAGTCCGTCACTCTCCTGCCATCGAAAACTTCACCCCGTCCACCCGGTTGCCGTGCCCCGAGCTTCCATATGCCGTGGGTTCTTGCTGAAACTCCTCGCGGCCATCAACATGCGGGCCCCATATCCTGGAACTCCTATCGTCCGTCGCCGTTGCTAGACAGAAAATGCTGGATTGCCCCTCTGAAACTTCCATCGGGTGTTCACCGTCTCAAATAGCGAAAGTCGCTCGCCATCCTGGCGTCCTCGGCCCGAGCCCTCAAAAACAAATTGACTTAATGACGGTCGCCCTTTGGCCCCCCGGGCCCCGAATCCCGGACTTCCTTCGCCAGATTTTCATCTACTGTTTGCCGTCACCAACTGCTATCTCCTTACGGCTTTCTAGCCTGAAACCTCTGAGGCCCCTTAAATCGATCCTAGCAAGCCCAAATTTGGAATCTAACCTCGACCCACACTCTAATTTTTGGCCCTCTTCATCCTAAGCTTCTCGAAACACTAAAATTTGTCCAAGGAGGGTCTCTGGGAGCTTTCCGTTGTGTTTTCCCTTCGAGACAACATTCTTGCCAGGGAAGTTCAGCTCTTCGGGCCTGAATAATCCAAATGCCCTGAAACGGAGATCAACAACATCTAGAGATAAAATCCATGATATGTTTGATTAATTATCTAAAGTAGGTGTTGTTTTCGAGATATGGACTAACATGAATGCTTTGATGATTTATCATGCTAACTCCGCCCTTGCCTGTAGAATATATGGAATCAAGTGCAGGAACTTTAGGGGCATCAGCCAAAGGGGACAAGGGAAAGAAGTTAGGAAGGACCCCTCTAAGGAAAGAAGCCAAACACCAAATGAAGTACCAATTCTAGGGTGAGCCACTCCACTCAAAGGTCACAACTGACTGGAAGGAAATCATAGACACAAACATTGGCCAGGTGGATATTGATGAATTCACGTAGAGGGTTAGGGTAAACCCAACAACAAAGAATGTCAGACTGATAAGGTAGAGTGGCATAGCTAAGGCTATCGGTTTCCCTCTGTCTCTTGTGGCAGCCGAATTAGTCATGGCTTGCCAAGAAGCCTACCAGACCGAGACTAGGACAATTTTTGATAAGGAGGGGAACATCCTTGTAGATATGTCACCAGAAGGGATCAGCAAGACTTTCCACATTCCCACATTCCAAAAAATGGAGGTCCCCATGTTAGAAGAATGTCAGGCGGTGTGGGATGCTAACCCAATAGGATGCAAAAAGTTAATAAATCTGCATTGGCTTAAGGAAAAACAAGCCAGCGCTGTGAAGGTTCCCCAGGAACTCTTCCGTAGCGATTTCCAGGAGGATTGCCATGACTTGGTAACCATGTTGAGTAGGGTCATGGGTCTTCCAATGGCCGCCTACTTCCAGGAATGGATGGCCTATTTTGTTGAACAGATCCTGTGGGGAAATGAGGACGTTACAACCAAGGTCTTATTCTACTGGGGAGGTATCATTAGCAACTGCTTCCATGAGTACTTTGTTAATGCGAAAAAGAGCTTCAAGTTCTACATGACCTCCTACCTCGTCTACTCCCTGGCAGATCAAAGACAATACAACAGGTTGTTTGTAGCACCCGATCAGGGGCAGAAGCGAGGACTCAAGGCCTATGACAAATACCTACAGCTTTAATACTAGAATTTCAAAAAAGAGTACTGTAGGGTTAATGACACCTTCATCGGCCACATCATGAGGTTAATTTTTGGGAACTTTGAGAAGAGGGTCTCCCACAATGCTAGGGGGCTTCTAAAGCAATATGCTTTTCTGTTCATTTAGTTCCCAAAGTTTACGTACATCTAGGCCCAGGGCTTCTCTGAAAGGCCGAATAGATTGCCTTGGTATCTAAATGACAGAATCATCCTCTTGGAGCTCTCTCGGCAACTCCAACACCTACAGGTAATCTTCAACAACAAGCATATAGCAAGGATCTCCTACCCCATGACCCTTGGGCAGGGCCTGTATCGACTGCAGACTTTTGAGTGTGCCAGTAAGTCTGAGAAGGATCTGAAGGAGTACCATTTCGACCGGTACACCACTCGGCCATGGATGGATCCACATGGCCATGTCAGGAAAGCACTGGGGTCAGCATATGTCCATCAATATCACATTGAGGATTTTTGGGGTGACTGCCAAGATGACAAGGAGGTGCATGCAAGACATTACATGTGCATGACGGTACTATTCCTGAGAAGGGTGCAACCATTTCCGGTGCTGGACCAAGTCGAGGAAGATGAGTCCACTATCATGCATCTGAGGTACCCTACAGTTGTCAACCTTCCAATACCGTTGATCGACTGGGATGAACCGGAGGTTGATGACCTGGACACCATTACCTAGCCAATCATCACTCGTACTAAGGAGTGGATCGATGGGTAGGTGTTGCACCTAAAGCGACAAGGAGTGGTCCTAACCTATGAGGGGCTTAAAAGTGAGCTAAGTGCCACAGAGGATGTTGCTGCCAGCATGTTGACTAGTGCTACCTCCAAGTCTCCTCCAGTCACTAGGTTCCAGAAAAGGAAAGAAATGGAGATTGTGTAGTCTCAAGATCCAAAGGCCCAAGCAAAGAAAGAAATGGGAGGTTCATCCCCCAAAAGGCTTAAATAGGTAGAAGGTGCAGAAGAATCTCGGCCTCCATTGGCTCTCCTTGGCCCTCCTATTGCACCACCCATCTCCCTAACTAAGGTCACTGCTTCTCTGCCGGCAGTGGACATTTTTGTCCATCTTTCCCCTTCACCCCCGACTGGGTCAATAGTCGTCATAGATTCCTCTTCTGGCATGACCACTCCCCCTTCCTCTACTACCATGTCTCCAATTACATCCCTCCCTCTAGCAATAATAACATCGCTTATTCCCCCTGTCGCTGTGCCCGAAGCTCTTACAAGACATATTCAAAACCTCCACCTTTAGCTCTCCCAGATCTTAATGAATCCAACTCTCCAAGCAGCCCTTGCCCAGGTCCTTGCAACTGCCAAACCTTCACAACCACTGACAGGGCCTCCAGCTATGGAAGCTACAATGCTTATCTCAAAGGAGTTGGAGGAGCGAGAGTAGGAAGCCTCGAAGTCTATTGAGGAGGAGGCTGATGAGTATTATGAGCACCCTGAGTATGAGCACCGAACGATCGACAAGGTGGTCTATGAGAAGGAGGAGATAGGCTTTTCTAAGAGTGGGGATGGGGACGACGGCTTGGGTGCTAAGGAAATCATCCAGACATTCGATGAGAACCTTGAGGAGGAGGTGGTGATGGAGCTAAAGAATGTTGGGGAGGAAACAAAAGAGTCACCACATGGTGAAGAAGGGCATCTGCTAGAAGAGCAATAGATAAAGGATTTGACTGAGGCTGAGACCCATGCTGTCAAAAGCCCCAAGGTCGAGGCTACTAAGGAGAAGAAAGAAGAAGAGGCAACGAAAGAAGAAAGTCCCATCCGGTAACCATTAGTCGGGCTACCTGTTAAGCACCTCATATTCGTTCATGACTCCAATGAAGAGGAGGATGCTACCAAAGAGACAGGAGAACCCCAAAAGGAAAAGGAAGCAAAAGTCTTACCTTTGACTGAGAAGGGTGAGGGTAGCTGTGATTCACCCAAGGGGAAGTCTGTTGTGCCTGAATGGCTAGAGAGACAACTTGAGAAGATGACCCCTATGTTGAAGGACCTAAGGGCAAGGTTGGAGGCCATCTTGGCTCGATCCCAGATCACGACGAAGAAGGAGAAGAAGCCCAAGTTCTGATCCAAGATAACAATGGATGCTTTCGGCTCCTGAGCATTGTAAATTGTAATGCCTACTATTGGCCAGGTAGGGGTGAGTTATAATATCTCAACCATTGACTTGGGGACAACTAGAGAGCAGAAGGTCGAGCACCTTGAGGAGTCGGTGGCTAGAGTGGTGCACCTGATAAAGTAGGATAAAAACTCCAAGGATGAGCTCAAGGTGCAGGTTGCAACATTAACTGATTATATATAGCAATGGTCCTTAGTGGACGACCTGCCTACCACCTCCACAGCCGCACCATAGTTGCTCTCCAAAGAATAGATTGAAAAAATGGAAAGAAGGAAGAACTTGGAGAAAACCACTGATGATTGGTTCCTACAAGTCACATACGTCAGAAACATGGGAATCAGTAGGGCTATGTGGACTGCCAACAAGTTCTTAGATTTGATACAATCTCTGGAGAGCATGAAGAGGCTTTGCACCAATTTTCCTGAAACCTACAACTCCACCTTCCCAAGGATCGAAGCTATCTTTCAATTGCTTGAGGCCACGTGGGAGGAGAAGCTAGAGCTTAAAAGAGAAGATCACTGGCTAATGGATGTGTGGCACAGAGACTTTGACAACCGGAAGGAGAGGTTGGAGAAAATTTTGAGCAGGGTGGATCTAGACTTTGAGTGGATCAAGGAGATCCAGGCGGAATGCACCCAATATCTTAAGCTAATGACAGGCTATGATATGCCCACTGTGCAAATGGATCCAGAGAAGATCAAACCATACTTCCAGGAGAAGATGAAGGACGGGACAGCTGGAGAAATCACAGTGGAGTTCCTAAGCTTTGCTGCCCGCACCTTCGAACAATCAGAGTTGTTTAGGGACCAAGGCTCGAAGTATGATGAGGATTGGAAAAGGTTGGAAGAAAATGCTAAAGAATGGAGCTATCAGGCATTGTGATGTGAAATCCTCAAAATAGACAAGCTCCAGGTCATCATCCTCAAGTACATAGAACACACAGCTTCTGAGGAGTAGGAGGACAGCCCAGACGAAGACGAAGACCTTCCTGAAGAGTAGATACAATAGCAAAATAACAATCCACTAAAAGACAAAAAAGCTACAGTGCCATCAGCTAGATGATAAAATAGGGAAGAAACAGGAATGTAATTTTAAATTGAAGATCTATTTTGGGGTAGGTGAAACCCTATTTTGTAATGAATCTTAGCCACACAATGAGAATGAATCTTGGCCATGCATTCAACTTTTTGAAAACTATAAATAGGGCATTCCTCTCATTTGCAAAGAGAGAGTTGAGTTGTTGTAAAGACATGATGTAGAAATTTATAAGAAATAGCATTAACTTGGTGTATTTTTCTTGGTTTCTCCCATGTTGCTTGATTCATTCTCCAATGTTAGATGTTTGACTTGGATCTTATTGTTGTTTAGTTAGCTATCTTATTTCTTTGGATAAATCTTAGGAATGTTGTTGGGTGATTGTGAAAATTCCTGCCTTGTTGATGATCCCTTAGTCCATACTTTCTGCTATTTGCTGATGGTAGATAGCTGTCCAAAGTTAGCCTGGACTTAATTTTAAAGCTGCTCCAAACATTTATCTTTGATTCGTGCATGTATGTGGTGGATGAAGGATGAAATATCTGCAGCCCTTAGAATATAGCACAATTTCCATGATACTGTGAAATCCCTGGATAAGTGGGATATTGTTTTGAGGAACTGTCCATTACAAGAACTCCATTGTCACTTTTCATAGCAAGCTTCAGACTTAGGAACTTTTTCTCCCCTTTGCCTTTTTCCTTTTTTTTAGTAACTGACCTATGCTAAGGTTCATTACACATTGTAAAGCCAAATCCAACAACTAAATAGAGTTCAAGATTGTTGTTTGAACCTTCAACCAGTGCATAACAACTTTCCATCCTAAGAACTCCACTTCAAGATCCAACTTCCATGCTTTGCGTCCATGCGTTGTATCTTCTATAAGACCGCCTTGTGATTCTAGCAAATCACATCAAACTATTCAGGTATCTAAGCCCTGTCATCACCTGACATCCGAGAGACCTTGGGATAGTGTTCTGTAATTCGATTGTGGGAGAGTGTCTTTCAATAGAGGTAGTGCACCTACGCAGTACCTGTGTTGAGAAGTGCATAAAAAACACATCAACATGTACCAATACGATTATTATAAACTAGACTTGTAAAAAGATCTGAATATATTGTTAGATAGTTGATAGACTAAAATATAAACAATATTAACTTACAAAATATTACTTCAAATACCTTACTAGTATAAGTAATTTTAAAAATTGTTAGATAGAGGGACCGTCAAGAAAGTAAGGGTTGGAAGTAAACACAACGCATTAATTATTTTGTTGGATTGGAAAGTAGTCATAGGTTAAAAGAACAGAACCAGACATTTGTATACTTGGTATAAAAAGAAAGAAAATTTGATGAATAATTAGAGGGACCATCAAGACAGTAAGGGTTGGAAGTAAACACAACACATTAATTATTTTGTTTGATTGGAAAGTAGTCATGGGTCAAAAGAACACAACCAGAAATTTGAATACTTGGTATGAAAAGAAAGAAATTTGATGAATAATTAGAGGGACCATAAAGAAAGTAAGGGTTGGAAGTAAACACAACGCATTAATTATTTTGTTGATTGGAAAGTAGTCATGGGTTAAAAGAACAGAACCAAAAATTTGAATACTTGGTATGAAAAGAAAAAAAGTTTGATGAATAATTAGAGGACCATAAAAAAAGTAAGGGTTGGAAATAAACACGATGCATTAATTATTTTGTTGGATTGGAAAGTAGTCATGAGTTAAAAGAACAGAACTAGAAATTTGAAAATTTGGTATGAAAAGAAAGAAAATTTGATAAATAATTAGAGGGACCATCAAGAAAGTAAGGGTTGCAAGTAAACACAACACATTAATTATTTTGTTGGATTGGAAAGTAGTCATGGGTTAAAAGAGCAAAACTAGAAATTTGAATACTAGGTATGAAAAGAAAGAAAATTTGATGAATAATTAGAGGTACCATCAAGAAATTAAGGGTTGGAAGTAAACACGACCCATTAATTATTTTGTTGGATTGGAAAGTATCATGAGGTAAACGAACAGAACCAAAAATTTGAATACTTGATATGAAAAGAAAGAAAATTTGATCAATAATTAAAAAAAACATCAGTGATAACTTTAAACGAAATCAACCCACTTGAATATGACAGGAAAATAAGCCAAAAAGATATTAATGGGTGACTCTCAACATCAGCGATGACTTTAAACAAAATCAGCCCACTTGAATATGACATGCAAAAAGCCAAAAAGATATTAATGGGCGACTCTCAAGTAGTAAAACCTTAGATTTGTATGCGTCTACAAGTCACAATTGAAATGGAAAAACAAATCTGAGAAATGAAGTATGGTGTGTTTAACAGGTTTCTTAGAAAATGAAATACTTCAGAGAGAAGGTGGAGGACAAGGAAACTTCTATTATGTGTCAAACTAAAAAAATTATACTTTCAACAACCAAGCTATCTTTCAAAGCAATTGACAATAAAATACGCATATACAATACATGACACTCAATTTTTCCATTGACATGCATTCCAATCTTTTTCTTCTGATGTATACCTTCATAAGTGGTTACAATTTAGTTTACTAAAAGGACCTAAAATAAGCAATGTATGTTTTAGATTCATCTAGTGAGTTTGGAGTCCATGCACATACAACAAACTAGGTCGCTTCCAAATTAACGTGTTGTCTGGATTACAAGAAAGCATCATTTATTCCTCTGATTTGAGGAGAAGAAAGTTAGCAATCACAACATATTATTTAGATACTGAGATTGAGAGAAATTTATAGGTATTTGGTTGGGAATTGAGCCAAGTAGATATTTTATAGGCATTTTAAGACATAGGTAGCGCTACTTGGACTTGTTTGGGTTCAATCACATTGGTTGATGCCATAAAGATGCATGTATGGCAAGTTGATAGCTTGAATAATGTGTATTCACATGGAAAGTAATAAGGTTTATGCATACGAGGCTAGAAACATAAATACTCTACAACATTGTGTTATAAGCCTTAAAATTCTTTATACGTATAACATAACAAAATTCAATGTATTTGGAGCTATCAAAATATATGAATAGTGATTTTAAAAATCTTATATAGTTATTATAGTTTGAGAATAGTGAGAAGTAAGGACATTTTAGATTCTGTGAGGCATGGGGTAATGTTACGTGGTGTCATAATGTTTTGATTTCTATAAGTTAGTGGTATTTAAGTAACTTTGTCAAATTTGTATAGTATAAATTCATTGTTATATTTTGGTACTAAAATGATGTCTTAAATAGTATTAATTGAGTAACTTTGTTGTTTTGGTTCTTTTAGTTTAGTTTCAAGATGTTTAGAACAAAACTAAAAGGCTTAGCACCATTACAATAATTAGAGTCAAAGCATTTTTCTACATTGTATTTAGTTCCACCATGATCAAATGATTTAGAATTGAGAAAAAATTGACTTAATAGTTTGAATAATACTTGTATTTGCATGGGAAATGATAATACACTATATGTGAGGCTATAAATGTTCTATGAGAGTGAATTTTAATCCTTAGAAGGTTATATATGGATGATGCAATGATAGTTCACTATATTAAAAATGATCAAAATAAAAATTAAAAAACAATCATACAAAAGTGTTTATATATATCACCGTGGTAAGATAATGAAATGTACAACTATTTTAGAGTTTATAATATCTATGGTAGTGTTATGTAATCTTGTAATTCATAAATGATATCTTAGCTTCTATTCTACATGGGTCTTGAGAGACATTTCCAAGTCTATATATATATATGTATATGTATATGTTTGTATGTATGTATATGTATATAGTAGGCTAGCTAGAACTATTGGCCACATTTACTTAGTACCATGAGATGCGAGATGGAAAATCACCCCTAACACCGTTACAATGAATATTATTAAAGTACTTTGTAACATTTCATTTATTGGCACTATTTGTGAAGTGATTTGATGTTGAGAAATATAGATACCAATTATTATAGATGATCTAATGTCAATTTCTAGGGGAGATTGTAGTACCCTTCCATTTATGCTTATGTTTTTTGCTGATATGTTTTTACACTATTAGACCTTGGTACCTTTTTTGGATATTTTTATAGCTAATTTTGAGCGACAATGGATTCACTTTGTGACATGATGATACATTATATTGCGATATTTGATTTATTATATGATTTGATATAGCGTAGATGTTTTCCTTCAGATGATTATTGTTATATGTATGTTTATGATGGATGGTAAAAGCACAAACCTGTGTCACACTTTATAAAGGAATTGGCCAACAGCAAAAAAAATTTTGAACTTTGACCACATAAAAATGGTCTTTATGTTTTGAATTTCAAAATGGTGTAAACTAATAAAATGTAGAACTTTTGGTGTAGTTTATTCCTGTAATTTTTTAAAAAAAATTTTATTATGTTTTTATCAATTTAAGGACAATTTTTGGAATGCTGAAAATTTCATAAATGAGTGACTTCACGGGCCGTCAAGAAATAAAATGAAAAAAACTTCATTTCTACCTATTTTTTTTTCCAAATAGGTAATTTTAATATCCTGTGCATGGAAAAAAAAAATTACATTTTGATGTATATTTTTCTTGTAATAACGTTTTAAAGTCAAACATGTCAGAATTTGATAGTTTTGATGGGCCGTCAAGTAATTTCAATTTTTTCAATCATTTTCAAAAAACAAAATATACCCTTTTGAAGTAGACTCTCTCTTCTTGTGCCTCATATAATATTTAAAACATTCTAATAAATTTTAATATCATTTTTTTAATATCAAATCAGCCTCTTTTTTAATTTTTAAAACCTACTTGCATTATTTTAAAAATAAAAGATATCAAAACTAATCAAAATATTATAAAAATTCTATATTTGGATTCTACACTTCAAGCTCTACAAAAAGGTATTTTTATTTTTTGCAAAAAAATCAATCTGACTAGAGAAATACTCTGCCAAAAATGAATGTTTCAGAAAATTTTGAAAAATGGTGAGTAAGCTACAATGTAGGATGCCAACTAGATATTTTCGGCCGGTAGGGTTTCGGCCGACCAGGTTTCGGCCGAAAAGTAATCGCTCGGAAAGTTATCGGTTGATAATTACTCGACCGAAAATGAATGAATGATATAAAAAAAAAGTTATTTTTTTTCCAAATTTATCAAATTAAAAAAATAAGAAAATAACAAATATTTCGATTAAAGAAGATTTATTTCAACATTTTGGAAGGTTTATCATTTTTGAAATTTACAAGACATATTTCGACAAAAAAAGGCATTTGGAGAAGAGGAGAAATATTTTTAAGGTGTATTGATCTTTAATTTATTTAATTGATTATGTTTTTTTATTGAAAATGCATTTGAAGTTTGTTTTCACTTTTTTTTTATTAAAATATTAACATGAAAGAAATATGTGTAGAAATATATTCATTATTCAATTAAAAATATTTTATGTTTTGCATGTTTATGTTTATTAAAAACTTTTGTTTAAATATTTTATGTTTATGTTTTGCATCTAGTTACAAGTTTTTAAAAATATTTATGCTATATTACATGTATATGTTTCATGGAAAGCTTATGTGTGTACAAATTTCAATGTAGGAAATCATTCAAATTTGAGTGTAATTTGTGATGGAAAATCAAAGGACTAGATCGAGGAAGTATGAACGAACACGAGTAAGACAAAGAAAGAGAAAAGTGGATGAAGGAACATCTACTGAACAACAACCCATGGAAAATATTGATGATCAAGGTGACATACAGGTACAAGAACAAACTGAACCTAGTACTAATATAAATGTTTTGGAC
Source organism: Sequoia sempervirens (assembly GCA_007258455.2). NCBI lineage: Eukaryota > Viridiplantae > Streptophyta > Pinopsida > Cupressales > Cupressaceae > Sequoia > Sequoia sempervirens. Next base: position 26,715,426 of record VDFB02075321.1, read on the forward strand.
TATGGTATGGAAAATTTGATGGAGATGGATGAAGATTCTCTTTTCAATAATATTTCATCTGAAGATATGTTATCTGAAAGCACATTAAAATTACACTCTAAAAAAATATGGGATGAATTTTTTGAAGAGAAATCTTTAATTGGAAGAGCACAGTTAATTGCAAAGTTATTTAGACGAAAAGAAATGACCCCTATTTTGGAGTTGTTAGGGGTTGATAATAGGAAAAAGTCATCAAATTTAAAACAAACAATTGTTTAAAACCTGCAAGAAGCATTAAAATGTATTGAAAAGAAGAGTCAGTCTAGTGATTTAAGTGTTGTACGTAGAGCATTGATGACTGTAATTTCTAGTAATAAATTATCATATAGAAGACAAGTTCAAGCAATTTCTGAATTACTAAATGTTTCTAGGAGAATTGTTCAAAGATATATTGAAAAGAGAGATGAAATAGATGGAAAAATTGAGAAAAATTGGGTAAATATTTGTAGGGTTCCTCAAAAAGATAGAATTTCAGAAGATGTAAAGAAACAAGTTGTTGAATATTGGACCACCCACTCTCGTGTTTCTTCCAATAGAAGGGATACTATACAAATAATAGGTGATGATGGTACAAAAATTTCTCATCCAAAACATTTTATAGATACAACACAAAGTGAACTTTTTGAAGCATTTAAACAAGAATTTTTAAATGTGAAGATTTGTCAAAGGATGTTTGAAACACTACGACCATCATTTGTACGTATAAATAAAGTACGTGAAACTTGTTGTTGTCAAAATCATGTTGAATTTGATCTACACCTACAATCATATAGAAAAGTTATGGCAACAATTGATCGAAATTTAGCCATCCCTGGAAGCACAACACAATTTGTGAAGTCTCTTCTATGTGAAAAATCAGAAAATTCGGATGAATTCAACGTTCAGTGTATAAAAAATGTATGTAATGATTGTGGAGATTTGAAGAATCTTTTACATGTTGACAATAATGAAATGCAAGTTACTTGGAAGAGATTTGAATATGAGACATACTTAACAAAGTCAGGAGTTGAGGCCAAAAAAATTGTTCTCAAAGAGAGTGGATTGCCTTACAATGAATTCATGAGTAAATTTCGCAATATCATATATCCACATATCCAACATTGTCATGGTGCAAGATGGCAATCTAAGCAATTTCATTATTCAAAGAATTGTTTTCCACCAAGTTGTATTCTCTCTATTGTAGATTTCTCTGAGAACTATACATTTAGTCCTCAAACTGGGATTCAAAGTCAATATTATCATTCAAAGCAAGTTGCAATCTTCGTGCAAGTTTGCTACAGGCATGCAGAGTTAGCGGTCGATGGAATACAAAGTAGCAAAGATGATAGAATTATCATCAAGAGGTTCACTTTTATATCAGTGATGATACAAATCATGATAGAAGCTATGTAGCTCATTGTTTCAAAATGTTTTTTGAAGACCTAAGATGATGTGGTATAAATCAAGAACAACACTGGATATGGTCTAATGGATGTTCTAGTAAGTACATTGGTTTTTAAATTATTTTTAATTAATTTATATTTACTTTTAAAACTTTGAGACTTAAATTATTTTTTGAAGATAATTCAAGGTGTTCAATTGTTTAATTATTTGTAACTTCACAGGACAATTTAAGTCTGCAAAAGCCTTTGTTTGGTTATGTAGTCAACATGCTAGACGCAACACCAAAATTTTTGTGGAATTTTTATGAGAGTGGACATGGAAAAGGAGAGCACGATGGAGCAGGAGCATGTGTGAAGTGTGCACTTCGTCAACATGAACTTGCTGGTATGTCCAATTTAGCTTCATACTTTTAAAAGATTAGATATGTATATATATATTTAATTTAACTAAATTAAATTTTCATTTAAGTTCTTTGAAAGTAATAGGTGACAAATTATGCCAACTTGTCTGTAACTTGTAGGTAATGCCATACGGAATGCAAACGAAATTTTTGAATGGTGCAAAAGTCATTTTTCTACTCGCGACTCAACATACAACACGGTATTTTTGGGAAGTTACAAGTATGTATGTCTAGTCAAAATTTGTTTTAAAAATTTGAATTTCAAAGTTCAAGTACATACATGATTTCAAATTGAATTTAAACAGATATTGATCGATAAAATCCTTGTAATTGTCAAGCAATTCATGGTATTAGAAATCTACATCAAATCATGACAATGGGGAGTAGTAGGCCTTATGCAATGAATGTGAGAGAAAAATCATGTTTTTGTATTGATTGCATTGAGGACAATGCAAATATTGATCAATGTGAGAATATTAGAGATGGGTATGTTTCACAATGGGAAATGAAACATTTAATATCAATGCCTCCTTTTGTTGAAGATGACAATGTTGATGTCTATGATCCACTATATTCAGCTGATTACGAACGTGTATCTGATTTAGTTGTTATAGGTATGTCCAAATTGATTAATTTAGTTAAAATCAAGATTTAAATTTATATATATATATATATATATATATATATTCTATGTTTAAGTAAGTTTCAAATATAAAATATAAAATTTTACAACTTTGAAATGTATAATTTACTTAAATATGTAAATATGTGGTGTGTGTACAGGAGATATTTTCGCTATAGTTGCAGATCCTGAAAATGCGGAAGGTGTAGATTACTATCTACTAAGATGTACACAACCAAAAAGCAAATTGTTCGAATCGATGACAGATGGTGATGGACAAGAGTATCCCATTGGATCAGTCATTATTGAAGGCACATATTATCAGCAAATAAAGATAGATAAAAATGGTATTATGTTTGTTGATTATAGGCTAGGACAAAAGGTTCTACATTGCAGTCACTTATTTTTGGCAACAAAAATAAATTTAGAAACTTTACCTAAAAGAGGATGTGCCAAACAAAAGTGGAGGTTACCTATTGAAGATCATGAGAAGATTTTAGAGATAATTAAAGATAGAGAGGATCCAGATTTTATGTACCAGAAGCTTTAAGTTGTTTTTTGATACATGTGTACACATTTATGACTCCAAATCTAGATAATTTATATATTTGTATTGATTGGACATGTGACATGATTTAGAATGGTTTTCTTTTAGAATGTGACATGTATGCTAGATCATATATATGCTTGATCTACAAAACCCAGTGACTTTAAAAATGTTTTAATTTACATTTTGCCTAAATTCCTTTAAATCATCTAAATTTCCAATTGCATTTTTACATGTTGGACATGGTTCATTCTTTTAAACCTTCACTCTTGAGAATCTCTCTAGAAATTCCTTTATATCATCTCTCTAGATTCCTTGATTGTAAATTTTTATGTTTGACATATGGAATTGTTAAACTTTCACTTTCAAATCTTTGAATTTAAATATTTGTTCAACTCCACCTATATACATGAGCTAGATTGAATATATATACGTGCAACAATATGTACAAAACCTAGTATATGTTCCAATTTTGCATTTAAATTTATTTATGTTCCGTGGAATTCTTAAGTTCACATTCAAATCTTTCATTTCATTTGAACATTCAACTCCACAAACTTGTATAAAATTATCTAGTTGATTTGGTGTTTTCAAGTGGTGAAGAATCTAGACATAAATGTTGTCTCTAGTTTTCTTTATTTTTTATACATTACTAATGCACGACATTCAATAATTTTAAATGATCATTTGGATTTTCATGTATCCTAATCAGATCACATCCTAATTTTATTAAATTTTCATCACGTAAGCATCCCTCATCCTAGAATCATTTAAAAATTATCCATCTAGATCCATCTCAACTGTACATCCATTCTCCATCCTTAATAATAAAAAAGCATCACTTAAACATCAAAATTTGGTTACTTGGTCTCAATCTAGTCCATACATCATATTGTCCTTTCATCATCACCCAAAGTTTTCAACATCTAGGGACCTTATCCTTAATCTAGACTATCATCCATTTCAAATCCAATCTCCTAATAAAAAATCACTTGACCTTATAATTTGGTTTCATCTTTAAAATCCAAATTTACTTAACAATATTAGCTCCTATCTTTTAAGTATAGAACTAAATTATTTATCCATTTTGTTAATGTTAGATTGTATCCAGGTTCTCTTGGTTTGTCCTTTCTTGTTCACCTTAAGGTGCATTGGAATATATGAACATTGTAGTGAATCATAGTGATGGTGTTTGGGGTGCTTGAGATAGCTACATTTTGGCATCAATTTAGCTTTGTTTACCATTTATAGCTTGAGACCATGAGCTGCCTACATCTTCCAAGTCATATCTAATTCCCAAATGTAGAAATTCCATATCCTATTATCATCAACAACAAGTTCTAATTGTTTTAGAGGTGGATCTAGAAGAAGTTTATCTCTCTAGGAGACATGCCACCATCTATAACACCAAAAATGCTATTTGAAGCTTCATTATATTATAGCTTATTTATTTATTTTTAAAATATTTCAATCAATCACTAGAAAATTATAAATTTATTAAGATGAGTAACCTTGTGTTGTCATTTATTGATTAAAAGATGAATCTTTGTTTTGTTCTAATATACATGAACTTTTCTTTCTTTGATAAAATAGATTTTATTTAGTAAATATTTTTATAAAATCCTTTTATCCCAACACAATACACTCATTTAAATATTTATTTTTAATTCAAAACTCATATATGAGAGATTATATATATTTCCTTCTCCAAGACCAAGATGCTAATACACTAGTAACATCTACAATTTAAATATAAGGTTTCTATATTAGAACCCAATTTGAATTATCAAGCTATTTATAGCTTTTTTTTGTGATTTCATAGTCCAACCTTAAAAAATAAGGATGTAATCTCTATTCCTCTCATCTTTAGTACTTTATTTATATATAAAATATTTTTATGCCTATAAAACGTAACTTTTAGTATATTTCTCTAGGAATGAACATAACTTCATTAGTCTTGTAATTTGGTCCATCTTTCTAGTACAATTAAATATGGATTGATCAATTTTTAATTTATATATAGAATTGTCATCCAAGAGATCTACTTGATCAATTTTTAATTTATATAGAATTGTCATCAATTTTTAATTTAATATTAAATGTGCATGTCTTTCAAGATTTAAATATATATATCAATTTCTAATTACATATATATAAATGTTCCACATGGAATTCTTAAACTTTCAAAACTAGAAATTTGATTTCATTTACATTCAACTCCACTAATAGCTTGCATGCTTTATTTGAATTATATGGTTCATTCTTAAGTGAACACTTTCAAACATATATATATATATATATATATATATGATTTCATTTACATTCAACTTGACACAAGTATAGCTCATCATCTAGTTCAAGAATTCTTTGCATGCACATTCAAATGAACATGTGTATTAGATTATATGGAATTAGAAATTAGGTTAATGTAGAGCATGATATATGCACAATTTAAATGTATAAATAACTTTTACTGACTTTAAAAATGAACATTTAGAGCTTTAAAGAATTCAATCTAACTATCATCTATTTCCAATTGCATTTTTATGTTCTACTTTAAAACATGTATAGCATTAATCTCAAGCATATATGCATTCAATTTTTTCTATTTCTTGACCTATTTATTAAAGACAAATTCATTTGAACTATTTATTTAAATTAATTACATGTACATGTCCATCTTTTTAAATTTACAAATAGCAACCATTAGATAGTGGAGTGGACAACATTTTGATTTCACAATGTATTTAGTTATCTATATATGTACAAGAAGTGCATTTGAACAAGTTACCATAATTTAAATTTAAATAAAGGTACTTATAGATGTAATGTAAGTGAGTTCATCAAACTATAATAATGCACATATATAGAAAACCTCTAAGATTCAAACCATAAAACATAACTATATGAATATGACATGTAAATTATAACAAGTATATATATGTGTACCATAAAACATAAGTATGTAACACGTCCAAATGTTCAATACATAAATCATAAAAAGTGTCCCCAACATATAATAAAATGATCTCAGACATGTAATACTATAAAACAAATCTCAAAGAGAGGGATGTCTGGTATGAATAGAATCATCAGATCTATGGCTCGATCTCTCCCTTAACCTCTCCCTCGATGCATGGCTCGATCTCTCCCTCGACCTCTCCCTCGATCCATGGACCGATCGCTCTGTTGATCCAAGATGTGTGGATCCATGTCCCAATCCAATATCTCTCGATCTGTGTCCTGAGCCTTGTCCCAACCCCTGCATGTGTTCAAGTACACATTTATATGTAAAATTATCTAAAAATTTTACAATGTACTTGAGTTCAATGTGTTCAAACTTAAACATCAAGTAATTAGTTTTTTAAAATTAAATTTAAATGTACCTCATCTGCATACTGCATGGGATCGCCATCATGCTCCAAATTTCCAAAGTCTGGGAATTCACCATACTGCTTAAAATTTTCAAGTACACAATTTCAATCAGGAGTTAAACCTCTAGAAGTTTTTAAAATGCATTACATAAATTTTTAGAACACAATTTTAAAAATATATACATGTATTTAAATTATAAATTGAAAGTACCTGTTTTGCCTGCTTGAAAGCTCTACCAATGTCACTAAGATCACGAGAATGTAAAGACATCGTAGGGGGCTCTGTAGCATGTACAGTATCAGTAGCAAAAAGAAGTTGACTATATGTCCCATGGACAGGATCAAGTGTCACAGTAGCCTCAACGTGACCTGTAACATCCTGTTGACCACCTGGGCAAGCTAAAGGATCAACAAAAACATGATGTGCACGGGATTCTGTAGGCTAATGTGGAATATCCTGAGCTGCATTTGCCACACTGTGGCTCATATGTGTATGAGGATATCGTTGTCTAATAAATTTTGGTACCCTATCAAGAGCAATCCCATGGTCCTCACTGATAACCTGATATGCTGCTAGTAAATCCAAAATTGAGAGTCTACACATATTACGCAGAGTCGTGTGGGTCATATGCTTGACATTTGCAAGAGTAGGTAGATCGGCACTAATAAATGGATCATACGATGCAGATGTAGCCTCAGTGGGAGGAAGGTTGATCTGTGGGCATAATAAATATCTACCAACTCGATCAGATGAAATCTGATCAATCTGCGTCATAATAGAGGCAATGTTTTCAAAAATCTGACTCTAAGTGGACCCTGTTGTTGCTTGCCCTGCTGCTGACAATTCGAAACATTTTGGTAAAACCAAAAGGTTTGGGCCAACTAATGCCCTCTTGTCCACAGGCGGTGGAAAATTTGAAGGTATAAACTGTGGTTTGTCAGAAAAATGGCCTTTACCTTGGCCAGCATGCTTAGGATAAGATGTGTAGTCCACCTCTATATGTAAATGAAATTCTGCATATAACTGTTTGACAAAATACAATGGCAGCTCATCATTGTGAGGCCATCTATGATGTGCTGCCAACCATCTAGGGTATATGAATGGCGCAACAAGAGGATCTTCACACCTCGTAACCACATATCCTCTAATTTTATTTTTTCCTCTATAAAATGGGAACATGGATAACACATTTTCACCTAAAACTAATTTGGCAACTTCTCTATGTTTCACTATGCCAGTAACACTCCTAGCAAGAGAAAAACAAAACTGTACAATGTTGATTTCATCATAAGGATTATATGATCGAATTGTCTCAATCATCTTAATAATCTCTTGTCTAATAGTGACTAATCTATCTCGATTAGCCAAATTGGGGGAGTTGTGAATTGTTTGCTCTAAACATTTTAGAGCATTGTCCAATCTAACAATACTATCCTAAAATATATTTGATCTAGTTTGAGCTTCTCGCTCAGAATGAGGGGAATGATGAGATCCCTCATCGGCCATGATATATATGAATAGATAGAGATCTGCATATCATTAAAACAAAATTACATAATGAACTACACAAATTTAAATTGAAATTTTTTCAAAACTAAAAAAAATATATTTAAATTAAAGGTAAAATTTTCAAGTTTCAAAACTAGAAAACATTTTTGAATTTAAATGTATCTAATGAGATCTAGTTCAAACTTTATATCTATCGAGCTATGTGAACCTATTAAATCATAGGCATGCATGTAATATTCAACCAAGAGTAAATATGTAAAAAAAATATTTATCCTTTCAACCACTCTATACTAAAATTTTGATCAAAATAAAAAAATACTCTTCATTACAATTGGTCATATATGATCTAGCCTTTCTTTGTAATCAATTATTTTTTAAATCAAACACTAGAAATTATAAAAAGGTTAACATTTCCTTAATTTTTCGATCTAACTTAAAACATATTAAAGTAATAAAGTTAAAATTCTTTGAAATAAATTCCTTAGGAATAAAATATATAAACATATAGATACATGTGCATATATCTGTATGTACACATGTATGTATGTGGGAGTGCATGTGTATACGTGCATGTATATATATATATATGTGTGTGTGTGTGTGTACATGCATATATATATGTATATGTGTGTATGTATGTATGTATATACATATATATATGTATGTACATGCACATGATATATATGTGTGTATGTATGTACATGTATATATATGTATGCATGTACATGCATATATATGTGTATGTGTGTATGTACACATGTATATACTCAAGTACATACATACATACACACATACACATATATATACATGCATGCACATACATACATGTACATACACATATATATGCATATACATACATACATACATACACATATGTATATATAATACATGTACATGCATACGCACATACACATATGTACATATATATAATACATACATACATACACACATACACATATACATGTGCATGTACATATGTATATGCATATACATATATACATGCATATACATACATACATACATACATACACATGTACACACATGTACACATGTACACACATATACACACATACACACATACACATATATACATGCATGTACATACATATGTATACATACACACATGTACACATATGTATATATAATACATCTAGATGCATATGTACATACACATATATGTACATGTATGTATATGTACATGCACATATATGTGTATGTGCATATGCATGTAGATCTGTATTATATATACATATGTATACATACACACATGTACACATATGTATATATAATACATCTACATGCATACGCACATACACATATATGTGCATGTACATAACTTATCAAAGGCACTTTATTTGGGAGATAAGTTTAGCATTTTATTTAAGAGATTAGTTCATATGGAATGTAGATTTAAAATTCATTTACAAGTATAGGTGGTATTGGAAAACAAATGGAAGAGCTAGTATCTCAAGCAAGTCTAATCAGTGCTGTCTTTGGTGTTAGAATAAGTCATACTTGTTGGAAATATAATCCCAACAACTCCTGCTTTCCTATCCTCTCCATGTCAGAAGTGTAAGAAGAAGTAAGAATGAATGGTTTTCAAGGAGCTATTAGGAGAATGTCATGGTAATTACAATGAGCAGCAGCTCAAAGAGCAAAAGTTGAGCTATCATGGTAGTTATAATGAGTAGTAGCTCAAAACATTTCTGTATTTTAAGCTTGATTTGAGAAGACATTAATTGCATACCTTTGAATCTAAATTTATGCCCAAATGTGATCTCTCTTTAATTATTGTGAGCTGAGACTATTAAATTGAGCAGAAGAACAAATAAATTTTTTTTTAATGCCATACATATAGATAGCTCTAATAGATTTTGTTATTGGTTTTTATTTTCCACTTTCAAGACTAAAGATGAGATGCAGATGAATGTCCAAGCCTACAAGGCCAAACAGAGATTAAAATTGGAGAGCAAGGGCATGCACATCAAAGGTGTTATCGGGGATCAATGGAGTGACATTAGAGGTCCTACTATTGGAAATTGAAGATCTATGTACAAAGATAGGACCAAAAACTTAGACAGGGCTTTGAAGATGAATTCTTGCTTAGCTGGTATGGGTGGAAATATATGGAATATCTCCTATATTATCTCTATTGCATAAACCATAGATTTTTGCTTTTCACATCACATTGCACAAAGAATTAATGATAGTTATAAGAAATTTTTGAGAGGTGATACTTGGAATTGGGTAAACTAAGGTTGCTTCACAACAAAATCTAGAAGGCAGGAGTTTTAACAAAATTAGGAAACAACAATTATAACTTCATTTAATCTTCTCAAATTTCAACGATAGAATTATAGCACCAAGTCAAAACATTTTATGCATCTATTGAGCCTACCCTAAGTCAAACATTTTATACGCACTACAAACTAATCCTACATCAAAAATATAAGTCTAGGCAACACATTGAAGTTAAAGATCTTTGTAAACTTCAATCAAGGTTAAAGCCTATGATACAAAAATTATGTGTCATTGGAAACAAGCATTTAGCAACAAATTATAATTCCATGCAAAAATAGTTGAGGCAAGAATCGCCTTTTAGATATTAAATCAAATTCAAGTGATTTGGAAATTGCAGTCTAGGAAATTCGTCTACAGAACACTACATCGTTGATCGTTTCGAGGCTAAGTCTAATTATAAAATATGAATAGAGAATGGTGTTCATAAGAGCAGAAAATACCTCACAGGTCATTGTTCATTTTTGGAGATGCCACAATAATTGTAAACCTTTAGCAGTATGTGTTTATTGACTATTTTTGCAGGTGGATAAACACCAGAATGCATAAGGAAATAGCTTTTGTAAGAGAATGTATGTGGTTCCATTCTAGACAATCAGAAAGTTTTAATCTTTTATGCTGTTCATTGTGTACCGTCTGTAGCGGTAGGTAAAAGCTTCTAGTGTTGGAGAGAATAATCTGCACCAGTTTTGGTATCATAGCAACCTATAAAATAGCCTAGAGAGGAGTCCATGAACTGGTGAAGAGAATATAGGAGAGGAGCTGGACTTGGACAAAATACCGGATTATAAAGAGTTTGCTTACTTCTTTATTTTGCAATCTTGTTGAATTGTGGTGAAAATGTTCCATGTTATTGTATCATTATTTGTTTTAGGTGAGAAATACATTATGAAGCTTGTGGAGTTTGTATATATCACATACTGTACAAACTTCACCGTTCAGCTTTGCAACAATATTTGAGCTATGGATAAATCCTTGGGAAAAAGATATATTTGAGATAAACATTGTGACCATTCTCAACTATCAACTTTTTAACATTGTATTGTTATCATAACAAATTATTGCTTGTAAAGAAGGGTATGTTAAGTTTCACTGCCTAGAGGAAGAAATTTCATTGAGCAAAGCAACTAACCGACTGAAAGTCAGATCTCCAAGGGAAGAAAATTCTGGAACTATCCTCTAAAGTGGTGCTAGCTGAGCAGGCAATTGATCTCAAGATGCCATTAAGGTAAAAATATGTGACAAGCCAAAAAGTAAGTGTTGAACAACTTAAGGATGAAGATGCATGACACTAAAGGTGAAGAAGATTGAATTGACAACAAGAAGATTTTGATGAAGTAAAAGCCATTTTTAATACACTTTTCTAGGTTCAAGAGAGGAAGACCAAACAACAAAAAAATCATCTTTTCACTCTTCAGGATTTAAAAAAGGCATTCTATTGACTATTTAGAGCACAGTATAAACAATACAAAAGCTTAAACTCAATAATTTCTTTTGAAAGAATAACATGCTTGAGGAAAAAAATATACAAAGAGATCTTTACCCTTTAAAATCAATCCACAAAGTCCTAATTGTCTAAAACAAGACTATGCTGAAGGGAAAAATTAGGTAAATGAAACAAAATTTTCTGACACCAGTAAGGCTTTTGTAGTTCAAGGTCCCCCATGCTAGAGCTTAAATCTTAAATAATTTTTAGTTATATGTAACATTATCAAAGTTCTTCACCGTTAACATTTACACTAATCTATTAATTACCCTGCAGATTTTCCAACCACTTGACATATATCATATGTTTCTGAGATTAATGTTTTTGGGTTTTTGTAATGACATCTACTGCTTCTTAAGTTCATGAATTTACATAATGACATATTCCTTGGTACCAGTATTCTCTATGAAGAAAGGGCAGAAAAATTATGACATTATAGGAGCTTTTTTATGTATGTTGAGCCAAGTACTTGTATAAGATATTGAAGCTAATGCAATTTCAACACAACTTGAACAATTAGAGGTATCGACTTGAAGCTCTGATATAAGAGCGTAAGACAAATACAATGGCCATGAAGGATTCGACACTAGTTATTGACACTAAGAGAAGTAAGAACACTTGGCTTTATCATAAGAAATGAAATGAAGTAGTTTTAATTATTTCCATGAGGTTTAACATCCTATAGGTCCTCAGATTTTATAGCTATCTCAACCATCATGGCCATTGTATTTGTCTTATGCTATAGGAGGTTTAACATCCTATAGCTGTCTCAACAATCATGGCCATGACCTGATTTTCCCATTTCAATCAAACCCTAACAAACGATATATCACAAATTTCTCAAAATAAATAGAAACGAGACAAGAAATCAAACACTGCAGTGAATGCCATGAATGGAACCTGTTAAAATGTCATCCCTGTTGCTGGTGATCGGCCGACAAGCTCTCGCCCTCAACACTTTCGCCTGAGCGTTGCAATAGTGGGCGTGGTTTTTTTTTGAGATTTTATTAAGGATTTTCGATTGATAACATTCCAATCGATAAAGTTTTGGCCGAAACACACTTGACCAAATAGGTCTCTCCAGATGTGCACCGTGTCAACTTTTTTTGGCTGATAATGTTTCAGTCGAAAGTGACTCGACCGACAAGTTTTAGCCATGTAGGCACCATGTGGCTGCCTCGTGGATTCGGCGAAACCGTATCAGCTGAAAACTGGTCAGCCGAAAATAAGTCGCCCAAATTATTTTATTTGGCCAAAAATGTGACACAGGTTTGTGCTTTCACCCACAGTCATAATATCCCATGAAACGGATCATTCATTCATTAAAAACTCTCAAAACAAGTGCAAAATTTGTCTTTTGCTAAGGATAGTCAGTTCAAATGTATAAGAATTGACCTATTTTGCTTATCAGAACAAGTAAGAGGTGTTAAAACATGTAAATACAAACCCCTAAAGCATCCAACAGCATATATCCTTAATAGGAATCAAGCTTTCATCTAAAAAACATAGAAAAATGCAAGAAAACAAAAATTTTATTGGGTTTTCTTAGGACAGTCCATACGGTCACTTCTCCACATGCCCAACCTCAATAGAAATGATCATTTTTGGGTTATAGAACCATTCCCCAACTGATCCAACCATTTTTCATTGATTTTCTTTCATTAAAGTGCCTAAATCTCCTAAAATCCATTTACCCGCCTGAAGTGGAATTCAAAATTTTGAATTTACAAACCTGAAATTTATTAAATTCTACCACCTGAAAACTATTGGATCTTCAATATCCAACCTTATTTGACCTAATTAAAGCATTAGATTACTAATTAAACCCCTAGAACAAGACAATTTCATTTACATAGCATTTTGGTCCTAGGGTCCTTATCAGGACCCTTAGGACAGTTGACTCTCTTAACATAATTATCCTTTCCAAATGCCATTATAGGCTTTAAAAAGTCATAGTTGATGTTTTGATTTGCTTGAAAGGTCCTCCTAACCCCTGCACATCCTGATCCTTGAAGAGCTCCTTGAAGGCCTTGGGTGCTCCTGCACCAGAAAGCTTCTGCCAATTCATTAAATGAAGGGATGGAATGATTGGGAAAATTTGAAAACCATTCTAAAGTACTATTTTTCAAGGTCCTTGGAAAAATATTTGCTAAAATTTTATCATCAAGCACAAAATCATGACACAAGGTGGTAAAGGCATTGATATGGTTGATAGGGTCTCCTTTTCCTCCATATTTCTATAACCTCGACTTTTCTATCCCTTGTGGCATCGCGGTACATAAGATTTATGTGGGTGGAGTGGCTTGACCTTGAATAATGGTGGCAAGTTGGTGTTGTATAGATGAAACTGTGTTAGGGAGTTGTGTCATAGAAGGATCAGGATAATTAGGTTGAGGTGGAAGGGAAAATTGTGGAGTGTAAGTGATGTTAGGGGAGGTGAAAATAATACTAAGGGGTGTGAAAGTGGTGGAAGGAGGTTGCAATGCAACAAAATAAATAGGAATGCTACTTGAAATCAGAAAATAAGTAGCCACATAACTAGGTTGATGCATAGTTGTGTGGACTTGCATATTGGTGTAAGTGAGTATAGAAGCCATAGTTGAAGGAGGAACTTGAGATGTTCCTTGGCTTTCAGGAATATTTGCGGATTGGGTATTTGAAGAGGCATGTTTATTGTAAATCTTGGCAATTTGTTTCAGCACTTGTAAGCCATCATCATTCTCAATTAAGCGATGAAGGTTCTCAATGGTAGGTATAGCAGTGGCGGAAATGTTTTCAATTGACAAATCTACTTGTAAATTTGTAAAGACCTCATGAATATTAATGACCTTTTCTTTCAAGAGGGATCTGGTTTGATTGTCAACATGTATAATATGGAAAGGTGAAGGAATGGAAGTGGTATTGTCATGGCCTAATGCACCATTGTCTATACAAGGAGTACGAGATCATGAGATCCCAACGTCCACAATAAAAGTGCTATCATGGGATGCCATGAGTCTAGAAATTCTTCTCACTAAAGTATTATCAACATGGCACCAAACACTCATACAAGTACCATGAAGGAAGGCTACATAGAAATGCAAGCTAATCTAAGAATTTGAAATGCAAATAACTAAAAATCTGCTAAGTGTGATAGAGATGCAAATACATGAAACATAAATGAAGGAAAATTCCAAAAAAGAGCACATAAATACTATCTAAAAGTGCAGAGGGACTAATTCACCCTAGGTGGCGAATGAGTCCCAAGATGCAATTTTTTGTTTTGTTTTTGAAATTTTGAATGATTCTAAATGCAACAAAAAATGTAATCAAGTATGCAGAATGTAGATTTTTAGTTTTTTCAATGAATTTGAATGCGAAAATTAAAACTAAATGAATGTTTCACTAATGGAAAATGAAAGCTTCAAGAATACAATAACAAATCAATTTCCTAATTGAATGATAATGCAAATGAAAAGTAGGATGCAAGATGTGAATGGAATCAGAACTATTAGAGTATTCAAAAGTCGAGCTTACCGAAATGTGACATGGATTTTGGGAACCCTAAGATGCTTGCTCTCTTCCTAAGATTTTTCACCTAGAAAGAGAGAGATTTAGGTCCCAAAATACTTATGTAACACTCAAATGAGGATGTAAGCTATATGATATGATGTAAATGAATTTAAATAAATGTAATTGATTGATTAAGATGATCTAAAATGAATGCAAAATTGAAATGTAAGCTATGCTTGAAAACACATTGTGATATGTAAATAACTATGGAAATGAAGAAATTATGCAGAACAGAAAGAGATGAATGAAATCAGAGTCCACCTCAATGAAATATGAGCTCTCTAGAATGTGTGGAATGCTGATGAATTTTATTGGTGTTTCACAGTGGGACTCATTTTCCAAGGGTGGTGAATCAATCCTCTTACTGATGAAAAAGTGTCAAGAATTGATTTCTAATATTTGGGATCCGAGATTTGACAAAATATAGATTTTTAAGTCTTAGGTGGGTCTCATTCACCAAGGGTAGCGAATCAGTCCACTCCTGGTTTTCTAGAAAACCAAACAACAACTCTACTAAACCAGATTTGGGAATGTCTGAATGTCAGGTTGCCAAAGTCAATTATCTAGGAAATAGACAGAAAAAACACAATAAGCTTGAAATAATGATATGTTGATTTGAAGAGCCAAGTTGATTGGATTTCCACTTTTCAACACCTTTCAACCTATCAAATCTACAAAATAGAGGATACAAAGACACGTGCAAAGGGGAAAAATGTTGGAGGGTTAGCAAATAGGGGTTTGCATTGGTCAAACCCCACTTTGGTAATCAAACCCAATAGAAATAAGTGAAATGCAATGAAAATGTAAACTAACAACATGAAAATGCTATTAACTCACCAAATCATTAATCTTATAAGTCTGAACTAATGTCAATGGCTGCTCTAAAGTGCTTCAATAGTTGCTTCAATTGATGATGTAGAATGCTTGAGTGCTTGAATGGGAGAGATGAAAAATGAGATGAAAAATGCCTATTTATACAATTCTTGTGCCTTACTATCTATTCATACCTCATCATAGGCTGACATCAAGTGAATTTGAATAAAATACCAAAAGGAAATTTGAAATATTTTGAATTTGGGGCCAAGGGGGACTCATTTTCCACCCATGGAAAATGGGTTCCACCTAGGACCTAAAACCATGTGTTGGGAAAAATGTTATGTTTAATGTTGTTTTTTGGGATAAGATCCAAAAATACACTTTATTTTAGCATATGAAGGCATGAAGAGACAAGATAAATCATGAGAAAGTTGTAAATAAGGAGATTGTTCCTAGAAAAGCATGAAGGCTTCTTACAAGATTTTACAACACTTCAATATAGGACTTGTTGTTGAGTAAAAAGGTGGTTTTTAGGTGAATTGTATTGAATAGAGTCTAGAATAATGTGGAAATGCCTTACAACACTTCACAACACCTTCACAAGACATAACATTCTTTGTGTTTTAGTAACTAGATAAGTATTTTCAAACCATGATGCAGCATAAAGTCAAGGTAACATATTTTCAACAAAATGAAACAAGACCTAAAAGGCTAGGAAAATGAAAAAGGGCCATTTTTATATGGCACAGATAGGAAGAGAATGAAGGAAAATTCTTTACACCAAATTTAATGTTGTGTGGGACAATGGAGGATATGGTGATATTTGATCATATGTATTTATGATGAGTTGTATAGTAGTGTGTCTATCTGGATCAAGGTATAGGTAGCTTGCTGGTGTAGTTAGCAAGTGAAGGAAACCCTAGTAGAATATTTGAGAAGATCAGAACGGTGGTGAGAATCTCAAGGTAGAGATTACAAATCAATGGAGTTAACAAAAAATAAAACAACTAGATTTTGATCTATGGTGTAGAGAGTTGTAGTGTATCTACAAGAAGAGATTAGTAGAGTAGACATAAAATGTACATGCAAATAATTCCTAGAATGTAATAGAGAATATCATCTAGGTTTTCATTTAACAGAGAGCAGATGTATGAGACACTACAAAAAGTGAATGAAGAGTAGAGTAACAAGATAGAACAATGAAGTGTTTTATGTGTAGAGGAGAGTATAGAGCAGGGGTGTGTTGTTGATAGTACAACTATAGTAGCATAGTGTGAGTTGTAGTAAGTACAACAATCTACTAAATGTAATGATGCATTATAGGTTTTACAGAACCAAGTCTATGTATATTTGAAATTGCTATCATTGTATTGAGTTGTGGCTCATATTAGGGAATTGTAGTCTCCTTGAAGTTGTGGCTTCTAAATTAGAGAGTTCTTGCATCCTTGAAGTGGTTAAATTAGGTAGTTGATACTTCCTTGGGTTGTAGCCCTAAAACATTGTAATAGAGATTTCATTTGTGACATTGGATTTGAGTACAAGAATCAATCAACGTTTGTCACCGTGGCTTTTCCCATATTGGGTTTTCCATGTATACATGGTGTTATGTGATACTTTTTGTGTGTATGCATTTTCATTTCTTTTCCTGTTAGTATCTAGACTTTAAGAGTTAGAGGAAGAAATTTGAACAAGGTATTTAGAGTTAAGGAAGTCATCTGCATAAAGTTTTGATATCTACTTATTCACCCCCATCTTAGTAGATCATTGTGTTCCAAAAATTGGTATTAGATCCCTAGGTTCCCTAGGAGGATCTTAATCAACTTGGGTAGATTCTAGTAGAGTGAATGGAAAATGGAAAATAAGAAAGGATCCATAAAAGGTAGAAGTAAAAAGAGTATTAAGAAGAATCTACACACAAAAGGAGAAAATAAGTTTTTTGGATGTTTTTGGTGGACCAAATGATGAAAATGTAAGTTCCTATGATATTGATGGGAATGAATCCATGTGTACTGATTTTGGTGCAATGCATTGATTGGTCTAGTGAAGAAGAAGTAGACGTTGAACTAGGAGGAAGTCTCAATTGTGCTGTGAATGAGATTAATAGGTTAGAGAAGGATAATGAAGAACATAAAATGAATGCACAAAAGAAAATAGAGAGACTAACTAAAAACCTTGAAGAATCTGATCAAATGATAGTTAGTTTGAAGAAACAAGTGTCAGAAGCTAAAAGGATAGAAGATATAGTTAAATTAGAACTATAGTCTAAATCTAATGAGTGCATAAGGTTGAAAGAAGAAGTTGAGGCCTTGTGAAAAGATTTAGAAAATGCTAAAGAGAAGATTGACATAGGTCTACAACTGACCAGAAGTCTTGAAAAATCTAATCAAATAGTTGTAGCTCTAGAAGTTCAAGTGGAAGAAGCCAAAAGAATGGAAGAAGTCATGAGATAAAAGTTAAAATATGAAATGGATAAATGTATGAAGCTGGAAGCAGAGGTACTTTCTCTAAGATTTTTTTTTGAAAAATCCAAGGAGCAGATTGATAAAAGCCTGAAGTTGAAGGATGGCTCTGAGATACTTGATGAACTAGTTAGATCACAAAATCCATCAAAACCTAAAGAGAAGGTTGGACTTGGATTTGAAAAAGGAATGAGTTCCCCTACCAGTACTTTTACAAACTTAAATGATAGATTTAGAACAAAAGAAAGTAGCTACACAAAGAAAGAGGAAGCTTGCACAAGTTGCTCTAGAGAAAGTACCTCTAGAAATGGTAAATCGGATAAAGGAACTGCTAAAGTAAAGAAACCAAAAGAAGAAAAGAATATCATTTCTAATAAGAAGAGATTTGAATATGAAGAGGGACTTCCTACAAACAAAAAGAACAATAAACATTTAGTTTCTATTCTTCAAAGGAAGAAACCCACAACAGATAAGATAGTGGAGAAACCAATTCTTAGAAACCTATAGAAAAATCAATACGTTAAGGGAGTTGATGTAGAAAGATCCACAATGATGAGATACATGAAGAATCAAAGGAAAAGAAGACTACCTCATCTTTCTTGAATAAATTATATACCAGGTACACTCCATGTTTTTATGGTTAATGTAATAGTTGTAATCAATTTGGTCATCGGGCTTGTGAATGTAGATTTGCACCTAGAAGGAGAAAAAAAATGTACATAGAAAATATTTTTCTCCTAATATAGATATGAATGTAATGTGATATAATTGTGACAACTTTGGTCCATATCCAAGAATTATAGATTAAGTTATATAAGACCTATAGCACATTATGAAAAGAAGAGAAGTCCCCCAAAGTGAACAATGGTTCACATATTCCTAAGAAGAAGGTTGGAAAGAAAGAGAAATACCTCAAAAAGGTGTGGAGATTGAAAGGTCAGCAAGAAGCACCAAATATTCTTACTTCTATCTCACATCACTAAGTCTTAGTGATAGGGAATGAGTCCAAGGGGAACTAAATTGATATTTCATCCAACCCTGGAAATGAAATGGAGAGATGGATCAAGTCAAGTAAAACATGTTTTAAAAATTTCCAATGACTTAATGGTTATAGATTGATGGTCACATTCTTGCTATTTGGAATGCTCATCAAAGAGTAAGACCATCAATAGTTAGTGGATATTCAGCTATAGAAATTGATATTAGATATTGAAGAAAAAGTGGTGTAGATGCTATGTTAAGAGAAATACTTCTTGTCTTGTAGAAGAAGATATATGTATTAGAGGGAGCTATTCTATGTATATTTATTTTAAATTGGTATCAGACCATTGAAAATTGGTTTAAAAAGGTTAGTTGGTATAGATCCACTAAAATGAAGCTAGTGAAGAATGGGGCAGGGTTTAAGGGGGAATTGCTATAGGTAACAAATCAATGGTATAATTGATATAGTGTGGTCCATGATATCAATTGGTACATAGCATAGAGTGAACACATTCGCAATTGGTATTAGAATGATAATTGATATTAGGGAATGATATCATCAATTGGTGTCAAGAATATGGTATCAATTGGTGTAGAGCATGAATCACAATATCTATAATTGATATTAGACTTGCTTGGCGATGTGCATGTAATGGCACTTCAATTGGCATCAAATAATTTTTAATTGGTACATAAATGTTGAAGCATATTGTATTGACATTGTAGTAAAAAGGTTGAATGTGAAAATTGGTATGAGAGGAAAATTTTTTTTCAATTGGTATCAATCAAAGGGGGAGAAAAGTCCCTCTGCCTTTGCTAAGAAGTGAAGGCTACAAAAATATGGTGACCTGAGATAAAGAAGAGGAGAAATGATGAGCAAGTGCTCAGAATAATTAAGCACGAGAGAGAAGAAGTGAGAAATGTTAAAAGTAGAGCATAAGAGAGAAAGCTATGAAGATTCTCATAAGGATGAGCAAAGGAGAAGGAATGTCAAAGGATGATATTAGAGAAAACCTAGACCCTTTGCACTTCTTGTCAAAGGTGGAGAATACTTTCTGGAGGAGTGATCCCTTTTCCATTGATTTCAAAGGGGGAGAAAGTCATGAAAATGATCAAAGACGAGAATTGGAGAGAGCAGCGATAGAAGAAGAAAGTAAAGATGATACTAGTATAAATGTTGAATTTTTTAATTGGTATCATTGAGCATTTAGGTTTTTCCATCAATGAAGAACGGGGAGATTGTTGGCATATAGTTGTCATTGATGTCAAAATGGGATCAGATGGAGAAGATGGATTTGATCCTAATGAATGTGTTGGCATTAATGAAAAGTGTCATTGATGTTGGGGAGAATGGAATTGATCATGCAAGGGAGATGTTGGCATGAAGATAGATCAATGGTCTACCTAAATGCTATGAAGCTCAAAGGATGAACGTGAGAGAAATGAACTTGGTTATGGAAGTATGTGGATTGGTTGTCGGTGTAGAAGAGCAAGTTGCTCAATATGATTCATAGTTGAAAAATAATTGTCATCTCTCTACAACAATTGCTTCTAGGTATTTGATGAAAAATTACATACCAGATTTGATGTGGGTTTTTCAAGAGCATTCCAATGATGTGCTCTAGAGGTCTAGAATGTGAAGGATACATCCAAGAATGCATTATTTCTTATCTTGAGTGATATTAGGGTTTATAGATAATCCCTAATGTGTTTGTCATCATGGTGTCATCCAACAAAAAATATATTTTGTTGTTGACTACCTATCATGGGTTATTGGTCACATAAGTAATAACTTATGTTGTTGAAGTGGTAAGGGTGATGAGCCCCTCTACCTAGTGCTCAAGGTTACTCATAACTAGTAGGTTATGAAGAAAGTTCAATATTGGTAGGACTCACCTTGGAATCTCTTTAACACCTCGATAGCTATCTCATAGGTGAGACACTGGGTCATCAGAGGGAGTTACATGAGTGTCTCTTCAATGGACCGATAAGGAGTATCAAAGCATTATCAACAAAATTGGATGATGTGAGTGTGACCCTTGGCTATGTCTCTGTAACTTTGTGATGAGATGGTAGCGCTCTGAGTGGGACCCAGTCATAATGGTGTGGATAATAGTGATGATGAAAATCAAATGGTGCACACATCGCATGTTCAAATCCAACAACTATCACTGAATATCATGTATCATGGAAAACTTTTGAAAATTGGTTTGTGGTTTAGTGATATGTGATGAACAACTATCACTAGATCTCACACATCATGGAAGAAAAGTTGAAATTGGTATGTAGATCAGTGATACATGATGAATACATTCAACATTCATAATCATGATGATCAAATGATGCCCTATAAAGAATAAAAGGGCCTTGACGGGACTAGTTACACATGGCATCATATCGCTTGATCGCTTCACATCACTGTTGTGAAGCCAAGCAGTTGGAGTGTAGAGCAATGAGCGATAATAGTAGAATATGACATCAGTAGGCTATGTGTCAAAAGGTTATTGCATCATTGGGTATTATTGTATTGCATTTATACATCCTTAAGTCAAGATGATTTGAGCGATATGCAATTTATGGGTGAGATTGAATTAAAGAACATCAAATGGATAAAATTGCATCAAAAGGTCTTAGTTCATTGCACTTATGAGTACAAAGTAAGTCAAGCTTTCAACGATGAAAGATGAGTGTTGAGCAATAGTGGAGAATGACATCAAAGGAAAACAATTGGCATTAGCCCTCCATCCCGTGGAGATTTGGTGGACCCATTGTCAAATCCAATGGGATATCAATGAAAGATGTAGATTAATCAATAGGTAATCTAATGGTGATCACTACATTTTGGTGCATCGTGGATAGGAATGGTGATGCTCACAACATATCAACAATATGCAATGGATGACAGAGAGTAAATGAAAGTGATCAGATGGTGATCGCTACACCACAAAATTGCATGAAATTGTTCTAAGTGTTTCTATGATATGTGATGGCTATGAAGGATAAGATCAATGGAGGATATTTTAAATGATCGCTTATCAAATGGTCATGATTTAAAGATATGATGATGAATGTGAGCTAATGGATCATGGTGTGAAGAAAGAGATCGATGGCCCATATTCAAAGATTAAGATCTCAAATGGCTAAGTCTATGTGAACAAGGTTTTGTCTAGTAATCGACACAAAGGAAGGAATTTATTGGCCTAGTTGATCAAGTGACCAAAGTAAATGAATATTTTGTCTTCAAGGTGGTGATACAGATCGTAGATATGATCAAGATCAAATTTGATCATATGAATAGGAGATTGTATTGAATGCATAATAAAATTTTAGGGTTTGATAGGAAGAGAATGAAGGAAAATTATTTGCACCAAATTTACTATATTCCAGCTAAATGCAAGATATTGTGATATCTGATCAAATTCTTTATGATGAGTTGTACAATGGTTTGTATGTGTGGGTTGAGGTACATGTAGCTAGCCAGTGAAGTTAGCAAGTGAAAGAAAACCTAGAAAAATAATTGAGAAGATTTGAATGGTAGTGAGAATCTCAAGGTAGAGATTGTAGATCGGTGGAGTTAAAAAAGAAGAAAACAACCAGATTTTGATATGTGGTGTAGAGAGTAGTAGAGCAGATAGAAAATGCACATGCAAGGAAGTCCTAGACTTTAATATAGAATATCATCTAGGTTTGCATTCCATAGAGTTCAGATTTATGAGACACTATAGAATGTTAAAGAAGAGCAGAGCAACAAGATGGAATAGTGAACTATTCCATGTGTAGAGGAGCTCGTGCAAAGAAGGGGTGTTTTGGTGATAGTGCAACTACAATAGCAGAGTGTGAGTTGCAGTAAGTGCAATAATGTACTGAATGTAATGATGCATTATTGGCTTTGCAAAACCAAGTCTATGCATATTTGAGATTATTATCATTGTGATGAGTTGTGGCTTAGATTAGGTGCTTGTAGTCTCCTTGAAGTTCTGACTTCTAAATTAGGGTGTTGTTACATCCTTGGGGTCGTGGCTCCTAAAATAGGGTGTTGTTGCATCCTTTAAGTGGTTGGTTCTAAATTAGGTAGATGATGTTTCCTTTGGTTGTAGCCCTAAAACATTGTAATGGAGATTTTATTTGCGATGCTATATTTAAGTAGTAGACTCAAGAATCCTTGGTCATTATGGTTTCTCCCATATTGGGTTTTCCACGTATACATGGTGTTATGTGATGATTTTGTGTGTATTCATATTTATGTCTTTGCATGTTAGTATCTATACATTAAGAGTTAAGAGGAGGAAATTTGCACAAAGTATTTGGAGTTAAGCAACTCATCTGCATAAATTTTTAAGGGCTAAAGTTTTGGTATCTACTTATTCACCCCCCTCTTAGTATATCATTGTGTTTTGATAGGTGTTTTGTGTACTATAGAATCCTCGAGGCCTCTCATGGAGGTATGAGGCATATTACTAAATTTCACTTTACATTCATTATTATAGTTGTTAGATAGTGAAAAATCATACCATTATTGATTCTTAGTTTAATTTCTCTATGGATGGTTTCTATAGGACTGCAACATGCCTCATGATGTTCATTTCAATATTTCCCTTGATGAGAGTGATCATCAAATGGTGGTAAGTGATTATTTTGTTAAATATAACATTTTTTATAATGTAATTTCTATATATTAATGTCTTTACTTATTATTGTAATAGATTAGGCTTGACCAAAAACTGAACCCTAGGAGGATCTCTAGGAGCACTCCTCAACATCTTAATAAATGATTGATAGACCTATCACCATCAGATCGACAAGAAAAGTGCAAGATCTTATTTCAAAAGCATGGAGAGCAATAAATTTTAATTCTTGAGCCCTTTGTTGTATGCTTATATGGAATTTTTGTAAATATTATGTATTGCATATGGGTATGTACAGGATCATGATGGGCCAAAAAGTGGCAATATTATGGGTATTTGTAGGGTATGTGGCTAACGACTTCTTTTTTATCCAAAATTGATGAAACGAAAAGGGTTTTTAGAGGAGATTCTCATCTTCCCACCAATCTAAATTATGCTTTAATTTGAATTTAATAAATAGTTATTATTTATATTCTATTAGAATTATGACTAAAGTCTTGATCGATAGGCTGATTGAAAAACATCTATAACTTTCAAACGGTATCACATTTTTTGAATCTGAAACATGAGTTACATTCTACGCTTCACATACTATAGGATTAAAAAAATTTAAAAAAAATTCATGAAGTTTTGACCAAGTTAAGGTGGTCAGACATATGAGTTTTTAATATTTTTTAAAAGTTGTAATAAAAAATTCATCATTAATTACTTACTTGGAAACAAATTACAAAAAAATATGCATCACATCTAGACATAAGTCCCCTACTTATATATAAAATATTATAAAAAAATATTATCATTTTATTATGGTTAGGGTGGTCAGACCAACACCTACTTCTTATTTTTTCCCTAAAATTTAAGTACTATTGCATTGAAATTTCAAATTTTCACCAAATAGATTTTCTTTATTTCTAAATAAACCTAGTAGTTTAGAAACTACATTCAATTTTATACAAATTCTATTCTTACATATTTTTGAAATAATATAGATAACTTATTCAAATTTTTACGTCAAGTTGCCTAACACTAATTTTTGTAAATTTTTGCCACTTAAGGGCCTGTTTTTTCCATTATGATCCTACACATACCCATATGTTTGACATTTTATGCCTATATGGCATTTTTCTAAGCCTATATACTTATTTTGTATATATTTTATACTTATATCGACATATATTGATGTATGCCTACATGGATGTTTGGTTAATACAATTTTTTTTTATCGATGGTGTCCATATTTGCATTATAAATCCATGGTTCTGTTAGAACTGTAAAATTTTGAAAATTTTATAGTTGTTTATACTAATGAGTTTCCTAAGAAGCCCATACCATAAGCACATGAATCCCCTCTTCATAACATATTTTCCCATATTTTATCATTTGGTCCTATAGAATTCACCTGGCCCTAAGCATTTGAATGTATAAATCATATCGGCATACCATGATGCAGGTGTCACTGATCCATAAAGAATTTTATACTAACATATGTCTTTTTGTAGTATATCAGAAAGAGATTAGAAATGTCTTACTGATAAAATTTCATTCGGTAATACACATCGGGAAGACACAATTCAGAGTCTCAAACAAAGAAGGATCCTATCAGCGAGACAATTGCCATTAGGGTGAGTCATAGCAAGCACATATGTGTCTCACCGATCGAAAAAAAAAGAGATCTATAGGCCAGACTTGTGTCATTAGTGTAGTGTCCGGGAGCATCCATTTGGTCTCGCCGACAAGGCAGAAGGGGATTTTTTCAATGTGTTAGGATGAAGTCATGGAGTCTTGCCAACACCCTATGTCACACCAATAGAGTTGTACAGGATTCATACTTGGTGATGCATGTGGAAGAAATAGTCATCGGTGAGAGGCATGGAAGGTCATATCGAATCAGTAGGAAGAGTGTTATGTCTCGACAATCCAAATTTTTGAGGGATATATTTTAGCAAGATGCAAGTAGTTAGAGGAAAGTCCTATCGACCCCAAACGTCACAGTGATAGGCTTCATCAGTGAGACTTATGGTGACATATTCAAGAGTGAAGGGATAGTCAGGGAGACTCAAAATATTTTTAAGACTGCAGGACAACATAGCGATATGTGATATGTGGCAGTTAGAGAGACTTGAAACATCAGTAATACTGTAGGAAGTCTCAACAAGTGTTTAGCGAACATTGCTAAGGGCCTGAAAAAATAAAAGATCTCCCGAATTTGAATACAAATGGACACAACCTTTCATGTGGTTGATGTATAAATACCAATTTTTGGTACCGGATAAAGGATAGTAGAGAGGGAAATAAAAAATACAATAGATTAGAATGTGTTACAATTTTGAGACTATGATGCATGTATGAAACTATGGAGATATAAATGAAATTCATTTGATTTGGTGATGTATTTTCTGGTATCAATTGTTTGTTGTGTTAATTAAAAGTATTGTTGAAGTTGTCTCCAAGGTTGATGTTTTCTAATTATTTAAACTAATATGTCAAGGACATTTTTTAGTTTATCAATGCACACTTGTTGTATCTATATGGTTGGATTAGTTGGTTCTTTCAAGGGAAGATTAAATCCTTTTGATCAATCAGAGTAATTAGGAAACCTCATATGGATCATTAAGAAGAGCTTAGTAATCATATTCTTGCATGTTTATACCAGTTATAAACTTAAATTTATATGCCAAACAATTAGAGTATTTTCTAGAAAGAGTTTACTTATTTTAGATCTGTCATTTGACTCTACACACCCAATAAGGCACTAGTCTCTACCATTCCACTATTTAGTAATTTCATTCATTTTTTACATATGAACATATTAGATTTCAGCCTTGATATTGCTTATACAATTTGTACCCAAAAAAAAACTCATTTATCCACTCCCTTATTTACCATTGTGGGTAAATCACTTTAAAGGAATAAACATTGGTCAAGTTTGCTTCATTGTTATAGGTACACCCACCTAGGTATGGAAGTACCTAAAGAGTAGAAGGTCCAAATAATTTGGCCTTGTCTGTTACCCTGAAACGTATCAAGATATTGGTGACCTCTTGAGGTATTTTTCCTGTGTTTTTGAGAGCTAACAAACTGGCAACTCTGTTGGAGAATTATTGCAGGATATCTAGTTGAAGATCATCATATAGAGTCATTGAAGAAAGATTCATAATTTGAGAAGTTTAATAAAAAAGTGATTCTGCTAGGGAAAATAAAAAATAATTTTAAAAGAATCATTTTCATATATTTGGAAAATTAGGTGGCAACTCTATTAAAAACTTGATGAAGAATGGATAGACAATTTGTTTATGGAACAAAAGAATATTTTAGAAGGTAGCAGTTGATAAGAGAAATTAAAGAATTGAAAAAGTAACAGTTACAATTGGACAAAGAAACACTACAATTGGACTGACAACTATTACAATCAAGAGAATTCTGCAATAAGAATGAATACATAAGTGCAAATAGGAATTGGACCCCACAAGTGCCTAATAATAGAATTGGAAATATTCATTGTAACGCTCATTGTGCAAACCCCAGAGAACAAACATTGCAAACAATTTTTTTATTTTTTTTTTAAATAATACACAAGTAGACAGACATTTGTACATTAATTACATTTACATTGCACATTAACAACTTAACGTTACATTCTCTGGGGCACGTGAGGTTACTTTACAAAAAAACTAAAACCAAAAGCAAAAGATAATGATAAATAACATATCCATTAACATTATAATAACCATGAATAAAAGTACATCCATGAACCAAGAGTGAATGTATCATTACATAATTATACAAAATCTCTCACAATAATGTTACAAAAGTCCCTAACTATTACACCAACATCTATACAATACATTACATGATTTGATGAATGAATTACAATACAAATCGCAAACTTGTGGGATGATACAAAGTACAATAACATCAAAGACTATAGAGTGAACACTAGTACAATTCCAACTGAAGAAACGTTGCAAACAAAGGATGCTAATGGGGAACCCAACGGGTGTGGAGCATGTTCCACCCAACCATGTGAATTACAAGTAACTCACCCCCATCCTCAGAGGTAACAAGGAAGAGAACCTGACCATGAATGCCAAACCAACTCATGAACAATCATAGTAAAAATAAAAACACAACTCAAGGCATGCACTGAAATAACCTACAACATTCACGAACCAAACATGTCAAGATAAAGCTATGAAAATCATCACAAATAAACCAAGCATTAATAATTAAACAAGTAACTAAATAACAATCATAAACCAAATTCACAAGAATTAGAAACAACATAAAGATTACAATATCTAGAGGCAACTACAACAAAGCACAAGGGTGTCTAGTGGAGAGTGTCATCACATAGCTCTCATGGGATCTCCTGGCCCTTCCTCCAACTGAGGTGCCAACCCCCACGAATAGACACTCTCCATAAGACCCCTTACATAAATCAAAGCAGGCAAGGGATGAACTAACACATATAAAGCATAAAACCAAAACTAGACACATGAGGCATTAACCCTCTCGCAATTACTCATAACCAAAAGTCTTACAAAACCGTTCAACCCTTCCAACATAAAACCAACAACTCCAAAAGAATAATCAAGACAAGGATAACATTCAAAATTAAACAAGCCTCTGAAATAAAGTTTCACAAATTAACAACAAGGTTCCCACATCAATTTAAAAGTAAAAGCAATAAAGCTAGAATGGAAAATTAAACAACAAACTCCAATCAAGTCTAACTCAATATAAAATTTAACAATAATCTAGCACAATTATTATATTATTTTCATAATAGACAATCCATTTAATTTCACAATTAAATATTGAATATTTAAAAAAAACATTATAATCTATAATATAATTTAAACATATATTTAAAAATATATATCTTAATTTTTATATTTATATTTATTTATATATATATATATATATAAATGAAATTAAAAATAAGAAAATAAAAAATAAAACAAAATAAAAACAAACAAACAATTAAAAACAACAAGCAGCAAGCTTTGTCATCATAGTCTTCAAGACTACTGTGCGGCATTTTGTTAGCCACACAAGGTATGGAGAGTTCGGCCAATGCCATTCCTCCTCAATCAATAAATAATTTTTTTTTAATAAAAATTCTCTACCAAAAATAAATGCAAACGGATAAAGAATTCGGCCATAAAATTTTAGTTTCGAAAACATAATTACAACGAATTTCAAAAAGAAAAAGATTAAATATATATATGTGTGTGTGTGTGTGTGTGTGTGTGTGTGTGTGTATATACGAAATTTTTGTATATATATAATTTATTTTTAACTCTAAGAATCAATATATATAAATCAATGGCATAGATAGATAGTGGAACATAATTAAATACATACATACATACATATATATATATATTTCACACATATATACATATACAACGGTATATTCAAGCAATATAATGAAATATATATATATATATATATATTTATAATAATAATATTTTATTACAGAGGACATTCTTTTTCCATATCCAAGTTTTAGAGAAACTAGAATAATTTTTCCAAAAATTCAAAGAGAGATTTCATTTATAGAAAAATTGTAAAAATAAAATAAAGACACAAAACATTTTCAAAAGAATAGTTTAATTTCTTCTATTAACCTTCTATTTAATCAAAAGTTTTCTTTCTTTTTGACAATCAACCATATTTATTCATTTGTTTATTTATTTTCCTTTACAAGTGAAAATTGATTCAAACCCATTTCTATTCTTTTTATAGATCCAAAAACAGTCAAGAGAAGAGAGTGGAACTTGGAGTCCTACGCTCTCGAGAATCTGATGAAGCCTCCTTGATCCCGATGCCTCTATGAAGACCCTCTAGTTCTTGCTTTGAAAATTGTCTCGCGAATACCATACTCAAATTCGAATCTCAACCTTTGTTCAGAAGGATCTCTCCAGAATAACACTAGTAATAGATTGAAAATCCCTTTCTAAAACTCTCCTCAAAACATAGCAAAAGATCAAAATATTTTTCCCCAAAAACTTTAGAAGACTCAATAGTATAGAATAATTAACTTGCACCACTCCTGTCTCAACAATCCTCTATGTCCCAAAATAGTCACAAATTTTAATTAAATAAAAGATAATACCATTCCATTCCAAAATCTCTCAAAAATCATAAATAAAAGAAATTATATTTTTTTAAAAGCAAGCTTTTTAGTTAAATCTCAATTCTCATTCATTCACACAACTTTTTCATTCTTTTATTTATTTATTTTTCTATTTTCAATACATTTTTTTTTAATTTCCATTTTTACAACTTTACTTGCAAAGCACATTATCTAATTAATTTAAATAATTTATTCTAGCAATTATCCTCAACAAGATAATTAATTATAATAATAAAACACAATTTAATATTTTAATTATCATTTAATAAACTCATGACTTTTAAAAATAAACAACACATTTAAAAATTTAAATACAATTTAATCTAACATTAAAATAAACAATCATTTCCATCATTTAAATAAAAATAAATCACAGCTTATAAAATACCAACATTAATAAAATACGACATAACACAACCACAAACCACAATAACAACAACTACAAAAACGTACAATACCAATCAAACAAGACGGTCTAACATCATGGGACGGAATGACTTCCAAGTCATGTCTATTTCAACATTATGCCATTGGGTTATTGGTGCTTGCCCTATCCTACCGAAGCGGGTGGAATCGAGACTATGTACCTGCAATCCCTGCATATAAACGAAGTCATGTACATGTGGATACATATATAAAATCAAAGCATTGTATTGTGAGAAGGAATCACAATGCAACAGGGCACCCGCAAGTGAGTGGTGCTACACTGTCCTTCATCACATCTATCCAAACAATATAATATAACCGATAAATTAATCATTTCTAAACTAACATATCGTATCATATCATCATGAAAAATTACTAATTCATTGCATCACCACCTAATAATACATCTATATAAAAGCATCAACAATAAAATGCAATCATAATTTAATATCATACTCACAAAAATACCATTAGAAGCTCTTATCCCATTTTCCTCTTTTGATTCCTTAGCCAGACTACCTACACATCCCAGGTGAGAATGGAGGGGTACTACATATATATATACAATTTATTTTTAACTCTAAGAATCAATATATATAAATCAATTTCATAGATAGATAGGGCAACAAAATTAAATACATATATATATTTCACACATATATACATATACAGCGGTATATTCAAGCAATATAATGAAATATATATATATATTATTTAAATAATATTTTATTACAGATGACATTCTTTTTCCATAAGCAGGTTTCAGAGAAACTAGAATAATTTTTCCCAAAATTCAAAGAGAGATTTCATTTACAGAAAAATTGTAAAAATAAAATAAAGACAGAACATTTTCAAAAAAATAGTTTAATTTCTTCTATTAACCTTCTATTTAATCAAAAGTTTTCATTCTTCGGACAATCAACCATATTTATTCATTTGTTTATTTATTTTCCTTTACAAGTGAAAATTGATTCAAACCCATTTCTATTCTTTTTACAGATCCAAAAACAGTCAAGAGAAGAGAGTGGAACCTGGAGTCCTATGCTCTCGAGAATTTGATGAAGCCTGCTTGATCCCGATGCCTCTACGAAGAGCCTCTAGTTCTTGCATTGAAAACCCTCTCTAGAATACCGTACTCGAATTCGAATCTCAACCTTTGTTCAACAGGCTCTCTCCAGAATAACACCAGTAACAGATTGAAAATCCCTTTCTAAAACTCTCCTCAAAACATAGCAAAAGATCAAAATATTTTTCCCCAAAAACTTTAGAAGACTCAACAGTACAAAACAATTAACTTGCACCACTCCTGTGTCAACAATCCTCTGTGTCCCATAATACTCACAAATTTTAACATCATGGGACGGGATGACTTCCAAGTCATCTCTGTTTTAACATTATGCCATTGGGTTATTGGTGCTCGCCCTGTCCTGCTGAAGTAGGTGGAATCGAGACTATGTACTTGCAATCCCTGCATACAAACAAAGTTGTGTACATGTGCATATGTATATAAAATCAAAGCATTGTATTGTGAGAAGGAATCGCAGCGTAGCAGGGCACCCGCAAAAAATATAATATAACAGATAAATTAATCATTTCTAAGTTAAAAAATCATATCATATCATCATGAACAATTAGTAATTCACTGCATCACCACCTAATACTACACCTATATAAAAGCATCACCAATAAAATGCAATCATAATGTAATATCATACTCACAAAAAATACCATTAGAAGCTCTTGTCCCATCTTCCTCTTCCGATTCCTTATCCAGACTACCTGCACATCCCAAGTGAGAATGGAGAGGTACTACATCCTCCCCCCTAAGACTCAACTTACTCCTAGAAGTCACATGGCTCAAAATGGAAACATAACCACATTAGTACCAAAATTTCTCTAATCTATAATTGATGTACACCCTCCTTTTGAATCATTACAATTAGAAGCACTATCTGGCTTCACAATTGAAAATAATATCTTCTTAACTACTTTTATTTATAAATCCTTACATCTCTTACAATAACATACTTTTTTTCAGCATTAATAACAAAGCAAGTACTCCTATTAACTCAATTTTCCATTTACACAACAAACATCTTCAAAATATCATAGAAGGAAAACACATCAAATGATTACTTGAAATGAACAAAAATACACACCATATCATGTTTCAGTAACATATTTTAAGTCACATTTTATGATTCTCAATAATATCCAATATATTTTATACCACAAAGTCAAAATATACCCACATTGAAGATAGCATGGTTATCCCTCTTTTACATCAATAGGAAAAAAATATAAGAAATATTCTTCTAACACATACATACACAGTCACATCACTAGGAAATACACAACACAAGGCTACACAAGGGTCCATCTAGACATCGTAAAGTAGCATACTAAACCATGAACAAAATCCATGAGCCAAGAGCCAAAATCCATCTCACATAAACCATACCTCACAATCAGTGGCTTGATGGTGTTAGGCCACACACACATGGTGAGACCATCCAAACAAGACCACTATGACCCATCTCTTGTTGTACAAGGTGGTTAACCTCTAGGAGATGGTCATCACACATAGGTGGGTAGTGGATCCTAGCTGTGTAATAGCCTCACATACCCCCATCCTCAAGGTTCCCTACATCTACTTCCTCATATACACTCACCAAGTCCACCTCATATGTCCTTGGAGAGGAATCACAATACAACACATGGCTGACCTCGAAAACAACAAGGATAAACTAGTTTAGCCACCAAAGGCATAAAACAAACATCAAATAAGATTCAATTTCAATAGTAAAGCAAGAAATGCACGCAATATCAACACTAAATCAAATGTAACCACGAGGGCTCTGAGAGAATAAGTCACAAGGTGTGGCTAAACCATTACAATCAAACATAAACAAAATGTCAGCCTTCAAGGTCAATTGAAAATCATCAACAATCATAAAGGAAGTCCTCAATCTTCAAAATTGCACAATACAACATTGTGTGACTAGATACTAGCCACCAAACGAGGAAGGAGGGAACATCATCGAGCTATAACAATAGCCCTCATGTGGTGCAGAGTGAGCATGCCATCCACATGACCTAGAGTGTGCTCCTTGGCTACACTCTACCTTGAGTCGTCATGTGACATGGTCATACGCCAGTCAGAGAAGGCACGCATTGATGTATGCTGCATGGCAGTGTGTCTATGGCTCTGTAGAAGTAGGCATGCGCAGACACACCCCGCATAGCGATACCTCATGGAGAAGGCACACATAGGTACTCGTCATCGTGAGAGGTATACATGGAAAGGACATACCCATATGTTAACCGACCCAAACACTGTCAAAAGAAAACATGAGTATCCCTCTACAAATGTGTGAGGCCCCATTACGCTCATCACACAAGTAGGCTATCATAACACAATCTCATAGTGTGCCTTCATGTGTCTATGCACATGGCATCATGTCCTTGAGCCCAGCTCACTACCATTAGCAACACGTCATCATCACTAGCACTATCTCGGAACATCAGTGGGGTGTGGCATCGTATCCATTTCATCATGTCAAAACATGTGTAGATACGGTGTATGCAATACATATAAGATCATATCAATATGGGGCTACTCGAGCTTCACCTCTCATATAGACGAGGTTGACTCGCTAATGCCAGGTCAACGTCCCTATGGATGGCCATGCATAAACTAACAATCCAATGCTTCTATACTCAAAACTGTGGGGTTTAGGCTAGCACATATGGATCAAGGACCCTAAGCCATCATAAGGGAAAGTAGTGAGTACATTTCCTCAATATCGATTAAGCTAAGACTACTCTGCATTGCAATATGTGTACGTTACACATTCCGCCCAAGGAATTTTGTGGCTGCTACTACCCCTTCACAGATTGAGGGACTAGAGAACCAAAAGAAAATAATCCATGAAACTAGCTTTTGGATACTCTTATATGTATAGATTTTCAACCACACGTGGGTTGGCCCTCAATCAGGTAACAAACATACAAACACACATAATGGTATGGTTAATGCCACACCAAATACAACATATTCAGAATGGATGGGTACACCGTATCTCCATCCTAAGATCTGTGGGTTATGGGCCCACAACGTAAGTACAGAGTATTCACAACACTCAACTAATGCACAGTTACTGGTTTCTCACATTTACAAGGGAAGTACAATTACATACATAATTCCACAAGTACGGTTACTTTCCAACACTACGTGGTTCAAATCTTTAGATCCTTTCCACAATCCAACATGATCATCATGATCACTTAAGAACTTCACTTAACAAATTCACTAAGACAACATAATGGGCTCATATGAAACTAGAGTGCCCAGTATATGAACCTAGTGCTCTAATATTCACAATGGAAGCAATGCATATCATGCACAACAAAACATTTATTCACCACAACCATCAAGACAAATAAATGTTTATCCATCCCTCCTAGATAAAGATTTGTAAGCTATCAAGATTATCAATATGATCAATGTCAAGTGCAACACAATTCTAGCCTACTTGGAAATGGCAGTCAAAATCTGCACCAATGTACATATTAGAACCAACAATCTAAAAATGATGAATATTTCAAAAATCTTTTTGATGGCTTTCTTGACATAAGGAGATATAGAGGAGAATCTGGTCATTCTTCGCTTTACAGAATGATAGATATTTGTAGGCAAATACCTATGAATTAAAGGCTAAAAAATATCTATGTTTATTGAACAATTCATGAAAGTATATTGGTCTGAGTCGGTAAAACCAATCACTTTTGACCAAGTCAATGTGCTAATTGGTATCATAGATAAGAAAAGGGATGAAGACAATGGTGATATCATTGATGAAGATAGGGAAATTGATCAGATGATTAGCCAATAGAAGATGAGACATTTGCAAGTCAAAATGATTCCTATGATAGCCTGCATGATGAAGATGACACAAAAGATCTCTTTTGCATAACAGATTGTGACAGGGTAAGCAGTGTGTGTTATGAGGGATCCAATGAATATTCAGATTGTGAAGATGAACTTATGGATTTTGACTTACAACAAGGTGATTTTTGTAGTTCTCATGGAGATCAAGAAGAGGGAGAAATAATGGATGATATGGAAGAAGAAACGTGTTCACTCAATAGTAAGCAAATTTTAGATATGCTAACTCTTGAATACCAAAGATGTGCACACAAAGGTGATTCCAAAGTCTTGTGTCCAACCTATATTTGTTTTGATAGTTAAATTACTTTGTGTGATGATTCATATGACTCCATGTGCATTTCTCAAAATAATAGAGAAATTTTTGAAGCTGATCAAAAATCCACATCTATTCAAGAAGAGGTATGTGACTTAGAAATTTTTGGCTCATGTGGAGAAGACATTTATTTGCATACCAAGGGTGATAGAATTCCAACATTGATTGGTCTAGATATGCATGATAATGAATATATGATTCATAATTTAGTGTCATCTCCAAATGGTGATATGGAAGATGTGCAAAATATTTCAAATTCGTTTGTCTTAAACAATGTTGATACAACAAAGTATTTAGATTTGTGTGAAAAGCAGTCAAATCTTGAGATGAGTGAAATTGATGATCATGATTGTTTCTCTTCTCATAAACATGAAAGTTGTATTATTTGGTTGCATTATGATTACAAATTCCTTATGCAGATCAATCTCAATTATATAATGAATAAAGAATGTTCTTAGTTTTCAAATCAGCAAGGATATCATTTCATGATGCAAGACCCAGATCGGAATGGGGGAAAGAGTAGCAAGGAGGATGACATGAATATTTTCAAGACGAGTTCACTAATTTTAAATTAGAATAAAATTTATGAGAGAGGAAAGTATGGGCCTTTCTTTTGGGTGGCCTTGAGCCATCATTTATGGTTTGAATTTTAAACCATAATAGTTCAAAATAGAAATGAAGTTTGATTTTGTTTCCAAAGGAGTGCAGATGATTAAGGGTTGCTAGTGCATGGATAGCTCTTGAAAATCCTCTCAAAATTTATTTTCTATGAACAATAGTTTAGTAAATAAAAAGGAATATGAATTTACAATACATTGACAATCATGACATTCCTTCTTTCTAAAAAAATCTTTCCATGTACAGTAGTATAGGGTCATGTTCATCTCCATTTCCATTCATTCCATCCTTCTCACTAGTCCATCATTTTGAAAGTTTGGTCTGCTCATTCAAAGATCTGGATCCTTGCAATGATCTCACAATCATTCATCCCCAAATGGAGCCACTATTAGAACTCTAAAATTTAGAAAAAAATTATAGTTGTTTATACTCATGAGTTTCTTAAGAATCACATACCATAAGCACATGAATCCCCTCTTCATAACATATTTGCCCATATTTTATCATTTGGTCCTATAGAATTCACCTGGTCCAAAGAATTTGAATGTATAAATCATATTAGTGTAACATGATGTAGGTCTCACCAATCCATAAAGTATTTTATACTAACATATGTCTTTTTATAGTATATCGGTAAGAGATTGGAAATGTCTTACCTATAAAATTTCATTTGGTAATACACATCGGGAAGACATAGTTTAGAGTCTCAGTGAAAGAAGGATCCTATCAGCAAGACAACAGTCATTGGGGTGAGTCATAATGAAGACATATGTGTCTCACCAATCATAACACAAAGAGATGTATAGACCAGACTTATGTCATTGGTGTAGTGTCTTAAAGAATCCATCTGGTCTTGCCAACAAGGCAGGAGGGGATTCTGTCGATGTGTTGGGATGAAGTCATGGAGTCTTGCCAACCCCTTATGTCACACCAATAGAGTTTTATGGGATTCAAACTTGGCAATGCATGTGGAAGAAATAATCATCAGTGAGAGGCATGGAAGGTCGTACCGAATCTACAGGAAAAGCATTAAGTCTCGACAATCCAAATTGCCAAGGGATATATTTCGGAAAGATGCAAGTAGTTATATGAAAGTCCTACTGACCCCCAAAGTCACAATGATAGACTTCATCAGTGAGAGTTATAGTGACATATTCAAGACTGAAGGGATAGTTGGGGAGACTCAAAATATCGGTAAGACTGCAGGACATCATAGCGATATGTGATCTATGGTAGTCAGAGAGACTTGAAACATTGGTAAGACTGTAGGACATCTCCGTGGGTGTTTAGCAAACATTGGTAAGGGCCCTAACAAATAAAAAATCACCTGGATTTGAATATGAATGGACGTGACCTTTCATGTGGCTAATGTATAAACATCGATTTATGGTAGTAGACAAAGGAGAGTAGTGAGCGAAATAAAAAATACAGTATATCAGAATGTCTTACAATTTTGAGACTATGATGCATGTATGAAACTATGGAGATATCAATGAAAGTCATTTTATTTTGTGATGTATTTTCTGGTATCAATTATTTGTTGTGTTAATTAAAAGTATTGTTGAAGTTGTCTCCAAGGTTGATATTTTCTAATTATTTAAACTGATATGTCAAGGACATTTTTCAGTTTATCAATGCACACTTGTTGTATCTATATGGTTGGATTAGTTGGTTCTTTCAACGAAAGATTAAATCCTTTTGATCAATCATAGTAATTAGGAAACCTCATTTGGATCATTAAGAAGAGCTCGATAATCATATTCTTGCATGTTTATACCAGTTATAAACTTAAATTTATATGCCAAACAATTAGAGTATTTTTCAGAAAAAAGGTTACTTATTTTAGATCTTTCATTTGACTTCGTACACCCAATAAGGCACTATTCTCAACCATTCCACTGTTTAGTAATTTCATTCATTTTTACATATGAACATATTAGATTTCAGCCTTGATATTCCTTATACAATTTGTACCCAAAATAAAACTCATTTATCCACTCCCTTATTTTCCATTGTGGGTAAATCACTTTAAGGGAATAAACATTGGTCAAGTTTGCTTCATTGTTATAGGTACACCCACCTAGGTATGGCAGCACCTGAAGAGTAGAAGGTCTAAATCATTTGGACTTGTCTATTACCCTAAAACATATCAAGAGATTCGCAACATCTAGGGGTATTTTTCCTGCATTTTTGAGAGCTAATAGGTTCAATAGATATGAGTTACATACATTTCAAGTGTATACTTTACAACTTACATGTATAATTTGACTTACATGTATTCCAATGTATGCTGGTGACTTACATGTTTTCATGGATATACCTTGTATTCATGCATATACTCTTTATTAATTTGTGTATACTATGTATTTGTTCCTATGCTTCAAGGCTTTCATGTATTTGAGCACTTATGCTTCCCTTATTCACATGTTTGCTTCACTTATTCACAAGTATACTTATTAATTGGCTATCCCTCGAGTTGAGTATTGTTGTAGTTCATGGTTTGTCTTGAATATTTATTGATTGATGTTAAACAACTTTATTTTTTGATGCTAAAAAACTACAATATTTCTAAGAATTCTAGTAGAGTTACAAATTACAAAATTTCACAAATTGAAAAGAAAAGATTAATTGTAAATAACTTCACTGATTATTAACTTGATAATTGATTAAGAGTGAGTATAATATATATATCAAGAGATGAAACTTCTAGAATGGGAACTACCAACTAGAAAATAGGAAAAGCATTGCCAATACTTTGAAAGAAATAATCCACCCAAACTTGCAAAGAGAGACAAGGTAAATGAACCCACATAGGCATAACTGAATAAAAAATAGTTCACCATTCACAACTTGGTGAAACCATTGCCAAACTTGGAAGATCTTAAAGATAAAGAAGAATCATGATCTATATAATATAGAATTAGTACCCACTTTGATGACTACAAAAAATTTCAACCATGGGCTTATCATGCTTTTTCAAATTTGGTAAGAAGGATTATTTAAGATCCTTGAGCAATGTATTTCCTAATGCTCCATGTTTCCTGCATATCTCAATGTAGTTTAATTCAAAGAGTTCCATCAAATGCTTTATCTCAAGAAAAAAACATGCTTTCAATTGGTATTCCATGACATGTTTAATAAAAATATTCTAATATATTTAATCTTTTGATTGGAACAAATCAGTTAAGCAAAGGATACATAATCTTCAAAGCACTTGCAAAACATAATATTCATAATAGATGATAAGTAGTTAAATTCTTGACACACTATAATAAAAAAATTATCTTGAATAGTTTTTAAACATTTACATGGCATAATTCTCATAGTATAGAATGAATTTTTATGTTCTTGATCCATCACCGTATAAACACATCGAAAGATGTATATGTCAACATTTTGCAATATTATTTCTTGTATAGGAAATGGCCTTGGGAGAAAGCTTTATAATTTATAATACAAATAAGAAATGGAATTGGGTGAAAACTTTATTTATCACACCAAATAATAAATATACATAAGAGCATCACTAGTTTCTCTTAGACTCCAATTTTCAAGCATAACAATTCATTTCAAATGAAAAGGAAAAAATACTTCACAATCTAAGTTGTTAATTAATTGAGGAAAAATTAAATGTTTCCAAGTTCCACCATTGTACGCATTTACAATTGGTTGTATATTGTTGTAAGGGAAAGGAGGATAATTAAAAAAATTATTGCACTTGCTAGACTTCAGAATGATCATATGCTTTTGGTGTGGAAAATTAGACTTCTCAACTCTCGTGTGAATGTTTCTATTTTGATTGGTTTGCATGCCATCACAAGGGATTGAGTTGGTTGAACATAGCTTAGAGTGATTTTGAATGTTTGTGTGTGAAAGAGGACCATTCCTAGTGTAAACATGTCTATCGGGACACATTGGAATAGTTTGTTTGGTCACACAAGTTGCAGAATAAAAGTTGCACCACTTTGCAACTTTACACTGCTTGAATTTGACACCTTTTCTATTAAGTGAAAAATAGATATCTACCACGTGAAAAGGACTCTGAGATAACAAAAATGAGAGATTTTATTGTAGAGGATCCCAATGAAATCCCATAGGCTAAGATGAAGAGTTTATAAGCATTACGGTTTTCGAGTAATAGTATGTCAAAGATTGCAGCCATTTTGCACTTTGGACACATAAAGGATCAAGCATGTTAAATGTAGCTCAGAGTGATTTAGTGTATTTGGGTGCAAAAAAAAAACCATTCTTAACATAAATGTACCCATCTAGAAATGTTGGAATAGTTTTTTTGGTTAAAAAAGTTATAGAATGAAATTTGTGCAACTTTGCAACTTTACACTACTTGGATTTGATACTTTTTCCATCAAGTGAAAACTAGACACCACAAGAATGACTCCAAAATAAATAAAACTGAGAGAGGGTATTATATAGGGGCCCAACTTGATCCTATAGGTGTAGAAATATAGTTTGTAAGTGTCACATTTTTTGAGTAGTACCTCGTCAAAGATTGCTACCCTTTTGCACTTTGGACCCTTAATGGATTGAGTCAATTGAACATAGCTTAGAGTGATTCAACATGTTTGGGTGTGAAAGAGGACCATGCCTAGCATAAACATACCTATACATATGTGTTGGAATAGTTCATTTGTTCACATGAGTTACAGAACAAAAGTCCCTCCACTTTGCAACTTCATAATACTTGCATTTGACACTTTTTCCATCAAGTGAAAATTGGATACAATTCAAAAATGACTCTAAGATAATAATAACCAAGTGAGGCTTGAAGGTGACTCCAAAAATATTATTTATTTCCTTCGTGGAAAGTCTCCCCCCTTGTGGACAATAAAATCTTGGATCGATGACACCATCTTGACTCTGGCTAAATTTGACAAAATTAAAATATCACATGCTTATAGAGAAGTCAATGTTGTTGTGGATATTTTTGCTAATGAAGGAGTTAGGAGTAATGATATGAGAACTTGGCTTATATATTAGTGATCTAAGTTCTAATTTCTGCACTTTATTGAATTATGATAAATCACATGGACAAGAGGCATGTTATCCCTTTAATGAGGACATGTTGGATTTATCACATCACAATCATTAGATTGTATGGGACTAAGCTCAGTTGCTTAGTCTACAAGGAAGTGTTGCATGCTTTGTGGGTTCTTAGATTTGGTAGGGCCAATTCTAGTAAATATTTCATCTGGGTTTTCCCCACTCTGCTTGCCAAGATGGGTAGAGATAGGAAAAGAATCGATCCAGACAACTATGAGATGCACACAAAAAATGTTAAGGCTTGGAATAAAGTAAAAAATGGCGGGTTACTTCCTTTCTTGGAGAAGCTCCAGGGTTCCAATCAGGAGGCTACAAACCTTTTTGAGAAAAATTGGAATAATGGGAACCTTACCTTGTTTGGTAGGAATGTGGAGCTCAATGAAAATATGATGGCTAAAGTGACTGGTTTGTTTACTGATGGGAAGAAGTTTTCTAGGGACATGGTTTTTTCTAACGATGTCATTATCATATTTCCAAAAAAAGAAAAAGAAAGGCTTAACCTAGTGAAAATGGCTAACAACTACTTTGAAGCTGACACCATAAAATCCCTTTGGAGAAAGGTTTCTATAGGTCATCATGGAGT
Organism: Sequoia sempervirens; assembly: GCA_007258455.2. NCBI lineage: Eukaryota > Viridiplantae > Streptophyta > Pinopsida > Cupressales > Cupressaceae > Sequoia > Sequoia sempervirens. The sequence goes on from VDFB02075321.1 coordinate 26,757,612, forward strand.
ACATAACTATGGATGGTCATTTCATAGAGTCTAAGGCTACCACTTTGCTCTGCTCAACCACTTCCGCTACAAGGCAAGGGTTTTGTTCCCCTACTATCTCTTTTCTTCTCTGAGGAAAAGTTTGGATGATCATAAGAAAAACCCTAGAAGATTCCCTATTCTGCATACTGGGTTGATTATATTAATTGTTCAGCATTACCAAAAAATGTCCATCCCTACTAATCTGGAAGCCCCTCCTGATTCTGAGGAAGATGATACTAAACCCAGTTGCTTAGAGTTTTTGCCCAATTTAAGTCTAGCTAGGACTATCCTTAGCCCGCATGTTGTCCTTTCTAGCAAAAATACCCCTAACCCTTTTTCTATTAAAGCTCGTGCTAAGTTTGAGCTGGGAAGCCCCTCCCTCAAGACCAGTCTTGTTGATAAGAATCCCCAAGCTAAAAACCTTGTCTCCTATTCTAAAGATTCCCCTTAATCTGAGGTGTCTGGTGCCAACAATACTAAGCCAAGTCCTGACCAGTTGTTGGATAGAACTGCTAGAGCTGGATCCCCTATTACTCCAGACCCTAATAAAACTTGTTTCAACACTGGAAAGGATCCCTCTATGGATGTTCTGAATTTAGCTAAAAACAATGTTGATACCCATTTCAAAATTTTGAAATGGACTTTCAATGAAATTAATGAGCTAAAGATAAAAACTTGGGCCCTTCAAAGTAAATTGGAAGAGTTGGGAGCCAAGATTGCTATGATTGAAAAGAAAGATGTGGATTGAAGAGATTACAGTCTCAACAAAGAAATTCTATACCACATTGACAAGAACAAAAGTATTGAAATTGAGGTTGAGAAAATGAAAAACACCATTAAAATCATTGCTAAGAAAAACAATCGTATGGCTAAACACAATGCCATAATAATGAATTCTATGACTAAGAAGTTGGACATAGTCCAATAGGGGTCTCTAGTGGTGGATCTAGAAGAAACCAAGGATAAAAGCCAAGAGATGGATGTTGGCATCTCAAAGAGAACTAGAGCCAATCTGAATAGAAAGGTTCCCCCTACTCAGAAGATGATTCAATTTTTTAATAAGGGAGTCCATGATATGCAGAACTTGGAGGTAGAGACAGAGTCTGTCCTTAAGACTCTGGGTTAATTCCAGTTAGTTTTTTTGTTTTTTTCTCTGCTAGCTCTTTTTGCTTGACCTTTTTGGTCTGTTGTGGTTGGCAACTACTTGCTCTAGTCTTAACCTTTTGTGCAGCTGGTGTTTTTTGTTGGACTTTTATTTCCTTTCTTTTTTGATGTAAACTTTGTGGTTTCGGGTCCCTATAAAACCCATTTTACCCTTTATCAAAAACAATAACCAAGTAAATTTATTGTAGAGGGTCCAAACATGATCCCATAGGTGCAGACATAGATCAGAGCTAGTTGAACATAGATCAAAGTGATTCATCATGTTTAGATGTGAAAGAGGAACATGCATAGAGTAAACATACCCATCTATATGCATTGGAATAGTATGTTTGGTCACATGAGTTGCAAAATGAAAGTTGCACCACTTCTCAACTTTACACTGCTTGCATTTGACACTTTTTCCATCAAGTGAAAATTGGACACCACAAAAAATGACTCTAAGATAACAAAAAAAAGATATTTTATTCTATAGGGGCCCAACGTGATCTCATAGGCTCAGACAAAGACTTTGTAAGCATCATAATTTCTAAGTAATATCTCATCAAACATTGCAGCCATCTTGCACTTTGGACCCCTAAGGGATCAAGAAGGTTGAATGTAGCTCAGAGTGATTCAGCATGTTTGGGTGTGAAAGAGGACCATTCCTAGTATAAATTTACCCATCTAGATACATTGGAATAGTTTGTTTGGTCACATGAGTTACCGAATGAAAGTTGCACCACTTCGCAACTTTACACTACTTGCATTTGACACTTTGTCCATCAAGTGAAAACTAGACACCACAGGAAAACAACTCTAAGGTAAAAAAAATTGAGAGAGTTTATTCTAGAGGGGCCCAATGTGATCCCATAGGTGCAAACAAAGAGTTTGTAAGCATCACAGTTTCCAAGTACTAGCCCATCAAAGATTGATGCTCTTTTGCACTTTGGACCCTTAAGGGATCAAGCCAGTTGAATGTACCTCAAAGTGAATTGACATGTATGGGAATAAAATATGACCATTCCTAGTGTAAACATACCCATTCAGATGCATTAGAATAGTTTGTTTGGTCACACAAGTTGTAGAATGAAAGTTGCACAACTTTGCAACTTTACACTTCTTGCATTTGACACTTTTTCCATCAAGTGGAAACTAGACACCACATGAAAACAAATCTAAGATAACAAAAATTGAGAGAGGTTATTTATAGAGGGGCCCAATGTGATCCTATAGGCTTATAAATAGTTCATAAGGATCATAGTTTCTGAGTAGTATCCCACCAAATATTGTTTACCTTTTTCTCTTTGGACCCTTAAAGGATTGAGCCGATTGAATGTAGCTCAGAGTGATTCAACATGTTTGGATGTGACAAAGGGCCATACCTACAATAAACGTACCCATATAGATGCATTGAAAGAGTCCATTTGGTCACACGGGTTGTAGAATGAAAGTTGCATCACTTTGCAGGGTAAAAGCACAAAGTTGTGTCACACTTTATAAAGGAAACAACCAAACACTGATCTAACTTTTAAACTCGAATCACTAAAAGGTACCATATATGTTTTGAATTTTGAAATAATGTAAACTAGTAAAATATGTTCTTTTAACTATATTTTATGTTTGTATTTTAAAAAAAAATAAAAAATTTAAACTAGTTTCCTAATAAATTAACACTATAATTTAGTTGCTGATAAAATGCTGAAAAATGAAGTTGCATGAAACGTCAAACTTTTTATAGTAAATTTTTTCTTTCTTTCAATTTTTTTGTGTGGATTTATAACTTGAAACTTTAGTGCATAGATATATTTTTAAATAAATATTAAAATGTGAGTGAATCAAAAACAATTGTTTCCATCGGATGTCAACTTTCATATTAAATATTTATCTAAAATGTAAAAAAACTATACCATCTTGAAATATATTCTTTTATCAGTGCATCATATTTTTTTCAATTTTTTTTAATAATTTTTTAATATTTTTCCTTGGCATGGTAAACAACCTAATATTTTGTGTTGATATTCTACTTTTACTAAAAATAAGAAATAAATAATAAATAATAATTAAACAATTAAAATAAATATATTTTTGAAAACTACACTTATGGATCTATAAAAGGGTATTTTAATATTTTTTAAAAATATTATTTGAATTAGTAGGAGTTATTGGAACTTCAAAATTTTCAAATAACTTTTTTTTGGTAAATTGGACTCAAAATGGTGCTCCATATATTTTTAGCCAACAATTTTAGTTGAGAAAGTTGTGGAAGTATCTAACTTAGCTAGAATAGATCTTACTAGATCATATGTTTGACTAAAATAATTTTTTAGTTAGAAATACTTAAATCAATTTATGCTAATGAGTTGGATAAAAGTGTGACATAGCTTTGTGCTTTTACCCTGCAACTTTACACTACTTACATTTGACACTTTTTCCATCAAGTGAAAACTAGACACCTAGGGAAAATGACTCTGAGAAAATAAAAACTAAGGGAGGTTATTATAGATGGTCCCAATACAATATTGTAGGCTTAGACAAAGAGTTCGTAAGTGTAACATTGTTTGAGTAATAGCTCATCAAATATTGCAGCCATTTTGCTCTTTGGACCCTTAAGGGATCAAGCCGGTTGAACGTAGCTCAGATTGATTCAATGTTTTTAGGTGAGAAAACAGACCATTCCTAGCGTAAACATACTCATCCAAGTAGGTTGAAACATTATGTTTGGTCACATGAGTTGTAGAACAAAATTTTTACCACTTTGCAACTTTACACTGCTTGCAATTGACACTTTTTTCCATCAAGTCAAAATTTGACACTATGAAAAAATGACTCCAGCATAACAAAAAATTAGAGAGGTTATTGTACAAGTTCCCTACATGATCTCAATACCTTAGACAAAATGCCCATAATTGACATGGTATATGGGTAACAGGCCATCAAATATTGCTGCCCCTTTGCAATTTGGACTGTTAAGGGACTACGTTGTGTGAATTACAAATGTTTGAGGGCACCAATAAATTTCAAATTTTCAATAAATATCATTACAATTGTTTATGTGAATATATCGTATGCTATATTTATATTGATATATAATCATTAGGTTGATTAGTTTTAATAAATGAAGTTTTTATAATAAGTTAATTAATTAGTGCTAGTTATAATAGGGGGAGAATAAATGAAGAAAAATAATGATTGATAACCATCAATGGTTATTACACTCACTATATTAATAATATGATGCTTACAATAAAATGAGATTTATTTTCTAGTCCTAATTCTTGTGTTTGTGCTACAATTGTCTAATATGCTTCATACAACATTCTGAAACCCAAGTGCTTGTACTTGTAGGTAGAATGCTTTCTCAAAACTATCAAGTGGTAATACAAAATTATGACAAAAAAAAAAAAACTATATGAATTCCAACACCCCACTTAAATCAAATATTTAATCAATGTGCCCCATTTTCATATGCACAAACTCATCTTATAAGATTCTCTAATAATAACCAAAAATGCAATTCAAGGATGCCTTAGGTACTCTTTTCTCACAAATATTTTACAATGTCACCCATACATTCAAGAATCTCTTACAATTTCTACATCATAGGTGCTCATGATGAGGATAACTTCAAATGAATAGATTAAAATTCCCTTGCTAAGCTTCACATGCTATTTTATAATGGGTTAAAATCAAAATTGAGATTTGTCAAGATGATCAAAATAAGGATGTTGCATTGCTTTTTTGGTTGAGATTCTCTTGGATGGCTCATAAATCATTTTTTTTGCAAGGAGACACCAATTAGTTTTTAGTAGTTTACTAAAACATAGGCACAATAAAAGAAGAAAAGAAAGAGCATCAAAAATGGAAATGAAATGAAAATAGATGGAAGGTGCTTATAGAAAACAAATCCACACCATTTGGTTCCAACTCGGGAACTAAAAGGCTTAAATATTGATGTTTTGATTGAGGATAGGCATGCCAATCTCTCAACATATTGATGTTTACATTGAGAATAGGCATGCCAATCTCTCAACATATTGATGTTTCCATTGAGAATAGGCATGCCAATCTCTCAACATATTCACTCCTAGCCATACATATTCTTTGGGAGTTCCAAGATACCTTTTGCACACAACATAACCAAATTATTACTTTCCAACCTTTTGGAAACTTGTAACCTATTATAAAAACAACACAATTTAATCTTCCACTTATTTTACTAATCTATAAAGAATATCCTAAATCAATTTTTTTTGCATATTTTTGAGAAAAATTAAAATACCATTGAACTTTGTATCCTTTTCCATAGTTCTAAACATAAAGTGTGCTACATTTTCAAGTTTGATAGCTTCATCAATCACCTACATACATGATATAAACATTAGATGATAGAATTTTCATAATAGCATTGGCCTCATACAAATTAATGTGCATACAAGTATAAATTAATAGAAACGAATGTGCATACTTACACATTAATCCAACAAACCATTTGGGTCTTCTCTACTCTTTATTATGTCAAGTATTTCCTCATGGTCAAACTAACAGACCTTCCACAAGGTCTAGTTCAAATGTCTACCCCAATATTTGTTCAAATGAACATTGGATTCCATGACAAGGTTTGAGTAATGAAGAATCTTTTGATGCATGTCAAAGTCTTGAAACAAGCAATATTTAACACACTTGTGTGGGTACCTTCTAAGCCACATTTCACTAACAACAAATAAGACTATAGGGTATTTGATGTTTTCTCCATCTACAACTAGGGCCTCAAATTTATATTTGGCCTCAACACAATGACACAAGTAATAGTTTGTTCCCTCTTCATTTTCTTCATCTACAATAACTGCATAAACATGCCCTGCATTGATATGTGCAGTAAATTAGATGAAATTAGTCAACATTACAAATACACTACAAAGTAAGAAAACAATAATAATTTCAAAAACTATGCAAGTAGATATATTACTTGGTTGAACTAGATCTGATATGTCGTCAAAGTCAACTGATGAATCCATCTGTGTTAGTTCCAATGTCATTGGAGGGTGATACATGTGAAGTGGGTTAAGATAACTTAACTATTATTTCTCAACCCACTCCTTTAACTCACAATCATCTCAGGCTTGCATTGTGCATGAAGAAGAAAAGCATGCCATGTTCCATGTATTGATACTCCATGAACCTGTATTTGATCTAAGGAAAGAGTGTATCTCACTCGATCATGTCAATGTACAACAATCCTCATATGGTGCAATATTAGTATCATCCGTCAACCAAAAAAAATAAAAACTAAAGATGTACCTTGATTACATGGACCCATCAAAGCATTACACCACTTGAAAATTGATTTTGTATCTGTCAACTTTGCATTGTCTTTATACTTTAACTCTTCTCATGCTAATGCTCTTTTCACACATGCTCCTGCACCATCATGCTCCCCCTTTCCATTCTTGGCCACACAAAATTTCCACATATGTTGAACACCTATAATGACATGCATCCTACTAAACCAATAGAGCATGCATGAGTTCTTGAACTATGTTACATAGTTATCTTACCATAGTATATGTCAACCATATGGTATACCCTTCTAAGCCAAATCACTGTAGAACAATTGGAAGCAATCTTATATAAAATCTAGGGAATGTGTTTGATCATCACTATTATAAAAGTGGTACTCCCTCAATACCTTCCTTTGGTGCTCTCTACTATCAACTACGTGAATGAATTCTATGTGCACAAATATTGAAACCTATGTGGAGTTGGAATATTGTGATTGTACCTCATGTTGTGGTTGTAGAGTGTAGTTCTCTACAAAGTCAACCACTAAAACTATGCTACTAACTAGAAAGGTATGATTGCATAACTTGAATTATGTGTCTAACCATTGATCTCTATGGTTATGTCTTGCATACTCATACACTATATAATTTTCATGAAACATAGACATAAATTGATACACTAGAATCTTCTGAATAACCAAATCACACCTTTTTGCTTGATTTCTATCTTTTGTAACATAGTCCATTGTTTCATACTTCATGAACTCTACCAATTACTTTCTCACCTCATCTATGCTTTCCATATATTGGCATACTGACATACATTGCAAGCTGCTACAATGCTAACATGCATAATCCAAGTATAGATTCTTGTAGAATATTTGGCCATCCTCTATTTGACATTATTTTTTGATAAGAAATCTCTTGAAGATGTTGGTGGGGCTTCCATGCCAAAATCCTAGAAATCATCATTAGTATCCAAATCTAAACATACAGAATGATAAGCATCATAATGGTTAGAGAATTCAATGTGTTGTCTACAACAACAAGTAGTGTGTGTGTGATTTATCTTGACATAAAAAGGTTTAATCATTTCAAAATATCTTTGAAATTTTTTAATTTGAGGATAATGCTATTGAAATTTATGAAAACAATTGGGTTTGATTTGTTGCAAAATGGTTTGTCACTTGGTCTTCCTTGCAACACAGTTCTTTGGTTTGTGACATGGTCTAACCACCTCTTGTGGATCTTAAATGATGCTTGTATCAAGCATTGATAGGTTGACATTTTGGTGCAATGGAAAGGACAACATGATTTGTATCCAAAAAATGCTTTGGATTTGGCTCATGGTTCTAACAACCAATTTTCCTTCTTACCACATCCCTTTTATTTGAAGATGGCCTTGTTTTATTCTTCAAATATTCTTCAATTAGTTTTCTCAATTCTTCAACAACTCATTTATCTTTTCATGTGAGTCTCCTCAAGAATTCCCATAATTCATTTGAATCAATGCCCTCAATTCTTTGCCTCATTTGAATGTCTCTTGATAATTTTTTTCTATTAATTCTCAATTGTTCACTCATCTTTCTAATGAGATGAGATCTCCTTGTTTAACTACTTACCAAGGTAGGGAAATGTGAGAAAACACCCCATAGAAATGGGGTCTCACAGTGATGTACATCACTATGAGATCCCATTTCTATGGGGAATTTTCTCATGTTTCCCTACCTTGTCAACCCTACCAAATTGGCAAGCTAGTGAGCTGACTAGCTTTCCAATGCTCACATGATTTTTTGGATGAAATTCCTTAAATAAATGTGGTCATGTGGCATGTCTTGATTGCAAGATAGGCTCAAAATGGAAAAATGGACAAGGCATGTGAAATTTTTGACAATTATGTTTTCATATACATGTCTACAAAATGTGGTAACATTGACAAGCTAGTGAGCTCACTAGCATGCCAATTTGGTAGGGTTGACAAGGTAGGGGAAACATGAGAAAATGCCTCATAGAAATGAGGTCTCATGATGATGTACATGATACCCCATTTCTATGAGGCATTTTCTCATGCTACCCCTACCTTTTCAACCCCACTACATTGACAAGCTACTATTTTATCAATAGAGATGAAAACCAAAATAGTTTCAAAGATCTATCAATGTGGGAGGAGTATATTCCAATTTTGTGGAGACATATATGGAAAATTTAGTAGCATAAAAAAAGAAATAATTTGTTTGATAAAATGTACATCACCATGAGACCCCATTTCTTTGAGACATTTCTCCAACTAGTTGATTACCTTTTCTATGATGTTTGATAGAATGCTTTGGTAGATATGTATGGAAAATTTGGTAGCATAGAAAAGGAAATTAGTTGCTTGGTATATCTTTTGACAACATACCTCAGTAAGATATGTCCTTGTGGACTAGAATGATTGCAGGATATGCACAAAACAATTTTTCAAGCATATGCAATTTGAAGGTGTAAAGCCATATTCAACTAAAATTTTCAACATCCCCCATGCCTATACCAAAATGAAAGCTTTAGAGAGTGGTTATGCATCCATAGTAAAGGATTGATAAATGATGTATTATTTTACTTACCTATAACTTTTCTCATGTATATGTGTACACAAAATGTGGAAGAATACACAAGGTAAGTCAATTGTTTAACAAAATGCCTCTAAGAGACGTGGTTTAAAAATGTAATTGGAAAGTGTAAAGAATAGTGTAATTTAGAATGTGCATTGACAAGATAAGGTTATAATGACAAAAAAACAATGATAAACATGGAATATGTGAAATAAAAAAATCAAAGCAAGCCAAAATAGAATGAAATAAAATGTGTAAAGAATTCACATACCTAAAAAACTAGAGTTTGGAATTGAGTAGTTCTATCCAATTATGTATCCTTTTCTTCTTCTTTCCTCAAAATCCTCACTAATTTGACTTTTTCAAAAGCTTGTTCCCCTCCAAACTTCAATTTTAAATCACTCTTCAATGGAATTTAGACTTGAAATTATATTATATGCCTTTCAACATGAAAAATATGCTATTTCATGCAAAGGTGGTGGAAAGATCATAAAAAAGGTGGTGGAAAAAGAAAAAATTGCATGCACACTTCACAAAATCATCAAAAAATATTTTTTTTGTCAAAAAACACGCAAAACTAGGAGAATATGAAGAATGTGGGCCTTGAGATAATAAGTATATATTTTTTAAAATACTTTTTAGAGAAAGACAAAACATGCTCACATTATAACATGAGCATGTTATGTCTTGCTAAAATAACAGTCATATCTCTACTACTTCAAAACATGCTCACATTATGAGAAAGTTTATTTTTATGTTTCTTTTCTCTCTTTCTCTCTATCCCCTACTCTCCACCCTCTATCTCCCTCCCTCTCTCTCTCTCTCACTCACTCACTACTTCTATCTCTATCCCCCTCATCTCTCTCTCTCTCTCACACACACACACTTCAAGTCTCTCCCTCCTACTCCTCTCTCTCAAGTCTCTCTCTCTCACTCACTCACTCCTATCTCTCTCCCCTCTAACCTTATCCCTCTACCCTCTCTCAAGCCTCTTTCTCTTGCTCACTCACTCCTATCTGTCTCCCCTATACCCTTAACCCTTAAACCCTTAAACCCTCTACCATCTACCATCTATCTCTCTCTATGTCTCTTTATCTAGGTATGTGCAGGATCATGATGGGCCAGAAAGTGGCAATATGATAGGTATGTGTATGGTATGTGGTTGATGACTTATTTTTTTACCCAAAATTGATTAAAAAAAGTTTTTTAAAGGATATTCTCTACTTTCCACCAATATAAATTATGCTTTACTTTGAATTTAATAAATAATTATTATTCACTTTCTTTTTGAATTGTGACTAAAGTCCTAATTGATAGGTTGATTGAAAAACATCTATAGCTTTCAAACGACATCACATTTTTTGAATATGAAACATGTGTCACATTCTATGCTTCACATACTATTAATTAAAAATAATAATAATAATTTCATCAATTTTTTACCAAGTTAAGGTTGTCAAACAGAAGAGCTTTTATATTTTTTTAAAATTGTAATAAAAAATTCATAATTAATTATTTACTTGGAAAAGAATTACAAAAAATATACATCACATCGGGACATGATTCCTCTACTTATATCTAAGATCTTATAATTTTTTTTTTATCATTTTATTGTGGTTAGGGTGGTCAGACAGACACCTACTTCTTATTTTTTCCCTGAAATTTAAGTACTACTATATTGGACTTTCAAATTTTCACCAAATAGATTTTTTTTAAAATAAACCTAGTAGTTTAGAAACTACATTCAATTTTCTATAGATTCTATTCTTACATATTTTTGAAATAATATAGATAAATTATTCAAATTTTTACGTCAAGTTTCCTAACTCTAATTTTTAAGAATTTTTTGCCACTTAACGGCTTGTTTTTTCCATGACAATCCCACACATACCCATATTTCTCTCTCAAGTCTCTCCCTCCAACCCCCTCTCCTGTATCAAGTCTCTCTCTGATGCACTCACTCCTATCTCTCTCCCATCTACCCTTAACCTCTCTCTCTCTCTCTCTCTCTCTCTCTCTCTCTCTCTCTCTCTCTCTCTCTCTCTCTCTCTTTCTTTCAAGTCTCTCCCTCCTACCCCCTCTCCCTCTCTCAAGTCCCTCTCTCTCTCACTCACTAACTCCTTCTATCTCTCTGCCCTCTACCCTTAACCCTCTACCCTAAACTCTAAACCCTAAACCCTTAACCCTTAAGCCCTATACCCTCTACCATCTATCTCTCTCCCACTCCCTCCCTCTCTCTCTCTCAAGCCTTTCTCTCTCACTCATTCTATCTCTCTCATCTACCCTGAACCCTCTACCCTCTACCCTCTATCTCTCTCTCTCTCCTAATCCCTCCCTCTCTCTCTCTCTCTCAATTATCTCTCTCAGTCACTAACTCATTCTATCTCTCTCCCCTCTACCCTTAATAGTCTACCCTCTATCTCTCTCGCAATCCTCTATCATCTATCTCTCTCCCACTCCCTCTCTCTCTCTCTCTTTATCTATCTCCCTCTCACTCTCTCTCCCTTTGTCTTACTCCCTCTATCTTTTTCTCCTCTACCATTAACTGTATACAGTAAACCCTTAAAACCCTCTACCTTGGCTTGCCAATTCAGTAAAATTGGCAATAACTTGGCCTATTTAAAAAAATGGGTCCAAGAAATTGGGTCACCTATTAATTGACATCACTGGGAGACCCCATTTCTTGGAATCATTGTTTTCAAATAGACCACTACATTGCCAATTTCATCAAATTGGCTAGCTAGTGCACCTACTAGCTTGCCAATTTGGTGAAATTGGAAATGTAGTGGCATATTTGAAAAAATGGGTCCAAGAAATGGTATCTCCTAGTGATGTAAATAATCAAGAGATCCCATTTCTTGGACCCATTTTTTCAAGTAGGCCAAGTTAGGTTGCCAATTTGACCAAATTTACAAGCTACTAGTCCCACTATATTGCCAACTTGACTGAATTGGTAAGCTACTGGGCCCACTAGCTTTCCAATTAGGTGAAATTGGAAATGTAGTGGCCTATTTGAAAAAATGGATCCAAGAAATGGGGTCTCTCAGTGAAGTAAATTATCAAGAGATCCAATTTTTTCAAACAGGCCAAGTTATGTTGCCAATTTGGAGAAATTGGTAATGTAGTGGCAAAGTTAGGTTGCCAATTTGAGTGACTAAATTACCAAGCTAGTGGGCCCACAAGCTTTCCAATTTGGTGAAATTGGCAATGTAGTGGCCAAGTTAGGTTTCTAATTTGGTGAAATTGGAAATGTAGTGGCCTATTTGAAAAATTAGGTCCAAGGAATGGGGTCTCCTGGTGATTTACATCACTAGGAGACACCATTTCTTGGACCAATTTTTCAAACATGCCAAGTTAGGTTGCCAATTTCATTGATTTGGAAAGCTAGTGGGGTCTCTCTCTCTCTCTCACATCTCTCCCTTCCACCCCCTCTCCCTCTCCCAGGTCTCTCTCACTCACTCACTCCCTCTATCTCTCTCTCCCTCAAGTATTTCTCTCCCACCCCCTCTCCCTCTCTCAAGTCTCTCTCTCTCACTCAGTCTCTCTATCTCTCTCTCCTCTACCCTATACAATAAACCCTAAACCTTCAATTCTCAACCCTCAACCCTTAATCCCTCAGCCCTCAACCCTTAAACCCTAAACCCTCAACCCCTATACCATTTACCCTATACATTGGACCCTTAGCCCTAATCCTTCAACCATATACCCTCAAACTTATACCCTAATCCCTCTACCCTCAACACTTAACCTAAACCCTAAACCCTTAAAACATATACCCTCTACCCTTAACCCTAATTCCTTGACCCTATACCCTCAACCCAATACCCTAAACCATCAACCCTATAGGTCCTCAACCTTATATCCTCAATTCTCAACAATCTACCCTATACAACGGATCATCAACCCTCATATATATTTTTCCCTCTATCCATCCCTCCCTCTCTACCCTAATCCCTCAACCCTATGCCCTCAACCCTTAAACCCTTAAACACTCAACCCTAAACCCTCAACCCTTAAACCCTCTACCCTTTACCCTCTACCCTCAACCAAATACCCTCTACCCTTGACCCTATTCCTTCCACACTTAAACCCTTAAAACCAAGTAAACTCTCTATTGTAATCCCTCAACCCTTAAACCCTCAACCCTCTACCCTCTACCCTCTACCCTCAACCCTTAAACCCTAATTCCTCAACCCCTATACCCTCTACCCTATACATTGGAAACTCAACCCTAATCCTTCAACCATATACCCTTAACCCTCTACCCTCAACCTTAAACCCTCAACCCTTAACCCTTAAAATCTAAACCCTTAAAACATCTACCCTCTATCCTCTACACTATACATTAAACCCGCAACCCTCATTTCTCAGCCATCAAACCTCAATCTCTCAACTCTCAACGCTTAAATCCTAAACCCTCAACCTCTATACCCTCTACCCTCTACATTGAACCTTCAAACCTAATAATTCAACCATATAACCTCAAAAATATACCCTGAACCCTTTACCCACAACCATTAACCCTCAACTATTAAACCTTCTACCATCTACCCTCAAACCTAATCCCTCAACCCTATACCCCCAACCCAAAACCCAAAACCATCAACCCTATAGGTCCTCAACCCTCTACCCTATACATTGGATCCTCATTCCTCATATATCTATGTCCCTCCCTCCTCTTATCTCCTTCTCTCTACCTCTCTTATCCCTCCATTGCTCCCTCCATCCATACCTCCCTCTCTACCCCAATCCCTAAACCCTCAACCCTTCAACCCTTAAACATAAGTAAAATCTCTGCCCTAACTGCTCAACCTGTTAGCTATCAAAAATGTAGGTTTGAACCATGAGAGGTTTCTAGGCTCTCACAACATTTCAATGTAATAGACAAGGACAAAAGACTTGAAACTTCTACTCTTCAGGTGCTGCTAGACCTAAGTGGGTATACCTATAACAATGAAGCAGACTTCACTTTTTTTTATTTCTTAAAGTAATTTACCCACACAGGAAAATGTGAGTGGATAAATGAGTTTTATTCTCATACAAATTGTATAAGAAATATCAAGGCTAAAATTTAATACGTTCATGTGTAAAAATGAATGAAACTTAACAGTAGAATGGTAGAGACTAGTGCCTTATTGGGTGTGCAAAGTCAAATGAAAGATCTGAAATAAGTTACTTCTTTCTAGCAGATACTCTAATTATTTGGCATATAAATTTGAGTTTATAACTTGTATAAACATGAAAGAATATGATTACCAAGCTCTTCTTAATGATCCAAATGAGATTCCGTAATTACTATGATTAACTAAAAGGATTTAATCTTTCCATGAAAGAACCAATTAATCAAATCATATAGATACAACAAGTGTGCATGGATAAACTAAAAACTATCCTTGATATATTAGTTTAAATAATTAGAAAACATCAACCTTGGAGACAACTTCAACAATACTTTCAATTAACACAACAAACAATTGATACTAGAAATAAACCACCAAATCAAATGACTTCCATTGATATCTCCCTTGTTTCAAACATGTATCATAGTTTCAAAATTGCTAAACATTGTAATTTGTTATATTTTTATTTGATGTCTTTATGTCCTTATTCGCTGCCAAAAATGGGTATTTATACATTAGAAACACAAAAGGACACATCATTTCATATTCAAATCTTAGGAAATTATTTCATTCAGGATTTTACTAACATTCAACAAAGATCTGCTATGACATCCTATGGTTTCCTCGACAGTTTGAATCTCTCTGACTATCAATAGATCATATGTCGCTAGGTTGTCCTACAGTTTTACCGACATTCTGAGTCTCCCTGATAGTTTTGTCCCTTCAGTCTTGAATATGTTGCTAAGACTCCCACCTTTGCAAACCTATCACTGTGACATTGGGGGTCAGGCAGACACTCCACTTCTTACATTGTGTCTTGCCAAAAAGTTTCCTTCGGTCTATTTCTCTCATGAATTCTGATAGCCGAGACATAATGATTTTCTTGCCGATGGAAGAACACTTAGTGTGACCTTTTTAGCTCTCTCCGATGAAGTCTGTCTCACCGATGAATTTCATTATCAATGAGACCATGAATATTGCCAAGTCCCTTTACCGATGTAGTTCTTCCACAGCGACATGGTGGGTTGGTAAGACTTCCTCGAACTCACCCCAATAACATTATACTACTGAAAAAATCCACCTTCGCTTTATCAACAAGATTGGATGAATGTTGTGGGACTTCACTCTAACAACCCAAGTCTGGTTGATATAGTTCTTTGTGCTTCGATCGGTAAAACACATATGTGCTCGATATGACTCACCCTGATGAACATTATCTTGCCAATAGAATCCTTCTTCATTGAGACTGTAAACTACATCATGCCAATATGAATCCTCAGATGAAATCATATCTATAATAAATTCTTGACCTCTTTCCGATAGACTAAAAAAGAATATGCATTAGTACAAAATGGTTTTTTTCGATTGGTGAAACCTGCAACATGTTATGCCGATATGGTTTATACATTGAAATGCTCAAGGTTAGGTGAATTCTATAGGACCAAATGATGAGAACAAACTTAAAACATGGTCAAATATGTTATGCAAAGTGGATTATTATGCTTATGGGATGGGCATCTTAGGAAACTCATGAGTATAGATTGCCATAAAATTTTCAAAATTTTATAGTTCTAACAATGGCTACATCTAGGGATGAATGATTGTGAGATCATTGCAAGGATCCAAATCTCTAGGTGATTAAACTAAAATTTCAAGGTTATGGACTAGCGAGCAGGATGGAATGAATGGAAGTGGAAATGAACATGATCCTATACTACTATACATGGAAAGATTTATTTTGAACGAAGGAATGTTAGGATTGTCCATGTACTAGCAATTCCTGTTCATTTTTATTTCTTAAACTATTGTGGATGGAAAAAAAAATTGAGAGGATTGTTAAGAGTTTTCTATGCACTGGCAACCCTTATTCCTCGGTATTGTTTAAGAGAAAAATTGCTTCAAGAATTTCCCATGTACATGAAACTCTTGTTCTTCACTAGTCATGTTCTATAAGTAATATGAATCTTCTCCCTTCTTACCAACAACAACAAAGGGTCCCATCCATAGAGCTTCAAATTTCCCATGTTTTCCTTTCTCCTAACACCTTGCATTCCACATTAGCACTAGATCATTTTCTTCAAATTTTCTATCTTTTTCTCTTCTATCAAATAAGTACTTCATTTGTGCCTGCAACTTCACATTTTGGTTTTGAGCTACTCTTCTTATCTTATTAAGCTCTACCAGCTGCTCCATTCTTTCTTCCATTGGTTCTAGAATATCTATATCTTCCTAAAGGATAAATTTGTAAACTGGTAACAAATTTTGTAAAGGCATCCTAGCTTGTGTTCCATATACCAATTCAAATAGGGATTTTCCAATCACCTTTTTCATAGTTATCCTATCAGCCCACACAACCATCTTCAATTTTGAATCACAAGCCTTTTTATTCCCACCTAGCATTATCCTTTTGATTTTTAGAAGACTCTTGTTGTTGGACTCTACCTAACCATTAGCTTGCAAATGGTAAGGAGCTACATAAGAAATAGTGATACCATGCGAACTAAAAAAATATTTGAACTCATCAAATCTAAAACACATCCCATTATCTGTAATTAATCTTAATGGTGTACTAAATCTGGTAATAATGTTATCCATTTAAAAATTGATCACAACTTTACTGGTTGCTTGCTTGGTTGGAATTGCCTCTACCATTTGGTGAAGTAATTAGTAGCTGCCAGTATCCACTTATTTCCTCCACTTGATTTCTCTTGTATCTCCCCAATAAAATCAATTCCCCACTAATGAAAAGGGACTTCAACCTGTAAAGGTCTATGTGGTAAAGCTCCATGGTACTTCCTTTTCACCAAGAACTTTTGGCATGCTTCACATCTTCTTACATATGAAAAAGAATCATTAAAGACTTTTGGCCAGTAATAACCTACCTTGAGAATCTTATGTGCAATTGTCTTTACAAAATAATGGCCTCCACAGACCCCTTCATGCGTCTCTCTTAAAACATTCTTGGCTTGTGACTCATCTAGACATAGCAACAACATCCCGTCCCTATTTTTCCACAACAAATCACCTTCCATGAACACATATTTAGATGCTTGAAACTTCAAAATTATTCTCTGATTATCACTTAATCCTTCATGGAACTTCATGTTTCTAAGGTAATACAGGATATCTATGTACCAAGGAGTATGCTCAATACTCGCAATTGCATTTCCTTCATCTTTTTCATTACAAATTTGATTTGCTTCAATACTTGTTTCTAACATTAACTTGGCTAGGCATTGACCTCTTACTTATTTGGTGATTTGTATTTCCATATCAAATTCTCTAATGTTATTAATACATCTACATCTCTTTCTAGTTACTTCTGACTATGTCAAGATATCTTTAATAGCTGCATTAGGGACATAAGTAATCACTTTGGCTCCAACAAGATACAGTCTAAAAGTCTTTGTGGGTTTTACCAATGCAAACACTTATTTTTCCATTATATCATATTTCAATTCTAACCACTGCAATGACTTGCTGAAAAAAGACATCGGTTGCTCATGACCTTCCTCATTCTTTTGTAACATAACAACAACTATAGTGTGCAATGAAGTAGATGAAAATATTTGAAAGGGTTTTGCAAAATATGGAGATTTAAGGGTAGGGGCTTCTTTGATGGCCTTTTTCATGGATATAAAAGCTTCCAGTGCTTCTATTTTCCAATCTATTTTTTGTCCCTTCCTTAATATTTTTGATATGGGCTTAGTGATTTTAGCAAAATTATACATGAATCTCATAACAAAGTTGATCTATCAAAAAAATGATTGGATAGCCTTGATAGTTTTAGGAATAGGGATTTTATCTATGGCCTCAACCCTCTTAGGATCTATTCTAATTCCCTCCTTTGACATAATATGTCCTAAGTGTTTTCCCTCTGTGACTGGAAAATGAATTTTTTTAGGGTTCAGACTAATACCATATTCTAGAGATTTAATAAATATTTTTTCCAGATGTTCTACATGATCTTTATCCCTTTTTGAATAAGTAGTAAGGTCATCTTGATATACTACCATTATAGCATTAATCAAGTCTACAAATGCTACATCCATAGCTCTTTGAAAGGTTTCACCTTCATTTGTGAGACCGAATGGAATTATAACATAAATATATGTTCCCCATGGGGTTGTAAAAGTTATCTTGTACTGCTCAGATTCTTTGACTTTGACCCAA
Organism: Sequoia sempervirens; assembly: GCA_007258455.2. Lineage (NCBI taxonomy): Eukaryota > Viridiplantae > Streptophyta > Pinopsida > Cupressales > Cupressaceae > Sequoia > Sequoia sempervirens. The sequence goes on from VDFB02075321.1 coordinate 26,775,939, forward strand.
TTGTAACCAAAGAACCCATCCATCATAGATAACAGCTTACACCCTATTACTTTATGTAGTACAACCTCCATATTACATAGAGGGTAATTATCCTTGAGGGATGCCACATTTATATTTTTGAAGTCCACACATAATCTGATATCCCCATTCTTCTTCCTCATAGGAACCAGGTTCAAAACCCATGTTGAATGCCTGATTGGTTTGATGATACCACCATCTCTAAGCTTTTCCAATTCCTCCTGCATTTTTGTGTCCAATGTTGGGTTAATAGGTCTTTGCTTCTGCCTAAATGGCTTTGCATCTGGTTTCAACAAGATTTCATGTTGAAACAAATATTCCCTATATGCTTTGAGATCTTCATAAGACCATGCAAAAAATGTTTATATTTTCTCAATAATGCAATCAATATTCTTTGAATTGTCAGACTTATTTTCTTCACAATATATACCTTTCTTGGTGCTAGCTTAGTCCCTAAATTGACCTCTTCAATATCTTCCCTCTTGACTAGTGTCTGCTTCATGAGGGACTGATCATTTCCATCATATACCCTCTCTAATGCTACTAGCACTTTGGGAAGCTTATTAGCTCTAAGTTGTAAGACCTCCTTCCTGAATATTGTCTTCTTTCCATCTACTTCTTCAACAAAGGCATTGAAATCAATTTCTTGAGCTTCATATTGATCTATACAATGAAGAAATTTTAGGAGGTCAGCATCATCATTAAAAACCTACCAACTGTATATATTTTTAGACAAAATGGGTCTTGTTTTGAACTCAATTTGAGACACTCCATCTAGTGTGTTGTCATCTCTTCTTAGCGCTACATTGGCTAAAAAGTCTGCCATTATGTTTTTCAACCTATCAATCCACTCAATAGAGAAAGCGTCAAAAAACTCAATTGTGTCCCATACAACATTCCTATATTGCTTTAGCCTTTTGTGTTTTGCTGCAGATTTTGATTTAACTTGAGAAACAACTAGCTCAGAATCCCCTAGAATAGCTAGCAGCTTGATTATATGCTTTACAACCATATTAAAACCTATTAATAAAGCTTCATACTGTTCCATGTTGTTCGTACATTCAAATGCCAAAAAAATAATTATTTAAATGTAACTCCTTCAGGTGAAACAAATACTATTCCTGCTCCATTTCCTTCTTGGCTACATGCTCCATCAAAATACATTTTCCACACGTCATCACAATTTTTTGCAACATATTTATCAATTGGATCAACATTGACTAATTCTCGCTGGGTTGGTTCTATCTTAAAATTTCCAAGATCCACATCACAAAAGAAATTGACTTGATCCTGAGGTACACAATCTAGAATTGGGTTCATCCTTGGCTCCCTATATAGCTTAACTTCCTATCCATTCATTGGAATTGTTGCATAAGATAAATCAAATTGGACATTTCCTCCAACTGCTACTATCCACTATCTTGATAGAAGCATCCCAAACTAAGGAGGGGTATCAATTATAGTTATATCTATATTGTAAACCACCTGAGGATAAGTAGCTAGTTTGACTTCAACATATTTCATAACACCTACTACTGGAACATGCCTCCTATCCATTGCATAGCACTTCCCTCCATTAGTATCTATCCACATGCCAAGCTATTTCATAACTCCCACTGGCATGATATTGATAGTAGCATCAGAGTCTATCATGCAATTCCTCAATAGTTTGTTGTTTATAAGTAGTGTGGTGAAAAAAGGATCAACTTATGGGGAATTTACCAATACATCATTTAGACACACTTATGGGAAAATCACCTTCTCTTGCTTATTAACCATTTTAGTGGCCATCTGATTTTTAGAACTTGTACTTTTCTCATTTCCATTTGATATCAATTGAATTGCACTATCCCTGTACTCCTTAATTCTCATCATCTCAAGCAATGGTACATACATTTTTACCTGAGATAAAGACTGAGAGAAGTCAAAAGAAGAACCCTCTACCTTAATTATTTTCTTTTGCTCTAATTTTTCTCCTTTATTTTCTTCCTTCTAGATAGGCTTCTACTTTTCTTTGTATAATCCTTTATTCTCCTCCTTTGGGGAAAGCATCTGTTCATTCTTATCATGTTGCATAATTTTTGTTTTCTTCAAAACTCTTTGTGTTACTTCTCTTTCTTTCATAAATATTCCCCTGGGAACACTTTCCTTTTCATTCGCTATCCTATTTCTCAACCAATACTTGCTCTTTGCTTGTTCAAATGTAGCAATGGTTAACCTTTTTATTTCCTCATCAGTGGGTCTCCTTATATTTCAATGAGCAGGCACCTCAATGGAGTATTGTTCTACATGACTTTCTTCAAAATCAGAAAAAACTTGTTGTTCAGCCATGTGTACATTGCACCTTTGATTTGAAACATTGTACTCACAACCATCATCTTTTTAAGATGAATATTTTTCCTCAATAGGATGAAAAGTATTTGAGGTCAAATACACTATGTGATCCTCTCCATTGTTACCTACTAACATTCCTTCTTCCTACAATTCTTGGGCTACAACACAGTGATCTAGGGAATGTGGCCCATCGAAACCTTCACACCAAAGATTATTATTGACCATATATGCTCCCTTGTTCCTTAATGAATTAGGTGTTTCTTTGTTCCTAGGTCTATCTATTACAGGTTTTCCATCCTTAAAATTTGTATTGTAATGCATGTCATGTAACCAAGGTCTCTCATTTATGTACATGTTCTCCTATTTGTACTGATAATTATTGACTTGCTGAGGAACCCTAGGATTATCTCTCTTACTGATCATCCCAACAACCTTCCTATTGTTTTCAATGGTTAGTGCTATCTTTTCGGCTTCAACTAAATCAGTTGGAAACCTATTTATTATTTCATACCCTATTTTTGGATCGAATGCATTCAAATAAATACTCAATGCTACAGAGTCTGGAAAATTTGACCCAAGTGATATCTTATTCTGTAATTTGTTGAATCTCTGGTTAAAATAATAAATTGACTCATTATGATTTTTTTGAATCCGTACTAATTCATGAAAAGTACCATTTGGTGCACATAAATTTCCATATTGTTCAAGAAATCGATCCTAAAATTCTTGGATAGAATCAACAGAATTTGTTGGCAGGCTATTGAACCAATACCTAGCTTCTTCAGTGAGTGACATCATGAACAAACTCATATATAAATCTTCATATGGTATATGCAAATCTTGGACAAAAGCATTAAAATTCCTAAAATGATTTTCAGCAGTAATTTCACTACTCCTTGTAAACTTAGGAACAAGACTTCTCCAACTATTATCCATAGGGTAAGGATATAATTGAAACCTTGTCAAATCAAACTGTATAATCATTTTTGTGTATTGTTGAGGGGGAGGGTTATGCAAGTGTTGATATTGGTACACTAGATTATTGTATTGTGTATGAAGATATGGCACATATTGTTGATCATGAGGTGGTTGTGCTTTTGTGTGTTGTGATGCGGTATATGGTGGATGGTTTAGCTACATCTATTGATTTCCTATATGATTTTGAGGAGCCTTTGGCTGATTTGATGGCCCTGCATTATTGTTTCCTTGCTTATGAGGTAGTATATACTTTGAAAGACTAGTTGTCTGAGCATTAATTTGGGCTTTCTCCAATTTCAAGTCTTGGAGTTCCTTTATCTTTTGGTGCCTCTGTTGTTCTAGTTCTGCTTTTGCTCTTTCTACCTCTTGTTTCTGAAACTCCAACTGTATTTCTAATTCTTTATCAGTCAAGAACTCAAAATTTTCTTGAGGGGTTACATTATCAATAGGCTCATTTTGGTTACCCTCCTTTCTTTGATCATTTTTCTATTGATACTTGATTCCTTTAGCTTCAAGTTTAACATCAAATTCCACCTGTTTCTGAGGATTATAAAAAGGATTTATTTTTTCTTTGGGAGTACAAGGTTCTCAGCTTGAACTATCTCTCCATGTATCATAACGGTCATATGTCTCACAATGTGGTCTTGATGCTTTGTCTTTGTGTGTTATGCACATGTAATCAACTATCTTCTTACCCTTATCATCCTTATGTGTCCACTTACTATTGCTAGCAGGACCTCCTTTGTGTTGGGAACTTCTACCATTCATATTGAATAGATGCAATTTTTTTGTCAGAGTTACCACTCACTTTCTTAAAAGTGAGAAAGTGTTTGTTGTTTCTTATTCCCAGCAGAGTCTATACAGGATTTATGACTCTATGACTAAGGATCTAACTCTAAGTTGACTCCCTAGCAGAGTCACCAATTCGTTAGCTCTCAAAAATGTAGGTTTGAACTATGAGAGGTCGCTAGGCTCTCACAAAGCTTCAGGGTAACAGACAAGGCCAAAAGACTTGGACCTTCTACTCTTCAGGTGCTGCTAGACCTAGGCGGGTATACCTATAACAATGAAGCAAACTTGACTTTTATTTATTTCTTAAAGTAATTTACCCACATAGGCAAATGGGAGTGCATAAATGAGTTTTATTCTAGTACAAATGAGATTCCCTAATTACTATGAGTTTTATTTTAGGTGGGTTTCCTTCTTCTTAATGATCCAAATGAGATTCCCTAATTACTATGACTGACTAAAAGGATTTAATCTTTCCTTGAAAGAACCAATTAATAAAACCATACAAATACAACAAGTGTACACTGATAAACTAAAAAGTATCCTTGATATATCAGTTTAAATAATTAGAAAACATCAACCTTGGAGACAACTTCAGCAATACTTTCAATTGATACAACAAACAATTGATACTAGAAATAAGCCACCAAATAAAATGACTTCCATTGATATCTCCCTTGTTTCAAACATGCATCATAGTCTCAAAATTGTTAAACATTGTAATTTGTTGTATTTTTATTTGATAATTTGTTGTCCTTATTCGTTGTCAAAAATGGGTATTTATACATCAGAAACACGAAAGGACATGTCCTTTTCTATTAAAATCTTAGGCAGTTATTTCATTCGGGCTTTTACAACCGTTCAGCAAACATCCGCTATGACATCCTATAGTTTCCCCGACACTCTAAATCTCTCCAACCATCAACATATCATATGTCGCTAGGTTGTCCTATAGTTTTACCGACATTCTGAGTCTCCCCAATAGTTTTGTCCCTTCAGTCTTGAATATGTCACTATGACTCCCACTGATGCAAACCTATCACTATGACACTAGGGGTCGAGTAGACACTCCACCACTTACATCGTGTCTTGCCAAAAAATTTCCTTCGATCTATTTCTTTTTTCAATTCTGATCACCAAGACATAATGATTTTCTTGCTGATGGAAGAACACTCGGTGTGACCTTCTTATCTCTCTTTGATGAAGTATGTCTCGCTGATGAATTTCATTATTTGCGAGACCATGAATATCACTAAGTCCCTTTATCGATGTAGTTCTTACATAGTGACATGGTGGGTCGGGATGACTTCCTTGAACTGACCCTGATAACATTATACTATTGATAGAATCCACTTTTTATTTATTAGCAAGACTGGATGAATGTTTTAGTACTTCACTCCAATGGCCCAAGTCTTGCCGATATAGTTCTTTGTGCTTGGATAAGTGGTACAGGAGCACCTACCTTAAAAATAAGAAAAATTTAATGTATTGCTTTTAATATTTTTGTTTTGTTTTGTAATGGTCTCATACACCATTGATAAGGTGTAAGGGGACCTTCTTGAAGCTTAGGTTTAATTTTGAATAAATTAGGAATCAGTTTGTAGGCGTTTCCTGAAGTTTTGGCTGAAATTCGAAAACATAGTGTGTTTTCAAACGCGTGATTTTTGGCCACTTTTGAGCTCGAGTTTTAAACCTAACTGATTTTTTTCGGTTTGGGAAGAAGGAACCCGACATTTTGAGCAGATGTGTGGTATTATGATGATGGCAGTTGTGAAAAATAAAGAGGAACAAACATTTTTTTGTGAACAAATCTGGTTTTTCTGTTTTTGTTGGCGTGGCAGTAATATTTGAAATGGAATAAGTCTTTTCTTAGTTTCTGTGGCATGTAAATCATCTTTGTAAAGTTTTGTTTTTGGATCTTTAAACAGTTTTTCCATCACTTTTTGTATTTTATTAAATCTGTTTTTCTTTATTTCTGTTTTTGACTGGTGAAATAAACTAGAAACATGGAGTGTTAGTGTTGTTTTTGCTCGCACCAGGCAGTATGGACACAGGGGAAGCAATGCTAGGCTCCAAACATGTAAATAGTGTACATAAAGTAGTCATTAGAGTTTCCTTTTGCAAGTTGGAGGTCTGTTTCTAGGCGAGTTGGGAACCCGACTAGAAAATATAGTCAAGAGAGCAAATTCCCAACGTGGCAGGGGTGGTATTTTTAAAATCTGATTTGTATTGTGATTGCAGACAGTGCTAAGGAGGTGTGGAATAGTAAAAAAAAGTTTCTTTAATGCTTTTGTGGTCAGAAAAGGCATAATAGGCCAATGAAGAGCCTTAAGAAACCCTAGGTTACCCTAGGTTGCATTTTTCCCCTATACGGGCAGAGAAAGGCATCCATCTCCAAAGAAGCTGTCAGAGCTTGGGAAAAGAACTAGAGAAACAATAAAAAGATTGGCACAATTAGAGGGAATAGAAGAGTTCTAGCCTTTTCCTTTGAGTTGAGAGGGCTAAAAGGGTTTGAGGCTTGTAGCCTGCCCAAGAACCAAGAACTCTATTTTTCAGGAAACCAATGGAGAACGAAAGCTTGGTGATTGCGTAAGCATTGGAAAAGATGACTTTGGAGACTTTGGAAAGTGCCACACACCCCTGTAACAATGTTGGCAGAATGGAGGAGTGACTGGTCTTTTGAGGAATAAAAGGCTAGATAGTGCACAGTTTGAAGGAAGAATTCCGAAAGAAGAAGAGGTTGTAGAGGAAGATAAGACCCCTGAACCTGGCCCCATATTGAAGGAGGAGCCTTTCTTCAAGGCATTAAAAGCTTTGAGTGGAAAATCACTTGAAGGAGTGCCACTATTTAGTGGAAAGATGGAACCTGACTTAGTCATGGACTGGATAGAAGGAATGGAGAACCACTTCAAATGTGATGGAGTTACAGAAGCACAAAAGGTGAAGGTTGCAAAGTCAAGATTGAGAGGATCAGCATTAACTTGGTGGAAGTTTGTCCAGACTGAAAGGGAGAAACAGGTAAGCAGCCTATATCAACCTGGAAAGGAATGGTTGCTAAAGTGAAAGAAGCTTATATGCCAGATGATTATGAAATTCAACTACACAAGAAGAGGCAGAGTTTAAGACAAAAAGAACTAGATGTAAACACCTACACAGAAGAGTTTCAAAAGCTTTGTTTGAGATCGAATGTGGCAGAAGATGAGAGCCTAAAAGTGGCTAGATACCTAAATGGTTTGAAGTGGAATATACAGGAAGAGATGGCTTTGCTCAGCCCCAAGATAGTCCACCAATGTTATCAACTAGCTATCAAGATTGAAGAGAGGAACAAAAGGAAGCATGATCAGTCCTCTAAGGGTAGAGGAAGAGGCAGAGATCAAAAAGGACAGTGTGGAGGTTACCAAGGAAGAGGTGGTGACCAAAGAAGACAAGGAGAATCAAAGCTTACTGAGCATGGAGGTGAAACCTCATCAAGAGGAGGTTTTAATAGAGGAAGAGGACCTCAAGGAGGTTCAAACAGAGGTAGAGGAGCATGCAGAAGTAACTCTTACTTTGCCACCATGAAGTGTTATAACTGCAATCAGCTAGGACATCCAGCTTATAGGTGCCTGGAAAAAGCTTCATCTAGCAATGAGAAAAGAGTAGCTTATGCACAAGAGGACACCGTGAGTGTAAAGACACCTGAGATCAGTCACATAGAATCAGAAGCAGGTGAAAATCTGATGTTTAATAGAGTGCTGATCAGACAACCGGTTAAGGAAGAACGCAAGCAAAGGAGATCTTTGTTTCGAGCAAGGTGCAAAATACTTGGAAAGGTATGCAAAGTTATTGTAGATTCTAGTTCTACGGACAATATAATATCTAAGGAGGCAGTAAATAAGTTGAAATTGTAGAAGGTACCTCATTCCAATCCCTACAAAGTCACATGGTTGAACAAAGGGTAGAGTGTCTTAGTGAATGAGCAGGTTACCGTGGAATTTTCAATAGGAGGCTACAAAGACAAGCTGATTTGTGATGTGCTACCCATGGATGCATGCCATCTTCTTCTTGGCAAGCCGTGGCAATATGATAGAGGTGTTGTATATCATGGAAAGGAAAACACCATTGAGTTCACAAAAGATGGAAAACCATTCAAGCTGCAATCATTGGTTGAAGAAGATGAGGGGCAGTCCAAGGTTCCAAACATTGTGTTGAGCAGTGGTAAAGAATTCATCAAGGATCTACACCAAGGGAATGAAGGATATGTGGTCCTAATACAGTCCAAAGAGGAAGAAAACGCTGAGAAGACAGTCATACCTGAAATAGTTCAAAGGATGCTAGAAAAATATAACAGCATTGTGAGTGATGGAACACCATCCACTCTACCACCCAAGAGAGCAATAAGTCATCAAATTGACTTCATACCTGGAGCCTCATTTCCTAACAAAGCAGCATACAAACTGACCCCTGAGCAGAACAAAGAGGTGGCTAGACAAGTGGAAGAGTTGCTGAATCAAGGTCTGATTCAAAAGAGTATTAGTCCATGTGCAGTCCCAGTTGTTTTGGCAACAAAAAAAGGAGGTAAATGGAGACTTTGTACTGATTCTAGAGCAATAAATAGAATCAAAATTAGGTACATATTTCCAATACCTAGGATTGAAGATTTATTAGATTTCCTTGTAGGTGCAAAGTTTTACACTAAGCTAGATCTTAAGAGCGGGTATCACCAAATCAGAATTAAGAAAGGTGATGAATGGAAGACAAATTTTAAGACAAACGATGGTTTATATGAGTGGAAAGTGATGCCATTTGGCCTCTCGAATGCCCCTAGCACGTTCATGAGACTAATGAATGAGGTGCTTAAAGATTTCATTGGGATTTTTGTGGTAGTCTACTTGGATGACATACTAATTTTTAGTAAGACAGCAGAAGAACATTTGAAGCATGTAGAGATGGTACTCAAAAGGTTGCAAGAAGAACAGTTGGCAATCAACCTTGAGAAGTGTGAGTTCTTCAAACAAGAGCTTGTGTATCTAGGCTTTGTGGTATCTCAAGGAACGTTGAAGATGGATCCAAGTAAGGTAGAAGCTATCCTAAACTGGCCTACACCAACCACAATAACTAGGTAAGGATTTTTCATGGTTTGGCTCAGTTTTATAGGAAGTTTATAAGAAATTTTAGTGGTATATGTGCACCAGTGTTAGATACAATCAAGGATGGTCAGAAAACAAAGTTTAAGTGGACACTAGAGGCTGATAAAGGGTTTGAAAAGTTGAAAAAAGAAGTGGCAACACAACCTATCTTGTTATTGCCTAGTTTTGATAAATTGTTTACAGTTGAGTGTGATGCAAGTGGAGTAGCAGTAGGAGGAGTCCTTAGTCAAGAAGGTAGACCTGTAGCCTTCTTTAGTGAGAAACTTAATGAAGCTAAGCAAAAATACTCCACCTATGATCTATAACTCTATGCTTTAGTGTAGTCCCTTAGGAAATGGAGACATTATTTGCTGTCCAAATAATTTGTGGTCTTCATGGATAACCAAGCACTCAGTTATATCAATACCCAGGAGAAGTTAAGCAATAGGCACTTGAAATGGATGGAGTACATTCAAGCTTTCACATTTACCATTAAGCATAAGAAGGGACAGCAAAACAAAGTGGCAGATGCATTAAGCAGGAGGATGTTGACAGTCCCAGAGATACAGCTAAAAAGGATAGGATTGCAAAGTTTTAAGGATCTCTATGGTGATGACGAAGACTTTTTCGAAGCCTACAAGGTATGTTCAGACTTTGCAAATCATTTTCACAGTCAATATGCTGAGTATACATTGAAAAATGGGTTGTTATTCAAGGGAAATCTGTTATGTGTACCAAGAGGATCAATGAGAGAAAATTTGATCCAAGAGAAACACAATGGCAGTCTTAGTGGGCATTTTGGTATTAACAAAAATTTGGAGCTGGTAAAAAGGTTTTACTATTGGCCTAAGTTAGCACGAGATGTCATAAAGTATGTTGAACAGTGTGTTATTTGCATGAAATCAAAAGGGGGAACTAGCAATGCTGGGTTATATCAGCCTTTGCCTATTCTGAACAGACCATGGGAATGTGTGAGTATGGATTTTATGGTGGGTCTTCCCAAGATTAAATCAGGTTTTGACAGTGTTTTTGTAGTTGTGGACAGATTTAGCAAGATGAGTCACTTTATTCCTTGCAAAACTACACATGATGCAAGCTATATTGCCCATCTCTTTTTCAGGGAAGTTGTGAGAATCCCTGGATTGCCATTGAGCATTGTCTCAGATAGGGATGTAAAATTCATGAGTCATTTCTGGAAAACACTATGGAGCAGATTGGGAACTAATTTGTCATTTGGATCAGCTTACCATCCTTAGACCGATGGTCAAACTGAGGTGGTTAACAGAGTGTTAGGTAACCTATTGAGGTGCTTGAAAAAGGAATATGGACAGACCTGGGATATGGTGATTTCCCAAGCGGAATATGCATACAATGACAGTGTGAACAGAACTATAGGAAAAATCCCATTTGAAGTTGTGTATGGAATGCATCCACGAGGAGTTTGTGAGCTCAGATACCTTGGAACAATGGAGAATAGGAGTGAACATGCAGAAGACTTCACTCAAACCATGAAGGAGATTCATGAGCAAGTTAAGAGGACAATCACAACAGCAACACAAAAGTTGAAGAACAAAGTTGATGAGACAAGAAGAGATGTGCAATTCCAGGTGGGTGATTATGTGATGGTTCACCTCAACAAATCCAGATTGCAGAAGGGGATGTCCACCAAATTGCAAATGAAACAGGTAGGACCATGCAAGGTGATAGCCAAGTATGGCAAGAATGCTTACAAGGTGGAGTTACCATCCGATTTGGGCATATCTCCGGTGTTCAACATTGCTGATTTGATCAGATCTAAAGGTACAGTCAATGAAGAAGTTTAGAACAGTCAAGAAATATTTTAGGATATCAGTAATATACCCCTTCCAAGTCAAGAGAAAGCTCAGGCAGAGAAGGTCTTGGAGTCCAGGGTGAAGAAAGCAACAAGGAATAAGGTATACATGGAGCACCTTATCAAGTGGAAGAGCAAACCTGACTCAGAGGCTACATGGGTACAAGAGGATCAATTCAAGAAGCTTGGAATTGACCTGAAACTGATACCACCTTCCATTTCTTCATCTTTGTAGTGAGAGGGGGAGAATGGTGCAAGAGCACCTACCTTAAAAACAAGAAAATTTTAATGTATTGCTTTTAATATTTTTTTTTTGATTTTTAATGGTATCATACACCATTGATAAGGTGTAAGGGGACCTTCTTGAAGCTTAGTTTTAATTTTGAATAAATTAGGAATCAATTTGTAGGCGTTTCTTGAAGTTTTGGCTGAAATTCGAAAACACAGTGTGTTTTCAAACGCGTCATTTTTGGCCACTTTTGAGCTCGAGTTTTAAAACATACTGATTTTTTTTCGGTTTGGGAAGAAGGAGCCCGACATTTTGAGCAGATGTGTGGTATTTTGATGATGGAAGTTGTGAAAAATAAAGAGGAACAAACATTTTTTTTGTGAACAAATCTGGTTTTTCTATTTTTGTTGGCGTGGCAGTAATATTTAAAATGGAATAAGTCTTTTCTTAGTTTCTATGGCATGTAAATCATCTTTCTAAAGTTCTGTTTTTGGATCTTTAAACGGTTTTTCCATCGCTTTTTGTATTTTATTAAATCTATTTTTCTTTATTTCTATTTTTGACTGGTGAAATAAACTAGAAACATGGAGTGTTAGTGTTGTTTTTGCTCGCACCAGGCAGTATGGACACAGGGGAAGCAATGCTAGGCTCCAAACATGTAAATAGTGTACATAAATTAGTCATTAGAGTTTCCTTTTGCAAGTTGGAGGTCTGTTTCTAGGCGAGTTGGGAACCCGGCTAGAAAATACAGTCAAGAGAGCAAAATCCCAACGTGGCAAGGGTGGTATTTTTAAAATCTGATTTGTATTGTGATTGCAGACAGTGCTAAGGAGGTGTGGAACAGTAACCAAAAGTTTCTTTAATGCTTTTGTGGTCAGAAAAGGCAGAATAGGCCAATGAAGAGCCTTAAGAAACCCTAGGTTACCCTAGGTTGGATTTTTCCCCTATACCGGCAGAGAAAGGCATCCATCTCCAAAGAAGTTGTTAGAGCTTGGGAAAAGAACCAGAGAAACAATAAAAATATTGGCACAATTAGAGGGAATAGAAGAGTTCTAGCCTTGTCCTTTGAGTTGAGAGGGCTAAAAGGGTTTGAGGCTTGTAGCCTGCCCAAGAACCAAGAACTTTGTTTTTCAGGAAACCAATGGAGAACGAAAGCTTGGTGATTGTTTAAGCATTGGAAAAGATGAATTTGGAGACATTGGAAAGTGCCACACACCCCTGTAACAACGTTGGCATAATGGAGGAGTGACTAGTCTTTTGAGGAATAAAAGGCTAGATAGTGCAAGTGGAAGAAAGAGTACCAAATAATGTTTTGTAGCAGCAGATTGCAATGATAGCAGGGTTGATAAAGTGAACTGGGGGTGCCTCAAAGGTAGAGGACCTATAGGTTGTAGGGTGAAAGACTCAACACCTTACGAGTTCTTAGATCAAGAACTCAAAGTAGTGAGATAGTATTTTCTCAATAAGTAAGACACATATGTGCTCGATATGACTCACCCCGATGAACATTATTTGCCAATAGAATCCTTTTATCATTGATACTATGAACTACATCATGCTGATATGAATCCTCAGATGAAATATTTTTAGTAAGACATTCCCAACCTCTTGTTGATAGACTAAAAAAGAATATGCATTATTACAAAATATTTTTTTGGATCGGTGAGACCTGCAACATGTTATGCCGATATGGTATATACATTCAAGTGCTCAGGGTTAGGTGAATTCTATAGGACCAAATGATGAAAACAAACTTAAAACATGGGAAAATATGTTATACAAGGTGGATTCTTATGATTACGGTATGGGCATCTTAGGAAACTCATGAGTATAGACAACCATTAAATTTTCAAAATTTTACAATTCTAACACAACCCTCAACCCTTAATCTCTCAATCCTTAAACCCTCTACCCTCTACCATCAAACCTTAAACCTTAATCCCTCAACCCCTATACCCTCTACCCTATACATTAGACCCTCAATGCTAATCCCTCAACCATATACCATCAACCCTTAAACCATAAACCTATAAACCCTCTACCCTCTATGTTATACATTAAACCATCAACCTTCAATTCTTGACCCCCAACACTTAATCCCTAAATCCTCAACCCTTAAACTCTAAAACCTCAACCCCTATACTCTCTACCTTCTACATTGAACCCTCAACCCTAATTCTTCAACCATATTCCCTTAAACCTATACCATAAACCCTCTACCCTAAACACTTACCCTCAACACTAAACCCTTAAACCTTCTACCCTCTACTGTAAAACCTAATCCCTTGACCATATACCCTCAACCCAATACGCTAAACCATCAACCCTATAGGTCCTCAACCCTATAACCTCAATTCTCAACCTCTTCCACAATACATTTGATCCTCAACCCTTATATATTTGTCATTTCCTCCTCTTATCTCCTTCTCTCCATATCACTTCTCCCTCCATCAAACCTTCCCTCTCTTCCCTAATTCATCAACCCTATAACCTCAACCCTTGCACCCTTAAACACTCAACCCTAAACCTCAAAACCTAAATCTTAAGCCCTTAATCCCTAAACCCATAAACCCTCTACCCTCTACCTTCAACCCAATACCCTCTACCTTCAACCCTAATCCCTCAACCCTTAAACCATTACGCACAAGTAAACTCTAAACCTTGACTCATCAAACCTCAACCCTTAATTCCTAAACCCTTAAACCCTCAACCTTAATCCCTCAACCCCTATACCCTCTACCCTATACATTAGACCCTCAACCCTAATCCCTCAATCCTATACCCTCAATCCTCTACCCTCAACCTAAAGCCTTCAGCCCTTAAAGCCTAAACCATTAAACCCTCTACCCTCTACCCTCTACCCTATACATTAAACCCTCAACCACAATTTTCAACCCTCAACCATTAATCCCTCAACCCATATACCATTTACCCTATACATTAGACCCTCAACCTAATCCTTCAACCATATACCCTCAAACCTATACCCTAAACCCTCTACCCTCAACCCTTTAACCCTAAACCCTTAAATATTCTATCCTCTACAATTAACCCAATAACCTCCACCCTCAACCCTAATCCCTCAACTCTATACCCTAAACACAATACCCTAAACGATCAACCCTATAGATCCTCCAACCTAATCACTCAACCCTATAACATCAACCCCTATCCCTTTCTCTTTATCTATACAACTAACCTCTCTCTCCCTCCCTCTCTCCTACCCTCTCTAATTGTCTCCATCTACCTTCTCCCTCTTTCTACATACCTCTCACTCAATCAATACATTCCACTCTCTCTCTCCCTCCATATATCTCTCTCTATCTCTCTCCCACTACCTCTCCATCACTCCCCCTCTCTCCCACTCCCTCTCTCTCCCTATCTATCAGGTCTCTCCTGGCCACCCATTCTCTCTCTCAAGTCTCTCCCTCTAGCACCCTACCTAGGTAACTATATATCTCTCTACCCTCTCTCTCTCCTTCTCTCTTAGCTAACTTCCTCCCACACTCTTTCCCTCTCTCTAGTCTCTCACTCTCACGCTCCCTCTCTCTCACTCCCTCTCTCTCACTCCCTCTCTCTCCCAGTCCCTCTCTCTCTCACTCCCTCTCACTACCTATCTCTCAAGTCTCTCCCTCTTACTCCCGTCACACTCTCAAGTCTATACCTCTGACACCCTACCTATATAACTCTCTCTTTCTCTTCCTCTCTCTCTCTCTCTTTACCTTTCTCTCTCAATTTTGTCTATCCCACTCCCCCTCTCTCTCTCTACCTCTATCCTTCCCACCCTACCTAGCTAAAAATTTCTCACTCCAACCCCTTCTCTCCCACTCCCTCTCTTAGTCTCTCCCTTCCACCCCATCTCTCTCTCTCTCTAGTCTCTCCCTCCCACCCTACCTAGACAACTCTCTCTCTATCTCTTAAACTTCTCCCTCCATCAAAATACATACATAAATACATACATACAAGCATAATACATATGTACATACAATCCTACATATATACAAGAACAAATTTACATATGTACATACAATCTTAAATACATACATACTGTAGTGGAAAAAAATGTATCCCTTGATAAATAGTCAAAGATTCATCCACCTTTTTCTTTTCACTTTGATCTTTCTTCTAGTTCTTTCGATTGTACGATCATGTATCTTGTCTTGTTGCAAATCATTTAGCTTGTGTCTGTCCTTGTGCATTTATGTTGGTATGACATAGGGTCTTGAATCCTGGGGGCTTGATTGATGCCTTGATCTTTGTCATTATTTTTCATCCACATTGGTATGATTGGACTCCTCTTGAATGTCTACTTTAGTGTGAGTTTGAAGCAAGTTCATCCTCTCATTAAAGTGGGGCTAAATGAACCACAAAAAAATGTATCCCTTGACATTTTCACACTTGATATGGGAACAATTGATGATAAATTAGACTTAATGACATCCTGATTTAGTGTTGTGAGGTGTTTTACACATCCACATTAGGTCTTGGACCCTTGAAAACTAAATTAAATGCATTTATTGATGTCATGTAAAGGTGTTGTAAAGTGTTGTAAATTACTTTCACGCTTTTCTAGACTCTTATTAACCATATAAGTCTAATGAACCTATTTTTACCCTTATAAAATCTATTTAATTACATTATCAATTAATCTAGAAGTCTTGTAAGTTAAATATAATTCTAATCTATTGTTGTGATGTGTTTTACACTTTCACATTAAAATTTGTGTCCCTAGCTATAATTACCCTTTCATCCTCATTAGTATGATCTTATGGCCCCATAGTGTGCATCCCAAGGCTTAATTTGATCAAAGACTTGATAAAATCAACATAAAAATTGAAATTCTTTATTCCCTGACAATCCGGCTAGCAAAAGAGCCCCTATGGGACTACGCTGCCCATCTGGGTGAATGAGTCCCATCCAAGTGGGACTAAGTTGACCACCTTGGTGAATTAGTCCTAGCTATATGGGGCTAAGTCACCCAACTTGGTGACTTAGTCTCATCTAGGCTATTTTTGAGGTTTGAGTAGCAAAAATTAGATTTTAAGTTTAATTTTCCTCCATGTCGGGCTTAGGGATAAAATCAATAGGAATTTTAGGAGGATTGTCTATATAAAAAATATTTTAAACCCTAATTCATGACTCATTCATTATTCAATCATCATTCATCATGCATTCAAGTCAAGAAAGCTACGGTTAGGTCATTTAGAGAGCATTCAAGGGAAAATTCTTCATCTATTTCTATAGAAATTCAAGATCAATCATCATGGAAAGTTTCTAATCCCCTCATTTCATTTTCATGCTTCATATTATTTCTCCATTTGGTTTAATTACCTAAAAGGGGTTAGACCAAGGAAGAACCCTATTCCCTAACAGTCAACATTTCTCTCTCTTTCTTTCTATGTTTGTAGATTTAGGCAATTTAAAGGTTTGGAACTAAATGAAGGATAAGTTGCAAGCTTGTTGAACACATCTCCTTGTTGGATAGGTCAAGATACCCAAAAAAGTCACTTTTAGGTCTGAATTTCATAGTTTCAAAACCAAACACTTGACGGAATAAAAAGTTCAAACCGAGGGCTTCCATTTCCACTTTCGGATTTTCAGATAACCCAAAGTGGACTAAGTTGCCATCCATGGAAACTTAGTCCAACTAAACATGTTTTTTAGAGGTTTTTTTATAGATTTGGATACCCATTTGGCTGAAATGGGCTCCAACGCAATTTTCCAAATCTGGGACTAAGTTGCCCAAAATGGCATAAGTGTCGCAATAGGTCAAAATTCTAGAATCAGTAAGATTTTCAGTCTTCATTCCAACCTCCACAAATTTCCAAGTGCACACATTCAGTTTTATAGTTTTCTATTTTGTTTCATTTGTATTTCTAGGTTGTTTAGTTTATGTTTGTGTATCACAATATGTTTTCAATAAAAGTGCATCTTCTTAGTTTTACATTAATAATTCATCTTTTATCAATTCTTTGCATCTAGGAAATTCTATTTATACATATTTCAATCATATTTGTATTAATTTTGAACGAATTGCTTAATTTTTTTGGATTCCTCTCTCCTTTTAGGTGCAAAACCCTAGAAGTGTAAGAGAGCATCGTATCCCCAAAAATTTATGGTTCATTTTGGTGAATGTAATTCTCAAATATCTTCTCTAATTTAGAGTCCATCATCATCCTAGAAAGAGATTGCATTAACATTGCATTACATCTTGCCTTACTTAAGTTATTCTAGGGTTTCAATTTTTTGCATTAGTGAAAGTGCATATAGGTTGCATTTGTTGCATCTCAATTTATTTAGAATTTCTACAATTCTATAGTTGCATCTTAATTTTGTATCATACAACACATAAAACATAAAAATCAATCAAAAATATCTAAAAATTATGAGAAAAATCCCCACTAGGACTAATTCACCACCTTGGGCGACTTAGTCCTTTTTCACCCCTAAAATTGTCTTTCACAACACTAAAAACCCTATTTTTTAGCTTTTGTTTGCTGCCATTACCTATCTATATCAGTTGGTTGAGTTAATGCTACATGCATTTCATTAGATCTAGCTTAAATTAGCTCATTTCATGCATTGCTTAATTTCAAATTTGCATTTACAACATTCAAGTTATTGCATAATGTAATCAAACAAATACCTTGTTTCACATCTAAAAATTGCACTTACACACTGTGCTTTAATTCATTGTATTTCACTCTATTTACTTTCTCCTGTTAGCATGTGTTCTCTTCAAGCATTTCATCTTTCTAGAATATCAGGTGGCTTGTATGATTTTATTTTTCATGGACATAATCTAGGACAACAAAGTCAAACATTTGATAAGTATTTTGCATACCCTCCTAGTACCTATTAGATTTGTAAGAATGTCATAACACAAGAGGAAGCAACTATATAAAATCATAACAATCATACTTGTTCATCTCCCAATACCTCTCATATTAGTTACAAAGGTATCTTGGTGAAAAAGAAGCTACAAGAATTGAGAGTCTTGATTATCCCTCTCCTCTTCCCCCTTTGGGAGATGTTAGACAACAAGAAGATGAGACCATAGAAACATTTCTAAACATCACATTACCTAGTTTTCATAGCCATGACAATCAAAATTGTCCTTCTAATATCCCTCCTCATTAAAAAGGGGATAGGTTGGTGTTAGAAGATGTACCTATTAAAATTCATGAGAACCTTGACCCTCCCTTCCCTAATGCTCCTACCATTTGGGACAACCTATTTGAAAATCATAGTGGTCATTCTCTTGATGCCTCCCGTACTTGTGACAAAGCTAGTGGTGGACATATTACTAGGGTATATAATATGGAACAAGTGAATGAGACCTTTGAAAAATAGGACAAACAAATAGATCCTTCTCCTAACATCCCTACTCTTGCTAAACAAGACAATTCCACCATTGATAACTCCCTTACTTGTGATGAAGCTATTTTGGAAGAACCAAGCCTTTCATGTCAAGAATAGTTGCCTTGTAGTTCTTCTAACAACTCTCCTCCTAGGGACAATATCATGGTGCAACAAAAGGAAAGCATCATTGATAATAATGATATCATGCCCTTAGATGATGCAATAACATTAGACTATCCTTCACTAGGAGACATTGATATTATTCAACTTCAACTCATCCTTTACCCACCATTACAGAAGCAAAAAACTCGAAACAAACCCGAACTTATCATTTACCCACCTTAGAACAATTTTTCACAACAACCGAGTCATAATACCATTTCTCATACGTATCCCACTAGAAATAGTCTGTCACCACAACAACCCACTCCAGTACCATTGCCTTTTCCTAATCCATTTTTTCCTAGTGCTCCTTGATTAACTCCTAAGGAATATGATCTTGTTGAACAACTTAAGAATACTCTTGCAAAGATATCCCTATGAGATTTAATTCATAATTCACCTAACTATCACACAATGCTTCAAATGAACTTACAACAAGTTCATATCCCTTCTAATGCACAACTAAATGATGCATAGCAGCCCTAATTCAAGGATTAAATGCTGATATTATTTTCCACCAAAGTGAACTCCCCCCTTTGGAAGTACAAAAACAAAACAAAGCTTTCATAATACTTTCTCACTACAAAAGAATAAGGATAAAGTGACCCCTTGTTGAAAATGGCTCATTGATTAATGTGTGTAGTGTGACCCTTTCGGATAGGCATCATGTTGATAAAAAAAACATTCAACCTTCCTCTTTATCTATTAGTGGATTTGATGTGTAGGAAAGAAACTACTTGGTGTGATATCTTTACCCATTACAGTTGGAATGGCCACATCAGAAACACTGATCAATGTTATGCCACATGATATTTCATATAATCTTATTTTAGGCAGGACATGGATTCATGCAATGAATGGGTTTCCTTCCACTCTTCATCATAAAATTAAGTGAATCTACAACAACAAAGTGTATATACATGAGGCCGACCTTGAACCAAACGGTTTCTTGAACATTAAAAAAAATAAACAAAATCATTTAAAAAAATTAACACCATCTACACAAGTTCAACCTGTGCAAGACAAATAAAAAAAATGAGGGAATCACGAAGCTCTTAGAAGATGATTGGAGTTCCTTAGATTTTGAAGATACATTCATGGGTGAGTACAAGATCATAAAAAAATTCAAATACGAGACATGAAAAAGCAGTAAAGTCAACACAAAACTTAGATGACCCTTCAAAAGCATCCACATTAACCACTTCATAACACAAGAAAACAAATTATACAACAAAATTTGATGAACTTAACAACAAAAAACCACAAAATTTAAAAGAGATGAAGAAGCTTTACGAAAAAGGTTATGATCTTATGAAACAACTTGGGTATAGTGGAAAAGGATGTGATGCTAGAGAACAAGGTATTCATGTCCCCATCAAACCTAACACACAACAAACAACTCATGGCCTTGGTTATTTTACTTTGATGGAAATAAACAATCCTTCACTCAACATCAACACCATCACACACAATTCCTCTAATCTAACCTTAATAGTAGTACATCCTAAGTTGATAGACACTAGTGGTATTTATCCTTTGCAAGAAATGAGAAAAACAAAAACATCCTCAATGTAAATTCCAACTCACAAAACACTAATGATTTGATTTTGTTAGATTTTACACCCTCTTGTAAATGAGAGAACAAAATATTGCATTATAAAGATTCTTGTGTAGGTATGACATCTTGTACATCTAAGCAAGAGAAATATTTGTCACAAACTATAGGAACACCTCCTATCATTGATCAAGAGGGTATCTTGTACAAAATCCTCCAAGAACTCAAAAGAAATTATATTAAAAAACTTCATATTGCACATATCATATAGTACATGGTCATTCCACTAATGAATGTAAGGCTTTGCAAAGTAAAATCCAACATCTTAAGAAATTTGGTGCTCTCCCTTATGTGGGGGCACCTAATCCATCTAATTGATACTGATTTTCACTCTACGATGCATCTTATCACTCATTTTGGCTCATCCTTGTCTTGCACTAAGTGGGAGAAAGGGGTTAAGTAGACTTGTACTTGTATGTCACTTAATGTTGTCTCTTTTGGCTAGTTGTTAACCTTTCATGAACATATAAGAGCAAGTTTGGTTTGTGGACTACATGCCTTAAGCTTTCTCACATGTGACATACTACCTCTTTCATGACGTAGCTTATTGGAAACACATAACTTCACATAGGGATTTCCAAATAAGATCTCATATCTTCTAGCTTAAAGAAATTTCTCACAATAATGGTGTTAGCAACAACTTTAAAGTGGGGGCATACATTGACACTCATATTTCATTGTGTGATTTTATTTTTCTTGTGATTTCCACTCTTGGAAACATTAGGTACAATGTTTCCCAAGATTATATCTTGCACTTTTCCTCTCTTAGAAACAAGATGAGACCATTTTCACTTTTCCTCTCTTGGAAACATTAGGCACAATGTTCCCTAAGATGATACCTTGAATGAACTAAGAAAAATCCCATTGAACATTCCTTGCACTAACAATGTCTGAGTTTCAAGCATACAAATTTTTGCTTTCCTCATAGAGCTTAAAAATTATTCTTGTGTGGTATGGTTGAGAGGGAAGCCCATTATGAGGCATGACTTTCCCCATAGCCACTTGTGTGTGTGTGAATGCATGTCAGCCATGAGTGTATGTTTCTCACTTTCTAGGACTTCTCACTCAACAAATAGCCAAGAGTTCTGTCACATCAGAGTGAGTATATATTTTTGGACAAACAACCTAGATCTAATCCACATTGTGTTGGAAAAATTGTTGAAGCTTGATCCACCCTTTTTATTTTTTATTTTCTCTTCCTTCTATTTCTTGTCATTGTATGATCATGAATCTTGTCTTGATGAAAATCATTCACCTTGTGTGTGTCCTTTTGCACTTATGTTGGTATGACTTAGGATCTTGGATCTTGGGGGCTTGACTGATGCCTTGATCTTTTCAATTCTTTGTCATCCATATTGGTATGATTGGACTCCTCTTGAATTTATACCTTAGTGTGATTTTGAAGCAAGTTCATCCTCTCACTAAAGTGGGGGATAAATGTAGAACAAAAAAATGTATCCCTTGGCATTTTCACACTTGATATTGGAATGATTAATGATAAATTGGACTTAATGACAGCTTCATTTAGTGTTTTGAGGTGTTTTACACATCCACATTATGTCTTGGACCCTTGAAAACTAAATAAAATGCATTTATTAATGTCTTGTAAAGGTGTTGTAAAGTATTGTAAATGACTTTCACACTTTTCTAGACTCTTATTAAGCATTTAATTCTAATGAACCTATTTTTTCCCTTATAAAATGTATTTAATTTCATTATCACATTAATCTAGAAATCTTGTAAATTAAACCTAATTCTAATCTAGTGTTTTAATGTGTTTTACACATTCACATTAGATGTGCCTTTCTAGGCCCTATGTGGACCTCATTTTAATCTTATGGATCAAATTAATGGGAATTTTAGGAGGATTTTGTATATAATAAATATTTTAAATCCTAATTCATTACTCATTCATCATTCATTCATCATTCATCATGTATTCAAGCCAAGCAAGCTAGGGTTAGGTCATTTAGAGAGAATTCAAGATCATTTTAGACATTCAAGGGAAGATTCTTCATCCATTGTTGCAAAAATTCAAGATCAATCATCATGGAAATTTTCTAATCCCTTCATTTTATGTTCGTGCTTCATCTTATTTCTTCATTTGGTTTAATTACCTAAAAGGGGTTTGACCAAGGAAAACCTCTATTCCCTAACATTCAACATTTCTCTCTCTTACTTTGTGTGTTTGCAGATTTAGGTACTTTGAAGGTTTAGAAATCATTGAAGGATAAGTTACAGACTTTTTGAATACATCTCCTTGTTGGCTAGGTCAAGATATCCACAAAAAATCAATTTTAGGCCCTAACTTGATAGTTTCAGAACCAGACACTTGGAGGAACAAAAGGTGCAGACCGAGAGCTTCCCTTTCCACTTTTGAATTTTTCAAAAATTAAAAGTGGAATAAGGCTCCATCAATGTTTATTAGTCCAAATTCACATGTTTTTTATAGGTTTCTATAGATCCGGATACCCATTTAGCTAAAACGGGCTCTGGTGAAGTTTTCTAGAATTGGGACTAAGTCGCCCAGAATGGCGTAAGTGTCCTAGTAGGTTAAAATTCTAGAATCAACAACATTTTCAACCTTCATTCCAGCCTCCACAAGTTTCTAGGTGCACACATTTAATTTTACATTTTTCTATTTTGTTTCATTTGCATTTCTAGGTCATTTAGTTTATGTTTTCATATCACAATGTGTTTTCAAACAAAGTGCATTTTCTTAGTTTTGCATTAATAATTCATTTTTAATCAATTATTTGCATCTAGGGAATTTTATTTAGACATATTTTCATTATTTTTGAATGAACCACCTAGATTTTTTTGATTCCTCTCTCCTTTTAGGTGCAAAACCCTAGAAGTGTACGAGAGCATCCTATCCCCAAAAATTTATGGTTCACATACATATAGGCATACATACATACATACAATCATGAATGCATACATATGCACATGTTATACAAGCATACATGTACATACAAAGATACAAATATATAAACATGCATTCAATAGAGTAGCATTTAACATAAAGAAAGACATATCATGAGTGTGTTCTAATGCACTCACTTTATGTCTTTCTAGACATGTCCCACACAAACACAAAAGACCATGTCAAAAATAGGATATAATGCGAGTGTGTTATAATGCATTTGGATTATATCTTGCTTTAGGAATCCCCAAGCCCTTGGAATACCAACACAAAGGCTTGAACAACCTTCCCAATGACCAAAGATGTGTTTTTACAAATTCTATAATATTTCACATTATTGGATTCATGCTCACCATCCGGATTGCATGTCTTTCAGTGTCAAACAAATCAAAAACCTAGGTAATGTTATCTCTCTCTTAGCTATCCAACAATGTAATTTTTCACTTTTTGACAATGTTAAGCCTTTGATCTATAATTTCTCTTGTTTGTGTGTGTCTATTTTGGAAGAAAACAATGTTTGGTGTTTTTTTTGTTATAAATTAACCATTCATCAAAATTTCAAATAAATTACATTTTTAAAAACTAGACTCCATTCTACAATTAAAAAAAAAAAAAAATTAGTTTCCCAAATTTTGTTTTTCAAGAAGTGTCCACTTTGAGAATTAGTAAAAAATAAAATATTCATTAAAAAATTATTAAAAAACTATGCATCAACTACATACTATTAGCTAATTTCTCACCAAAGCAATTTTAAAAATTCTAAAAAAAGTTCACTATGCTATGTTCCCACAAAAGTTTCTATGTTATGTTTTTTTGACAAAAACAACACCAATTTATGTGGGTCACTCTTTTGAACCCCTTAATCTCAACCATTTTCAAAATAAATTAGTGTTTTAGAAAGTGGACTCGAAGCACTATGATTGTTGCTTTTATTGCATCTCAAAATTTTGAGTGTGACTATCCTCAATTTCACATCCAAGGTCAATATTTCCTGATTTTAGAAAAAAGTGGCCACTTAAGCCCCTTTTTTGGCCCCCAATATTTTTGCACTTAACCTATGGTGGAGTTGAAGAAGATCTTTGTACTAATGCACTAGAACTTACCACTAATTCACCTAATGGGGGAGATGTTGTTTCCTATTGCACTTTGATTTCCATTACCTTTACTTTGTTATATTCTTAAGTATGTGCTAGGTGATCTTACACTACTGAATTTGACACCATTTTTTGATGGATGTTCATCAATTGTTTGACAAATATTTGTTGGAAAAGTGACGAAATGATGAAAATATTTTCATTGCTTATTTTTTATCGAAATGATAATGACAAATTAAAAGTCGAAATAATGGCATAGATTCGTCAGTCGTCAGCATCATAAAATAAATCAAACTTTCGTTAGAATATCGATGAAAACTTTGTGTATCCACTGACGAATTACCCTAGAAGTTCATAGCCATTTTGATGAAATGGGCAAGGAGTAGTGTTGAAACAACACTAGACATTCATCACCATTTCGACAAAATGGGCAAGGAGTAGTGTCAAAATTGTGATGAAATGGGCAAGTAGTAGAGTCAAAACAACACTAAGAGTTCATTGAAAGTGCGATGAAATGGGCAAGGAGTAGTGTCAGAAGAACACCAAAAGTTCATTGAAAGTGCGATGAAATGGGCAAGTAGTAGTGTCAAAACAACACCAAAAGTTCATTGAAATTGCAACGAAATGGACAAGGAGCTACAACAAAACCTCCATCGCAGCTATAGAAACTTTGTCGAACCTTTTCAATGATTCATCGGTGGGTTTCATCAAAATTGTGATGAAACAATGCAATTTTTGTAAAAAAATATTCATAGAAATGTACCATGATGGAGATTGATGATTGATCATACATACAGACTGCATATTGGTTTGATGCTCCAAATGATGCATTTCTTATATTGAAAAGTGCATTACCTTATTTAGATTCTCTTTGTTTCGAGAATAGTTTAATATTCTCTACTTAACAGGGCCAACCACGGTATAGTGGAAGTTCATTTGGCCCCTCCCCCACCTCACATCACTCCCAATTCCTCATACCCAATCATATAACATTAATCATTCATTCATCCATTACTAACATATAAAATTCATTAATCAATTAATAACATATAACATTCATTAATTAACATATTCACATTCATTCATTTACATATAATATTCATTCTTTCAGTTTTTACATATTATCAAAAATATGGTTGTCATGATATGATTACAATCACATTTTTTTGTTTCTTTTTTAAAGCTACATAAAGCTGAAGTGGAGTATCATTTTCTAAATCAATATATGTACTCTCTTTAGTTGTTTTTCCCTCTACTCATGATCTTAATGTACACCTAGTCATCTTCTCATGACATGGACGCCACTAGAAGGGGGGTCTGCTGCAATAAGAAAGAAATATTAAACTAATATGTTTTATTATTATTGTTACAAGTATTTCATTAATTAAAAGAACATTAGAGTGGTTCTCTTTACCTGATGGGTCCACATCATGTTCCTAAAATTTTGTTATAGACTCATGCTCAACATGCTAAACACCCTCTAAATATTGATCTGCAGCTGAAACATGAAAGGTTACATTAATTAATACACCAATTGAAATTAAATATGTTTAAGAGAACATGAGGGTGGTCCTCTTTACCTGATGGGGCCACATCATGTTCCTGATCTTCTCTAGCCTGATCATGCTCAACATATTTATCATGATCTACATGCTCTAAAGTTGAAACATGAAAGGTTACATTAATTAATACACCAATTGAAATTAAATATAATTAAAAGAACTTTTGAGTGGTCCTCTTTACTTGATGGGGACACATCATATTCCTGATCTTCTCTAGCTTGATCATGCTCAACATGTTGATCACACTCTTCATGCTCTAAAGTATTGGGATGCACACCATGACCTTCATCTACACATTGTGCTCCACCCCCACTAGGTTGCATTCCAATGTCATGTGTAGTATTATCATTGCTTGAATGTTTAAAAAAAATAGGCATGTAATTAATTTATGGTGGAAATTAATATTGAATAGATTGCACAAGTATTCAATTTTAAATAAGCTTTATTGAGTTTATTTACCTGCATGTCAGATGCAATGGAATATTGTGTTTTCCCAATCAAGACTCTTAGGCATTCATCCATGGCTCCATAGCCTTGCTAGAAGGAAATCTTCAGGTCTTCTTCTGTGGGAACTCTATTGAATTCAGAGCCCTATATTTTTGCATAAGATCATGAATTTTGCTTCTATGGTGTGATAAAACCAAAATTGTTTTCAATTTATTATAATTTGGATGCAATATTACATTTATTGATACTTACAATTCGTGCGGCTAATTTCATATAACCACCAGAGCCAAGTTTGTGTTGCCTATGCTTTTCTAGTCTTTCCTTTGTTGCCTTCAATGTGTCGGGAAGCCTATGAAAATTTTAAAATACGTTAGATTATGTAAAAAGAAAGAGTAATTAGTATATAATTACATTGTTGATAGTATCACACAAAGCAGCATTAATCATTTGGGGAAAAACTCAGAAAACCAAAAGTTCAAATTTTTTTGAAAAAATTGGGAAAAAAATCAGAATTACAAAAAAACACAAAAATGTAAAGAAAAACAGTCAGAAACTACTTTTAAAAAAAAATTTAATGGCATTTCTATAGCATACAGACATTGAGAGCAAATAAAATACAGAGTTCAATCCATGAATTATAGAAAATAGATTTTTGTTGGTTATATTCATATCATTGATTACATTGCACAAAACATACTACAACTCCATAAATATCAGATGGTGACAGTTGTCTGTGCTACCAAATGTTTCATACATGTCTACCAAAGTATTTTATCAAATAGTTCATTGCCTTGCTGCTATGGCTAAAAGCCTAAAACAGGTGCTTTTGAACAAGTTATGGATGCTTGGAAAAAATCTATCAAAGCACAATAGTAAGCAATAGCATAGACATGGCAGTGAAATGTTTCAAAAAATGCCTCAAAGAAATGTGGTCTCATGGTGATGGAATGCCATGACAATCCATAGCAATTTTCTATTCATGGCATTCATTGTGGCATTCCATCACCATGAGACCACAATTTTTTGAAGCAGTTTTTCAAATAGTTCACTACCTTTTCTATGCTACCACATTTTTCATACATGTCTATATTTTATGTTCAATGCCTTCATGCTATGGCTAAAAAATCTAACCAAAAGCATAATAGTAAGCAATAACATAGACAAGGAAGTGAATTGTTTGAAAAAATTCCTAAAAGAAATGCAGTCTCACGGTGATGGAATGCCATGACAATCCATAGAAATTTGCTTGTCATGGCATTCTATCACCATGAGACTAGATTTCTTTGAGACATTTTTTTCAAACAATTCACTGCCTTGTCTATGATATTGCATTTTTCATACATGTCTACCAAAGCATTTTATCAAACAGTTCATTGCCTTGCTGCTATGGCTAAAAGCCTAAAATAGGTGCTTTCAAACAAGTTATGGATGCTTGGAAAAAATCTATAAAAGCATAATAGTAAGAAACAAGCCATGGTCTCATGGGTTTTTTTGGCGATTTTGCAGTTTGAAATGGAAAAGAATCAGTAACCAAAATGTCAACAATTTTTTCAAAAAATTGAGGAAAAAATTGTCCAGCCTACAAATTTTTTTAAAATCGCAATTAATCAAGATTTTTTGTAGATTTATGCTTCTATATCACATACCTTCCTTGGACCAATGGTGTCTTTCCTTTTTTCTTTTTAGCCTTCTCCTTTCCATCGAACACCAGGTCCTTCCACTCTTTCTCTAGAATCATGGGGGGACGCTCGTATTTTTTGTTCTTCTCTAAATGTGACCTATATTGGTCCCTCGCATACTTTAGATAGGTACCAGCTTTCTTAAGGACCTTGGTTTGGTTGAATGTTTTATCACTGAACAACACGACTAAATAGTCAATGAGCTCATCTTTTAAATCTTGATTTTGGGCATTCCACCGTGTACGTATGGTGGGCCCAAAGAGCTCCAATGTAATATCAATTAGATGTTTATAAAAAACATCATTTCCTGCAAAATGATCATGGGATCAATAGTCTAAAAGGAGCCATCAATCAATAAATTTCAATTGGATTATATATAATAATAATTAAAACATTTTAAAGTACTTGGGACCTTCTCTATCTTTATGGGAACGAAATCCTCTGTCACAACAAGTGTGACCAGCAATGTTCCCATACTAGTAATACCGAAAGATTTGGGAAATGCTGCTAAAACATCACTAGTACTAGTGGCCTTTGCATCCCTAGGTACATGCCCTGGAACATGTTCTGGTATGTGTTCACTACCAAAGGGTGCATTAATGAATGCCTGCATGGTATGTGTTGCTGACATTTCAGACGACAATATAGGCATGAATGATGAGGCCAAATGATATGATGTATGCATAGGAAGATCTATATGGACACTTGTATGAACCCTTACTCCTCGAGAAGCACTTGTAGTACCCTAATAATGGCCAGGAGCATCATGAGGAGGCAAATAACCCTATAAAAACAACACATATTTTAGTTCATGACATAAAAGAGTAAAAAATATAAAACCATGAATGAACTTATGTTATAATTAAAGACCTCATGATAGCTTACTTCCAAGTTTTGTAATCTCTTAGTCAATATTTTAACCCTCTCTCTTATCTCATCTATTTGAGGCACTATGAACATCAACTTAACCATTTCTTCATTGCATTTTTTTTGGAGTTTCTTTATCATATCAAGAGGGTTTGTTGAATAAGAGATGTCATCATCACAAAATATTGACTACACCTCACTATGGATGCTCTCCTCTACTACTAGTGCCTTTCCCCGACCAATCGATTGCAACAAGAATATTAAAAATATTATCGAAATTAACCCAAAAAACTTATGAAAAAACATAATAATAAAACATTTTGCTCATACTCTAATTTGTATAATTACAATGAGGTAAACCTGTTGGGTAGAAGCACCTAAGGATACATTGTGATTTGTACTCTAGGCTAGAGCCTTCTCTATATGATCAATGTCCCCCTGTGACAAAAATTAAATATAAAAACACATTACCGAAATGAAACCAATAGACTTACGAAAAAAAAAAAGAATAAAATATTATATTGTAGTCATTAATTGGAGGTTGGGTAAAATGGTACATAGTGCATACCACCTCCATAGTAACTGTGTTTATAACTAAGCGATTCAAATTGTAATTGATTAGCAACTCTTCCCCTGTAGTTATTTATTTTATCACACATATGAATACATAGTTTCCCTCGCATGCCTCGAATATGCAATTGGGTTGCTTATTTGTTGACCCAGGTCATGTACTATTTATAAACCCTACAATATTCCCTTATGCTTTTTGCTTTTCATCAATGTACATAGCCACTCCTTTATTTTGATCCTTATCTTTTAGTTGTATATAATTTTCTAACAGTGCATACCTACACATACTTTGCGTATATCGAACTAGTTGCATCCAATCTTTGTAACTGGAATAGGGTCGAACATACTCCATCAATTCAGTAACTTTTTTGTAATAGACCTTTATGCCATCCATGCAAAATAGGCCCAAACCATGTAATGACGATGGTGCTATGCTATATATCCTCTCATCGACACAAAAATTGATGTTTATTGGAGGAAGTTCCTTGGGTACCCATTTCTTCCATAGATGTTTGTACCTCAAGGGAACATCAATTTCGCATATGCTCTCATCATCATAAGAACATGACCTTCCTTCAGCAAGAAAAAATTCCATGCGTTTATGAATTTTTCTTCTAATCTTTTGACCTCTAGTTGATCTCCCTCTTTTAGACATGCTACATGTCGTGCTTTCCTCTTCTCTTCCTGAATTTCCCTCACTCAAGGAAGATATATCTAACAAATACCTATTTGGTGGCACCTGCATTCATAAGGATGTTGGATGAAGTTCTTTCATGGGGATGTGATCCCAAGGTGACATTATGATTAATCTATCATTTCACAAGTTATAAGGTAATCAAGTCTTGATAGATTGCAAGCTATTGTTACTACCATCCAAATATGTCCATCATAAATCAAATCTACTTAATGTTTTAACTCCCAAACTTTGTAACAAGTATTAAATGTGACTATGGTCCACCAGTTACACAACCAAGGCCTCAAATGTATTCTCTAATTGTAATCAAAGGACTTTTTCTCTTCATTCAATTAAATAAACTTGAAGGGAAACACCACCAATTGGTTTATTGGACACCTACATGACTAAAAATAGCGGCAAATTTACATTTAATTTCCATATGTCTAAGTGGTTAATGGGGAGGGAGTGTGTACTAGGCCTGGTTAAGTCATCATAAGTTTACACTTTGGCAAGAATTTTTTTTAAGTCATATTAAATCTTCCTATGTCTAATTGCTAGGAGATTTTTGGTATGTTTTAAGGTAGGATGATTGATGAAAGAGCCCAAAGAATAGCCTTTCTCCATGGTATCCAAGTACACATAGTAGCAGTCTTCTCTTATATATTTGGACATGATTTAAAGAACTTAGCTATGAATTATTCATTTAACCTAAAGTTTTCTCATAATGCCATCATTGGAAAAGTATGATCAAATTCTTATATTATGAAGAATTGGTCTATGTGCTTCTAGTAATCACTATAAATGTTTGTAAGGATAAAATGACTAATTGCATCAGGTAGGATAGAATCAACTTTGAGTTCTTCAAAGATTATATTCCTCTATTCATAATTTTGAAGGGTTGTGTGTGGAGGAGGTTATCACTACCAAGAAGGGAGGAGACCTTTCCTTGTATTCTTTTATAATTTTCATTATTCTTATTTATTTTACACCTACATTTACAAATACACATACATATGCATTTACTATTTTCATTTATTTCTCATGTAGTTTAATAGTTTGATCGATTTGATATTATATGTGTTGAAGACTTTAGAATTTCAATTACATTAATTTATGGATATGTTGTATCTATAGCACTACAAAACCATAAGCTCTTTTCATTTAAACTTGCATTTAGAAATACACATTTATATACATAGATATAGGTTTCTTTAATGATATGTTGCATTTATTGTTCTAGGAGAGCATCCAGTAATTACATTTACATTTACATTTAAAAATACATATACATACATACATACATACATACATACATACATACATACATATATATACATATATATATATATATATGTGTATGTGTGTATGTATATCATTTATATTCAGTGTTCAAAAACAACCCATTAGGTTTGCACATGGATAAAAATTCATAAAATCAGATCTCCCATACATGTTTTGTTGAAACCTAGGCTTGAACATCTCATTTCACATGCTTTTCTTCACAAAACTATTGAGGACAACAACTCTACCTTCTTTATTTCTTATCCTACACCCTATTCATGCATCCTAAAATTACAATAGTATCCATGGGGCCTCTTACACAAGCTATGGTAATCAAAAATAGTGTAAGAGCCCCTTTATATAATGTTTGGACTACAAAACCCTGAAAAATAGGGTAACTCAGATTATTATTTGTTGGTGAGTTGTATGGACAAAATCATTAGCACCAACTCATTCTTTGAGTCTTTTGACAGAGAAGCAAATCAAGTGGCATTTAAGTACAAAACTTATATTTAACTGAGGAAGAGTTAAAAGGACTAGGTTGCTAACGGTTGACAAATTAGCTATTGCAGTTACAACATATTCCAATTTTCTTTTATGGTGACAGTCTAGGTGCGGAATTCTTGAAGTTTTTTGTTGTTGCATCAACCATTCTCAGCGGGCACAATGAATAAGAAGATTCTCTAGGGAGATTTTTGTTGTAACAAATTTTTGGAGTATCACAAGGCAGTCCATTTGGATGGTGACACGTGTTCTTTCTAGAATGATGCTTCTTTGCTTCTCCTTTTTCTATAAGAAGGATTTCAAAGCTAGAAGTACGGGTTAGAAAGTTATATATTTTTGGTCGAGTCTAGATGAAATTATAGAGCACATTGTAAAGTCTGATGGTTTTAGGGAAAATGCAATTTAGGTTTTGAGTCATTCTATAGTAGGTTTTGAATTCATGGGGATTTGATGTTTTATGACAGTACTAGCATTTGAATTGATATGATTAATTCAAACTCATGTCTCTCCATTGTACAAGCATATCTGAATTTTGAATAAAACGATCAAGGGTTGTTTCATTCATCTCACTATTGTGGTGTGTATGATTCTTGTTTTAGGTTTAATTCAAGGAATTAATTAAAATGCTTGAATGGGATTGTAGGTGGATATGTTTTGAATAAGCGATTTTTTTTTTGTCTTATCTTATACCATTTTACGAGAATGGGGGTGCCAATGTACAAGAAGATCTTTGGAAACTAGGCATGAAAATTGAAGGTTAAAGAGAATGGGGGTGCCAAAATTACAGTACTCATTGCCCCTTGGTCGTCGATTTTCCATGAGTACCCTCAACTTTGTCCTCGACGCTAGAATTGACCTTGTTTTCACTCCTCCAAACTCTTCCTTGGCACTGATATTGACCTTGTTTTCACTCCTCCAAACTTTTTGTCAGCACTAGTACTTCCCTTGTTTTAACTCCAAAGTCTTCCTTGGCACTGGTATTGACCTTGTTTTCACTCCTCCAAACTCTTCCTCGGCACTGATATTGGCCTTGTTTTCACTCCTCCAAACTCTTTGTCGGTGCTGGTATTGACCTTGTTTTAACTCCAAACTCTTCCTCGGCACTGCAATTGACCTTGTTTTCACTACTCCAAAATCTTCCTTGGCCCTGGTATTGACCTTTCACTTCCCCAATTTGATGAGCTACAACCTAGTTTCGTTAGTTTTTACACTATGTTAATTAAGTTCAAAATTTTGGTGCCATTTAGCTATGTTTTAATATTCTACAATATAGTTAAGTATATATTAGCTATATTTTACATAATAAATAATATAATTATTCAACTTATTATAATTATATATTATATTCTTTAACAAAATTATTAAATACGTATAAAATTATTATAACTATTAATTAATAATAAGTATATTTTTATATAATACAAAATATAAGTAATATAATATATATTTAATATAATAGTAATATATATTAATATGAGAGAGAGAAACTAAATTTTGATTGGTTGTTTCATGTCAACAATCCAAGGATGGCATGTGTTGTTGGGGAGTTATGGTCAGGGTAGCATTCCATTTGATTAAAGATATGATAATTCTCCTTTAAGACCTATTCAATGTACCCATTGCACACTTAAGGAGACAAAGATAAATATAGGGAAGAAAATATAGAGAGAGAGGGAGATAATGACAAACATACAAATAGAAAGGGAGACAAAGAGATAGAGAGGGGTAGAGAGATAAAGAGATAAGGATTAATAGATAGAGATATAGGGGGGGTGATTGATATATCTCTCCCTGTCGCTCTCTATATCTCTATATCTCCCACTATCTATGTCACTCCTTCCTCTTCCCCCCTCTATCTATTGAACTATCTCTCGCTCTCCCCCCTTTATATCTCATTCACTCCATCTCTCCATCCATCTCTTCTACTCTATTATCTTTTTATCTCCCTCTTACTCCTCTCTCTATCTCTTTCTATCTATATCCCTTTCTCCCCCTTCCCCTCTCTATCTCCCCCTCTCTATCTCTCACCATCTCTCCCTCCCTCTCCCCCCTATCTATCAACTCTCTATCTCCACCTTTCTTCCTTTCTCTTCCCATATATCTCCATCTCTCTTTCTCTTCCCATATATCTCTATCTCTCTCTCTTCCTCTCCCCATCTATCTCTGTCTCCCCATATATTAACTAAGAAGTCATGCAAGCATACAATATTATATGTTGGTAAAACTATAATAGTGTTTTATTAAACTATAAGTAACACTTATCTTTCTAATGTCAAGCCTTCTTATAAAAATAGTGTTTTATTAAACTATAAGTAGATTATTGTCACCACTCTTCATTCAACATGAAATGCCAAATGTAGCAATTGTTTTTTTGCTTTTTTCAAGTTTCATTAACCAATCTATTTACTAGGTTGAATAAAGTTGTGTTATGACCCTTCATATCTCTTTAAAATAATTAGACAATATTAGTGATGTCAGGAAGGGGAAAAACTAAACTCCTTCAAAATAGGGGTAGTTGTGGGTTTGTTGGTTTTCTTTGTATACTATATACTTAGTTCCTTTAGGATAAATAAGTAACTTTAGACCATTTTCTTAGTTGTGTATCCTAACTAATATAGAGTAAGCTTTTTCATTTTAATTGACTACTACAAAATAGTTTATGTGTTGAAAGAATTATTTCCATTATTTTATAGTTT
Organism: Sequoia sempervirens; assembly: GCA_007258455.2. Taxonomy (NCBI): domain Eukaryota; kingdom Viridiplantae; phylum Streptophyta; class Pinopsida; order Cupressales; family Cupressaceae; genus Sequoia; species Sequoia sempervirens. Next base: position 26,810,667 of record VDFB02075321.1, read on the forward strand.
TTACATTGGAATACAAATCATATTTAATTTCATGCCAATATACTTGTTTCATAAAGATATTTGTTTGAAATAAGTGCTTCATGACCCATCTAATCAAATCATAATTAACCTATCAAAAAGGAAATAGGAATTTTCTAAAGAAAAGAACACTTGACCCAATCATAAGTGTATGGCCTTCAAAGAAAGGATTGATCCACCTTAGCAATAAAAACTACTAGATTTAAAACCTGGGTATGGGCAGGATCATAATGGGCCAAAAAGTGGCAACATGAAAAAAGTAGAATTTTGAACTCACCAAAAAAGGAAAAAATCCTGAGTTGACTTTTTTTTGGGTTGGCTGTCAGTACATTACTCCATATCAATTCCCAAGCCAAAGTACTGCAAATTAGATATTTGATTTTTTTTGGATATCCAATTCATGTCTAATATCTAATTTGAAAAACATTTTAAAATGTAATATTTTTGTGCTATAAATCGGATATCCAATTTTTGCACACATATACCCAAGAGTAATTAAGAGGTGGAGGGTGGGAAAAAGAGAGAGAGAGATAGAGATAGAGAGAGGGAAAGGGAGAGAGATATATATATATAGAAATAATTAGGAGGGGTAAGGGAGAGGGGAAGAGGGGAAGAAGGGGAGAGGTAGAGAGAGAGAGAATTAGGAGGGGGAAGGGGGAAGGGGGAGGGGAAGAGTGTTGAGGGTATAGGATAGAAGGTCTAAGGGTTTATGGTTGAGGAAGTAGGAGGGAGATACTTGAGAGAGTGAGTGAGGAAGGGAGTGGGAGAGAGAGATAAAGGAATGGAGGGTTAAGGGGAGAGAGATAGAGGGAGTGAGTGAGTGAGAGAGATACCTAAGAGAGGGATATGGGGTAGGATATTGAAGATACTTGAGAGAGAGAGAGAGGGAGGGAGTGGGAGACAGATAGAGGGAGGCAGGGTTAAGCATATAGGGTAGATGGTTTAAGGGTTTATGGTGAAGGGTGGAGGGGAGATAGATAGAGGGAGTGAATGAGTGACAGAAAGACCTAAGAGAGCGAGAGAGAGGGAAAGGGAGAGAGATATATATATAGAGAAAGAATTAGGAGGGGGAAGGGAGAGGGGAAGAGGGGAAGAAGGGGAGAGGTAGAGAGAGAGAGAGAGAATTAGGAGGGGGAATGGGGAGGGTAAGAGTGTTGAGGGTAGAGGATAGAAGTTTTAATGGTTTATGTTTGAGGAGGTAGGAGGGAGAGACTTGAGAGAGAGAGAGGAGGCAGTGGGAGAGAGATAAAGGAATGGAAGGTTAAGGATAGAGGGTAGAGGGTTTAATGGTTAAGGGTTTAGGGTTTAGGGTTAAGGGGAGAGAGATAGAGTGAGTGAGTGAGTGAGAGAGAGACCTAAGAGAGGGAGAGGGGGTAGGATATTGAATATACTTGAGAGAGAGAGAGGGAGGGAGGGTTAAGGGTACAGGGTAGATGGTTTAATGTTTTAGGGTTAAGGGTGGAGGGGAGAGAGATAGAGGGAGTGAGTGAGCAAGAGAAAGACCTAAGAGAGGGAGAGAGAGAGGAGAAAGGGAGAGAGAGATATATATAGAGAAAGAATTAGGAGGGGGAAGGGAGAGGGGAAGAGGGGAAGAAGGGGAGAGGTAGAGAGAGAGAGAGAGAGAATTAGGAGGGGGAAGGGGGAGGGGAAGAGTGTTGAGGGTAGAGTCTAGAAGGTTTAAGTGTTTATGTTTGAGGAGGTAGGAGGGAAAGACTTGAGAGAGATAGAGAGGGAGGGAGTGAGAGAGAGATAAAGGAATGAAGGGTAGAGGGTAGAGGGTTTAAGGGTTAAGGGAAGAGAGATAGAGGGAGCGAGTGAGTGAGAGAGATACCTAAGAGAGGGAGAGGGGCTAGGATATTGAAGATACTTGAGAGAGAGAGAGGGAGGGAGGGTTAAGAGTACATGCTAGATGGTTTAAGGGTTTAGGGTTAAGGGTGGAGGAGAGAGAGATAGAGGGAGTGAGTGAGTGAGTGAGAGTCCTCAAAGAGGGAGTGGTACTAGGAAGGAAAGACTTCAGAGAGAGAGATAAAGGAAGGGAGGGCAAAGCATAGAGGGTAGAGGGTTGAAGGGTTTAGGGTTTAGGGTTTAGGGTTTAGGGTTTCGGGTTTAGGGTAGAGGGAAGAGAGATAGAGGTTGTGAGTGAGTGAGTGAGAGAGAGAGACCAAATACTTATTGTTAACCATAAATCTTTGATACCTCTGCCTTTTATATTCAACACATATGGACTAATAGTTGAACAAAAAAAATCTATTTGTTGTTACAACAACACATAATGATTTAAAATACAACTTATACTGAACAAAAATGGACCAATAGTTGAACAATAATTTTGTTTGAAAATACTTCACATTTAATGGGAAAATACATGTTATTTATTGTGCTCACCTTTTATATTTTTGATAGGACAAACTATTAATATAAAATTATCCAATGCTTGTACATTGCTACCCTAATTGTTGTACACATAAGAACAATATTTTTTCACTATGATAAGAACACTTGTTTCAATGAGTGTCTTATTTTATTAAATGAGCATTTTATTTTTTAAATGATATACTTATAGTGGAGGGTTGTGATATTTTATTTGAAACAAAAAAAATACTTATTTCACTTCTTCGTGAATGTATTTATGTTTATTTCATATAACATTTAGAAGAAGAGAGGAATCTCATAATTCAATTGGATGGTGTCTATAGTTTTAAATAAATCTATTAGAGACAAAAATCAAGGATTAAATGACTTAAATAAGGTGTAAAACCAAGTTTTTTCATTTAACATGAAAAATTAGAAGGAAAAGAAACATATTATGAAGATTGAAGATGGAACTTATGGATAAACTTATGATAATCTTGACACCATCAAGGCTTCCTTGGTTTCCTCTTGGGAAAACATGCTCGTGGAGGAAAATGAAGACAAAAAAGAGAATAAAAGTAGGATCTCTTCCTATATCATATCCCAACCTTGGATGATGATTATAAATTCTAATTTAAAGTAGCTAAAGATGTCATTAAGGAAGAATGTAGCTCACAACATCGTCATGGAAAAAAATCTGTTACATCATTGTCATGAGTTTACAAGCATGCTTGGTGGAGATCATTGTAAGTATCGTCTAGTAGAAACATCACATATTGCACATATGCTTGCCTACACCTCACTTGGAGAGATTGAGTTTGGGTGGAATATGTGAATAAATATAGATTTCTATAGGTAGGACATAAAATTGTATTGAAATATTGGATGTATGCTCATCAATTTGGTCAAAAACTTTATGTCACCTATAATTTTGTGCCAACTAAAAGGTCATTTTTTGATCTTCATATGTCAACCTATTTCTCCCTTTCTCTTCCCATATATCTCTATATCTATGTCTTTCTCTTCCCATTTATCTCCCCCCCTCTCTCTCCCCTTATTTCTATCTCACTCTCCATTTCTATTTGTCTTTCTCTACTTATCTCTCTCTATATATCTCTATCAATTTTTCTCCCTCTTCCTCTCTCATTCTAAATTCATCTATACCTCTATCAATTTGTCTAACTCTTCCTCTCTCACTCTATATTCATCTCTACCTCTATCTTCCTCCCTCCCCCTCCATCTATAGAAATGTCTGCCTCTCTCTACCCATCCATCTCACTTCCTATCTCTAGAAATGTCTCCCTCTCTCTATCTTACTCAATCCATCTCTTCTACTCTATATCTTTATATTTATTTCTCGTTCAATCTCCCTCTCACTCATCTCTCTATCTCTTTCTATCCATATACTACTCATTATCCCTCTCTCATCTATCTATCTCTTTCTATCCATATACTTCTATATGTATATCTCCCTATGCATCTATCTCCCTATCTCTTTTCCTATCTCTATCTATCTCTCTATATTAGCCTCTCTGCCTCTCACTCTCCCTCTCTCCCCCTCTCTACATATATCTCCCTCTTTCCCATCTTCTATCTCTCCCTCCTCTACATATCTCTCTCCCTTTCCACCTCCCTCTCTCTATCTCTACCCATCTCTTCCTCTCTTGCTCCCTCCCTATACCCATATCTATCTTCATATCTCAACCTATTTGTTCCTTTGTCTTCCCATATATCTCTATATATATGTCTTTCTTTTCCTATTTATCTATCTCTCCCTCTCTCTTTCTCTCTCTATATCTCCCCCTATTTCTATCTCCCTCTCCATCTCTATTTTTTTTTTGTACTTATCTCTCTCTCTCCTCTCTCTATATCTCCTTATATCTCTATCTTGCCATCTCTCTCTCTCTCTATATATATATATACCCTCCCATTCATCGTCATTTATCCTTAAATTCCTAATAGAACTCCAAAAATTTATACTTTTATAATGTTTTAATACACACCTAATATTAAGGGTTTAAGGATTTAGAGTTTAAGGGTTAAGGGTTTAAGATTTAGGGTTATGGGTAGAGGGGAGAGAGATAGAGAGAGATAAAATGAGAGAGAGAGACTTGAGAGAGGGAGACGGGGTAGGAGGGTGAGACTTGAGAGAGAGAGGGGAAGAGGGAGGGAGTGGGAGAGAGATATGGGGTAGAGGGTTAAACATAGAGGGTAGAGGTGTAATGCCCTAAAATTAACACTTGATAAACAATGAAGGAAAAAACACCAATTCCAAATTTTGTTCACTCATGCTTGCAAGACTCTCAAAGTTTGCTACCAAAGCAGACACAACCAAAAGACATACAACTCTTGACCAATCATAAAGTATACTTCTTTTAGTTAGATAGCTAAATTGTTTAGACCATCATGGCCAATTCAATAGGAGACACAAAATTCACATCTCCAAGGTAGACTTAAATAGTCCAATCAACCCAAAATGAATCTGAAACATTATATAAGCCACAAGTCATCAATAACATATATATATATAAGTAGTAATCACAAAAATAATAAAAGAACAAACCCTAGGGGCCAGACCTAGTCCTTGGGGGCTCGTATTAGATGGCCTTGCCTACATATATAATTCACAAAGGCACCGTAGTTCGACAACTAGACTTCAACCATCTCACCCATGGTTGGATAGCAAGGGGATAATATCCACAAGGTTAAAAAGATGACCATAGCTCAAACACAATCCTAACCCAATACACAGATATATGCCAGTTCAATCTTGTAATCAAAATTAATGTGTTCCATACAAACTAAAAACTAAAGAGTGGGTATGCAACCCTTTCTAGGGTCCACTTCCCTAGACAGTTCCACGATCGGCTGCCACCCACTTAGGTGACGCCATGGATCATAAAACCTGCTAAGGGTATGAACAATTTTCAAAAAGACAATTTGTTCATGAGCAATACACATCACACTTACATGGAAATTTATTGGTAGGACATAATATTTGACTCTCTACAAGGCCAACAATCCCAATTAAGAGGAATGATAAGAATAAAAGTAACAACCGTCATAGTCATTATGATACGTTTAGTCATTGAACTAAACATTGTTTGAAATTATATATCAATTTGATAGACCATAGTTGAGCTTCATGAAATAGATTCTACATATAAAAATATAGAAACTCAATTATAACTCAAACTAACAACTTGGTTTTTATGTGAAATGATACAATATAATCATAGTTTAACAATATGGTTTCAAGACAAAAATAGTAGCAATATGAGCATTATAATGATACACGAAAATAAATACTATTCAAAATATCTTTATTGTTAACTAAAGAATGGATAATAACAACCCCACTATTTCAACTTCCAAAATTTAAATAAAGGACCTAATATCATGCTCTTACATTGACACAATGGCACATTTTATTTAAATTAAACTTAAAGAAGGAAACACATGGAAAGGAGGTACTCTGAATGACAGTAAAAACTTAATGAAAATCCTATCTTACATATTAAGTTGAAATAAATATCTCATAAGCAATTTGTTCTACAGGAATTCCAAAGCACCAAGCACAAAGGCACAAAAGACAATTCAAGTATAACAAAAAGAGGTAATAGTTCCTATAGAATCAACATATTTACTTTTATTAAATAACATATTTAATTATATGGTTTTTACTACTACAATCGTTAGTAAACTAGATATATCATTAGAACATTTACCCCTAATAATGAAGGAAACTAGAAAATATTGGGTGTGTGAAGATAATCATCAAATTATTCAATGTTGAGCAACAATAAAACTTGAGGTTTTATAGAGATACATGCATGAGAATTTTAATGACAATGTAGCTTTCACGTTAACTATATTCGATTATGGATTTATAGATTGATCAACTATAAAGTTTTAGAGAATGCTTATTTATTTCAATAATTTAACGCTACCATATCTTTCTAAAAAAACTCAATACTATAGCGTATGTGATATGCAAAACTTCACCATAAAAAAAAAATATCAAAACAAACAAAATCACAATCCCACTTTATCCTCCTAAAGATTGAATAGAGACTCAATACTATTGTAAGCATACTCAATGACTATTGACACTGATAATGATTATTAATTTAATAATAATACTAAACAAATACTCTAACTAAAATCCTCTAAGGAAAATAAAATTAAAATGTAATCATAAATCCCACCATCGTGGTTATCAAAAGGGTTAGAAGGGAGATATTGTGGTAGCTCAAAAAGTTTTCACAGGTGAAAGCATGGCAGATGCTTCAAGGTCAAGGTCTTTAAATTCAGCTATGGCCAATATCCTTCCTTTTACTTTTGGGTATGGTGGAGTATACTGAAGGGTAGTTGAAACTATTATTGTGTAAAGTGTAATACTTAAAATCTAATACAACACACATATATAAGAATGACAGACTACTTTCTTTGCCCAAGATGATGTCTATTGGTTAACTTCACTTCATTACAAACAATAAATATTACTTTATTTTCCATTGGTCTTTTGGTCATTCACGAATTAATTTGTATTTATTTCATAGTAAAAACATCATCTATTCTTAAAGTTTATGAAACTGAGTGGCTCAAGCTCATACTTCCCTCATGGTATAAGGAAATCCATAGTCTCAGTGGCATGAGGCAAGGTTGTGAGAGAATACATATGAGGGAGATTTAAATATGTCCTATGCTCAAACGTACAAAAACATCCAACTATTTTATTTAGTGTGTATTATTGTAAAATATTCCTACATTAGCTATAAAAGCAGTAAAAATTTGTGAGTAGGTTACCTCTATCCTGTCACACATAAAACTATATCCAATGCTTCCATTTAATAGATAAAAATAAATAGGATTGCTTAATAATGAAATGAATTGCAACAGAAATGGTCTAGCCTCATACAGATTTCTCAAACAAAACAAAAGCACTGTAGACATGGCCATCGAGTTACCTCAAGATTCTACAAAAAATGTATCATGTTCGTTCAAAATCCATGCCTTTGATAGCATCCTCTTCCTGCGCCAAAATGGGAGCTTTGCAGCTCGGCATGGACATCAATCACGCATATAGGCTGAAGCAATTTTGTAAGATGTTGTAGTTACAACTGCTCTGGTAGATATGCATGCAAATGTGGACGCATAGACAAGTCACGCGTTCTTTTTGACATTGTGCCTCAAGAAATGTGATCTGAGGGACAACATGCTCTCTGCTCGTGCGTTTACATCCAGTCTCTTGATTGTGCTACATAAACCTCATGAGTTGATAAATCTTCCCGGCATCCAGACAAAAATAGTTGAGTACAGTTCAATAAAATAGTGGATCACAGTTCAGAATGATGGGAGTCCATTGTTGGCTACAAGTGAGTAGAAGCACCTATGAATTCATAGCCTTTGCATTCCAGGCATCTCCAACCATTGAACGAAAGCTCCCATCATGTCTAGACCCTCCTAACCTCTCCTTCAACTCCACCATTTTTCCCCCACCCCCCCATTCAAGGCTACAGTCCTTTCTTTTTATTATCTCATCTTCCTCCTTCCCTGCGCAAATCCCCAGCTCCTAGTGTTGCATCAAAGATGAGGAGATTTCATTCTGACAAGGAATCTCTGCCACCCACAGTTCTGAAAATGTGTAAGAAAAGGATAAGGCGTGTGAGTTGTTTTACCCCTTTCAGTCCCTGTCGATGAAAGAGATGAATAAAGCTTCTGTCAATTGCATTTTTCAAGTATCCCAACAGTTCCCTCATTTAATGTGTTGGACTGAACATCACCATAAAGACAGGCATGCCATAGTGAAGTCATTTTCAACCATTAAACTACAGTCCACTCCATGTCCTTGCTTCTGGCATAAATTCTTTCTAAATCTTCTTTTCTGCTTTCAAATCCTCCTATGGGTTCGAATCATTCCTTATTCCCATATCCAATCATCATCCCACCAATAACCAAGTCTTTGGTTTATGATCATAATGATTATCTCCTCTACTCAAACCATTACTCCTAAATATATACCTATAGCATAGGGTGGTCTCCAATCTAATAGGTTCAATCCATGCGAGTGTTGAAGGATTTCACAATGAGCATTTATTTAATTATCTTTCTTATCATTAAGACCCCCTCACGATGATTTTATTTGAAGTTCTTTTTGCTTGAGGAAATTTAATTTACTTTCAATGCTTTATCAATATATTTGTTACGGCTAACCTTTTTTTGTAAATTAAACCCATGCTAATACTAGATACCATATTTTCCTTCATTCAAAAGAATTATGGTTATGGCATGACAATATAAGTATAATTCCATTTTCTTTAGGCAAAGTATTATTATTAATATGAAGTACTTATAGCTATATAATCTCCATGTATTTTAATTGTCTTAATACAAAAAGAGTATCTACTAGAGGGTGTAATTATTATTATTATTATTTTAACCTTAATAATAATGTCACTATTTAGTCAAGATTTGAACATTAAAAACAATAATGTTATAAATTAGTTATAATTAAAAAAAATAATCCAATTCTCCAATGAGCCTTATTGATTATTTATACTCCCCTTCCTCACCTAATTAAAAAGAGGAACCTAAAATATTCACCTACTCTAACATCGAGGTCATACCAACTCTACATAATAAAGTAAGATTTCAAACCAAGAGCTATACTAAGGAAACATAATGTCAAATGGGGCGAGGAACCTCATACTTCCTCACAAACCTACTCAAGTTACAAGGAATTAATATTATTTATTGGTTCTAAAATGAATTACAATCTCTTATTAACACAATGCAGCAACAAATCACTTTTTGTTTATAATCTACTAGATTCTTAAATTTCCAAGAAGTTATAAAATTGAGTTCAAGAAATATTTATTATGATAACATATTAAATGCTTGAATAGGGTTAAATGTTTCATCCAAGAAGTAATATTAACATCGTAATACCAACCAAAACTATTAAATGGCAACTAATAGTCACTTTATTTTAACTTTTGATTTATCTAAACCCATCCCCATGGTTAATGGAATGTGCATTAGAAGGTAAAGTGAATCACACAAAGGGTGGGGCATTACATCCCCCTACTTTTGATATAAGTATATGCACGTCAACATAGTCTATATATACATAGATAGGTAGAATGTTCTTTATCATTTACTATAATAATATAATTCATATAAATAAAAAACATGGCTTTAAAATAGAAATTCTTTCTCATTCCTTGAGCTAATAATTAGCAATATCTACGTATATTACAATAGGTTATAACCAAAACTGAGATGATGACCAAACAAACCAAGTATTATCATAACATGCAATTTATTGATGCGCCTATGTACCAGGGATGACCACGATTATTATGAATTCATGAGTAGTTCTGAGGGTTTCCTTAATGGTGGGGCCTTACATCCCCCTCCCCTTAGTTTTAACTTCCTCCTAGAAGTTACTAAGGGATGGCACTAAATCCCCATACAAAATCACACATTAAAAACAATCCATTATATTATAGCAATTCTCCTTCACCATATCTCTCATGACTCAACTAAGATAGAGTAATACACACAAAGCCATGATCCCATTCAAACCCAATACATCCTAGTTTTAAATTAACTCTTAAATTAACAAACATGTTAATCTAACCAGATTTACTCAAGTTTAAACAAAAATCGCATTGATGCTCACACATAAATCTAAGAAGCCTCGAAGGTTTGAGACTTTAGTCTCAATAAAGAACACACATAAATCTATTAATCATGCTAATTACTTTATCTCTTTTTTTTTTTGAATGAACTAATCAAAATATTCAACTATAAGCACACATTAGGAACATCATTTCTGTGCATTACTCATCCAAATTATGAAAGAAAAATTTTCACAATAGAACCTTTATCTGGTACACTCTCAATACAACAATGTTAACAACTATCCATATATTTATAAATTATTAACCATGTAACCATACTCAATAACTTTACCAAAAACATATATCAACACACGTTTAGCATTTTTGGATACATACAAAAAAAAATGTTTTGCACCATATCCTTCACTCATGATATTAGTGATATTCTTGTTTTAATGGCCAATCATGTCTTAGATTTATTAACTTCACATTTTTTTCAAATATTCCCTTAAGAGAATAGTTTACCTTATGATCATGGCACTCATAGCATGTCTAAATGAGTATTAAATTGCATCATTTATTACTAGTATTCTCCCACACTTCCCAGGTATAACGCTTAAAATTTATTCACAATTTCACAAGAACACAAAACAATAGAAAGGATGCTCTTCCCAAAGGGGTGCACCTATCCTCATACAAACACATCATATACAACACAAGGCTCACACAATGGGGTTTACAAGGATGGATATTGTTGGATACCACTTGAGGCCCTTCTCTAAGGATTCTTCCATGCAGATAAGAACAATCATATAATGAGGGGAAATATGGATTAATGACCGTCCCATACCGGTCCCATCCACAACCCCTTTCAAAATAATTCCCCAACACATCCACTCCCCTATACGACCTGCCAGGGAACCCCTCCAGATATGGCAGTTTACAAATTCCACATTACACCACACATGCCAGGAAATTTGTAACCAAGGAGAAAGCCTCAAACTGAATAACACAAGATCATAAACCAAAGTTTCAATAAAACTCCCAAGAGGGAACTTATAAATTCAAGAGAAACAAAATAAATATAAATTGTAGCTACATTGCAACTTTCCAATCTTAATTCAAAGGAAAAATTAAACAAGTCCTTGAGGAAAATCGGACTATATAACAACTTCCAAATGGCTAAATAGCCTAAGTACATAAATGTAAAATTACACATTGCTGGCACATAAAAAAAATAAAAATAAAACATCAATCAAAAATTACAAATAATTCATATTTCAACAATAAAATTACACATTACAAGCACCACGTGACTTGATAAGCCACCTAAGGGGAGGAGGGGAATGGTGGTTCTCTAACCACATAAGTATAATATCATGCCATAACTAGTGGTCCCTGACCACATAAATGTGAATAACTGGTCGTCCCTGACCACATAAATCTACATCATTGGTGGTCCCTGACCACATAAATATAAGTAATTGGTGGTCCCTGACCACATAAATATGACTAACTGGTGGTCCCTAACCACATAAATCTACATCATTGGTGGTCCATAAAATTCCATCCTTTACCCAACGGTTATAACATCAAGGAATAGGTTTACACTATGAACCAACAAGTGTGGCTCTCATATGTGGGGGAGTAGGCCATGGTCAACGTCCATGGGAAGATTACAATGACTCAACATAGACCCTTTGTCAGGATTAGGGATAATGCCCTGAGCTTGTAATTTCCCGATGGGAGAACATGTGCCTCTCAACCCCTATTTACACTAGCTGGAATCGCACTCCCATAAGGGGGGTAACCACACACTAGGGGTGCACATTTAACATACAAATAAAACTAACAAAAAAGAATACATCACATTTCATTTAATGGATCATCATCAACACATTTCATGCTTACTCCTTTTTCACAACAAATCGACTACACAAAATAATCACGAAGGGTACAAATAGGGGATCGTACTAGACATCCACCACCCTTATCCCAAGTTAGATACCATGTATCTTGTACTTGGAGCACAACAAATATACTGGCTTCCACATGACAAATCACATAACTTTCAAGAATTCTATCACTACATTCCATATGAGCCAAAGATACACAACATACACTCATTTTTACCACTTAGTCTATCCATAAAAAATGCCACAACACCCAACATAAGCACCGGGGTAAGGTATTAACATCCACAAAGAATACAAAATGTCTTCATTTCCAATTTTCATCTTTTTAAAGCAATAAACCCTTTCCTTTCACATACTTAAACCACCAAATATTCTATTCTACCAAGTGACATACACATTCATGTTAAAACACCTTCTCAAACAAGGACACCCAAGACTCAAAAATGATACAAGAAACATAGTCCAATTTATTAGCACCACCATCACCACATTCTTTTCACTAAAAAAATTAACTTGTCCATGCTTTTAATGTTTGCATGTCTAAATAGGATATAATGAGTTAACATTTATATGGCTTCTTATAACTAATAATACAATTGAGAACCTTAAATCTCATCAATATATTTCTATCATAATGCACATGCCATCTTAAATCCTAGCCATATCATGAAATGGAAGAATAACATATATTTAAAATTTAGCAATGCAAGGTTTACTAAATCATTCATTCCCTCGCTACCATTTTCATCTATTTACTAGATGCATATTATTCTACTGTCTTGTTTTACCTCAATATTAATTGACTCTATGCACAAGGTCACACGTACATCCTAAGGTAGGAGTGTAGTTTTTGGGGTTAAGGTCTATCACCCAACAATTCATCTTAATCAAACATCTTCCTTTTATATTCACAATATAAATTTATACAAAAGGTGCAGTCAATGGATTTCAAGGCAACATGCCCTATTTGGAAATACTTCATTTCTATAAACACAAGGAAGAATTGCAATTTCAAATCACCCCAAGACACCTAGATTTATAAATAAGAATTATAGTGTTTTACACTTAGTTATCTTTGATAAGTTTATTATGGGGTAGTATCATAAGTTTCAATGGTAAATAGAAACTCCTTAAATAATTAAACAAAAACCAAGGCCACTAATAGATATTTCAATTATAAAATAAATAAATTCTTACAAGCCACTCAAAAGTTATTGTCCTAATGCGCTTCAAAAATTTCATTCACCTTAATCAATACAATTTCTAATTAATATCATACCATATTCAAATTTGTGGTAGTTAGCTAAGGTCCAGTACACACAATTTCGTATAAGTTATTTAGGGTGGGCTACATTATAACATTCCCTGTTCCAAATCTAATAGTCAATTTTCTTTTAAGGTGATAACTTTCACAAGTATATATTGTTCCTTAAATGAGTGTTAGTCAATGGTATAAAAACACACAACAATAGTGGAAGGTTTTGCATGCCAATTTTAATGTCCCTTGTTAATATCTTTTTTTTTTTTTTTTTTTATCTCTTAATTTATCATAAACCACACATAAATTAATTACTCAATCTCAACATAAAATATTTGATTAAACAATACTATGGACACTGACTCTTTCAAGTTCAACACTTTCCCAAGTAGGTCAAGTTATTTTCTAGTTACATACTACACTTAACCATGACCCATATCATTCCCAAAGTACCCAGTGTTGCAACCTAGGCTCTGATACCAAAATGTAATGCCCTAAATTTAACATTCGAAAAGACAGTCAAGGACAAAACACAAATTTCAAATTTCGTTCATTTACGCTTACAAGACTCCCAAAGTTTGCCACCAAATCAGGCACAACCAGAAGGCATACAACTCTTGCCCAATCATAAACTATACTTCTTTTAGTTAAATCGCTAAATTGTTTAGACCATCATGGCCAATTCAATAGGAGACACAAAATTCACATCTCCAAGGTAGACTTAAATAGTCCAACCAACCCAAAATGAATTTGAAACGTTATATAAGTCGCAAGTCAACAATAACATATACATATATATATATATATATATATATATATATATATATATATATATATATATATATATATATATATAAGTAGTAATCACAAAAATAATAAAAGAACAAACCCTAGGGGCCAGACCTAGTCCTCGGGGGCTCGTCTTAGACGGCCTTGCCTACGTATATAATTCACAGAGGCATCGTAGTTCGACAACTGGACTTCAACCATCTCACCCATGGTTGGATAGCAAGGGGATAATATCCACAAGGTTAAAAAGATGACCATAGCTCAAACACAATCCTAACCCAATACACAGATATACGCTAGTTCAATCTTGTAATCAAAATTAAAGTGTTCCATACAAACTACAAACTAAAGAGTGGGTATGCAACCCTTTCTAGGGTCCACTTCCCTAGACAGTTCCACGATCGGCTGCCACCCACTTAGGTGAAGCCATGGATCAGAAAACCTACTAAGGGTATGAACAATTTTCAAAAGACAATTTGTTCGTGAACAATACACATCACACTTACATGGAAATTTATTGGTAGGACATAATATTTTCCTCTCTACAAGGCCAACAATCCCAATTAAGAGGAATGATGAGAATAAAAGTAACAACCGTCATAGTCATTATGATACGTTTAGTCATTGAACTAAACATTGTTTGAAATTATATATCAATTTGATAGACCATAGTTGAGCTTCATGAAATAGATTCTACATATAACAATATAGAAAATCGATTATAACTCAAACTAACAACTTGGTTTCTATGTGAAATGATACAATATAATCATAGTTTAACAATACGGTTTCAAGACAAAATTAGTAGCAATATGAGCGTTATAATGATACACAAAATAAATCCTATTCGAAATAACTTTATTGTTAACTAAAGAATGGATAATAGGAACCCCCACCCTTTTAACTTCCAAAATTTAAATAAAGGACCTAATATCATGCTCTTACATTGACACAATGGCACATTTTATTTAAATTAAACTTAAAGAAGGAAACACATGGAAAGGAGGTACTCTGAATGACAGTAAAAACTTAATGAAAATCCTATCTTACATATTAAGTTGAAATCAATAGCTCATAAGCAACTTGTTCTAGAGGAATTCCAAAACACCAAGCACAAAGGCACAAAAGACAATTCAAGTATAACAAAAAGAGGTAATAGTTCCTATAGAATCAACATATTTACTTTTAGTAAATAACATATTTAATTATATTGTTTTTACTACTACAATCATTAGTAAACTAGATATATCATTAGAATATTTACCCCTAATAATGAAGGCAACTAGAAAATATTGGGTGTGCGAAGATAATCATCAAATTATTCAATGTTGAGCAACAATAAAACTTGAGGTTTTATAGAGATACATGCATGAGAATTTTAATGACAATGTAGCTTTCACGTTAACTATATTCGATTATGGATTTATAGATTGATCAACTATAAAGTTTTAGAGAATGCTTATTTCTTTCAATAATTTGACGCTACCATATCTTTCTAAAAAACTCAATACTATAGCATATGTGATATGCAAAACTTCACCATAAAAAAAATAATATCAAAACAAACAAAATCACAATCCCACTTTATCCTCCTAAAGATTGAATAGAGACTCAATACTATTGTAAGCACAATCAATGGATATTGACAATGATAACGATTATTAATTTAATAATAATACTAAACAAATACTCTAACTAAAATCCTCTAAGGAAAATAAAATTAAAATGTAATCGTAAATCCCACCATCGTGGTTATCAAAAGGGTTAGAAGGGAGATATTGTGGTAGCTCAAAAAGTTTTCACAGGTGAAAGCATGGCAGATGCTTCAAGGTCAAGGTCTTTAAATTCAGCTATGGCCAATATCCTTCCTTTTACTTTTGGGTATGGTGGAGTATACTGAAGGGTAGTTGAAACTATTATTGTGTAAAGTGTAATACATAAAATCTAATACAACACACATATATAAGAATGACAGACTACTTTCTTTGCCCAAGATGATGTCTATTGGTTAACTTCACTTCATTACAAACAATAAATATTACTTTATTTTCCATTGGTCTTTTGGTCATTCACGAATTAATTTGTATTTATTTCATATTAAAAACATCATCTATTCTTAAAGTTTATGAAACTGAGTGGCTCAAGCTCATACTTCCCTCATGGTATAAGGAAATCCATAGTCTCAGTGGCATGAGGCAAGGTTGTGAGAGAATACATATGAGGGAGATTTAAATATGTCCTATGCTCAAACGTACAAAAACATCCAACTATTTTATTTAGTGTGTATTATTGTAAAATATTCCTACATTAGCTATAAAAGCAGTAAAAAGTTGTGAGTAGGTTACCTCTATCCTGTCACACATAAAACTATAGCCAATGCTTCCATTTAATAGATAAAAATAAATAGGATTGCTTAATAATGAAATGAATTCCAACAGAAATGGTCTAGCCTCATACAGATTTCTCAAACAAAACAAAAGCACTGTAGACATGGCCATCGAGTTACCTCAAGATTCTACAAAAATTGTATCATGTTGGTTCAAAATCCATGCCTTTGATAGCATCCTCTTCCTGCGCCAAAATGGGAGCTTTGCAGCTCGGTATGGACATCAATCAAGCATATAGGCTGAAGCAATTTTGTAAGATGTTGTAGTTACAACTGCTCTGGTAGATATGCATGCAAATGTGGATGCATAGACAAGTCACGTTTTCTTTTTGACATTGCACCTCAAGAAATGTGACCTCAGGGACAACATGCTCCCTGCTTGCACGTTTACATCCAGTCACTTGATTGTGCTACATAAACCTCATGAGCTGATCAATCTTCCTGGCATCCAGACAAAAATAGTTGAGTACAGTTCAATAAAATAGTTGAGCATAGTTCAGAATGATGGGAGTCCATTGTTGGCTACAAGTGAGTAGAAGTTCCTGTGAAGTCATAGCGTTTGCATTCCAGGCATCTCCAACCACTAAACAGAAGCTCCCTTCATGTCTAGACCCTCCTAACCTCTCCTTGAACTCCACTATTTTTCCCCCAAGCCCCCCATTCAAGGCTACAGTCCTTTCTTCTTATTATCTCATCTTCCTCCTTCCCCACACAAATCCCCAGCTACTAGTGTTGCATCAAAGATGAGGAGCTTTCGTTCTAACAAGGAATCTCTGCCGCCCACAGTTCTTAAAATGTGTAAGGAAAGGATAAGGCATGTGAGTTGTTTTACCCCTTTTAGTCCCTATCGATGAAAGTGATGAATAAAGCTTCTGTCAATTGCATTTTTCAAGTATCCCAATGATGCCTTCATTTAATGTGTTGGACTGAACATCACCATAAAGATAGGCATGCCATAGTGAAGTCATTTTCAACCATTAAACTACAGTCCACTCCATGTCCTTGCTTCTGGCATAAATTCTTTCCAAATCTTCTTTTCTGCTTTCAAATCCTCCTATGGGTTTGATTCATTCCTTATTCCCATATCCAATCGTCATCCCACCAATAACCAAGTCTTTGGTTTATGATCATAATGATTATCTCCTCTACTCGAACCATTACTCCTAAATATATACCTATAGCATAGGGTGGTCTCCAATCTAATAGGTTCAATCCATGCGAGTGTTGAAGGATTTCACAATGAGCATTTATTTAATTATCTTTCTTATCATTAAAACCCCATCATGATGATTTTATTTGAAGTTCTTTTTGCTGGAGGAAATTTAATTTACTTTTAATGCTTTATCAATATATTTGTTATGGCTAACCTTTTTTTGTAAATTAAACCCATGCTAATACTAGATACCATCTTTTCCTTCATTCAAAAGAATTATGGTTATGGCATGACAATATAAGTATAATTCCATTTTCTTTAGGCAAAGTATTATTATTAATATGAAGTATTTATGGCTATATAATCTCCATGTATTTTAATTGTCTTAATACAAAAAGAGTATGTACTAGAGGGTGTAATTATTATTATTATTTTTTTAACCTTAATAATAATGTCACTATTTAGTCAAGACTTGAACATTAAAAACAATTATGTTATAAATTAGTTATAATTAAAAAACTTTATCCAATTCTCCAATGAGCCTTATTGATTATTTATACTCCCCTTCCTCGCCTAATTAAAAAGAGGAACCTAAAATATTCACCTACTCTAACATCGAGGTCATACCAACTCTACATAATAAAGTAAGATTTCAAAACCAAGAGCTATACTAAGGAAACATAATGTCAAATGGGGCGAGGAACCTCATACTTCCTCACAAACCTACTCAAGTTACAAGGAATTAATATTATTTATTGGTTCTAAAATGAATTACAATCTCTTACTAACACAATGCAGCAACAAATCACTTTTTTTTATAATCTACTAGATTCTTAACTTTCCAAGAAATTATAAAATTGAGTTCAAGAAATATTTATTATGATAACATATTAAATGCTTGAATAGGGTTAAATGTTTCATCCAAGAAGTAATAGTAACATCGTAATACCAACCAAAACTAGTAAATGGCAACTAATAGTCACTTTATTTTAACTTTTGATTTATCTAAACCCATCCCCATGGTTAACGGAATGTGCATTAGAAGGTAAAGTGAATCACACAAAGGGTGGTGCATTACATCCCCCTACTTTTGATATAAGTATATGCAATTCAACATAGTCTATATATACATAGATAGGTAGAATGTTCTTTATCATTTACTATAATAATATAATTCATATAAATAAAACACATGGCTTTAAAATAGAAATTCTTTCTCATTACTTGAGCTAGTAATTAGCAATATCTACTTATATTACAATAGGTTATAACAACAACTGAGACGATGACCAAACAAACCAAGTATTATCATAACATGCAATTTATTGATGCGCCTATGTACCAGGGATGACCACGATTATTATGAATTCATGAGTAGTTCTGAGGGTTTCCTTAAAGGTGGGGCCTTACAAGAGGGTTTACGGATTTAGAGTTTAAGGGTATGGAGGAGAGAGAGATAGAGGTAGTGAGTGAGTGAAAGAAAGACCTAAGAGATGGAGAAGGGGTAGGAGGGCGAGACTTGAGATAGAGTGAATGAGTGAGAGAGAGACCTCAGATAGGGAGTGTTGCTAGGAGGGAGAGACTTGAGAGAGAGAGAGAGATAAAAAATGGGAGGGTTAAGGGTAGAGGGTTTAAGGGTTTAGGGTTTAGGGTCATCTATGGTCATCTATGGTATTTGGGAAAAGCATAAGGTTTGTGTTTTACCTTCATCTTAATGTAAAACCCTAGTGTTCATCTTACACCTTGGATGGGATCTATTTGGATATTACTTTTTGGGAAGGCTTTAAAATGACTTAAGCCCCATCGCTTTGTCTAGGTTGGGCGCCCTTTTCTTTTATTGTTTTATTTCCTTTGCCTAAATTTATTTTTCCTAGGTCTTTTGTTGGTCTCGTGTTCCCTCATTAAAACAGCTTATGTCATTGTTTGTTATCGACCTAGTGATGTCCCCTTATTCCTTAAGGGTAGAGGGCCCAGTAGTCATGTAGGCTAACTTTCTTAGCATGTAGCAATTGACTGGAATATCGTATAACCTTCATTTTTTTTAAAAATGTAGATTGGTCTCTTATTTATCTATAACTAAGGTCTTGAGGCATGACTCATCATGCAACTCACCACATTGGCAGATCTTTTGAGAAGGTATAAAATTTGACTTTTTAAAGGTTTGACCAAAACATAATCATGGAATCCCCAATAGTTGAACCAAAAAAATATCATTTGTTGCTTGTAGAATATGATATTTTTATTTAAATTAAAATTAATATACAACCTAAGTGGACCAAATACTTATTGATAACCATAAATCTTTGATATCTTTACCTTTTATATTCAACACATATGGACTAATAGTTGAACACAAAAAATCTATTTGTTGTTATAAAAACAACACATAATGAAACTTTTGAAAATCCTTCACATTTAATGGGAAAATACATGTTATTTATTGTGCTCACCTTTTATATTTGTGATAGGAAAAACTATTAAAATAAAATTATCCAATGCTTGTACTGATGGAACTTCAAATTTTGTTCCTAATGTTTCACTCATGCCCTACCTTATGTCACTAGTCTTTCATGGTGTTGGAAAATTTCTTAGGGTTGGGGTTTTAGCTTTGTCTTCATCTTAAACCCTTGTGTTTACCTAATGCCTTGGTTGGGATCTATTTTTCCGTTACCCTTTTTGAAGGGTTTTAAAAACATCTTATGCCCCATTGTTTTGTCTAGGCCTGGTCCCTTTGGTCTTAATATTTTATTTCCTCTCCGGGTTTTATTTTCCTAAGTCCTGGTTGGCCCTGTGCTAAACAGTTTTAAAAAAACTTATGTCACTGTTTTCCATTTTCCTAGTAATGTCCCCTTGCCCTTTAATGAATTTTTTATTTTTCAGAAGGATGAAATTCATGCTGTCATCAATCAAAATGCCTTGAAGATCAACAGTTTCCTGCCATCCCATGATCAGGAATTTTAGGATGGTGAAATCGTAGGCAGCCAAATTGTGTCCCATCTGGGGATCAGATTTTCTCGATTGTTCATCAACTGTCCTTTGATCTGATTCATTCCTTTCCATCCCATGATGGTGCTTTGGTTGATTGAAAAATCATGGGTAGGTGTCATGTGGACTATACAAGGTGGGGCCCAAGGAAATTTTTGTGCGATATATTTTAAATGTTTCATTGCTTCCAAAGAAAAACATTTAAAATGAAATATTTCACAAGGCCAAGGGAAATTCACTAAAAATGAGCAAAAGCGGAGAAATTAGGGCAACTAGTCAAGTTAGGAGTAGGCTAAGCAACATACAAAATGGTATGCCCATCCATGGCCTGCTTGCCTCTAATGGTCTTTTAGCTATCAGAATGATAGGACCCATCTCGTGCCATCGCAAGCAGCCTTCCTTCCATACAGAAAATAACCTAATTCGTAACCCTCACATTTTTTGTTTTCAAGCCTACATATAGCGGTTAAACTTTTATATATGTTTTGTTTAATATATTTAAAAAATATTTTATAAATTATTTATAAAATATTTATAATATAAAATATTTTTTTAATATATTAAACAAATATATATAAACTCTTTAATATTTTTTATTAGTGATTTTAATGGTATATTAAAAAAAATCATATTTTGATAGTTGAATACATTCAAAATATTTCTAATATATTTCTAATTTAAAAAATATATTGTTTAATTTTTTAAATATATATTTTTTTTTCAAAAATATATTTTTATTTATTTTTAAATATATTATACATACAAAATTACATAATCAATAATAGATAATAGATTTTGGTGGATATATCTAGGTATGTTATTATGCTTGAAAAACTAATTTTAACTAAAAAACTTACTAACATTATTAAAAGGTAAGTTTTTAATTATAAAAATTTAACATTAGAATTATTTAACATTTGAAATAGAAAATTTAAATATTATATTATAATAGTTTATAATTTACTTATATACTATTTTGGATAATAGAAACAATTTTGATTGATTTAATATTTTCTAAGTTCATTATTGAATTTAAATCTTATAAATATAATTATATATCTTTAATCAATATTATAATTTAAAAATAATAATTAATATTGAACATCTTAGATTTTAGTATAACTTAAATATTAAAAAATTTAATGGATAAGTTTATAAAATATAATATTTATTTTTTTAAATGAAGATTTAAAGATTATTATATATGTATATTTAAAGATCCATAGAATTATCTTTTCAACTATGAAATTAATATGATTAATTTCATTTATAATTTTATCTTATCTTATCTTTTTAACAATTTTTTGGTATCCTACATAATTTGTTTTCTATAAGTATCATGTTGTATACTCTTTATATGGAAGGTAGAGTTTTTTCATGGAACTTAATAAGTTTTAATAATTTTTAGTCATTTTAAAGATTTTTTTATTTTTTTATAAAGATAGTATATTTAGACTTTTGATGGCTTATGTACAATTATGCATATTCTTTTATTTATTATATTTTTTGTAGTATCATGTTATTCTTGATTAATCACATTATTTGTTTTGTTGAAAAATATTTTATCTTTACTTTACATCTATGATAATTTCAAAATTATCAAATTTTAAAATTATAAATAAAAACTTATTTTTATTAATCTCTTGAAGTTGGTCCTAATCTTTTGTAGATTAATAACTATCTAAATAGCTATTTCTTTCCTTTATTTCTATAAATCTATCTGATGTCTCTATTGAATCTATGAGATGTGTATGTAATTCTTAGCACAACACTCTTAGAGATTAGGATTTATTTTCACATTTATCTATTTTCTTATTGTTCCTATTAGTGGCTAATTAAATCTTCATTGAAAACCTACAAAGAGCTTGGGTCCTTCAATCTCAAAGCTTTTCTAATTTCTTGATGAGAATCATTCACATTGATTCCCAATATTGTGCTCCTTGCATGATACATATATTAAATGCACTTGGTAATTTAGTATGTGGTTGAAATATTAGAGTAACAACAAATGGTTCTTTTCATTTTCGGCACATGATTGGCCATTTTTACTATGTTAAATTTTTATTTTCACTCTTATTTTCATGGTTTTCATGTTGTCAAATTTCCATACATTTCTTAGTCTTTTTAAGAAAATAAATGAAGGTTCTATTAGTGTCCCCAATCTTGCTAAAAATCAGGTATAGAGAGAGTACACTATAAACTATTAATTATAGAGCATAACAACAAAATGAATTTAAAAACTACTACATACAAACAAGGTTTAGAATAATTCAAAATAGAGATACCATTCTCCTACAAATACTATGTATAGAAACCCTATCTAGCCACACTTTCACCCTCAAAATCAAGAGAATAAATTCTCATACATTGTTTCTATAATTAATTTAGAGAATAAATTATAAGATTTAAATTCAATAATGAATTTAGAAAATATTAAATCAATCAAAATTGTTTCTATTATCTAAAATACTATATAAGTAAATTATAAAATATTATAATATAATATTTAAATTTTCTATTTCAAATGTTAAATAATTCTAATGTTAATTTTTTATAAATAAAAACTTACCTTTTAATGATGTTAGTAAGTTTTTTTAATTAAAATTAGTTTTTCAAGCATATTAACATACCTAGATATATTCACCAAAATCTATTATCTATTATTTATTATGTAATTTTGTATGTATAATATATTTAAAAAAAAAATAAAAAATATATTTTTGAAAAAAAAAATATATTTAAAAAATTAAACAATCTATTTTTTAAATTAGAAATATATTAGAAATATTTTGAATGTATTGAGCTATCAAAATATGATTTAAAAAAAAAAATAACTAGCATTTTATTTAAAGAATCTATATTAAGAAAACTTTAAAATTTGAAGATTTACCTAAAATCTTATACATGAAAGATATAAAATTTTATTCTGAAAAAATTAAACAAACATTCAAATTTATATTCATTTTATATTAATTTTTAAAAAAAAGTAAAGATTTACCTAAAATATTATAGATTAAATATTTAAAATTACGTTATAAGAATTTGAACATCAAATCAAATTTAAAAATTATAAATAAAAAAATTATTATTCTCAAATTTTCTAATATTAATTTTTATTAAAGATTTTAAAATTTTAACATATATGATAATTTAATAGAAGCAAATCTTTCGAAAATTTAAATTATTTTATATTAAATATATATATGTATTTTACATTAAAATAAAACTTTAAATTTTTATTAAATTTTATTAATATTTTAAGATTTTAATAATTAAATATTGAAATTTTTACATGACAAAATAAAACAAATATAATATATATTTAATAAAAATAACATTAAAATATAATCTTATTTTTTAAAATAAATGGTAAATTTTTATATTTAAAATGTTTTAAATTATTATGAAAAGCTATAGTGAGCTAAAAGATGGTGGGGCTTTCATTTATAGTCTTCCAGCAAGTAGTAATTTAACTATGATTTTTATTAAACGTTTACAGTTTGCATGGAGTTTGTTTGCATAGAGTCTTCCATGGAGTCTGATAGTGAGAAAATCAAGAAACTATGGGAGATATATGCTATGCATCCATGCATGCGGTCAGGTGCATTCCTAGGACTGGATAGCCAGTGCCTGGGTGGGCTCCCCCTACCTCCTTTATTTTCTCATCCTTGCACTAACATGCTAGGAGAGCCAGCTAGGAGTTCAGGTGGAGAAAAGGAAGAGGCTATGGGGGATGTAGGTGGGTGTGACTAGGAGGCTAGTTATGTGATGGAGGTGGCAATTTTCTTCACAGAGCTTGAGGATATCATAGGCATCATTCCCTAAAGGCAGCTTCATGCAGATTAAACATGGCACAAGGGAATTCAATTGGGTCCCATAGGATTATTTGGCCTTGTGGATGTCACTAAAATTTTTCATTTCATTCCATTTCATATCAGTTGGTGGCGACTTTAGTGGACAACATTTGCAGCAAAATTTATTTGTTCTCGCGATTGCATTCATGGCGAAGCAATCTCTCTTTTTCATTGAAGTCTTCGTGGATGGCCTGGCAAATTTTGGTGTAGACATGCCAATCTCTCTGGAATCTTCACCTAGACAAGCCTCCTTCAGAGAAGTTAAAGACCAACCACTAAAGTGGATTCTCTTAAACACAGACCCGTTAGTTTTGGTGGTGACAAAAATGATCCTGGGAGCTAGTCATTTGGCCAACAAGGAGTTCGGCAGGGACAATCTACACATCTCGTCCCAGTTTTTGGCATCTCCTCTAGACAACAATGAGTCCAAGGTTGTTGCTAAACTCTTTTTGGTTAAGATGTCTTGCACGGATCTGGTGGGAAGGGTAAATGAAGTGTTGAGTTTTGTGGTGGTGGGAAAAGGCATCCCAAGACCAAGTGACTTTGCCGCTATTTGAGGTTCAGACAAGGCCATAAAGCTTTTCTTGTTCCTTCTTGACTTGAGCAGTCCAGCATTGAGCAGACATAAAATGGTGGTAGCAGTGGCCATTGAATTCCTGAAGAAATTCTTCGGCTTGATGGCTATGGGTGATGTCGAGTGGGTAAAATTCTTTGAAGATTTTGCTGTTTTAAATAATTTCCTATGAATTCCTTGTATATTTGTTGGTTCCAATAGTTTTTAGAGTTTATCTCTATGGTCCAATGGCGTCTTTTAGTCCAAAATTTTATAAATTTGATCCCAAATGGCTAGTTTGGGAGTTTTGGGTGACTGGGGATTCATATGTTTAGGGTCAGTCAAGGCTAAACCCTTATGGCATTTTGGGTTGGTAGTTGGCTTGGATGGCAGGGTGGTGATTTTTGGATGGTCTCCCTGTCTTTAGCTAGTTGGGTCTTGTTTTACCCATCTTCGGGGTGGTTTTTGGTAGTGGTCATTTGGATGGGTTTTGTAGTGCCCTCCGTTTCGGTCGTCGTTGATGTTAAGTAAGTTGTTGTTGGTAATGTCATGATGATGTGGTGATTTTATTATTTAATTTAATTTTAAGGTTATGAGGTAACACTAATAATATGTTTGGATTTGATTAATAAAATTAATTTAATTATAAGGTTACCTGTTTCATTTGGAATTAAATAAAGAATTAGAATCAATGCTAAACGTCAATTTAATTATTGTTGGGAGTTAGTTATTTAAAATAATCAGATTAAATGAGGAAAGATAGTTATCATTTAATGATTAAATTCAATTAATAAATTTAAAAGTGATAAAATATTAAAAAGGATTAAAAGGGAACTTAATTTAATTGGGAAGTGAAATTATAACTGAATGAACTACATTAGTAAATGATACGATAACTATTTTGGATGGTTAATTATTAAATTAAAATAATAACTAAAAGAAGTATGAGTAATTAAACAATGTGATAAGATTTTTATTAATTTCTT
Organism: Sequoia sempervirens; assembly: GCA_007258455.2. NCBI lineage: Eukaryota > Viridiplantae > Streptophyta > Pinopsida > Cupressales > Cupressaceae > Sequoia > Sequoia sempervirens. The sequence goes on from VDFB02075321.1 coordinate 26,836,545, forward strand.
TGTGAAATAAATAATTAATTAAATGTTTTAATATAATTAGAGGTTATGAAAGAATAAAATTACATTGTTAATAGAAATAAATAAAAATAGAATATTGCAAGGTAATTATCATTTAATGTTTAAATTCGATAAACAAATTAAGGAGAAAATATTTATCTGTAACTAAAAGAAAGATTAAATTATTAATTATTTATTGAATATCTAATAGATGACCTATTTGGTTCATATATTAAAGATTAGATTATAAAATAATAATTAAGGGTCGTGGCTGTCATTCATTCATAACTGCTGGAAGTTGAACGGTTTCCCGAAGGGAGTGGAAAAGACTCCATGAAACAAATTATTAAAATGAGAATTATTCTAGAGATAAAAGGGGGATTGGCGGGTTTGAAGGGTGGCTCCTTCTATCATGGATTGTTCGGCTTAGGGTTTTTGGTTCCAGACAACATTGATTTACAACGCTAATTGAAATTTCCTGTCAATGCTCTCTGGAAAAGAGTACAATTTTCTTTCCCCTCTCTATATTTTTGATATGTTGTGTGCGAATTGTAAATCATCTTGAAGATTCAAATTGCATGTGGTGCTAGGGTTTTGATTTAAGTTTTTATGATATGGTTTTCAACTTATAATCATATGCGGTGGTTTCAATCTATATTCATATTTTATGTGAATAATTATAAAAAGTTAGTTATGTATTGAAATCTATTTGTATTCTGGGTAAATTTTACATTTCATATTCTTAAGTGATTTAATGAAAATTCATTTATTTTATTATTGACGAACCTCTCATTCTTTATAGATTTATAGATTTATAGATGTGAGATTAGGATTAAAGATCCATTTAAATGTTGATTTAAATTATAATATTTTAAATCTATTGCGATTGTTTATATATATATATACATATTATATTTTGTTTGTAAAAAAAAATAGATATATATATATTGTTATACTGGTAAACTGTTTCCTGTGACACTATTCAAACAGTCTAATTGTGTCATCCATAACATTTTTTTATACAAATTATTTTGCTGGTAAATTTAAAGGGTTTCTCCAAATTCTAGTGTTCTATTTGCTGTCCAAAAATCTCAAATACCCAGATTATAGTTTTGGCGTTATGCTTGAAATACGAGGCTGCTATCAAGCTGCTCCCTTATGGTTGCATTTTGCTGATAATAAATATAATTTATAAAAAGTTAAATTAAATTTTGGTCTACTAGTATGATAGGTTTTGAGGTAAATAGAGAAATAATAAAGAATGTTATCTTGGTTGTAAAATTAATGATTATACTATATAATGAAAATGGGTGACACATTAGAATATCGGGAATTAGGGTTATGCTTTTGTAACTGAATAGGTTTAAGGTAAATATTGTGCAAAGGGTATATTCTTTTATTACTGTGAAGGTCTTGCTTTTAGGTAATATTCGTAATATTAGTAGTTAAGGAAATTACGTTGAAAGATGTTTAGTTAATGAAGTGAATGAATTAGAGTAGATTAACTAAAAATATTAATTTTATTTAGGTTAAGGTTGTGCTATGAAGAATTAGATTTTTATCCCAGCTAGATAAATGATCTCTTATTTGTAATCAAAAAGTGAAGTTATATATAGTTATATATATATATATATATATATTTATTAATAATTAGGTTAGATATTGGTTGAGGTGAGATATAATTAGAGGATCTTGTTTTGAATAAATAAAGTTATTAATTGTTGGCATGAAATCTTGCCAGGTAGTTAGTCATTAGGGGTTAAGGATGGTGTAGTTAGAATTCTCACATTTGTTACCTTAGGAAGAAACAAATGTCCTTTTTGAATATTATTAATCATTGTATCTAAATTAGGATGGAAAGATAGGTTAAAAGTTTTTAACGTGAGATTTAAATTGAGGAAAATTATAATATAAAATATATCTTGAATTTTCTTACATGTTCTCTTAATTGGTAATTTAATTTTATAGTATTAATTTCATGATATCTTTTATATTTCTTTGAGAATGAAATAAATGTTATCTTAATATCTAAACTCCTCGCATGCTTTTAGGATTGGCTAATGGATACTCTTGGCAAATAGGTAGTTGGTTACTTAGAATAAAATATTGCTACAATTACTCATGAATTATTGTGCCAGAAAGGAATTAGGTAAATAATTAAAGTGAAAATGGTTATTTCCATAGGTTGCTTAATAAAATATTATTTAACAAAAGATTTTAACGGAATGAACAATATTGAATTAGGTATTTAATTTTGTTGTAGATAAATGAACTGTGTATTTAGTTAAAGTAAATTGATTTATATGGTTAATTAAGTTTTAGGGTTCACTAAAGGAGATAAGTGATTCTACATTTACATAGCTTCTTTTACTTGAGGGTTAATGGTAAAGTTATTTTTAAGTGAGGATAAATCCCAGGTTCATAGGTTAATTAATTTAAATGATACTGATTAAATGTTAAATGGTTTTAATTACCTTTTTGTTATCTAATGAGTCTGTGAATGATAATTATTTATCAAACTACTGTGTGAAATAATCTATTAGTGTCGTCACCTTAGTATTATAATAAAGTTGTAAATTATAGAATTGTCATCTTAGTATTACATTTTAAAGTTATAATTAGGATTCGTATTAAACAGTTGATGGAGTTGGTTATCTTATAAATGATATAGTTATTTTAAATATAATTATTTGTAGTAAATACTCTCTTAATTAAATTAAGTGGATATATTAAAATAAGTGGTAAAAACGTTGAAATAATGCTTAAATTAAAGGAAGGTCTTTATGGTTATAATGTGTGAGTAAATGTGTTTTAAACAAAGTGTTTTTTATTGGTTTAAGTGTTATTTAATTGTTTTAAGATGGGTGTTATTTGTGGGATATTTATGGAGATGTCTCAATGGCCTGTTCATTGTAAGTGTTTTAAGATAGTGTTCTTCAAGGTTGATGTGTTTGATGGTTTCCTTGTATGGAATTATTCCTTAAGACTTTGTAATTAATGTGTTTATATTCAGAAAATGATTTATTTATAGGAGTTAGAAAATTAGAATTATTAGGTAGTTAAGTTAGGTATTATGTTATTGAGTAGGTTAGTAAAGTGATTAGAGAGAGAGTTTCCTTATGTTAATAATTTGGGTATCATTGATAGATTAGTTTATTCTCAATTTGATTAGTTTCAAGTGGGATAGTTAACTTAGAAATAATGAAAAGTAGAGTTTTGTATGTTGTTGGTGTATGTAGATAATATTGGCGATAAGGATTATTTCTGTTTAGGTGGGAGAATTGATTTTTAAGATAAATGGAAGTAAATAAATTTGAAAACTTTAAATAGTTGGGTATTACGATAAAGGCTAGTGAATGATTGTTGATTCGATAAATGTTTTGATTAATTATATTTAGTTAAACAAAGGGTTTATGTAAATGAATAAAATTAGATGATCTTTTCTAAGTCAATTTCCCTCATATTCTTTTAATAGTTGATTTGTGGGATTTCTATAAGAACAGTTCTAGAAAATACTTGTGATTGATATCAAGATCAAATTGTTGGTTTGAGTGGGTTGATCTTCGAAGGGAGATTGTTGTTATAATGTGTAAATTGGAATATATTTGTGTTTGAAAGAGTATACTTGTGAATAGTGTCTTATGGCTTAAACCATTAGATTTTATTTTCACTTCGTAATATTGTGCTATCCTTAAATGTTGGAAATGATTGATCTTTAAACTAATGTTCTTTTTAAAATGTTTCAAGTTACTTCTTATTGAATGAATGGATATATTATTAGAATGTGTGGTTTTATGGATTCTTTCAATGTGACTTTTCCTGAGTTGATTTTTGAGTTGGAGTTTTTCTCTCATTTTATTTATGTTGCTATTCGTTGGGAACCAGTATGTGTTCTTTTGTTCTTTACCTAAGTGGCAAAAATGTGGTTAATGTTAACTTTGTCATGATTGATGGTTCTACTTGATGAGTCAAATTGAAAAGTTCTTTGAATTATGGGTATTCCGAGAGGAGAAAATAGAGGTTTCCCTTGGATTCTCGATTTAGTTCGTATCGAAGTTGTTGGTGTTGTTGAGTGGAGTTGTTGATCTTATTTTGGTGTATTTTCTCATTATATTTATATTGGAAATAGTTCTTTGAGGTCTTGCAATTATTGCTGTCAGTTCTTTGATGGGGAAACCCTAGTGTAACTTTATGAGAATCTTCCAGAGGTTTATTTTACTATTGGTTAATGTTCCTCCTTTTATGTGCCCTTGTTGTGGCAAGTGTTTTGGTTTCATGTTTTTGAAAGGGTTGTACATGAATCATTGAGATTTTGATTATGTATTTATGGCAAGATGGGTAATGCCTTGCATGCTTTTCTGTTGTGATCTAATGTACTTGTTATGTTGTACAACCCTTGGATTTTGGTTTTTATGTTTTGAGTGTCTAGAGAGAGAGAGTGGCTCTAAGTGGGTGGTCGGCGCACAAAGGGGCGCCAGGATAGCCCTCGTTAGAGTGAAATTAATAAGTGATAATTTAAATAATTAACTAGGGGGTGGGTAGAATCACATTAAAAAGATAATTGATGCCTCGTCCACCGTTTAGTGCTATCACAGGCTAAAGGGGATTGAGAAGGCCGTGGTCGGCAAGATCGTTACCTTGTCTTCATGAAAGGTTAATGATTCCGCATGAGCAACCCTATGGAGCGGCTCCTTGAGATAGGTAGTCTGGATAACCATAGATGGAGGCGGCTCCTAGCGCTTGGATTGTCTAGATAATTCGTCAGTAGACGGAGGCGGCACCTTGCGATAGGTAGTTTGGAGAATCCATGTTAAGCCATGCGATGACACTCTCCTCTAACACTCCTTACTATTTAGAAACTAATTATAGTGACGATTCTAATTAAACCAAATCCAAAACATAAAAAAACATAATTATACAATTTTCATGCAAAGCTTACCCACATAACCTTGGGGAATACCTATTTTGGCTAAAAATAGCATTTATGAATATTGGCATTTGCCCTGCCCTTTCCCGGGATGGGAAGAAAGGTGAACCGTTAGAAATTCCCTTTACCAACTGAGTTCTTAAACACGTGGGCCACCGGATAAATGATCTGGAAGTGGGTCTTTGTCTTGAATTGATGGATCATAGTTGTTTTGAATTGATTTGTGGTTTTACCCTATTTGATCTCTGGTGTATTCTTTGGTCTTGTATAAATCTTGTGGATGTTTGGGTTTTGACCTTGTACTCTTATGGTACTATGATATGATGTTATTGTATTGTGTCATTGTGATTCAAAATTGTGTTATGTTTATTAATTTAGTTTGATTTGGAAGTGTTTTATGATATTCCTTTGGTTCCTTGTTTACTGGCTATTGCCTTGAATTATGTGATGAGATTTATGACTCTTGGATGTGGTTGATTATGTCATTGTAATTCCTGAGTGTTATGATACTTTTGTATGACGTTGAGTCTTGTGGTTCTTTGTTGGATGTTCTTGGTTGAGGTCTCTTTCTTGTTAGCTTCTAGCATGGGGGGTGGGTCTTCGGACTCACATGGTCGGGTGGAACGTGCTAAGCACCCCATTGGGTCCCCAGTCGAGGATCGAGAGGTGCAGATTGGTGCTGTTACAGTGACTCCAGAGTTGTATTTGTTTTGGAGCCAGTTTTGATGCCAGTATTCATCTATTCATTTGTATCATGGTATCTTGTTGTATGGTTTCCGTTCATGATTGGAAACACTTTAGTATCATTGTACTTCTTGAACATTATACTGTAATGTAATATTAGCCATGGCAGTTGTTATTCAATGTGTTATGTTAATCATGCATATGATGTATTTGCGTATTCGGATGGTTTCTTATCAATGCTTAAATATGAATGTGTTATTTTTGTTATTGTTTACCTTATATCTTTGGATTTTATTCTTTATTGTTGTTGTATGGATCTAAGTTGCGTAATGACTCTTCGTGTACCCCAAGGGATGTATGTGTTAGTGAATTTACTTTAATGAATTCATGTTATGACTTAATGTGTATTACATGTATGTTATGTGTATTTTAAAAAAAAAAATTGTGGTAATTATTGTGTTGTTGTCCTTTGGGGTTCGCACAGCGGGGCGTTACAGGTTTGTTGTAATCAATTGCAGAAGCTTTCCTACGTTTGCAGATGGTTGTACCTTTTTTAATCTGATATATAAATCAATCTTGCGAATCAAAAAATAAAATCAATTTTTAATCAATTTTTTAGTTTAAATTCTATAAAATATTCAATTAATTAGTTGTATTGCTTGTTATTGTTTAAATTATGATGTCATTGGTTTTTATTTTACAATTATAAATAAGGCTTTTATTTTAGGTAATGCATAAACAATAATGTGATCATGTGATCATCTTAGATCTAAAACATAAATCAAAAGGTACATATTTATATAATTTTCAAAATTACATCTACATTTGATCTTTAACCAAAACATAAACTAATATAGTTTAATTAACCCAAATCTAAATCCCAACCCTACTATTAACCCCAATATTAAGCCTAACAATAACCCTAAATGAACAGTTATCCTAATTGAACCTTAACTCTGATTTAGCCCAAACCCTAACCTTAACCCTAACCCTAATTTAACCCTAACCCTAATTAAACTCTAGCCCTCTAGCCCCGATTGAAATCTAACCCTAATTAAACTCTAGCCCTAATTGAACCCCAAACCTAACCTAAACCTTATTTGTTCCTAACCCTAGTATCTCACAAATACCGGATCGAGACCTTGCCAACTCTGGTAAACCTTATTGGATAGTGATAAAAGCTACCATATCTTTCATTAAGGTAGAAATTTTTTGTTATACAACATCCCCCTTGAAAATTGGAGATAGGCATTGAAAAAAGAAGGTAAACACTAATGAAAATGGTCAGTGGTATTGTGGAAGATGTGATAAAACTTTCCTTGAATGTGATTATAAATATATACATCAATGAAAAATGCAAGACCATACTTCATTCACTTGGATTACAACTTTTGAAGATGTGGCAGAAGAAATTATGGGTGTAACAACAAAAGAATTGAACATTTTGAAGCATGAAAAACAAGATGATGTTAAGTTTTCACACATTATACAAAGGGTCCTTTTCAATAGATACATATTTAAGCTTCAAGTGAAAAAAGACACTTATAATGATGAACAAATGATTAAATGCACAGTCATAAAAACAACAAAGTTTGATTATTCATTTGAGAGCAAAGCTTTATTAGACTCAATTGCAAAGCTATAGGTTTCATAACATTCAAATGCTTGAATTTATATAATGTTAACAATGTATTCAAACATTTGAAAACAAAAAATAGTGGATATATCTAAGTTAGTTAATGCCATTTTGTCATGATATACTTCTTTGATGTTGTCAATACTAAATCTAATGATTGATGAACATTTCTACTTTTAAATTTATTGTTCTTGGTTGATTGTTGTTATAGACAAGTTGGTATGATTTCAAATTTGAATGTGTACCCTTATATATGGGAATTGAGATAAACAATGACACAAACAATAATGAAATCAAATTGATTGCTTTCCAAATTCATATTCATGAAAATGTAAGCATTTTTTCAAGTCAATAGGCATCTTGATAATGATAACTCTCGACATGTTTTACATATATTATTAATTAATATAGGTATGCTAGTTAATTAAATTATTAACTATATTTTATTTGTATTATATATTGAATTGTTAAAAGATGTAAAAATCTTAATACTAAATATATAGGAAAATGGTTAAAAAATTACATATTTTTCAAACAATAAAACACAGTGTGTAATTTAAAATACAAATTATATAATTCTTATAATATTTATATTATTATTTATTGAATATTTTTATCCTCCCCTCTTCTCTACATATATCTCCCATCTTCTATCTCTCCCTCCTCTACATATCTCTCCCCTTTCTCCCTCCCTCTCTCTATCTCTCCCCATATCTCCCTGATATCTTGCTCCCTCCCTATACCTCTATCTATCTTCATATCTCAACCTATTTTCCCTTTATCTTCCCATATATCTCTATATCTATGTCTTTCTCTTTCCATTTATCTATCTCTCCCTCTCTCTTTCTCTCTCTCTATCTCCCCTTATTTGTATCTCCCTCTCCATCTCTATTTGTCTTTCTCTACTTATCTCTCTCTCTCTCCCTCTCTCTATATCTCCTTATATCTCTATCTTTCCATCTCTCTCTCTATCTATATATATATATATATATCCCTTCTATCTCCCTATCTCTCTATATATTTATTTCTCCCTCTATCTCTCTCTATATCTCTATCTATTTTTATCCCTTTTCCTCTCTCATTCTATATTCATCTCTACCTCTATCTATAGGGAGAGATACAAAGGTGAAGCATTGGACCTTCCCAAATATCCACCAATCTCAACACTACTCCCAACTATTTTGAGCATTTAAGTACATATTGTATGCTAGATTAGGAGGCATGTGTCAAAACTCATATTTATTGATGCAAAATAGGTCCAAAGTCACAAATTTGACATAGAGTTAGTTATAGTTTTATACAAAATTTCAAGTGCCACATAGAGAAAATATATTCCAATTTTTTGTATCATGTCATTAAATTTGGCACTTCATCAAGATTTGTATCTTCATCAACATTAACAAAATCAAAGGTATGTACTTGAATCCCTTGCATTTAAATTTTTCTATATATATAAATATTTTAATATTTTCCCTCAAATCCATAATATATATTAGTGTGTATTTATTTATTGCAATAAATAATTAACCTAAGTAACACATTAAGAATTCTAGGGATTTGTGCTTGGAAAAAATGCATAACAATTTTTTTTGTTTGATGTCGTGTTTCATAGTTTAGAAAAGCTCAAAATATGAATAGGATTTTAAGGCCATATACTATGGTAGCTTACAATGCAAAAGAAGGAAGGAAATATATTATCAATTTTAATCTACAATTTAATACCATATGAAAAATCACATGTAGTATTATCTAAAATTAATTCTTGACATATTAATTTTATAAAATACACTTACCATTCAATAAACTTCTCCCAAGAAAGAAACCCTAAGTGAAAATTAATTGAACCCTAATTGTAGATTCATAACTCTAATCATAACCCTAAGCAAACACTAATCCTAATGAAACCCTAATGCTAGCCTTAAAGTTATCACATAATCTAATTATCTCTCTTATCTAAATTTGGATTGAATTATTTTTCCTTTATTTTTAATTGCATATATTTTTCGTTTATTAGATCTTATTTTATGAATATATGCAAATATAATTTTACTTCTACATTCATTCTATGCCTATTTTTTTATGATATTTTAACATTCATTTTCTGGAATATTAGATCAATCTCACACCTATAAATATGAAACCTCAAAATTTTAAAATAACATTCAAGTTTTCCCACTTCAATTTATCATTTATGTTATTTGAATTAAAATATTTTAAATCATACTCTTAATTCATCTAAGAAAGAAAAAAAAATTGATATATAATTTTTTATTAAATACATTTTAACTTATTTTCTTGGATTGTATAAATATCTTTCTTTATTTACATTTGGACTATTTATTTACAATATATAGTATAAATATGTGGTAAGACTGGGTATTATCATTAGGATTGAGTGTGCCCTCTCCCCTAATAAATGTTTTTATTTTGCACCCCCCACAACTATTGGGATTTCTCATATTGGGAGTAAGGAATGTACATCTCGTATTGTGGAGCATAAGTTAGGTGCCTCCCTCATATTGGGAGTACGAGGAGTCCCATATACTGTAAGCCATTTGCAGACCCAAAAATAAATTTCTTGGTATCATGGACTATAAAAGGACATTTCCTTTTCCTTTTTTCTCCCCTAATAAATGTTTTTATTTTGCATGGGGACAAGTTCGCATGGTCGTAGATCAATCGTCATGTGATCTCAGTCGTTCCTTGCCATCTCGCGATGACCCCACCAGTTGATTGCGATAACACAAGTGAGTGCCACATGTCTCATCTAGTGAAGCTGAAGGAATGATAAATACTTTCATGGGTCTTTAATACATTAATTTGCAGGTTACTAAAGTAGTTATAAGATGGACATGTTCTAAATCAACGAAGATGTTATAATCCTAGTAGAATGGTGCTCGATGGTTAACAACAAGGTTGGCGACTGTGTTGAACAAACAAGATTGTTGATGGTTGAGATCCACGTTGCCTGCCATCATGTGATCAAAAGTTGTGAGTTCTTTATTGATTGCGATATCACGGGCAAGTGCCACATGTCTCATCTGGTGAAGCCAAAGGAATGATAAATACTTTGATGCATCTTTAATACATTATGTCATGGGTTATACTTATTAATGTCTTAATATTAGTTTATAAATTGAACATTAATTATAAATATTTTAAAATCAATTAAGTATTTCATTCTAAAATTTTAATATTTGACATTAGAAATAAAATTAAACTAAATTCTAATTTTTAAAATCCATAAAATATTTATTATCTATTTAGTTTTACTAATTATCTAATACAATTAAATTAAATTAAATTAAATATTCATTTTATAATAATTAAACAATTATTAATTAGAATTTTAGAATAAATTAAGAAATAAGATCTATATAAAATCAACTTTTCTATTTTTTTTCTATGTCCAAATCATTTCATTTCCTAAAATTATACTAAATTCTAGATATCATAATTAAACACAAAACTTTATTCTACTCTAGTCCTAACTCTAGTTAAACCATAACCCTATTTGGACTCTAACCCTTACCCTAATTGAACACTAAATCTATGTGTAATTTACTAGTAAACATAATTGAATTCTACCCCTAACCCTAACCCTAACCCTAACTAAACCCTAAACCTAACTCTAGTCAAACCCTAACCCAAATGTACTTGATTCATAATCCCAACCCTAATTGAACTTTAAAACTAACCTTAATTAAGTATTAACCCTAATTGAACATTTATTGAACACTAGTCCTAATTGTACCATAACCCTAACTTTGAATTACAGTTGAACTCTAATCCTAACACTAACACTAATCAATCTTATCCTAATTGAACCTTAACCCCAACCCTAACCTTACCTTGACCCTATTTGAACTCTTATTGAATTCATAACCTTAATTAAACCCCAACCTCATCCTCAATCCTAACCCAAATTGAACATTCATTGAACCCTAAACCTAACCCTAAGTGAACACTAATCCTAATTGAACTCTAACTTTTTAGTTGAAAATATTAAAGTTTCTTAGATTTTCCCATTCATCATCATTTATCATTCAATTCCTAGTAGAACTCAAAAAAATTATAATTTTATAATGTTTTAATACACAACTAATATTAAGGGTTTAGAGTTTAAGGGTTAAGGGTTTAGGGTTAAGGGGAGAGAGATAGAGGGACTGAGTGAGTGACCCATTTACATATTATTCTTTTATTCTTCATCAGTTAAATATTTAGTTACCCATATATTCAACTCAAAACCTAGCTAGAGCTTTCATCAGTTCTCTCCCTAGAAATGAGCCTTAAATTCCCTTCTATATGACAAGGGAGCAACAAGCTTCGGGCTCAAATGTAATTTTACCACAAATTTTCATTTCAACAAAATCTCCATTGCATTTGACTTTCATTTCAAAACTTCCCACACTTTGAATCTAAAAAACATAGTGAATGAACTAGGGAAAGCTAAAAGAAAAGGGAACACAAATTGTCATCAAAATCCCCTTTGTTGCTATCCACGCAAAAAACCAAGCAAACAAATTGCCATGAAGGCACCACAACAACTTCTTATTTACCCACCACCCTACCCTTACCAACACTCAGACCTTGGTATACAAGCCTACTTCTAGTTTTTTCCCAATACGGTAGACCCTCAACTTCCTCTTCTTTCTTGTCCTTGCATAATATGGTTCTAGTCCATCAGCTTGGGGTTTTAATAGCCAATGGCACCACATATACCACATCTTCATCAAAGGGCAGACCATGATTGAAGTGAGCTAAATATCGATAGTAGTCGGAGTCGGTCTCGGTTACATCATCAGAAGTGTTGCTCATAAGGTCAATGGGCAAGTGTTTGCATCCAGAGGAGCCATGCCCATACCTTATTTTCCTACCGAAATTAGTAATAGAGCACACCGATTGCTTGCCTTTGTCATCTACTAGTTGAGCAACAACATCCTAGAATTGTGACCTTCTACTACATCTAGTGGGCACAATCTTGGGCCTGTCAACCAAAGCACCTTCCTAAATAGTAGGACCGAGCTTTTGTGAGCTCAAACGAATAGACCTCCTTATTGACTTACTCATTTTCTTTTATCATACAAACACTCAAACTTGATTAAACTTAACCAACAAAGCACTCTAATTGTTACAAGAATGACACTATTAGTAGTTAATTCCTCTTGTATTTATTGTGCAAGGTAAAGGAAACCTTCATCAATGCTTAGTAATAATACATGTGCAAACATGAAAAATTGGCGGCATATGTATTGTCACCGTTTAACTAGAGCTGCATGAGAATCCTTAGATCACCCTTCATGATTGCCAACAACATCTTCACATAGATTGAGATCAACGTGACTACACAAGAAAGGGATAATTCATTAATACTTCACCAATTATATGATAAAATGACCACCATGTTTCATTTTCGAACTTTGAATACTGCCCACTCATCTCTTGAAGAGTTGGAAGATCAAACGGTTTATCTCGGGCTAACTCAGTTTGACATCCAATGAAGCATCGTTCACCTTCCTCATGACCAATAACATTAATCCATGTCAGTAGGTCCTATGCAGTTTGAAAACTGGATGGCTAGAGCTACGCATCCTAATCTCATTGACCTCGCAACTTTTAACCAACCTTCATCTTCCTCCTACGAGGTAGTAGGGAACAATAGAGATTTACATTAGCTTTTGATCTTGGTTGTTAATCTAAAACCACGGTTTATGAGCTCAATAGTGGAGATTGGGGCCCACATTCCATACAGGACACACATCTGCCTTTTGCCGACCTCATGCCAAATAACAAGGTGACACCTTAGGTCTATGAGTTGGTGGGGTATGATTGAGATCTTCTCCCATATCTTCGACTCTGAAAAAACATACACATTGCACGATTAGTATTTAATGAAAGGATTTGGCTAGGTTGTCGGTGATATGACCACTGGGGTTAATGGCTTAGGCTTACATCACCAGATTAAAATTAAAACCCAAATTTGATTTTAATACTTTATTTCCTCTATAGGGTTTTATTTTCTAAGTCTCGGTTGGCCTCATATTTCATCTTTTAAGAAACAACTTATGTTGTTGTGTGTCATCTTCCTAGCAATGCCCAGTTCTCCTTTTAATGAATTTTTATTTTGCAAGGGTTGATTTAGTGTTGTTGTTGATTTATTTCCTGCATATATCAACGGTGCCCACCATTCTGTGATCAGGAATTGAAGGATCACGAAATCACTGGCGGGCGCCATGTGTCCTATCTAGGGGATAAAATTTGTGCTATCGCTGACCAAATGCCATTTGATCTGAGTCATTCCCTGCCATCCCACAATGGTGCTTGGGTTGTTTGTGAAATCAAAAGTGGACGCCATGTGTCTCATCCGATGAAGCCTAAAGAGTAAAGGAAACACTAGCCGACTTTAAATGTATTAAGGGCAGATTACTGAAATTTTCTCGAGATGCACATGTTCTGAATCGATGGATATGTTATAATCTCACTAGAAAATTTGCTTGAAGGTTAATGATATGGCTGGTGACTGTGTTAAAGAAACAAGATCATTGATGCTCAGGATCAATGGTTGCCCACCATCGCGCAATTAGAAGTTTTAGGATTGTGATATCACAGGCAACTGCCATGTGGACTTCCTTCATAGTTTGTATGGTAAGGTGGATCCCTTATCGCCGTGTTGGCAATTGTGTCAACTTGTTTTGAAGGTGGTCATCGATGATTTGATTAAGCTAAAGAATCGACGGCTCAAATTTAAATCTACATCAAATATGGTTGGAGTTATTCGTACAATGCAAAATTGAGCTTTAATGGTGGATGAGACACTTAATGGCATACTTTGATCGACAATAAAATAAATTTTCCTACTTGGTTTGTATCACAAAGAATTCAACCATTTCAGGGAGCAGTTTTAGAGTCGAAGGTAGAATTGTGAATTTCTGTAGCCAGAATTTGGGAGTTCTACAAACAAAGTCGTGAGTTTACTTTCTATGCCTCCTAGTCATTTTTCATTTGAATTTGGGAAAGGATTAGCTAGATGTGATATGAGCTTGTTGATGAATGTGTTAGGGCTATAGTTTAATTATAGTTGTGAGAAATTGCAGTGTTTTGTCCTATAATTTTCTCTCTGGTTAGTCCTAACTATCTGAATTATGACATTGTAAAGAAGCCCTAGTTTATCCAAGATGGCACCACCCAAGCAACATTCTGGCCAGACTGAATGTTTGAAATGAAACATGTATGATGATTTCCTAGATCAATTTCCCTTGTCAATGAATGATAGGAGGAAGGGATTGGTCCTAATGTGAGGAAAAATCCTGGGGGAAGGGTTAATGTATAATTACTCCAACATTGTTGATGTTAGGGTTCCCCTCATTGGCTCGGAATTGTTTAGATTGTGGTACAAATAGAAGAATTTTTCTCACCCTTTTTCAAATGGATGGATGTATGATAGGGGGAAGATGGTGGTACCAAATGTATTCCCTGGTGTAGACCTGCTTAGGACAGTGGTTGCAAGATATGAACCTGTTACATGGATAATCAGGGACAATGATGGAAAGGTTCTACTGAGCATTAACAGAGAAGAGGTCCAACATATTTTTTGACTTAAGTGAGCTGAGTGAAGACTTGGTTCCTATCAACCTTGAGGAAATGAAGTAGGAGTATGCAAAGCTAAAATCTCTTTTTAGAGGAAGGTTGCTTCCACCTCATCTAGCTAGGGCAAGAGGTTCAAAATTTCATATCAGCCCTAGTGACCAAGAACCTTTCAAATTAAATTGTTTTGCAAACCATTTCCTGGCCACTTTCTATTCTTAATGTCAAATTTTGGGTTTCAGTCCTGGTATAGTAATTCCCATTGCTTATATGTTCATGGGAGTGCAAATACAACACCCTAACTTCCCTATGACCTATGACGTCGCTTCTTTCTCGGCTGAGAGGATACATGAAGGGTTGTCAAAGCTACAAAACAATGATACCAAAACTCAATTATTTTGGTATTCTATGCTAATGCATATGTTTTTGTTTAAGAATGTTGAATTTTTCTCTAAGAGGATGAAATTAAGGCAATTAGTTAATGGAGAAAGATTGTCAGTATAGATATGGGCTGTAGATT
Source organism: Sequoia sempervirens (assembly GCA_007258455.2). Classification (NCBI taxonomy): domain Eukaryota; kingdom Viridiplantae; phylum Streptophyta; class Pinopsida; order Cupressales; family Cupressaceae; genus Sequoia; species Sequoia sempervirens. The sequence continues at coordinate 26,851,893 of VDFB02075321.1, forward strand.
TATCTTGTAATAAAGAAAGCACTAGTTATGTGCAATTTGATAATTTTTTTGCTTCTAGATTAAGGGCTAGACTAATGGTGAATATACTTAGGATCCCTAATGAATTACATAATTTCCTCAAGCCAAAGGAGACGAAGCTAGAATTGAAGATTTACCATAACTAGGGTGACATTATCCCATACCCAGTCAGCATCATCTTGAGAGAATATGGTTTTCAAGGAGCCCCTCATATACTTCCATACAATGTGCCACCAAGAGTGGGATTTGTAGAAGTTATGTGGCAAATAGGTTGTATTCATAAGGACAATCTCACTGGAAGGGGTAAGGGAACATTTTTCCTAGATTATACAGTGGTGTCTGATTTTGTATTTTCAAAGGGATGTTAGATACATTTTGATCATTTCTTTAATGATTACCATTTGAGGTGTGCACCAAAGTGGCAGCATCATCCTAAGGGTTTCTTTGCTATTTTCAGAAAAAGAATAAAAGCTGTAAAATTTGTGCATGAGTTCCATTTCCCTAAAGACTTGATTAGAAATGAATTTGATTTGAATAGACATGAGTTGAATAAGGAGAAGTGGATAGCTTATGGTAAGGTACTAGATGTTGTGCACAAAAGAGATCTGAAATATGATCCACTATTGGAGTTTAGTCCCCACCATAAGAAAATTAATTTTCTGATGGGAAACTTCAAAGAAATTATGGACACATTGAGGACAAAAAAGATAAATTTAGAATTTAGTATGGATGTATAAGAGCAAGGTGTTAGACTAATTGAAACAAGGCCAACATACCAGCCTACGAAAAGGTGGCCCATTTATAGGAGGAAAAAGGATAGTAGTAGTGATGAAGAAGATGTGGACAGAAAAGGAAAATAGATTATGAAAGTGCCTCCACAACCAAGTCCAAAATTCAAAGTGCTTGGAGCAATCAAAATTATTGATTTAGAATCATCAGTGGAAGACAATCCCTCATCACCACCATCTGAGTCAAGCCCTAAGAGGCAAAGAATTGATCAACCACATGAGGATCTGATGGATCAGATTATTGTTACTAATCAAGACATGGAAGTTGGTATGCCTTCCCCTCCTAGGCTAGCTAAATTATTTTTATCTGATTTAGATATGAAAGGTAAAAGTGTACAAGATGCAAGAATGAAGGCATGCAAGGAGTTTCTAGATGACAATACATTTGTAAAAACTCTTGTATTCTTGCAATTGGTATGGAGGATGAAGTTTGAAGAGTATCAAGATAAATGTAGGTAGAGAAGAGAACTGAGGCCTAACAGGTCAAACCAAGAGAATGATGAGGAGGTAAAAGCTAAATTAATGGAAGAATTCAAGAACATCACTCCTGAAGAAGGAAGAAAATTGGTGAGTCGGGATGATGTATTAATTATGCCTGAATGGGTCATTGCAGATGTAGTAGCCTTTAATGCTATTATGAAGTCTAAGAATCCCTTTCAAGACTCTGAAGAAGAGGTCAAGGCAGCATTGCAAAACTCTACTTTCAGTGAGGAATATGAAACTCTAGCAATTTGGGCATTGGCCCCATAAGGGAGAAAACCAGATGTTTCTGATATTTATCCAAATTTCAAGGGAGGATTGATAATAAAGAGAGATTCAGAGACCTCAACCACTGAGGCCACTAATTTGACTATGAATGTGGCCAAATTGGCCCAAAAGACTGCTAAAAGGGAGGAAGCTGAAAGGAAGAGCTTAATGGAAAAATATAACCTTTTGATTCAGGAGTACAACAAGATGCAACAGAGAAATATTGAGTTGCAAATTGAAGTGGAGAGGTTTAGGTATAAGTAGATTGGGGAGACATCAAGTGCTCTAGGAACCAATACATTACCTTCCATAGCAGGGTCATTGCCTCTTGCTTCTCCAATTGTTTCCACACCAAGATCTCCCAGTTGGAATCCTGTCCTCACCCTTTCTTAGAGGAAGTTGAAGAAGAAACAAAGTGCTCTGTCGATCCTACAAATAAGTAGCTCTTGCAAAAACTTGATGAATTGCAGCATCATTAAAGAAAAGTGAGAATGGATCTCTCTTAAAGCAAAAGGAAATTGTTACTACTATTTTGAGGCATTTAAATGAAAAAGTTGATAGAAAATTGCTATCTATACATTCTTTATATTCTTTGTTGTTAGCAGCAATAAAGAATATTGATAGGGATCAGGAAGTAGCGATACCAATAATTGACAATTGGATCCCTAGGGCTAGTTATCTGGATATCATGTATAAGGCCACAAGGTTTGATATAACTAATAGGTGCTAATCATTAAAGCCTACTCATGTGTTAGTAAAATCATTACAAGGTTTTTAGACCTTACCAAATGACTTGAGTAGGAAGATTAGGGAGCTAGTTAAGAATTTCAATAATTGGGTTAACACATTTTTACCTAATATAATGGATGAGTAGGGGAAAATCAGGTCATTTCAACAATGGTAGGCTCAAGCAAGTGAGGCCATCAATGATCAAATCAATTTAATTTGTGATGACTCAAACTTTGATTTGTTGGTGAGCTATATGGACAAAATCATTAGTACCAGCTCATTTTTGGAATCTTTTGAAAGGGATGTGAATCAGGTAGTGGTAAAATACACACCTTATAATACCAAGGTGGATGAGGTAATTAATTTTGACTGGCCAACTAATGATGACTACCAAAATTGGGTACCTAAATATTTGACTAAGGAGGAGTAAAAGGAGTGAACTACTAATAGGCAGATCAAATGTTGTGGTTGCAATGGTTCCAGTTTTGTGTTGATGGCTTTCTCAGTGCAATTTTCTTGTGGTTTTTTGCATCAACGTTCCTTAGTTGATATGATGAACAAGAATGGTTCCAGTTTTGTGTTGATGGCTTTCTCAGTGCAATTTTCTTGTGGTTTTTTGCATCAACGTTCCTTAGTTGATATGATGAACAAGAATATTTTTGAAGGTGGTGGCTATTGTAACAAATTTTGGAATATCACCAGGTGCTCCAATTGATTGGTGACAAGTGTACTTTCTTGCCTAGTGCTTGTTTGCTCCTTCATTTTCTATAAGAAGGATTTCAAAGCCAAAAGTACAGGTTAGCAAGTTAGTTATTTTTTGTCAAGTCTAGGTGAAGTTGCAGAGTGAATTGTAAAGTCTGATGGTTTTAAAGAAATGCAATTTAGGTTTTGAGTTCATAGAGATTTAATGTTGTATAACAGTACTAGCATTTGAGCTGAAATAAAAATTCAAGTTCATGTCTCTCCATTGTACATGAAAATCTGAACTTTGAATGAAATAACTAAGGGTTGTTTTATCCATCTCACTATTGTGGTGTTTATGATTCTATTTTAACTTTAATTCAAGGAATTAATCAAAATGATTGAATGGGATTATAGACGGATATGTGTTGTATAAGGATTTGATAAGTAGTCCTGGGTTAGAATGCATACTAATGAAATTGTAATGCAATATCGTCAAGGATCTTATATGTGATGTATTAAATTTGTTATAAACCTCCAGGTGCTTATGAATTTGACTCCTGCAATGGATATATGGCACTGATCTAAGTTGTAATTATTAGTTTAGTTCAGTATTTGTTTGTCTTTTCCTAGAGCTTGCTACAAATTGCAAATCATTGACTATCTTATAAAATGGATTGTGTTTAGTTATCTCACACTCCAAATAGTTGATATTATCTATGAACAACCAATTCTAGTTGATATTATCTTATTGTGTTTAGTTATTAAGTGAGATCATCTACTATTGTTAATGTTGTTTATAATAATGGTGTAGAGGTTGTAAACACATTAAGGGATCACCCTCCTGGGTCTTGCAGAGCCCAAAGTGTAGGAGGCTTTTAAAGTCCTTATCAGTTGGTCTAGGTCCTTTGAGCTACCTTTGATTGGAATTTGTAATTCCATAGGTAGGTTAGTAGACAAACCCGGTTACATTGTAAAGAGAACCAACATACACATCAACCACTAAACAACCACCTCTACAACTAACTTTTTAATCTTTTATGATCACATGAAACATAAAACACACTAATTTCAAGGTTGTTAACATCACTATTGAAATGTTTTAATTTTTTGACATTTCAAACATTAAAAATTACATCAATAAATTTATTATGTAATGGCATAAAAATTAAAAACATCATGAATTAATTATGTAACCACATAAGTCAAATATAATTCTATGAAGAAATTAATATAAAATAGATAATATAATCACATAACATATACATTTCAATGTCATTGATCTTTTTCTTCATCCAACTCTTTATCTGTATCATCCGATCCAGATTCGACATTGTAAGGATTGGTCATATCATCATCATCATCATCTATATCAATTTCGATAATGTCATCATCCACATGGATATCATCTTCATGAACATTAACTCCTACATCATCATGATCTAGTTCCTCCTCTTCGACATCTTCGTTAGGGACATCATCAACTAACTGTTGATCCTGATCATCATCTACATCATCTTCTAGTTATTTGGTATCTTCTTCTTCCACCACATTATACTTTACTTGCCTTCCTCTTGGATCATGTCTAACAACAAATGAGCAACCCGGTTTACCTAGAAATTTTGAGTAAAATACCTACTCACATTGGCTTGGAAGAACATAGGGCTCATTTCCAGCTTGCTTGATCAACCTTGTATTAACCATGGTAAATCCATTATCATGTTCAATAATAGTTCTCTCAAGATAATTTTCATTCAATCATATCCTATACCATAGGATGACGAGCATAATTAATCTGAAGGACTTAAAGTCACACTCAAGTATATCATCCAAAATCCCATAGTATCAATTTTCTGAGACTTCTGGATGTATGTCACTTCTAGATGAAACATTAGTGACCTGAAAGACTACAGTTATACCAGAATCACAAGTTTTATTCATGTCATCTAGTATTTTGATTCAAAATTTATGACCATTGCACTGCATAGCCTTGTGGTGTTTCACCTGCAATATGTCAAACATGTAAAAATTATTGCAATATCATCAGTTGATAAACATATTTATTCTTGGCCGAATGTATGCAAAGAAAATAATCTCAACATATATATACATCAATATAATTCAAAATAATTAAATAATATGGGTGATTAATATATTTATACATACCTGTTTATCTCTTAAACCATATGCTAAATCAATTTCCCTTTGTGTAACATTGGAATCTCCATTATGATGAGCTTCTTTAACCAATGAAGCCACAACTTCCCATGTTAATGCGTGACCAGATTGTTGACATCGTTCAATCCATACCATCATCTAATCAAGATTATTGGTGATGGAAAAATGTAGTGCATCTCACTCTTGACCAACTAGATAAAAAAAAATTGAAATTCACAAACGACATATAATTAGTTAAATACCACAATATACGACCTTAATTTATAATTGATGTATATTGAAGATTAAAAATTAAATAAGTAAAATGTACATAAAAACCATGTGTAAAATGTATTCCAATTAATCTCCACGACCATCTTATAATTACCTCTCACTCTCCTCAATCTACCTTTCCACATCAGGTACTCCCCTTCAAATTTGTTAATGGAGTTGGGATCCCAAATGCTATCTACATGGATCTTTGCTGCAAATTTAGGAAGATATTCACTAATGTACACCATGCTCTGGTATACCATATATCCCTCCACCATAGAACCCTCAGGATGTTCTCTTTGTCTAACCAAAGCCTTCAAAAATTTCAATTGCCTCTCAACCATCCACATTGACCTTGTGTGTACAGGTCAACACAATTCAATATCCTCAACTTGGTGTATGAGGTATTGTTCATGTGCATTGAAAAATGTTGAAGGTAGACACTTTTGCATTTCACACATTAGATGAGGAATTTTTCTCTTCCAATAATTTATATCTTCTTTATGGATTTCATTAGATGACAACCATCTACAAGTGATTCAAGGTGCAAATATATTAATGAGATTTAACAAAAATATATAGTATATTACATAACAAATAAAACAAATGGCAATTATAAGATGTATACAAGGAATTGAACAAATCTTGCTACTTACCTCATGTATTTTCCAAGATCATATATAACTTGCTTCACATTGTTGTCAATGTTGTCTAGGAGAGATAGAGGTAAAACGTACTGCAACAATTATAAAATTATTTTTTCATTATTTTTCCAAAAGTAGTAAACACAATACACTGAAAAGTACATGCATTATACAAGTGTATATAATATACTAGAATAATTACTTTAATGAAGGTATGCCAATCATGTGGGTTGGGGCCCTAGCTTGGTTGGCTAAATCTTTCCTGCAGCAGGAGGTTGGTCACAAGTTCTAGTCTCCCCCACCCCCGTGGTACCGGAGGGCGTGTCGCACCAGTGCCGCCGGTCACGTTAAAAAGTTTACCAGGCGCACCTGCAGTTTATAGGGGGTCGTGCTACCCGATTCCTGCAGTCTAAAAAAAAAAAAAAGGTATGCCAATCATGTATTTTCATCCCTGACCCAAATTCATCTTTCTTTGTTATTATATTGTTTATGTTTGCAGCAAATCCTATGGGAAATCAAATTTTTCATATGACTTTTTTTATAGCATTGCTTTGTTGCTCTATTAATAACCAAGGAAGGGCACTTATATTAATTTGGTCTCCATCGCTATTTAATTAAATGACATCTTTCATTGCATGATTGGCTTCCTAAATGCCACTACAAATTTTGATAATTTTTTCGTTGTCATGCCTTCCATCCAATATTTTCCATAACATTTCTATTATATTTTTTCCGATATGCATTTTATCAAACAAATGCACAATTTGTAGCTACTCATAGTAGGGCAACCTACTAAATTGTCTAGGATAACTTTTTAGTCCCTGTGGGAGAAGGCCATAGGTTCAGTCATGCCAAATTGTAATGTGAGCACACTATACCATGCTTGCATTATAAACTATCAATTTAAAAAAAAAAACCCCCATATTTTTGCAACTACCCCACAATCAAACTTAGGCAAGGAGAATGAAGACCTTAAAATAAAAAATTAGTGTGTTGGAGGAACTACTAAGGGAATTTCAAAGTGACCAATATGAGAACATTTACCATGTTGTCTCAAAAATTTAGGCATATTTAATGTCCAATTTTTTAAGGAAGATTGAGAGTGTCCACAAGGACTACTTCCACTTGGTGGTGATAGTGAAAAGGATTATAGATGATATAGGGAAGGCTAGAGAACTACTATGTAAATGGATCCCTACAATAATCTCATTTCAAGGGATGTATAAGGGGTCTTCCAATAGACCAAATCCACTAGAAGGCATATTGCAAAGTTATAAAATTGAAAAGATAGTAGGAGAAATGTAGGGATTTATGGATCAACTAATAGATAAAGCAAAGGAAATGATTAAGTAATTTAACAATACTGATATCAAGATTATGTCTAATATCAAGAAGAGGATGAAATGTGATGATATAATTTCAACATAATGATAAAAAATATTGTTCTTATGTAAATATAAAAAAATTGAGAAGTAAAAGAAGAAATCAAACTATAGAAAGGGACTGAGTAGAACATTGTGCACCTATGATCTAAATCTAGAGATGAAAGCTGAGGACATAAGCACCCTAGGTGCCACTTGAATTGTATGGAAAATTTAGATCTATTTTTGTAGTCCTCTAGTGTTTGATTGGAGATTCCATTTCTTACTTTTCATACATTCAGATCACTGTTAGATAGTTTTGTAAGTAAGCTTCTCTGAGTTATCAAAGTGTAGGGTTTAAATTACAACAACAATTAATGGATCTTCAGTATTCCTTCAATATCCTTTAGAAATAAAACTTGTACATTAAAAGAGATTTCATGAGAGGTTGTGGTGGAACTCTCGAATTTTGGAAATTTGAAGTGCCCCTATCAAAAAAATTTCCTTTACACATTCAGAAACACCCCTTAGAAATTTGCCCAAGTGACCTACTTTAGAGGGTCATATTTTGGAGCCAGTTAAGTTTCATGCAAAACACCTTTTTAGACTCACTCATGTGACATATGTAAACATGCATGTCAATTTTTGGCTTCCCATGATGATTTTTGGTAGGATTTTGAAAAGAAAACTTGGAGGGTTTTGGCACTGTTTTGTTGCTTGCAAAATTTTAGTTCTACGAAGTGGCCTCCTATCCAAGCTTGTATTTTACAACTACATGATTTTCATAACAAAATAGTTTTTTCTCTCCACTATCCATAAATTTATGTACTCCCTTGTCCATTTTTAGATCCTTATAATCTAATTTTCTATTTTTACTAGGCCAAAAGCAAACACAATTTGTTTAGTTTTGTACCTGCATTTTATGGAAGTGTTTCAAGGTGGTCAACTTTAACCCCTAATATCTTGTGAAGATTGATGATTGAAGTAAATCCATCTTGTGCACATACTTTGGGTACCTAAATGAGCTTATGTCTCCATTGGAATCCCCCTATAATGTTTTTTGGTATTTTTTCAAAGTGGTGACTTTGAGAGCCCTGATTGGTTCTTGATATGTGAAATTGCAGAAAATGCCTCAGTGAGAAATGTTTTTGATCAATATATTTCACCTCAGGATATATTTTGTTGAACCATATTTTGTACTACATTCTTGGGTCAAATTTCTACATGCCTATTCAATTTCACGGCTCTAGGATAAGTTATGATGGGTTATTTAATTGCTTTCTAATTGTGAAATGGCCAAAAATTATGTTTTGGAAAGTGCCAAATTTTGCAATTCTAATAATGAACCATTTATTTTTTTGATTTAAAACCTCTATAGCTCCATTTTAATCAAGAACAAAGGTCATTTGATGCATTATTTTAATGCATTTCAGGTGTGTTAAACATATCCCAGGGGCTACTTTACAAAGGAGGTACCTAAATTTTAAGGGCTAGGAAAAATATAAGGAAATGGGTTTTATCTAAATAATTTATTATGATCGCACATAAAATTTCATGGATCTAGGTGTCCCATTTTACATGTAGTAAATTTCTACATTTGGCTTGCATGCATAATTAGAAGTCACAATTTTTCTAAAGTTTCAAATCCTAATATTTTAAATATTGTGAAAATATAAAGAGGAAAATATAAAATGCATTTCAATTTTTTGTGGACTAGAACAAGTTTAATTCTTAGTTTAGATTGGTCCAGAGGTGGCTTTCATGACTTTCACTGTGTAGGGCAAGTCTCCATTGCCTATTGCATGAAGGATCTCCAGTCCAATCAATAAATGATGATGAGCGATGGTGTATGCTTTCCATCACTGGACCTTGCACCATCACTGGTTCCTTCTCCATTTTCCTACTTCAACTCAAGATGCTCGATGGAAAGGAAATGTTGGGTGGGCTCGAGAAATTTTTTGACGGCAATGCATTAAACCATAATGAAATGCTGGGTGAAACTTTCTGCCTCCAAATGTTATGGAAAAAAAATTTAATATAAAAAAATGGACTCACGAGTGAAGTAAGTTTTGACCAATGTGGTGAGTTTTTACCATTTTAAATGGTGATTGAGGGCATTTTTTCTCCATCGCTCATTGCGAGTTGGTCTCTTCATTTTCTCCTTAAACAAGTGATGCATGGGAGGTTGGAGATAGCATATGGTGGGCCCAACAAAAGTGGAGATTTCATTATTTAAAAATGAGTTTTTAAAATATTAATGGTTAAGGCCTGATCATTTTTAAAATCAAAGTCTTTAAAATAAAAGGTGAAATCTAAATGGATTGTTCCATATCAAATGGTGAATGAAATCATAAGGGGATACATGTTTGGTCTTACCAGAGGAGTGAATTAAATATTCATTGTCTAAAGTGAAAGTATTATTTGTTGTTGGGAATGATATAAAGCAAGTGGATGAAAATTTTACCCTACTAGAAACATATTTTAAAAGGGTATAAATGAATTTTCATTGGCTCAGTGGAAAATTTAAAATCCCAATATTATTAAAAGATGAATATATGGTGGAAAGAATATTCAAAGGCCTTCCCTTATAAAATGTGAATATAATATTTTTCTGGGAAGTCAAATTTTTTATAGCCAATGAAGAGGATAAATGAAACTTTTGTGGGTGAATATTTTTATTGAGGCCCAAAGTGAAATATTCGAAAAGGCCTTCACCATGAAATGGAAAAATCTTTATGATGAAATAAAAAGGGTAAAGTGGAGAAATGAAGGGTAAATTTTTTTTTACAGGTGAATATGAGCAAGTGCATGGGAAAATGGGAGGTAGGGTAACTAATTTTTACTGATGAATATTGTTTTCCTTAGAAGAGGTTGATTAATTTTAGTGGAAAATTTTTGTTTCAGATAAGCACAAATGAAATTGAATTTCATTTTTAAATGTAGGGAAAATTAAATGTAATGAGCCAATAGCTTGAAGCTTGTTTTATCCTTAATGTATAAAGGGAAATTTAGGTCTATTAGTGGGGGTCTCTTGTCAAATTCTAGATCTAGAAAATGCATAGTGAGAACACATAAATACATTCCAAGTCTGTAGCTTAGGCTTTGGCTTCAATGAGTAAATTTTATCAATTTTGTAGCTTCTAAGCATACCTAAACATTAAAACTAATATCTCAAGTCTAATGTCTCTCCATTTTTATATTGTGCATGAATTATTAATGGATTTGGATTAAGGATCTATTCATTAATTGTCTTAGTCTCTCACTTTGACATATGATTTAATTTCTGCTCTAATCTAATGGATGATTTAAATGCTTTAGTTAAGTCATTGATTCATGCTTGTGTAATTTGCATTTGGTATTTGGTAAGTAGTCATAGAAGTTTGGGTGTTAAGCTGTAAATTATCAGGCAATTGCAAATATTATGGATGTTTAGGTTTAAATCTTCCTTGTAGTTCAATTTGCTTTGTTTTGACTCCATGTCCTAAGATATAGCATTCATCTTAAAGTGTTGAATGTACTTCCTATATTTTTTGGTATTTGATTTGAGAACAATCATTCATAAATACACTTTTTGATCGACCTACTATTGTGGTATTTGACATTCTTAGCTAGAGATGTTTAAATCCTCTCAAGGAAATGCCAATTTCTTGAATGGTTTCATCTATTTAGCATCAAATGAGGATATATATGCTTAATGTGCAATGTATATGGAAATTGTTAGAAAGAATGTTATAGATACATTGTGGGATCAACCTCCCAAGTTTTGTAGAGTCTGAAGTGTAGGAGGAGAGCTGAATTTCTTTCTCTACTTCATTGGCCCACCCTCTTTAAGGTTGCTGACAATTGGAATTGGAAAATCCATAGGCTTCCCTGAAGATCTGGTTGGTATTTAAAAGAGAAAAGAGCCAACAGGTTGGACCATTTATGATCTTGCCTTAGATAAACTCTAAGTTAGTATTTCCACTTCCACGGTGGCAATGTTAATGATATATGATAAATGGTAGGAATGAATGATGAATCCATAAAGTTTTGCAATTCACCACCCTTAAATGGCTTCCTTGAAGGAATGAAGTCATACACATATACTAAAGGTCATGATATTGCTTTCTTGATTGCTTAAGTGACTTGAATTTTTTGGAGACCTATAAGGATTAGCCTTGAAAAATAATATGAAATCCAAAATATGCATAAAATCACACACATTTTGACATGATGTTGTATCTTGCATTGTTGAAATAAATCCCTTAATGGTTCCTCTTGACATGTTGAATAATTCTCTTGATGATAAGTTCTCCAATGATTTCTATATATCACTTGTTCCTATTCAAATGATGTAATAACTAGGTGTGAATTCTTGATCTAGACCTACTCAAACATGAACAAATAATCAAACATTAGTTAATAAACAAGTCTATAACAAACATTCCCTATGTAATTAATTCAAAAAAAATGAATAAGAAACAAAGAAAATTTAATCAAATGAAAACTAATAAATCTTATTCAAATGCTCAAACCAGCATCCTGGTGCAGGAGCACTTGGGAAACTTAGGTTTTCCTAAAGTCTTGAAGGAAGTTTAAATTTTGTTGTGTTATTTTGAGGTCATGTTGACCATTTTGTTGGAATTTTTTGGATTAGGAATAAACCTTGATCTATTATGATCAATGGATAGGGAGGTGAAAATCTTGAATGGGTTTTGAAGCTCTAAGTTGTCTTGGTTACCAACCTAGTCAAGTGTTTGAAAACACATTGGGTTTTATAAATTGTACCTTTAGATGTTCTAAGGGCTGGAACCAAGCTTCCAAATTATTTTTAAGGCCTATTTAAGGAATTCTTTGACCATATGAGAGGGTTGTAGGAATTTTTCAAGTTGAAGGAAATAGTGTTTGGAAAGACAATTTTCTATACTTTGTTTTCTTTTAGAGCTTTAATGGAGTAAACTTACTGTGATCTTGTTAGTAGAATGTAGTGTTGCTATTTTTATAGCTTGGAGTGCCATTTATTTGTCTTTGCAAATAATTTTTCATCTTTTGTTTGTATATAGTTAGTTTTCTACATTTTCGGGCCTGAAACAGGCAGTTTGAGGAAATGGAGTCCTAGTGCACCTTCCCACCATACAAATTGCACGGCCTCTTGGGATTTGTGTCTAGGATCCCTTTTTGTAAATATGGTAGCTTGTAGGGTTTGTGGTAGTGTAGGAGTTGCAAGAAAATCTTTTCCCTAGGTGAGCCTGTGTAGGTCCGGTTGGGGCAGACTTGGAGAAAAAGACTTATAACTTGTAGGGGATGTGAGATCTTGAAGATATTCTTTTTGCAGAATTTTTTTGGTGGTCTTGGATAAGCATGGTGATCAGGAGGAGGTTTTATTAGTGCATATGGTAGGATAAATTTTTGACAGTCTTAAAAATAGTTTTGATTAGCTTGAAACCCTAGGTTCTTGACCACTTTTGTATTTGGATAGTGTACAGCCTGTACAGGGCTAAAACCATAGGAATCTTTGAGGCATAGGCATGTGAAAGCAAAAAACTAAACAAAGAACCTAATACCTTTGGTGGGTTTAGTAGAGAAAATAATTTTACCTCTGTTCAAAGGCCTAATTGGGGGCTCAAGGCTTGTAGCCTTTCCAAACCCTACGAGAGCATTTTGTGAAAGTGATAGTTAGTTGGAGTCTTGGGATGGAACAAGAATGCTAGTTTGATCATCTAGAAGCCATCATATCATTTACACACCCCTACAAGAAACTAACATAAGGTTGTGGATATTTGGTCTTTAAAGAAGAATAAGGGCCAATGGAGACAATGTGGCAAACACCAAGGTTGGTTTGGTAAAAGGACAACTTATTGATAGAATAGGGGTTGGTAAAACAAACCAAGGGAACCTTGTCATGAGGAGAGGCCTATAGGTTAGAATGGTGAAGCAAAACACCAAGGAGTTCTTACAAGGAAAGGCCTAGAGCAGGAATCAGTGATTGATACCTCAAGCCCCACTCCCTATCAGATTGGTATCAGAGCAAGCAAAAGATTTGGGAAAGATTAATATATGTCAGAGATTGAGTCAAGTGATACTACCGTCATGGTGAAAAATGCACAATTGGCAAAGATGGTTGAAGAGCAGGAGGAAGATAATAGGCAATTGAGGGAAAGGATAGGCCAACTTGAGGTAGCAGTGAGGAGCATAGTTTGAGGGAAGAATACCGAAAGAAGAAGAGGTTGTAGAGGAAGATAAGACCCCTAAACCTAACCCTATTTTGAAAGAGGATCCTTTCTTGAAGGTATTGAAAGCCTTGAGTGAAAAAGGACTTGAGGGCATACCATTATTTAGTTGAAAAATGGAACCTGATTTAGTCATGGATTGGATAGAAGGCATGGAGAATAACTTTGAGTGTGATGGAGTCACTGAAGCTCAGAAGGTGAAGGTTGCTAAGTCAAGATTGGGAGGATCAGCCTTAACATGGTGGAAGTTTATTCAGACAGAGAGGGAAAAAGAAGGCAAACAGCCCATATCAACTTGGAAAGGAATGGTTGCTAAGGTGAAGGAAGCCTACATGCTAGATGACTATGAGATTCAACTACACAAGAAGAGGAAAATTTTAAGGAAGAAAGAACAAGATGTAAAAACTTATACTGAATAGTTTCAAAAGCTTTGTATGAGGTCCAATGTGACAAAGGATGAGAGCCTCAAAGTGGCTAGGTATCTTAATGGCTTGAAATGGAACATCCAAGAGGAGATGGCTCTTTTGAGTCCTAAAATAGTACATCAATGTTATCAGTTGGCCATAAAGATTGAGGAAAGGAACAAAAGGAAGCAAGATCAGGCTTCTAAGGGTAGAGGCAAAGGCAGAGATCAAAGAGATCAAAGAGGACAGCATGGTGGTTACCAAGGTCAAGGAAATGACCAGAGAAATCAAGAAGAATCCAAAATCACTGAGCATGGAGGTGAATCATCTTCAAGAGGAGGATTTAATAGGGGAAGAGGACCTCAAGGAGGCTCAAACAAAGGAAGAGGAGTAGGTAGGAGCAATTCTTATTTTGTAAACATGAAGTGTTATCATTGTAACCAACTAGGTCACCCAGCTTATAGATGCCTAGAGAAAGCAACATCATCAAGCAATAAAAAGAAAGTGGCTTATGCACAAGAGGACACCATGAGTCCTAAGGCATCTAAGATTAGTCATATAGAATCTGAGGTAGGAGAGATTTAGATGTTTAACAGAGTTTTGATTAGGTAGCCAGTCAAGGAGGAACCTAAGCAAAGAAGAGCTCTTTTTAGAGTAAGGTGCAAGATACTTGGAAAAGTGTGCAAAGTCATTGTAGATTCAGGTTCAACAAACAATATATTCTATGAGGAGGCAGTAACTAAGCTGAAATTGGAGAAGGTACCTCATAATAACCCCTACAAGGTCACATGGCTGAACAAAGGGTAGAGTATTCTGGTTAATGAGAAAGTAACAGTGGAATTTTAAATTGGAGGATATAAAGATAAGTTGGTTTGTGATGTATTACCCATGGATGCATGCCATCTACTACTGGGAAGACCATGGAAATATGATAGAAGTGCCATTTATGATGGGAAAGAGAACACCATCTCATTCAAGAAGGATGGAAGAACCTTCAAGTTGCAGTCATTGACAAAGGAAGATGAAGGACAATCAAAGGTACCTAGCATCATGTTGAGCAGTGGTAAAGAGTATATCAACAACCTACATCAAGGAGGTGAAGGATATGTGATTTTAATGCAGTAAAAAGATGAAGAAGAGACTAAAAAGACAATCATACCTGAATCAGTCCAAAAACTGCTAGAAAAGTATAAGGAAATTATCAGTGATGGCACACCTGCAACCTTACCTCCAACGAGAGCTATAAGTCAACAAATTGACTTCATACAAGGGGATTCTTTACCTAACAAAGTAGCATGCAAGCTTACACCAGAGTATAACGTAGAGGTAGCTAGGCAAGTACAAGAATTGTTGGATCAAGGATTGATTCAAAAGAGCATCATCCCATGTGTAGTGCTAATAGTTTTAGCATCTAAGAAGGGAGGTAAGTGGAGAATTTGTACTGATTCTAGAGCAATAAATAGAATCAAAATTAGGTATAGGTTTCCAATTCCTAGAATAGAAGACTTGATGGATTGCCTTGGAGGAGCACAGTATTTCACTAAGTTGGATCTCAAGAGTGGCTACCATCAGATCAGGATTAAGGATGGTGATGAGTGGAAGACAACTTTTAAGACAAATGATGGGTTATATGAGTGGAAAGTGATGCCATTTGGCCTCTCAAATGCCCCTAGCACATTCATGAGACTCATGAATGAAGTGCTTAAGGATTTCATAGGAATCTTTGTGGCAGTATATCTTGATGACATACTGATTTTTAGTAAGACAACAGAAGAACACCTCAAGCATGTGGAGATGGTTCTTAGAAGGTTGTAAGAAGAGAAGTTGGAAATCAATCTTGAGAGGTGTGAGTTCTTCAATGAAGAACTTGTGTATTTTGGGTTTGTAGTATCCCAAGGAATGTTCAAGATGGATCCAAGCAAGGTGGAAGCCACCCTAAACTGGCCTACACCAACCACAACAACAGAGGTAAGGAGTTTTCATGGTTTGGATCAATTTTATAGGAAATTCATAAGGAATTTTAGTGGTATATGTGCACCAGTCCTAGATACAATCAAGGGTGGTCTCAAAAAAAGGTTTAATTGGACTCAAGAGGCTGATAAAGGGTTTGAGAAACTGAAACAAGAAGTGGCAACTCAACCTATTCTATTATTTCCTAGTTTTGACAAGTTGTTCATAGTTGAGTGTGATGCAAGTGGAGTAGTAGTAGGAGGAGTACTTAGTCAAGAAGGTAGTCCTGTGGACTTCTTTACTAAAAAGCTCAATGAAGCCAAGAAAAAGTACTCTACCTATGATCTAGAATTATATGCTTTAGTGCAGTCCCTTAGAAAGTGGAGGCATTATCTATTACCCAAAGAGTTTGTGGTCTTTACTGATAACCAGGCACTTAGTTATATCAACACCCAAGAAAATTTAAGTAATAGGAATTTGAAATGGATGGAATACATCCAAGCCTTCACATTCACTATCAAGCACAAGGGACAAATGAACAAGGTTGCAGATGCATTAAGCAGAAGATTGTTGATAGTGCAGGAGATACAGCTGAAGAGCATTGGATTAGAGAGTTTCAAAGACCTCTATGGTGAAGATGAATACTTCTCAAAAGCTTACAAGGTTTGTTCTAATTTTGAGAATCACTTTCATAGCCAATATTCTAAGTATACATTACAAAATTGAATGTTATTTAAGGGTAATCAGTTATGTGTTTCGAGAGGGTCAATGAGGGAAAATCTAATTCAAGAAAAGCATAATGGCAGTCTTAGTGGACATTTTGGCATCAATAAGCCTTTAGAATTAGTGCAAAGGTTTTATTATTAGCCTACATTGGCAAGAGATGTTAGAAAATATGTGGAACAATGTGTTGTATGCATGAAAGCTATGGGAGCAGCTAGCAATGCTGGTTTATATCAACCCTTGCCCATTCCTAACAGACCATGGGAGTGTGTGAGCATGTATTTTGTCGTTGGTCTTCCTAAGACCAAGACTAGTTTTGATAGTGTTTATGTTGTGGTAGACAGATTTACTAAGATGAGTCATTTTATTCCCTACAAGACTACTCATGATGCTAGCTACATAGCTCACCTTTTCTTCAAGGAGGTTGTAAGGATCCATGGCTTGACTCTAAGCATTATTTCTAATAGAGATGTGAAGTTCATGAGTCACATTTTGAAGACTCTATCGAGTAGATTGGGTACAAATCTATCATTTGGATCAACTTACCATCCTCAGACCGATGGTCAAATAGAGGTGGTTAACAAAGTGTTGGCTAATCTTCTAAGGTGTCTAACTAAGGAGTATGGACAGACATGGGATATGGTTATCTCCCAAGCTGAATATGCTTATAATGACAGTTTCAATAGAACTACAGGGAAAAGTCCTTTTGATTTTGTGTATGGGATGCACCCAAGAGGCATTTGTGAGCTCAGAGACCTTGGATCTATGGAGAACAGGACTGGACATGCATAATACTTCACTTAGACCATGACGGAGATTCATGAGCAGGTCAAGAAAATAGTCACAGCAGCAACCCAAAAGTTGAAGGAGAAAGTTGATCTATCAAGGAAGGATGTACAATTTGTAGTTGGGGACTATGTTATGGTCCAACTCAACAAATCTAGATTGTAGAAGGGAGTTTCAACTAATTTACAGATGAAAAGAGTTGTTCCATGCAAGGTGTTGGCCAAATATGGCAAGAATACATACAAGGTGGAGTTACCATCAGATTTGGGCATCTCTCTAGTGTTTAATCTAGTTGACTTGATCAAGTACATGGGATCAGTCAAGGATGTGGATCAGAATAGTTAGGAAGTTCTCAAGGAAATCAAAATTGTACCCTTCCCTCATCAAGACAAGCTACAAGTAGAGAAAATCTTGGAGTCAAGAGTGAAGAAGACGACAAGCAACAAGGTGTACATGGAGCATCTCATCAAATGGAAGAACAAGCCTAAATCAAAAGCTACATGGGTACAAGAAGATAAGTTCAAGAAACTTGGCATTAACTTAACATGGATCCCTCCTTCCATTCGTTAGTTGTTTGTGGTAAAAGGGGGAGAATGGTGTAGGAGCAGCTGGGAAACTTGGGTTTTCCTGGAGTCTTGAAGGAAGTTTAAATTTTGTTGTGTTATTTTGAGGTAATGTTGACCATTTTGTTTGCATTTGGTGGAGTAGGAATAAACCTTGATCTATTATGATCAATGGATTGGGAGGTGAAAATCTTGAATGGGTTTTGAAGCTCTAAGTTGTCTTGGTTACCAACCTAGTCAAGTGTTTGAAAACACATTAGGTTTTATAAATTGCATCTTTAGGTCTTCTAAGGGCTCGACCCAAGCTTTTAAATTGTTTTTAAGGCCTATTTAAGGAATTATTTGACCATATGAGAGGGTTTGAGGCATTTTTTCTAGTTTGACATTTTGCAAGCTGAAGGAAACAACGTTTGGAAAGACAATTTTGTGTGCTTTGTTTTCTTTTAGAGTTTTAATGGACTAAACTTACTATGATCTTGTTATTAGAATGTAGTGTTGATATTTTTCTAGCTTAGGGTTCCATTTATTTGTCTTTGCAAATTGTTTTTCATATTTTGTTTGTATATAGTTAGTTTTTTGCATTTTTTGGCCTGAAACAGGCAGTTTGAGGAAATGGTGTCCTAGTGCACTTTCCCACTGTACAAATTGTACAGTCTCTTGGGATTTGTGTCTAGGCTCCCTCTTTGTAAAAATGGTAGCTTGTAGGGTTTGTGGAAATGCAAGAGTTGCAAGAAAAGCTTTTCCCTAGGAAAGCCAGTGCATGTCTGGTTGGGGTAGACTTGGAGAAAAAGACTTATAACTTGCAGGGGATGTGAGATCTTGAAGAAATTATTTTTGCAGAATTGTTTTGGTGGTCTTGGCTAAGCATGGTGATCAGGAGGAGGTGTTATTAGTGCATATGATAGGAGAAATTTTTGATAGTCTTAGAAATAGTTTTGAGTAGCTTGAAACCCTAGGTTCTTGACCACTTTTGTATTTGGATAGTGTACGACCTATATAGGACTAAAACCATAGGAATCTTTGAGGCATAGGCATGAGAAATCCAAACACTAAACAAAGAACCTAATTCCTTTGGTGTTTTTAGTAGAGAAAATCCTTTTACCTCTATTTAGAGGCCTAATTGGGGGCTCAAGGCTTGTAGCCTTTCCAAACCCTAGGAGAGCATTTTGTGAAAGCGATGGTTAGTTGGAGTCTTGGGATGGAACAAGAAGCCTAGTTTGATCACCTGGAAGCCATCATAGCATTTACACATCCATGTAAGAAACTAGCATAAGGTTGTGGATATTTGGTCTTTAAAGAAGAATAAGGGCCAATGGAGAGAATGTGGCAAACACCAAGGTTAGTTTGGTAAAAGGATAGCTTATAGATATAAGAGGGGTTGGTAAAATATACCAAGTGCACCTTGTCATGAGTAGGGGCCTATAGGTTAGAATGGTGAAGCAGAACACCAAGGAGGTCTTACAAGGAAAGGCCTAGAGCAGGAATCAATGATTGATTCCTCCAACCCCACTCCCTATCACATCCCATGGGGGAATTGGTGCTTCTTTGATGTGGAAATAAGCCCTTTCCCAATTCCTTGATGAAAATTTTCAATAACCTGGGTAAGATTGATGAAAAATATGAGAATTTGGATGAAAATGTTGATGGACTTGCTCAAATCTATAGATAATAACCTTGCATGAAGTTGTGGATCACAAATCAATAGAAAAGTCTTGTATTTATAGGAAAAAAGGATGGAGAAATAAGAAATAGGAAGAATGTGAGATCAAAATTGAACTAATGGCATTCTTCCACTTGTCAACATGATAATGAAAGGAGGTGGACCACATTTTGAACAATGTGAAAGTTAATGCATACAGATGGAATTTGAAATTCAAAAGATGGCTTGTGGAGGAAGAGTTGTAAGATGATTTAATGCCAAGTTGGCTCAAGAAAAAGGACATGTAAGAGCTATAAATACCATGTTGGAGGACAAGTCCTTTGGTAGGGAGATTTCAAATTGGTAGAATATTCCAAAGAGATGCCATTTTTGAATGGAAATAGTGGAATTAATAAATCAAATAAATTCATTTATATATGAATGTTGCAAAAGCTAGAGGATTTGAGTATTTAGGAGTTAATTAATTTGTGATTAATTAAATTTAGATGGAATTCATTGATATGACATGTGATTTAGATTTTAGATTTATTTAAATGAAATGAGAAGATAGTGGAATATTATTAATTAAATTAAATTAAGCTTGATTTATTCAATTAAATGAAGAACATTAGATTTAATCAAATCAAGTTGAATTAATTAATTGAAACATATGTTTTTAGGGTTTAATTAAATAAAATGATTTATTTAATCAACATAGGAACATTAGGATTTAATTAAATAAGATGATTTATTTAATTAAAAGAGGAATCTTGATAAATTAATTAAATAAGGGTTATTCAATTAATTGGTTAGTAAAGAAGTGATTCATGAAGAATTGATGTTAGTGAATTAGGATTGAGTACACAATATCAATCAGGATAATTTGAGCATCTACATTTTGCTTGAATGTCCACACTAGGTATTTATATTTTATTATTCTAATTTCCAAAAAAATAAATCTCGATTACCAACATTAGATATTTGAACTTGGTTAAAGCATCATGTTGTAGGAAAGAGGTCACAAGGTCTAGTCTCCTCACCATCCAAATGGTACTAGAGGACATGTCTTTCAAGCATCACTGGTCACATCAAAAAAGTTTACTAGGTGCAATGGATTTTATAAGGGGATAGATACCCAATAGATTCTTAAAGTCTTAAAAAAGAGATATTTGAATTTCAAATAATAAAATGTTCACACTAAAATATTTAAATTTACAGCCAAAATAGGGGGATATACCTTAGGCACTAGTATCCTAGGCCTATTTCTTAAATTTTAAGGAGTTGAGGGAATTATTAAATGAGAGCATTTTTTATGCTTGCAAATTATATGAAAATATTTTAAAATAAGAAATGAAATGCATAATTTATCAAATTAAGTTCTTAATCAAGTCTAATAACTTAAAGGGGAGCAAAACATAGTGTGAAATTATCATGGGTGACAATTTACAATGCTTCATTTAGCCCTCTCTTTAGTGAGAGTATGAACTTACACTCAGAGGCACACTAAATCAACAAGATATATGTCAAGAGGGGTATGAATGTATAAATTTTGAAGATATAGGATGACAAAGGATCAAGGGGGAGTACACAAGCCCTTAAGATCTAAGATCCCATGGAAAACCAACATAAGAAAAAAGGAATGCACACATGTATGAAATGCAACAAGATAGCATACACAAACATAGATAATATCAAAATAAAATTCAAGAGGAACGCGTTGATAATATTGGGGTAGAAAGTTGTGTTATGATAGGATTCACACTTAAAGGAATTCATGACTCACACACTAGAAAAGTATACTATTTACTAGGTGAATCACAAATAGAAGGAAACACAAACTAGTGAAGTCCACTGTTCATTAGGTGAGCCCCCAAGAAAAAGTAGCAAAATGAGAAACACACAAGTTCTAGTGAAGACTGATATTCAATAGGTGTGTACCCATAAACCATACAAATAATCATACTCCTTGATAATTTTGATAAGGTATTACAAAAGTGCTAGAATTGTTGTGCCAACACAACCCTAAGTTCAATGCATGTGAACAAAGGTAAGACAAAAAATTCAAATTCAATGTCAACAAACCAATAAGTCCAACACATGTTAACAAAGTGAACAAAATAATGCCAATGTATTCCCCCATACTAAAGAAATTGCTAACACCATGCTATGAGAAATTACTTTAAGGTAGAAAAATGTAAATTTTATCCAATAAAAGGTGACAAGAGCTTATTTGGAAAGACCTATGAAAATGATATGTTTCCAAATAAAGTTATATCATCATAAGGGGTTTCCCCCAAATTCAATGCAAAAAATTATAGAATATAAAAACATAAGGGATCCATAAATTGGGGGTCAGTATACATATTTTCTATAGTGATATAATGGAGATCAGATCCCCAAATACTTATGGAACAATGAACACAACATGGAGGAATGACACATAGATAGAAAATAAAAAAACTTTTGGGTCAACACAGAAAATACCTAAATTTACTAATACCATGCATTGTCCCCAAAGGAAAAAACAAGAGAAAAAGAAAAATGTTGATGACATATTTGTTTTTGTGCCAATAGAGAAACAAGGTTTATCAGAAGAAAACTTGCAAACACAAAGACACACCAAGAAACATACCATGGGAGATCACATCACATGAAAGGAAACAAAAAGAACACACAAGGAAACATAATAAAAGGTTATTGCACATGCAATCCAACCTAAAGAAGGTCATTTGCATCCTAATCTTGCTCATCATATATGGAAAGTAGAAAACTAGCCAAAGGGACTACAACAAGTGTCATACTAGGATCATCATCAAGTTCAACACATAGTGGGTCACTCTCATTAGAATAATCATCATAGCTTCCCCAATCAAAATTCATACACTTTCAAAATAGAAAATTAATCTCATTATGCACTTGCTCATCAATTTTAGAAATTTCATCTTCTTCATCCAAATTTATGACCATCGAAGGTTTGATGACTATTTAAATTGTATTTTCTTGTTTCACTTCTTGTTTTTGTTCCATGTCTTGTTTTGGTGTAAGATACAATTTGTCTTGATTTTTTTGCATAACTATTTGATCTTGAGGTGTTATTTTGTTCCTTTCTTCCAATTGACAAGCAATAGCATGTCATCTATGCCTACACTATTTAGCATTTATATTTCTTCCTATATGGTTTTAATTTTGAGTAAGAGTGGGTCTCCCAATGTCCAATCTCTTTTCTTCCCTTAAGGGAGGAAGTAAAAGGACCATTGAAGGTTGGGGAACCATTGTCTCTTTAATTCTATACACTTTGTTTGTGTTCAAAGTCACAAAAGGGATTATTTGATAACTATTGGTCTCTTATATGATATGGGTGGAGGAACTACACCATATTTTCTTTCATTTCTTGGAAGATATTTTTCTTCAGGCATGGGTTCATCTATAATTGGTGGAGGAGGAAGAAAAACCATAGATACATAATTCTCAAAAATGTTGCTAAGGGATCATTTTGTTATGTGCGTTACCTTAAAATTTTGATATGACTTGATTAAGAAGTCCTCATGAGGCTTAATAGGTTCCATAGGCTAAGGCCAAAATAAATCTAATAAAAAATTTCCATGTGAGGAAAAAGGATTAAACCCACTATGATGCACGATAAAAAATTTCTCTTCATAAGTGAACTTTATGCACTTGTGGATAACCGATGGGACAATATTCATGAGGCATAGCCATAGGTAGCCTAGATTTACAAAAAAATGGTCTAATGTCTAGATGATAGAAAATGAGACATCTAATTATTCCAGTCCAATTTTTAAAGGAAGAGTGATTGAACCTATTGTAGGGAAATAAAAGAATCTTTATAAAGATCATGCACAAAGAAAAAATCCTTAGTGATCACATTATTTACACACACAATATCAATGAGCATTCCTTGTATAGGTTTCTCTTTGATATGTTTGGAAATATAGAGGGTACCATTGAGTGCATGTACAATTGCATCAATACAAGTGAAAGAAATGTTGATTAACATAGTGGTTTGGCCCTTATGAGGTTGAAAATCTATTAAAGAAATCATTCTCTCAAATTCCTTCTTATTGTTATTATCATCATCATCCTTATCATCACTCATATCATCATTCTTATCATCACTCATGTCATCACAAGATTGCACAAAGTGGGATGAATGGTTTTGAATTGTCACATCTCAATTTTCTTACTTGCATTTAATAATGTAAAGTTAATTGAAAATGGATAAAATTTTATTTATTAGTTATTGTTTATGAATTTGATAAACGCAAATGACATATCCAAAAATGATTTATTTTGAAAATTTTATGATTTAAAAGAGTATTTCATAATGATTATTGGTTAAAGGTTACTAATAAATTTGGAAAGTGCAAGAACATGTGTGTGTCTCAGAACATGTTTAAGAATCAGAAATTGAACCAAGAATGCTTAGCTAGATGAATAATGGTAAGCAAGGTTGGAATCTATAATCTCACACACCACAGTAGACAATGACATCTGCATTTTTTTGTAATTAATAAGCATTATTCTTGCTTGTGTGGAATCGTAATTTTGTATACATAGCAATCTTGTGAAAGAAATGAATTTAGTGCATCTTTGTCTTACCTTATCTATCTCAAAGTTTGATTTAAAATGGTTTTGGAGATGCATTTGATTATATACAATTATCATAAGGAGAATGATTATATTATTTGTTCTTTCTCATGAATTTGAAAATAGGCTCTTGATAAAAGAAATGGAAAAAAATAAAAATGAAATTTATGTTTGCAAATTTATACAAATATATATATGTGGGAGAAACTATACATATAAATATATATATATACATATATACATATATATATTAGTATATATATATATATACACTTATATATATATATATAAGATATTTATGACTTTACACAACAATTTTTTTCTTGTATTGATGAATCAGAAGAGATGTTAACCAAGAACCATAGCTAGAGACAACAATTAGTGGATATTGGTACTGTAACTACAGAACAAGCCAAGGATTGGGGATTTAGTGGTGTAATTCCAAGAGGTTTGGGAGTATGTTGGGATTTGAGAAAAGAAACACCTTACGATGCCCATGAAAAATCAGATTTTGACGTATCGGTGGGTACTAGGGGAGATTTCTATGATCACTACTATATCCACATTGGTAGATACGGCCTCCCACCCACTATAGCTAGGGGATAGCCGTAGGGGTCCATCCAACCTACTATAAAATCCTCCCACCTTGTAGGGGTGGATGGGAGGACATAGTTGGTGGGTGGAAACACCTTTTTTCCCCCCACCTTCCCCTACCTTCCCATAGTAGGCATATGATGTAGGATAATCCATGGACTCATGCAATCTTGCATCACCAAAAGAGGTCTAAGTTGGTTTTGTTTCATTTTGGTGTGGAATTTAATATTATTTATGAAATTAAAATTTTGTGTGGAAATGAAATTTCTTTTGTCTTTTCTAAATTTCAATTTGGGTTTCAAATTTTAAGAATTACACAAAGTGGACAAAGAGGGAATGAGGTGTGAAAGCAGAAAAAGTAGAAACATGGCATGGTTATTTTTTGGAGAGTTAAAAATTTGAATTTGATATTAATTTTTAATGTTCCAAGATCCTAAAAAGTAGGGACTTGAAATAACATTCTCAGGTAGTGGAAAAACTAATTTTTTCTTTCATTTATGAAAGCAATAAAACAAAAAAGCACTATTCTTGGTCCAACAAGCAGTGGATGGTTTTTAAATAATTTTATGTATTATTTTGTGAGGAAAATTTTCTTTCATTAGCCCAATTTGGAGGTGGAAATAGTTCTGGTGGAATGAAATGAAATTTCCTTAAATTCATCCAAAATTGAATGAAAATTCAATATAATGCAAATCAAAAAAATACAAAACATGGATTTTTTTTTTTTTTGGTTAGTATTTCCAAAATACAAAGAAAGGGAAGACATGGGAATATAATACCTCCTCTAGGGTTTTCCATACACATGATTACAATTGTGATGTTTTTGGATGATGATTGAGATCTCCAAATATTGTAGAGAAAGGTAGTGAGATTGTGTTGTTGCATTTTTGTTGTGTTTACAGGTGTAGAGGGTTGAAGAAATTTAGCAGAGAATCATTTCCTATAGAAATTATTTGTGTTTGAATTTTTTTTGCTATAATTTGAGAGTTTTTAACAACCCATAATCTCTTGAGGATTATATGTAATTTATCTTTTTGCAAGGATTTGAATAAGAAATTTTCACTAGTTGCAAATTGCAAGCCAGTTGTTGAATTTGTTTGGGAAAATTGTTGATGGTTAAAATCATTTTTCCTTTATTTGTTAGTGTGTATGTGAAGTTTATTTGTGAGAGTTTTTATACTTGTATGCTCTATTACATTAGTGGTATCAGAGCGAAAATATCCTGAGTGTGTAACAAACCACCAAAGAGAGGCAGTTGCACTAGGATTAAGCTTATAGGTATTGGAGGAAATGTATGCAAGAGGAGCCCATTGAGGTAGAGGAAGAAGAAGAGGAGATAAATTTGTTAGAAATGATGATTTGATAGCCTTGAGAAGGAAGTTTTAAACTTTGAAAAATGAGATAAGGAGAGGATTTACAAGAATGACAGACCCAAGAAGTGAAGATGATGAAGATGAAGAAGAAAGTATAGAGAATGCTAGTTTAGATACTAAGTAAAGAGAAGAAATTGCAATAGTTGAAAATGAACCACTACTAAAAATTTGAACAAAAATGTTAAAGAGACCAAAGATGGATGTACCTACCTTTAATGGAAGCCTAAACCTAGAACAATTAATAGATTGGTTGAATGAAATGGAGGAGTATTTTAAATTTGAAGAGATAGAGGATCCCGACAAAGTAAGATATGCAAAAAAAAGGTTGAAAGGACATGCCTACATATGGTGGAGAGAGATCCAATTAGGAAGGGGAAGAAGAGGAAAATAAAATATTAATAGATGGGATAAAATGGTGGAGAAACTTAAAAGACAATTTATTCTTGTGGATTATGAATTGGACCCGCTCAAGAGAATGCAAGGTTTGAGATAGGGCAACAAGAGTGTGAAAGACTATACAAAAGAATTCCATAGAATTATTATTAGAAATGGAAAGTCTAAGGTGAGAAAATATAAGGTTACAAGATATATAAATGGGTTGAGATTGAGCATTCAAGAAGAAATGGCGCTTGTTAGAATTGTAATAATGGAGGATGCTTATCAAATAGCGTTAAAAATAGAATAAAGAATGAATAGGAGGTTTCAAAATAAGCAAGGAGGAAAGGGTAAAATTAATGTGTGTAGTGGTATGAGGATAAAAATAATATTGGAGACACTAAGTGAAGAAAGGAAGAACAAGGTAAGAGTTCAAATCAGACCCATGATCAAAGTTTTAGAGGAAGAGAAAGATTGGATAGAGGATTTGGAAGAGGAAATTATAAATTAACTTGTTTCAAGTGTGGAGAAGAGGGGAAGAAATCATATGAGTGTCCTCATGAAGAGGGAAAACCAAGAAGAAGGGAAAAAAAATAGAATAGGATAACAAATGTGAATAGAGAAGATGCAGGATCATCACATTCCAAAGAAGTGGAAGATGGTGAAACTTTAATGGATAGGAGAACACTATTAAATGATGATGATAAATCCATTCAAAGGAGAAGTTTGTTTAGGACAAGATGAAAATGTGAAGGAAAGGCATGTAATTCCATTATTTATAGTGGAAGCATAGATAATTTGGTGTCTAATGAAATGGTAAGAAAATTGTAGCTAGAATGGAAGAAGCATTTGAATCCCTATCAGATAGCATGTATACAAGATGACAAGAAAATTTTGATCAGTGAACAATGTGAGGTAAATTTTAAGATAGGAGGCTATTGTGATGAAGTTTTATGTGATATTCTCCTAATGGATGCTTGTCATGTTCTACTAGGAATACCTTGATAGCTTTATAGGAAGGTGATGCATGATGGTTATGCCGACACATACACATTGATGAAGGATGGAGTGAAACAAAAATTGAAGCCATTGAAAGAAGAAATGGGTAAGGTTTATAGAAATTCAAGGACTTTTTTGGTTAATGAAATCAAACTTTTAGATGGTATGAATAATGAATATATTGGCTTTGATAATACTAACTATGAAGAAGATGAGAAAGGTGAATTGTTGACCCAGATTGAGGAAAATATCTCAAGTGGAATGAAGGTAGCAACATAGGGTAAGGTAAAGTATGATTTATTTGTTTCCTTTGATGAGAAAAAAAGTGAAGGAGTAGATAAAAAATTTTGTGGCAGAAATAAATTTTGATAAAGTTGGATTGCAAAAGTGGAGTGAAAAGGTTAATGAAGAGTTCTCTAAGAAATCCTTGCTTGAGAATGGTGGAGGTGAAAATGTTATGATTGGTAATCATGATTCCTTGTCAATTAATATGGAAATTAAGTCTTTTGATTATAGTACTAACACTATTTTGAGTGAAGGAAATAAAGTTGCAGAAATATCATTCCTTTCAGAAGGTATTGAAATAGTGGAATTTCATGAAGGAAACATAGTCGAAGGAGGTGGAAAAGGTGGGACAGAGAATAAGGAAAATAAATACATTTGTTTTGATGAAGGAGAAGGTATAATTTTAATTTTTAGTTCTGATTTTAATGAAGAATTTTGTTGTGAAAAGAGATTTGATGTTTTGAATTACATGATGGGTAGTAGAAGGATGAAGCATGGTAATGTTGTAATTTTGTAGAAAGTGGTGAATAGAAATGTTTTAGTGGACAAGGAAATGAGGTGGATCCAAGATATAAATAAGGTATACCAATTTTTCTAAATCCAAATCATAAAACATTTTTTTCTACTATGGGTGTCTGATGCAGGAGCATCCATGGCCTCGTTCAATCTTGCATCACCAAAAAGAGGTTTGAGTTTTTTTGTTTTATTTTGTGTGTGTAAATGAAATTTCATTTATCTTATCTAAATTTCAAATTGAGTTTCAAATTTTAAGAATTGCACAAAATGGAGAAAGTGGGAATGAGGTGTAAATCTGAAAAAGATGAAACATGGCATGGTTTTTTTTTTGGAGAGTTACAAATTTTAATTTGAAATTAATTTTTAATGTTCCAAGTCTCCTGAAAAGTAGGGACTTTAAAAAAAACACCTAGGTAGTGGTAAAAATAATTTTTATTTTCATTTACGAAAGCAATAAAACCAAAAAGCACTATTCTTGGCTCAACAAGTAATGAATGGTTTTTAAATAACTTTCCATATTATTTTGTGAGGAATTTTTTTTTTCATTGGCACAATTTGGAGGTGGGCATAGTGATGGTGGAATGAAATTATTTTTTTTGCAAATTCATCCAAAATTGAAGGAAAATTCAATATAATGCAAGTCAAGAAAATAAAAAACATGAAAAGATTTTTTTTTATGGTTAATCTTTCCAAAATATAGAGAGAGGAAAGAACTGGGTATAACATACCAATTGTAGAGGTCTACATACACTTTATTGCAAGTGTGATGGTTGTGGAGAATGATTGAGATCTCCAGGTGTTGCATAGAAAGGAGGTGAGATTGTGTTGTATTTTTGTTGTGTTTGCAGGTGTAGAGGGTTGAAGAAATTTAGTAGAGAATCATTTCCTATAGAAATAATTTTTGTTTGAATCTTTTTATTGTAATTTTACGGTATGTAACAACCCATAATCTCTTTAGGGTTATATGTAATTTCTTTGTTTGCAAGGATTTGAATAAGAAATTTTCACTGTTTGCAAATTGCAAGCCAGTTGTTGAATATGTGTGGGAAAATTGTTGTTGGTTAAAATCATTTTTCCTTTACCTATTAGTGTGTATGAGAAGTTTCTTTGTGAGGGATTTTATACTTCTATGCTCTATTACATTAGTGTATCTATATCCTCCCATGAAAAGATGAATAGGTCAGTCCCAAAGGGCCCGACTACTAGAGAACCACTAGAATTTCCCCCCACCTAGAACTATGATTCTCCCCCACCCAACCCACCTACTTAGTGGGGTTGGTAGGGTGGGTGGAAACCCCTTTTGTTCCCCCACCTTACCCTTTCCTCCCACCTACCCCGTAGGCTATCAAGATAATAACCTCAAGTTCTTTTGTGTTTAGTTTAAGGAATGATCTACAACTACATGCACACTGCTCATAAGTGGAGGGGGAGTGGGAGTAAAAGTGAAAGAGGTGTGAAAGAAGGAATTAACACCACTATATCCAAAGATAGAAATGAGATATTCTTGGTCAAAGGGGGAAAATTAAAGGATACAATCTAGAAAATCAAGAAAGAATTGATAGAAGAAATGGTAACAAAAGAAAATAGAATTTGTTTCTAATTTTCAATTGAGGAAAATCATGAAGAATCACAACTAAAGAGAGGTATTCTTGAATCTATATCAGATTTTTCCCTTTTATTTTGAATGACATTTCATTCTTATGCTCTATCTTGAGGATATCATGTAAGCTCTTGTGTCTATTTTTTCTTAAGAAAAAATTGTGCTTTGTATTCATATTTTTTGTCATTATTTAGTTGAACCCTTATTTATCTATCTTATCTATGCTTAGGGTCCAGTCACCATGAATGAGCCTTTTTCATTTGGTTACCTTGCATGCATACATTCAGGATGATCACCCATGATGGGTTACGATCTTCATGCTACATCAATCCTCTATAGATTGGGTCATTCGATCAGGCCATTTTCATTGCATTTCATTCATAAAAATAACTCCCTCCTATACTTTTTTTTTTGTTTGGATGGACACCATTATGGTGTTTGAATTATTATCTAGGAAACATCAAATGGTCAAATGGTTGTCACCGTTCGATGACTATTATTTCATAAGAGTTCTATAAGCATCTAGCTATTGCTAGCCAAATGATTAATATCATTTTGTTACTGTATTTGTTGATGAATGTAATGCATCATTCAACCCATGAATTTTTTATCACACCCACCATTCGGTAAGGTACATGTGGTGAATTAGGACCTACTATATTTATGGGTTGAATGATGTTCTCATCGTTCACTTTTCTTTTATGAGATATTGAATAGTTTCACTTTATAGTGTTAAAAGGGGGTTATGAATGATACTATCATTCCATGGATAACCCTTTTTTGAACATAGATAACGTTCCATATATACCAAAATTAAATGATGTACTTCAACATCACCAATGTTTGAGCCATCTTAGGTCGTGGGTTATAATGAATCATTCAAATTATTTCTATCATACAAAGTGTCTATATGTGTGTGTGTTTATATATAGACATGTACACAATCATTTTAATCCAATGTTTATATCAGATTTGAAGGATGTTCATAATTTTTTACTTACAAATAAAATTTTCCTTCACTATATGGTTGGTCAAACCATAACACAATAGATAATGGATAAAATTAAGGTACTTAATGATAATTGATATCGTGTTATCATTTACATGATAACATGCTTATCATTACCCTTATGTAGAATGTTATTATTGTTAGAATAAATCAACCAACATTATAGTGTTTTGATTTTTTTTTTAAACAAATAATAAGGTGGTGAATTGAAACTAAAACATATGTGGACACGTTTGTTGGAAGACATAATCATTAAGAGGGGGGTAGTGAATTTGTGATTCAAGAAAGTCACAAACTTTTAAACTTTTAAACCAGTACATCAAATGACTATTGAAGAATAGACTTCAATTGAACTCAAACGATATTATATGCATTACAAGTTAGAAACAAATTTTATTAACTGGGAGTGACTTGATACACTTTACACAAATATCAGAGCTTATATCTAAACCTCTTATGCAGGAAGCTTTCATTTAAAGAATGGTAGAAATGAATGACTAACATCAACAACTTTTTATGCAACCGATGACAATATTGTAATCAATCAAATAAACCATTCACACATCGCAACATCACATTACACCAAAATTTGTCCTGAGTGGAAAAACCCTCTTGGGGAATAAAATACCACTCAAAAAATATTTCCTTTATTCACTTAGAGCACCAACTCTTTTACATTTAGGGGAACCAACTCCACAAAATACAAGAGCACCAACTCCACAAATTATAGGAGCACCAAACCATTTTACAAAACATAGAATAATAAAATATTAGAGGGTTTCTTTGTTTCAATTCAACTCACATAAACCTTCCATATTGATACATCAAATATCCTAAAGATTCATTTTTGAATCTCTAAAATACAAGATATACCAGTTAAAAATTTTACATCATGTTTTTAATACTTTTCAATTGCAGAATGTGTGCACAAATCTCTTGAAAATTCCTACTGAAAAAATAATAATCAACCTCTATTTTATAGACATATTTTCTCATGTAACTTCATCAAAATTTCAAGATTGGAATAATTTTTTTCTTCAATTGAATGCATTAATACTTTAATTTTTGCTAAAGAATAATCAAGGATTTCAAATAATATTTAACCACTAAATCTTCATGACTAATGCCATAAAAAAATGTTCAAAGCCCATAAATAGAGATTTTTTTAATACCTATATATGGAGGAATGTAAATAAAAAAATACCAGAAGAACTATTTTAAAACTACCTAGTTGAAAACCTCCATCTACGAGTTGTACTTCTTTTTCAACTTCCATAGTCAAGAATTTTACCAAAAATCTACAACCACAAACTCTCCATGGTATGTTTATACAATGAAACAACAAATTTTCCCTACATTTCCTTCAATTCTATTGAAGAATTTTCAACAAAATATAATCATTTGAAATCAAAACATCATAATGCATTTGAATCTGCTATCCATGGATTAAATCATTAACTCATGATGGTTTTGGATTACTTGCGACTTCCAAGTGACTTCAAACAAAGTCAAAAGCTTCATATTCATAACACCCGATATCACATGCTTAATGTGACTGAAATATAAGCATCAAACCAATAGCTTACTCAAGATTTTAAAAATCTTTTAAATCTTTAATATGCATGACTCCTCAATGTTTAGCATGCTTGACAAGGGATTGATTTTATTTGTTTCACAAAGACCTTATATCTCTTTAGTTCCCGACACCATTTATGGTGCAAAATATAAATATTTCAATATCCTCACCATAGGATATATTAACCATGAAATACTTCAAATAAATTCACCAATGTAACATATACAATTGAAATATAAGCTGCCTAAAGCCATGTGCTTTATGTCTTG
Source organism: Sequoia sempervirens (assembly GCA_007258455.2). Taxonomy (NCBI): domain Eukaryota; kingdom Viridiplantae; phylum Streptophyta; class Pinopsida; order Cupressales; family Cupressaceae; genus Sequoia; species Sequoia sempervirens. Next base: position 26,884,766 of record VDFB02075321.1, read on the forward strand.
AGGACTCTGTTAGTAAAAATACTCTATGAAGAAAATATATATAGGTGATGTAAACCTATAATCTACATTTCTTGAAAATTGTTTGTGAAAACATAAGAATTCATATCACATTTGAACTGTTAGTCCATATAAAAACAAATTTTGACAAATTTATAAGCAAATGTATACCTTAACAGGAGATTTCCAATGTATATGTTAGCCATAGTATGCATGCCACTATCCATGGTGTCTAAGATGCCTGATCAAAACACATGTTACCATGTAAAACCTGACTTGCAACACCCTGAAAGATAAACATTGTTAACAACAACATGCATCAAGAGTATCAATATGTATCAAGAACCCAAACATCATATTCCCTAAAACAAACACATTTACTACTATAATGAACATATTTCAAACATCAATACCAACATATAAAAAAATGAAAAACATCTAAAATTAAGTGCATGTTAATTCCATGAACCATGTGAAGCAACTATAAACATGATGTGCCACCCGATCATATAAAGGTGTCACCAAAAGTAGTTTTGTTATCAAGGACAAACAATCACAATAAACAACTAAAATTAAAAAAAAATCCACCTTTTTCCTTTATGGATAAACACATCATCTCTCCCCCTTTTTTCCTCAATGACAAAGAATAACAAACGAGAATGTGAAATGCCATGAAATAAAGAACTAAAACCAACCATCACAATAACCAGCTAGAAGAAAAAAAACTAGAGCCAAATAAATTTGTACATCATATATCTTCTTGTTTTAATCACATGAGCAATCAAATAACCTAGCTGCACCAAATACCAACTGTATAAATAATGTTACTAGCATGAATAACCATGTACCAAGGCATCAATTATGCACTTCTTAAGAAGTTTTGTCACTTGTAAGGTAGCATCTATAGAATCAAAAGTATTATGAGCTTCTCCCCCTATTTGAGATAGCAAATAAAACAAGATTCTTAAGAATCTTACTGCAAATCTCTTTCAAGCACGGTACTATCATAAAACATGATACTTTTTAACATCTATCACAATTTCACAAGAACCTACATAAGATTAAAGCACATTGTGAGAAACAAAAATATCATGATACTCTTACCAATTATCCTTACTCCCCATTTGTTACTTACTTAGTATAGATATGATAAACATAAACAAGATCACATTGAATCATGCATTCATCCTTAAAATCACTATCCTTGACACCGTAACATTCAATTATGAGCATGAACATAAAAAACCATTAAAGCATATCTATTTTCTTGTGTATTATCTCAACCTTGAGAACAAATTCTAACAATATGAAAGCATAACAAAGTCAAATATTAATAAAAATGTACCACTCATGATATTTAGCAAGAAATATATGACAATCAACATGTCAACTAGAAATTGCAACTCTAAAAAGAAAAAAACACTGAGATAACTGAGATCTTTTATCTTGTACCATCTTCTTTGATATCAAATAATATAACGGAGCTACCAAACTATTTCACCACTATCATGCAAAAACATTCCTTAACGAAGAGATTCATTCACTTCCTTCCAAACTAGATGATTTCCTTTTTCAGCAATATCAAAAGGTTAATGAATTTAGACCACAAAGCTTCAACCACTATCAATGATTTCCAATGACAAAACCAAAATATCTAACAAGTAGTCATGTCACACTATCATATAAATCCTCAATCAAATATCATTGTACTATAAAAAATGAAACCAAGGTCAAATCAAATGTCCTTATCCTTGCCAAACTAATTTTAATGGAAATGATTTTACCCGAAGTTTTCCTTATTCACCACTTAGAACCTTATATGCAATAGGTCATTAACAACTTATGTACTATGAATGTAACAAGTCATTAATAGTTTACTAATTGAAATTGATAAGACAATAATTACTTAGTGATAGGTATATATTAGCCACTAACAACTAATGCTAACAAGGTACACAGATTATCAGGTATTTAACCAAATCATGTTATATGAAAGTAATCAATCAAAACCTCTTTGTTACTAAAAAATACCACCACTTCCATTTGATGTTTTGAGATTGCTAATGAAAATTGTGATCTTATCCAAGAACCTTTTTCATCAAAAATACCTTGTACCTCCTGCAACCACACATTCCACAAAAGGTTTGCATACAAGTCCCTATACAAATATCAATTATGTTATATCCACAATGCAACTCCATACAAAAAGTTCCTGAAATAAACAACTATCATGAATGTAATGATTAAATCATTGTCACGAGAATCATATGCCACTGATACTAGATCTTGTAGTGATTATACTCATGGCACGAAATATTTCCAACTAAATTTTGTCAAGATAACATTGTGAAACTAAGATTATTGTCCAAGACTGAAATGTTTTGTCATCAATCACATTATTAAGTCTACAACCCCTTGTCACTTCTATCAAGAAGATTCCAAGCATAAATAACATATATCACAAACTCTTTCTATGAACAACAATAGAGATAGATTTATATAAACATCAAGAAATCACAATGCTTAGACATCTTATGTTAAGAGACAAGAATGATTTTATTGATATCACACAAACAAATACCCTATAGCACCACTACTTGTTATGTTATGCTTGCTTTCAAGACCTCAGAGTCCTTGTTTTTTCAATGTGAAAAATGATCATCATTCTTAGTTCAAGATATTATGTGTACAAGATACAAACTATCAAGATAAACAAATGCTCTCATTGTAAAACAATGACATCGAAACCACATGATAGTCCTAAGCACATTTTTTTTCCCTTTCTAAGAGCCAATCAATGTTACAACAACTTGTGAAATGTTCAAGATCATAGATGCAAAAATATTTTATAGTCTCCACATTGTTTTAGATATAAAAGCTCATTCAAGTCATCAAATCCATAAAACATATAGCTCACACCTTGATTACTGAAGGACAATGCAAAAAGATAAAAAATTTGCTCAAAAAATCATTTACCCATTAATACTACACCATCACTCAAAGGTTTTCATATGCATAAATTTTGTCACCTCATGCTAAAATTTTAGGCAATAGCTGATCCCTTTTGTGCATTATGCACTAGTTTAGTATTTTCATTTCCTAGGTCATGTTTTCTCCTCCAAACCTGTATGGGTCCTTTCTTTTTCTTGGTCAATGCATCTTCATTGTTATTTCTAAATGATTCCTTCCACTTACTTCTACACTAATGTGCCTTATGCCCAATTTTATGACACTTAAAGCATGCGATGTTATAATAAATTTAAGGAATAAAGGAAACATTCTTTCTTGACATTCTAAAACTTCTATAATCATATCTTCCATAACTCCTACAATTTCTTGTACAATTTCTTTATCTATGACCATAAGCATGACAACAATAGAAATATCCATGAAATTGAGAGTAGTTATACCTAATAAATGGAGATCTTGATTGTCTTTTTGTTCTTTCACCAACCCATTTATCTTCTATCTAAGTAGCAACAATATGGTGAGCGAGATCAACCTTCAATCTTGGTGTTTTCTTAACTATAAACCTCATTCTATCTATAGTAGCAAACATTGTCTCATTTTAAGATTATTTTGAAGAGCTTTGTCCAACCTTATAACCCACTCCTATAGAATCCTTAGAATCCTTTTTTCTGCCAACCATCTCATTCAATAGATTAGTACTATGATAAAATTTTGATTTTTATCTAATTGAACCTTGACACTTTCAAGATTTTTCCTTAATGCAACTACTTATCCTTCAAGTTTTAGAAATTCAATATTTTTAACCTCCAAATCAGACCTTACAACATCTGCTATCCTCTTACATTCTTCAATTTCAATTTTCTGACTTAAAATCATATCATCTTTAAGAGTTGGTTCTTTTAACAACAAATCATTATCTGAACTTTTCTTTAATGAAGCAACCTCATTTTCTAGTTTATTACATAATTCATTATTTTATTTTCACTTGAATTACAATCCATCTCCAGTCCTTTTCCTCTCAATCATTTGGTCTTTCAATAATTCAATAATCTTTTTATCATCATTATGATTTTGTATTACAACTTTATTGACATTAACACTTTCTAGTAAGCATACCTTGAGATCCTGATTTTCCTTTCTAAGCCTCTTAATTTCATCTAAGGTAGAAAGTTGTTCTTCCTCCAAATCAACCTCAAATTCATCACCTTCATAGTCATTTTCACTAAGTGAAATCCTTCACCAACTACATGATCTAATTTAGTATTATTTGGCAGGGGTGCTACTTCACTAGACTTGACACTAGTGTTTTTCTTCTGACTTCAGTTTCTTTTGAACTTACCCATAGTACTCCTCTTAGCAAGAAATTGGATGGATTTATGCAAGGGTGTAGATCTATACATCAATAGCAATTGAGATATGATATATTTCCATTCTTATTTTCAAAAGACATAGTCTATGACATGTTTGATAGACTTCCAAAATCCAAAATCAATCCTAGGTGGATTAGACCTATTTAAGGTCCTATGATCTGATACCATTTTTTGGAAGAAAAAATCACTAAGAGGGGGGGAGGTGGAATTAGTGATTCAAGAAAGTCACAAAATTTTAAACTTTTAAATGATAACATTAAATGACTATTGAAGAATAAACTTCACTTGAACTTAGACAGTATTATATGCATTACAAGTCAAATAAAACTTTTATTAACTAAGATTGACTTGATACACTTTACACAAATATGAGAGCTTTAATATAAACCTCTTATGTAGGATGCTTTGATTTAAAGAATGACAAAATTGAATGACTGACATCAACAAATTTTTATGCAACTGATGACAATATTGTAATCAGTCAAATTAATAATTCACACATAGAAACATCACATAACACAAAAATTTGTCCTAAGTAGAAAAACACTCTTGGGGAATAAAAACAACTCAAAAAATATTTCCTTTATTCACTTACAAAACCAAATATTTTACATTCAAAAGCACCAAATCCACAAAATATAGGAGCACCAACTCCACAAATTATAGGAGCACCAACCCTTTCTACAAAACAAAAAATAATAAAATATCAGAGGGTTTCTCTATTTCAATTCAACTCACATAAACCTTCCATACTAAGACATCAAATATCCTAAAGATTCATTTTTTAATCTCTTAAATACAAGACATACCAGTTAAAAAAATTTCATCATGTTTTCAATACTTTTCAACTACATAATTTGTGCACAAATCTCTTTAAAATTCCAACATAAAAAAAAATAATCAACCTCTGTTTTATACACATTTGTTCTCATGTAACTTCATCAAAATTTCCAAATTCAAATAACTATTTTTCTTCAATTGAATACATTAAATTTTTATTTGTTTGCTAACAATCAAGGATTTCGAATAATATTAACCACTAAATCTTCATGACTAATTCCCTAACAAAAATGTTCAAATCCCATAAATAATGATTTCTTTAATACCTATTTATGGAGGAATGTAACTAAAAAACTACTAGAAGAACCATTTTAAAACTTTCTAGCTAAAGACCTCCATCTACAAGCTCTACCTGTTCTTTTTAAACTTCCATAGTCAATCATTTTTCCAGAAATCTACAACCACAAAATCTCCATGGTGGCAGATAGGATTTCATTTGTTTACACAATGAAACAACAAATTTTCCCTACATTTCCTTCAAGTCTATCGAAGAGTTTTCAACAGAATATAATCATTTGAAATCTGAACATCATAATGCATTTGAATCCATTGTCTATGGATTAAATCATTAACTCATGATGGTTGTTGATTACTTGTGACTTCTAGGTGACTTTAAACAAAGTCAAAAACTTTATATTCACAACACCCAATGTCACATGCTTAATGTGACCGAAACAAAAGAATCAAACCAATATCTCACTCAAGATTTTAAAAATATTTTAAAACTTTAATATGCTTGACTCCATAATGTTTATTATGCCTAACAAGGGCTTGATTTGCTTTGTTTAACAAAGACCTTATATCTCTTTAGTGCTCAAGACCATTTATGGTGTAAAATATAAATATTTCAATATGCTCACCATAGGATATATTAACCATGAAACACTTCAAATACATTCACTAATGTAACATATAAAATTTAAATACAAGCTACCTAAAGCCTTGTGCTTTATGTTTTGAAGACCTCACTATTAAAAATACTCTATGAAGAAAATATATATAGGTGACTTGAACCTATAATATGTATTTCTTAAAACTTTTATGTGCAAACATAAGAAATCATATCACATTTGAACAGTCAGTCCATATAAAAATAAATTTGCACAAATGGATAAGAAAATGTATAATTGAATAAGAACTTTCCAATGTATATGTCAGCCAAAGTATGTATGGAACTATCCATGGTGTCTAAGATGCCTAATCAAAACACATGTTGTCATGTAAAACCTAACTTGTAGCACCCTAAAAGATAAACACTATCAACAACAACTTCCATCAAGAGTATCAATATGTATCAAGAGCCCAAACATCATATGCCCTGAAACAAATGCATGTCCTACTATAATGAACATATGTCAAACATCAGTACCAACATATAAAAAACTAAAAACATCTAATATTAAGTGCATTCCATGAACCATGTGAACAATCTATAAACATCATCTGCCACCCAGATCATATAAATGTGTCACCAAATCCAATTTTTTCATCAAGGAAAAACAATCACAATAAACAACTGAAAGCCAATAATGTTTTGGACAAAAATAAGATGAATATCGATTCTAACATTATTTAGACTGAAGGATATATATATATATATTGATAATTCAAATTTTATTTCTCTAGAATTGATTATTCTTAATCATGTCAACCATCCATGTTTCATTTAGAATTGAATTCTAATCCATTCGAGAGACAAGTCATTTTTGTTTTAATGTTCCCCTTTATATCTTAATTAATACTAGTTGTTATTAAAAGAGAAAAATGGAACACTTGAATGAAGTTGATACTTTTCTTGAATGTTGAAATGTGTATGTAAGAAATATTTTCTTTTAATATCTAGAATGTATACACATATTCCAAACTATGTTTATTTTTAGGCATCTGTGTAGATGCATAAATGCTCTATTTATGCACGTGCACATACATGTAGTACACCTTCTTATTTCATCTTAATTTACTCATTTGATTATGATTTTTTACTTTCATTTGCAAAGGAAAAAAATAGTACAAATAGAACAATGTTGAATTGTAATATGAATCTTAAGGAAAGATGGTTAAATGATGAATAGATGAATGGTTGAACTAGATTATAAATGAAATACTTGTTCGATGAATGATGAAATAAAATGATATGAAAGTACTATGATAGACTATATCAAACTAGAATATGATACTAGTAGATGGTCTAAAAGGGAGCGATACCCCTTTGGTATGATAAGCTTTTCTTTTGGGAATGGGTTCTAGAGAGTGTAGATTTTCTTTTCCAAATGTAATTCAAATTGTATTTTATGAAACATGAGCTTGGCCAATATTTAAAGTCATTTTTATTATGGAACATAATATTTATTATTTATGATCTCTTTGATATTTATTTTTTTTACCTAAAATGGAAGTTCCATGTTCTGGTAGTAGATAGAAGTTAGGGATGAAAAGATTCCACCTTGCAAACTATATCTCTTGCTAAGTGTTTTGTGCAAGGTTGGGTATTCTTTGATGAATTGAAGAATTTTAGAGAAGCATTGCTTCATGGTTGGGTGGAAAAGCACCTCAAAAATGTTCTTATCCACCAATGGATGTGAGTTTTCACAGAGGAATTATAATGGAATTCTATTTTATGTACTTGTATCATTAATGTAATTATCATATTCACTATGTGGTGATTGAATTGTAGGTCAAAGTTGTATATTGACTATTGATATTTGGAAATGAATATAGTCAACTTGTATTTTTTAATTTATGGAAATGAAATTTATGTCTTTAATTTATATTCATAATGTGAATTATTATCTTATTGAGAAGATTTTAGTTGGGCATGTTACATTTGGTAGAAAATCTTAGGGTTCAGCTCTAGGCCTATGAGCCCATAATGGTTGGATTAGGGAATAGTATACCCTTAACAAGAATTGAGTTACCTATAGAATAACCGAATGTGAATTGGTTGTAGGAAATGGGGAGGTCCAAGTCAAGAATAAAGAAGGGAAAAACCATTAGTTCTTCAAAAAAGAAAGTTGTAATCGAAGAGAATCCCAAACCCAAAGACCAACCTCACATTCCTGATGATGAAACTCTTGAACACACCTCACATGACTCAATTTGGAGAGGAAAAATTATTGAGTAGTCCAAATGAACTCCTAAGACTAAGAAACCCTCTGTATTTAGAGATTGGCTAATAGGATGTGGAATTAATGCACCTTTATTTCCTAAAGAGGAGGAGTGCTTGTGCACATGTCCTTCCTCACCCAAGAGGGATGTTGTAAATTTAGATGAGGACCCAACAGAGAAAGAATTTAGCCAAGATTTTATCCTCAAAAATGAAATCACTATACAAGGCTATATATGATGATATATGACCATTATACTTGTCAAATTGAGCTATATCTATATTTTGTGCTATTGGTATTTTCATGATTTCAAGTCACAATGAGATACTTTTGACGTATTGTGATGGTTGTCTATTTTGGTTTCGGTTCAATTTTGAGATTTTTTGTTGAAGGGAGTTGAAATTTTGTAAAGGTTCATTAATGATTGAATCATTGGTTGACATGTTTTAGGAATATGGTGAATATGGTGGGATTGTCTATTTTTTTGGTCAACTAGAATGTTGTAAATTTATGAGGGGTTGGAACTTGGGGTGTCACATGTGAAGATCCAAAACCATAAGAATTTCTAGGAGAAAGGCCTATTGTGGAGTTATACCAACACTTTTTTGTATTGTTGAAGAAATAATTTCATTTTTGTATGTGTGGATCGAGGCTACAATTCTAGGGAGGGAGACTTAATTTTCTCCTGCACATTGAATGTTTCTCAAATTTTGAGTGCTAGCTAGATATTTAGTACTCACATATGGTACATTAGCATCAACTATATGGGATAGGCTATGTAAAACCTCTAATATGTGTTCATGACTAATCAATTTTCTCACGTTATCTATTATAGGTACCATTGTGCTAGCTAGATATTTAGTACTCACATAGTCTTAAAGTCTTTCTAAATATTTGTCCAATCATTGCAATTTATCTTTTAGTATATGGGAAACCATGGTATCAAAATATATAAAATTAGGTGTTTGTAAGGTGGTCATTGGTATAGTGGCATCAAGAATAGAGTCCAAAATAGTTTGAGTATTGATTATTAGAAAGAGTTGGAAGGCTTGGGATCCACAATAGATGTAATAGTAGCTTGAGATGTAATGAGTTGAAATACAACTCACTAAAGTATTCAAACTAGGAAACTGGGTTTTGAATCTCACAAAATTTTAAAAACATTGTGTACCCACTATGAACACTAAATTTTCAAACAGAGTTAGCACAACATTCAAAATAAAAATCAAAATAATAGAAGTATATAGAGAACACAAAATCAATGATTTGATTAAAATTTCAGTCAAAATTAGTAGGACATAGGTGCCCATAGTGTTTTTGTCCTATTTATAGTTTCTAAAAATTCAAAGTTTGAATGTTTAGGGTGTTGTTTAGGGTTCTAAAATCTATATACAAATAGGTTTGATAGTGAATTATTTTATAGATTTTACTAATTTTATAATTGTGAACTTAAGAATGTAAACATGCATCAATGTTGAAAACAAATGATTGTTTTACATTATAGAAATAAAATTTAGATGACTAAAACAAACCCTATTACAACCTTCAATGCAACATGAATGTAAATTTTTAGATTTTGTGACTTTTTATGATAGAAAAATGAAACCATAAATGAAAAATACAAAACAATGATATGCGAAAACTAGAGCTTGGGTGAATTTTTAGAAGGTATATAATGTTAACAGGTATGGTACACTGAAATGAAACATGTTGAAAAGGGGACCTTATGGGGTTTTTACCTTAGGGTTTCACACTTTTTCCAAATGTTTCATAAAAGGAAGGGGGAAATGTGATGGATTGTAAATGCAAAGGTGGAATGATGGTTGATGGAGTTGGAAAAGGTATGTGATTGACCTACATCCTAATAGGTTAGTCAACCAAGGTCCTTAACCAAATCTAGAAATGTTCTAATGATGAAAATCAATGATCCAACTAGGCCAATAGTGTAATTTAGTGTTTTGATGCAAATACAAAAGATACAAAAATTCATATACAAATTTAGACAACAAAAATGAGAAGAGTAGGACACTATGCACCTATGGTTCAAAATTGGGGCATAAAATGGAGGACACATATGCCCAAGGCATGAGTGTCCTAGTAGAGGGTTTTTGTATCGACTTTTGTGGTCCTGTAATATAGTATCTAAGCATTAGATTCCAACTTGGAAATCTATCATAACACTATGTAATATTTCTATAATTGAGTTTTCATGGGTTAAGAAGATGTAGGACTTTACATGGAAAAATGAATACATTGTGTTCAAACTCCTTTGAATCTTCTTAAAAATTGAGTTTTGCATGTGTGTATGAATAATGTGATTGCATAATCAAGTAATACAACACACCAATGAAACATTATATTAGAGAATTCAAACAATAATGAAATTGAAACAACAAAATCTCCAATGGTGTCTCATTGTCCTCTATCTCCAAGGATTTTTTAGGTCATTTTTCTCTCAGATTGTTTGTATGCACATGACTTTCCAAATGACAACATGAAGAATGAGATACTGGAAATGCATAAACCTTTCCTATATGACTGATTGCTAAAATGTTGTAAATGATAAGCTAAGATTAAGATGCTACTATGACATTGATAATGGGAATGATGCAATTAAACTACTATGATTAAGATGCAACTAAGGGTAAAGTCATGATTGATCTAATTTATTGTAAAATGCTAATGCTAAGATCACACTAATACTAGAATGATAATGCTCTCAAAATTTTGCAAAGTTTAATTATGCTAAGCTCTCTATATGAAATTTTGTAAATCAGGCTCTATTTATAAATTTTCCCAAGGCATCAACCTATGTGGTAGGAATCAATAGTCTAGATTCAATCTAGAGAGATGGATGATTGAATTTAAAGAGGTTAGAGAGAATCAAGGTGTGTGTTCCCTTTAGAAGAAAAAACTGCCAAGTGTGAGGAGGAATCAAATGGAGGTGAAATCCAAGAGTCTCAAAATTAGTTAGAATTTTTTGAAGATAAATGTCAATTAAATATTAAGAATATTTAATTTCATGAGTCACATGATGAGGTGGAAAATGAGAAGTTAGTATAAATGTTACCAAACTTGAATATTAAATTCAAATTGAATAAGAGGAAGTTAATTAAATTAAAAAAACTAATTAAATTTTTTTATTTAATTAATACATGAAGAAAATGATTTAAGATAATAAGAATTAAAAAAAGTGAACTATATAAATAAATTTTGCGGTTTATTTACAAGTAGAAGAATTAAAGATTTATTAATTAAATAAATTGTACTTAATTAATTTCCTCTAGACCAAATTTGAGTGCATACATTTTTCCCCTCTTTGAAGTGATGTGTTAGCAACACATTGCTTCAAAGAAAAATGTGTTTGGAGTGATAATAAATTTTTCAATTTTCCTTGGATATTGATTCCCAAGTGATAATGTGAGTATGCCCCCTTCGGAGATAAGTCATGGAAATTTTGAATTTTTAGGATTTTCTGAATTTTTGAAAATTTTAAGATTTTTGATGATTTCAAAATTTTATGATGTTGCAACGATTTATCTCCTGATAAATAACGCTGACCTATCAATTTGATTAATTGATTCCCTAGCTAAAAAATAAAAATAATCCCACTTAATTACCCTCCATTTACCACTTTAAAAGGTAAAAGTGATGAAAAAGAAGCTCATTTGATTTCATTTGCATTGGAGAGATTGAGTTGATTGAGCACTTGGAGAAAAATGGTGATCGCATATCACATGCATAGATTCAAGTGAGTTTGATTTCATAACCACCCAACTACATATGAACCTCTGATACGTACCCCAAGAAACCACTTCATGAACTTTGAATGTGTTTTTCCTGCATTTTTCATTTTTCTTGAAATCTATTATTGTGTTCTAGTGCATTTAGGGCCCGATTCAGTCATGTGATTTTTGTTTTGGTGCATAGAGTGAATTAGCACATTTGTTTCATGATTTAGTGCATAGGTTTAATGGTATATTGTATGTAGTTATTTAGAAAATTTATGTCTTGATTTAGTGCATCACTAGAATTGTTTAGTGCATATACTATTTTAGCATATTTGTGTTGTAGAATGGTGCATATAATGATTGTTATAGCACATTTGGGTTTCTCACACATTTGTGCTAAAAATTGGCGCATTGATATATTTTACTAGTGTATTTGGTATTTTGTTGCATAAGGACCCTGTTTTGGTGCATTGACAAAAAATTTTAGTGCATCCATGATTTTAGCACATAGAAGCACAGTTTTAGCACATTAACATTAGAATAGATTTTTTTTTATTTTTCTCCTTCATTTGGATGTTTGATGATTATTGATCTCATGATAGGTGAGATTCAATGATAGGATAGATGATGATTGACCTCATGATAGGTGAGGGTCAATGATATATGTTTGATGAGATTTGATTGAGATCTCATTAGAGCTAATTAGGTTGATTGATAAAATTCTAATTTGTGATATGTTATGAATATAGGAGTATTTTAGAGTTCTTTTGTCTCAGAAGCACTTCTCGAAGACTTGGGACATGATTCCATGTCAAAATAGATATCATTGTGTGATGTGGTTTGTCGTCTTTGATTGATATGCCCCAATATAGGATTAATAAGGGACATTTGATTGCTTTAGCTAAGAGGTGGCATAATGACCACAACACATTCCATCTAGCAATTGGTGAGATGATAGTTACCCTAGAGGATGTATACCAGATATTGAGGATTCTTGTTGTCAGTGAGCTAGTTGTGTATGACCACATAGAGCAGGAGGTACTGATGCACTATGGAGGATTTTTCATGATGATCAGATTAGTGGGTATGATATCCCATGGTAGATGGTAGATTCATATCAACCATTACCATGTGTTCTAGCTAGTTTCATTGGAGGTTTCCTATGTCTCGATCATAGGTTGAAGTACTCTTAGTTGGCTGGAGTTGAATATTAGAGAGCATGATTACACAGGGGATCAAATATGCATGGGGTTCTTGCATGTTGGGACACTTGTATCACAATCTTCATCAGGTGGTAAATCTTGTAGCTACGATTTTATCAACTAGGGTGACATTGTTGTAGATTTGGGCTTGGGAGCACATAGTGGTCACTCAACCTATTATGGATAGAGATCATCTAGTTAGGATGCCGTATTTATTTGGATATACTAGTTGTCTAGCACAAGCTAGGAAAGTTGGAGTATTGGAGATGAGTGTTGGATGATCTAGAGATAGTCACATGGAGACCATACTTGGATTTTTAGGAGTGGCCAAAGGATGATACTGAGATGTCATATATTTTACCTCAAGGTACTTAATTATTCAAACACCATTTGTTATCAAGAGAATTTTACTCATGAGAGTGGTTCAGGGTGTTGTCATAATAGTGGTTTACAATTCGTGAGAGGAACGAATTTTAGCTGAAATCACATATTTTTAGAAAATATAATGATTTCAGCCTTAAAAAGTTCCATTTTAAGGATTCCAATTGAAGAGGGTTTGATCAAATCACCTTAGATCAAATCCCCTTGGATAGAACCTCGCTAGTTTTAAACCATACCTATAAATGCGTCTCCTTTACACCTATCAAAATGCTGATAAAAAATCACTTTTGATTTAGCTTTTGGGGGATCAAATGAATTCATTTAAAATTTATTTCAAATGATTATGGTATTCCTCAACAAGCTATCCAATGGATATAATTTTAATATGTTTTAGTTTTGTTATGTATTTATTTTTTAAGTTTTATTAAACATAGGTTTTTCATCGAAAATGAATTTCTTTGTTCTTCACATGTGGAAAAATAGAAGATTATTAAAAAAAATTTGAAAAATATGAGTGCACAGATATTGAAGTCCTTGATCCAACAAAAAAAGTTACGCGTTATACGGTCGCGCTGTGTCTGAATTGTAATTTTTTTGACTTTGAAACTTGACTAAGGAAAAAATATTCAATAAAAAACTATCTAACCAAGTGGAAGCACTAGATATCAGAGTTAAAAATCTAAATTTGAAAGAATTAGAATTTTATCCTTCATGGAAAAAAAGTTATGCATTATACGGTGTGCGTTACTTTTTAAAAATGTTGTTTTCTGAAAAAAAAACAATTTTCATGGGAGATGGAAAAAGAAGTGCAATTTGATTCCAAAAGTTTTGCAAAAAATATTTTTAGAATCTACAGACAAAATTTGATGAGACTCTAGTTTGCACCATCTTCAAATTCCTCATAGTTTAGCCGCTATAGGTGCCCGGATGTGAAGATTTAGTTAAAAATAATAATTTCAGTGTCCAGTTTGGCCAAAAATTGTAAACCACTATTATGGCATCACCCTTCACCAATATGGAAAAGTTCAGGTTAATGCCTAGGGAGTGGCATTGTATGTGTGGAGATGATAGGATATTCCAAAGTGGAACCCATGCTATCCTTTGATGCAGCTTGTTAAGAGTATTTTGGGTTATAGCCATAGGTTTCAAATTACTATCCAAAGATCATAGATTCTTTGATGACAAATGATTATTCTTAGTATTTATTTACACATCATTTCCTGAGGATATCCAGACCTGATGAGCCAGTACTAGCATTGGATGATGATGAGAGGGCACCATTACATGCACTAAGATGAAGGAGAGATGGGGAATATGGAGATGCAAAGGAGGGAGATGGTGGGGATGGAGGGGATGGAAATGATGGAGATGGCAGAGATGGGGGTGATGAAGGTGGTGGACCAGTATTGGATGTGAGAGTGTCTTAGAGGAGGAGATCTATGATTCCCTCATGTTAACAATAGTCAGGGCCATCAAAGATCTAGATTGAGGTTACCTCCCATTAACAACATGAACATATAGACTCCTTATAGGTAGAGGTGCAAAGCTTACATAAATGGTTATCTCAAGCATAGGCACAAATTTCCTCTCTGAAAATAGAGAGAGAGATGGCATGAGGAAAAGATGTGAGTAGGTAGAGGCCCTAGCTAAGAGGTTACAGAGTGTCTGAGGGGACCATGACAGGAGATATTCTCAAAGAGGTACAACATTTAACCAGAGAGGTGGAGTACTAGAGGCTACAATATTATGATGCAGTTCCTCCAGAGTGGTGTACCTATAGCTATGAACAATTAGTCAATGCTAGATCAAGTCAGAGTCAGTCACAAATGACAAGAATGGGTGTGACTAGGCCACCTCCTAGAGATCCAAGTGTAGGTCCATTTGGTGGTGCAACAAGAGGCTTGGTGAGGAAAAAAATGTCTAAGGTGAGCAACACATAGCTACTGTGTTTAGATTTGAGGTATTGACACTTGATAATGTATTCACTTGTTGGGGACTTTGTGATATTTTTCCATTTTGATGATGTATCTCTCCATGTTATGATATCATTGTACACTTGATATTTATTTTGAGATTATATATGAGATGAAGTGGATACTATTGATCTGTATGTTGTCTATATGCTTTTCTTATGAATATTTATGATGAATGCATTTTATTTCTACTCTATATGCTATGTGATATTTATATGATTATTCCATGTTTATGTATGGAGGAAATAATGAAATTATGATGCATGGATTATGATTCTATATGCTTTATGAATGATGCTTTATGCTATATGAGATGTATTTGATCATAAAAATGAGATGTCATGCACTTTATTTTTGTTTTTCTTAATGCAAATAAATGACCTAAAGCATGGATGAATGTATGATATGATAATGCTTCTAATGCATGGATGGATGAGAATTCTTATGCAACTATATGCGAATGATTATTTTTTTGTTAATGTCCAATGTACTCAATCTTTTAATGAGAGAGATAGAATCATTTTAAAATTTTCCAGCCTTGGAAAATCTAAAATGTAGATGCAAAACTAATATGAATGCAATCTATCTTAACCATGAAAAATCTAAATGTGCAATGTTGTCATTTTGTCAATCGATTTTTCATTCTTGGTTTCATCATTGAGCATTTAATATGTTGAAAGTTAGTACAAAAATTGATGGTATAATTAGACCATGATGAACTGAGTACAACTTCCATGGATTTTTAATAGTATAATGTAATACAAGCATCTAGGAATAATTGAACTGAGATGACTTGAGTATTGCTTGCGTAAAATAGACAAGAGTTAATGCTTTTCCTATACAAATTCAGAATGTCATCAATGATACTTTGTAGAGCATGTCCTGTGAAAAATTTGCATTGTAGTAAAAATTAACTCACGTAAAGAAGACAAAGAAACCTCATACTCCTTCATAGCTTCTCTAGTCCATGACATCCTTGAGTTGCTCCAAAGAAATGATAACAAAAATCAAGATAAAACACTTGAACATTCATGCCAAAGTGATTAAACTATGGTTCAAAACAATATCATGCAATTATATTTGGTATTGACTGATCATGTTGTTGATTTGGATGGTTTGTGTTTAAAAATTTATGGTGGATGTTCAATGTTGAGTTTCTGTTGTGATCGTTACGTTTGTTGCAACATCCTACTATTGTTTGTTTGTTCTTTTAAGCTCAAAGTAGATTTCCCCCAGTGAGAAACCAACCATTTATTGTGAATATGCACAATAATCAACAAGTCAGGATGGGACACAACCACGATGCCCAAATATGTACATGAGGTTTTTTGATGATTAAGCATAATGATAGTGAAAAGTAGACGACCAACAAACATTCCAATAGATGGAAAAGTTGTTCTACCACAAATAGCACATGTTTCCAAGTTTTCACTACTTTTTATTGCACTTTTTAGATTTTATGAATTTTTTGTTGTCACCAAGATGCATGTTTGCTAGGTTTTCATCAAGATAAATTTTTTTTGATTTTTCTCTTTTTTTGTTTTGGATTCTTTTTTGGACTTTTTATTTTATTTTTCTGATTTTATTTTATTTTTTCAAATTTTTGAATTATTTTTTGGGATTTTTCAGCTTTTTGACCATGCACTGGATGAGTTATGTGTAAAAATTCTTGAGATGAAGACTATTGATAGGTTCTTCAAACAGGTCCCCTTGAGGTGTAGATAACTGATATGCTCCAGATCCATATATTGAGACAATGACAAAAGGACCTAGCCAATTAGGCTCAAATTTTCCTTTCTTTTCCTGATCTTGTTGATTGTGGGGATTCTCTTTTAGGACCAAGTCGCCAACCTAAAATTTTCTTAGTTTTACCTTATGATTATAGCTTCTTGAAATTCTTTGTTGATAGGATTTCAGATGATCAATAACATGTTGATGATGTTCATCTAACAATTTCAATTCCTATAGTCTAGATACTCTATAGTCTTCCTTTGAAATGATTCCTTTCAGTGATAACCCAAGCCAAGGTAACTCAAACTCAATAGGTAAGATGGATTTTTATCCATACAAAAGATCATATGGTGTGGCTCCTATACAGGTGCAGATTCTAGTATGGTATGCCCACAAAGTAGGGTTTAATTGAACATGCCAGTCACATCTAGCATTGTTGACATTTTTCATCAATATTTTAAAGATGGTCTTATTTGAGGCTTCTACTTGGCCATTCCCTTGAGGGTAATAGGGCATGGAAAATTGGTTTTGGGTATGGAATTTTTCACAAATTTCTTGTACATATTTCCTTTTGAAATTTCTACGTTATCAGTGACAATGGAGCTATGGATACCATACCGACAAATAATGTAGTTCAAGATGAAAGAGGCAATTTGTTTACCAATGATCATGATTAATGGAATGAATTCAATCCAATTTGTGAAATACTCTATGGTTGTGATTATGAATTTGTGTCCATTAGAGGAAGATGAATGAATATTACCTACAAGATCAAGTCCCCATTGACAAAAAGACTAGGTGGGTTGCAGCTCCCATGCTAGTGCATGTATGAAATTTCCATGGACTTGACACTTTTTGCACTTCTTGACAAATTGAAAAGTTTCTTTCTCCAAGTTTAACCAATAATATCCCAAGCATAGGAGTTTCTTAGTTAGAGTAAGACCACTTGAATGAGTACCATAGATACCTTCATGAACTTCTCATAAAGCAGTTTCAAATTCATTATGTTCATGACATTAGAGGAGAGTACCATCGAGACCTTGTTGATAAAGTGTATCAGAGGTCATGGTGTGTCGAGCTACTTGATGGATAAAGTTGAATTTTTGGTTTTAGGATAAACTAGGTGGAAGGGTATTATCTCTTAGATAAGTATAAATCTTCTCATAGATTGAAGAATTAACTTCAACTAGATGGTACACGACTTGGGATTCAGGATTGTCATATGAAGGGGTATACAATTGTTCCATTATGAATTCATAAAGACTTTATTTTTCTAGTATTTGTAGAAGAGAAGGAATTGTTTCCATGTAATCTACAACTTTGTTGTCTACTCTTGGAATTTGTTCAAAATTGATCTCAACAAAGTATTTCTTGAATTCATCTACCATTCTCTTGTATGGCATTAGCTTGTCATATTTTTTCTGATAGTCATCATTAACTTGATTTATGACTAATTGAGAGTCTCCATAGACTTGTAATTAGATGATTTTCTATTCAACTCTTACCTTGATACTAATGATTAGTGACTCATACTCTGTTGTGTTGTTTGTGTAAGGAAACATCAACCTATAATATTTTTGGATAGTGTGTCTTTAAGGAGTAACACATAGGATTCTAGCACTCGATCCATGTTGTGTGTAAGATCCATTAAAGTATAATATCCACTATTGTGCAGTCATTGTGAGGACATATGCTTCTATGAATTCAATGTGCATAGGATGGCCATCTTGTAATGGTGCTTCAACAAGCTGATCTGGTATCACTTGGCCCTTTATTTCTCTTCTATCCACATATTGAATGTTAAATTCACTCAATATCATCACCCACTTTGCTAATATTCATGGTAAATTGTATTTGCTAAGTAGATATTTTAATGTATCTATCTTGGCTATTAGTTTGATGGTATGTGTTAAAATGTAGTGTCACAATTGTTGAGTAGAAAACACTACTACCAAACATGCTTTCTTAATGAATGTGTAGTTAAGTTCATAGACATTAAGTGTTATGCTAATGCAGTAGATAGCCCTTTCTTTTCGTATAGAGTCTTCTTGTGCGAGAAAAGCTCCCAAATATTCCTCAGTATTTTCTATGTAGAGTAGAAGTGGTTTTCCCTCTGTTGGTGGTACCAAGATAGGTGGATTCATCAAATATTATTTCAATTGATTAAAGGAAGCTTCACATTTTTTATCCCATCTAGAAGAAACATTCATGTGTAACAAATGAGTAAAAGGATGACTTTTTTCTGCCAACTATGTGATGAATCTTCCTTGTAGAGATCTTAGTTGGCTAGTATTCTTAGGAGGAGGAATTTCCATGATAGCTTTAAATTTTTTTGGATCTACTTCAATTCCTTTAGCTGAGACTATGTATCCTAATATTTTTGTTGATGTTACTCCAAATACCCACTTCTTTGGATTTAAGTGCACATTGAATTTTTTGAATTGAGTAAATATTTTATCCAATATTTCTAGATGTCCTTCCCTAGTGAATTATTTCTCTAATAGGTCATCCACATAATCCTCCATGAATGTGTGCATCATGTCATGAAATATTGTTTTAATTGCACATTGATAGGTGGCTCCTACATTCTTTGATCCAAAAGGCATGACTTACCCACAAAATGTACCCCATGGGAATGTGAAAGCTATTTTTTCTTGGTCCTTTGGTGCAATATTTATCTGATTATAGCTTAAAAAACCATCCATGAGTGATAGCATTGCATGTCTCACTATTAAATCCACAATGATGTCTATATTGGGCAAAGGAAAATCATCCTTTGGACAAGCCTTGTTAAGATCCCTAAAATATGTGCATATATTGATGTTGTTTTCTAGTAGAGAGACTAGTAAAATGATTGAAATTCATTTTGCATAGTCAATTGGTTGGATGAATCCTACATCTAACAAATTTTTCAATTATGCTTTCACTAGTAGAGCGATGTGTGGATGCATTTTTCTCAATTTATGTTTTAATGGATTCACTCCATGTGCTATGGATAAATGGTGAATTATAAGATCTAGATCTATTCTTGGAATGTTAGCATAGGACCAAGAAAAAATAATTTGTCTCTCTTCAAATAATTTGGTGAAATTTGGCTTTTCTCGCTTTGTCATTGATGTAGCTAGATCTAAGGTCTTCATTGTTTCTGTAGTGCCAATGTTTATAGATTGCATAGGATCAACCAATACTGAATATATTTCATGATAATTCTCAAGAAGATTTTCAATCCTCTCATCCTTCAATGCCTCAGAGAGGTTTTCACTGCTGGATATCCTCTTTCTTTTTACGTTTACATGATCTAATACTACCATTGAATGGTTTTCACCATTAGATCAATTTTTTGTATTCTTTACTTTGTAGCTAAGAGATTTGGAACTCCCTTGATTTGAAGCTTTGTTAGGAAATTAATTGGTGGAACTTGTCTTAGGACTCTTAGAATAAATGAAATTGACAATAGCATGATCATTTAAAAAGATAGGGATATCAAGAAGCTTAGTTTGTTCCCAGTCAATGAGTTCGGGGTGTATTAAAGGTAAGGAATCATTAGATTGGTCTAAGTTAAAAGAAGTGTCATGATGGCAACATTCTCAAAGTGTTTGATAGAAATTTCAAGCTTTATAATTCTACTCTCCTATGAATGATCTATCTTGCTCAATGTTTGATCATCCTCACTAGAGTCATTGATATCTAGAGATCTAAATTCAAGTCATCTGGACCCTAATCTTTTTCCCTCCATACGTATGGGTGCATACCTCTATATCAAAACAAATTCTTTGTATTGTGATCTAATTAGGATCTAGACTAATTGTGTATTTGAATGCTTAATTATAACAACTAATAAATTAATGGAAATACAATTTATGCATACATTATTGAAATTATGCATTAAAAACTTAAGGTGAAAAAAAATTTGAGAAAGAAGAAGAGAGAGAGAGTACAAATGATCTGATAACGGAGTTCACCATAAACGTGACTATGTCTTTGGGTCTGCTCCAATAGAGTGAGACTGATCCAATTAATCTCCAAATAGAAATTACAATTGCACCAAGACCATTTCTTCTAGCACTTCGGTAGCATAACAATACTTCGATGAACAAAAATGGCTCAAAGAACTCCTTAGAAATCCCTCTTTTGCATCACCTATTTCTCAACTGTATCACTTAACTAAAAAAACTTAGCCTTTCAACCTCCCTTCTACCCCTTTTTATACCACAAATATTCCCAAGTTGGTGAGAAACCAATTTATTTGGGAATTTCAACTCAATCCCCCCTACATAGTAAATATTATGAAAAATCCTCCCTTAATAACATTTTAGGATTATATTAATCCCTTACAATTATTTTGAACCCTTTAATTTTTCTTAATTTCGGGCTTTTGTTTTATCTTATTTAACAATTTTAGGAGTTTGTATTTTTATTTTAAGTTAGGAGAGATTTTTTAAAAATCTATGCCTATCGGCTTTAAACATAAGTCAAAAATAACTAATGCCAGATGGCTTGTTAAAGTTGTTTGGTGGTTTACTAGTAGCTATGTCTTTTTGGAGGTGGGCGGTTAGGAAGTCGAGCCCCTTTGTGATCCATTTTAAATTGAAATATTGCCCACTTGATAACAAAAGAAAATGACCAAAATTAATAGTTAAGGGCGTGGATATGGTGGAATGGCTAAGAACTAAATTTAGCAAAGATAGGTGGGGGGTTTGAATCCTCCCCACAATAAACTTTTAAAAATTCATACATTCAACAAATGGAGATGAGAGATGCCACATGGCATGACTAGGATTTTCCATGTGGTGAAACCTGATTCATTGATTACGCTGATGTGGCTATTGATTTGTATGCTTACTGTGCAAATTGATGACGTTTCTGCCAACTCAGATGCTGATGTGGATGATGACTAGGATACTAACATGGTGTATAGATGACATGTGTTCTTCAATGATTGGTCTATATAGATGAATTGACTACCACATGGCATGCCCTAGTTTTTCCACATCAGATTCCTTACAGTACGGACTAACATGTCAGCATATTGACATCACCAATTGTACCACCAAGTCAACTAAAATTTGACTGCCAATATCTCGAGCATACGATGTCATATTTGGACAAAATGAACATTGTCGAAATTGTCTCGATGAGCTCTTCGATGGGATACCACTTTCATCAATTTTTGAGACAATCAATTTTTTTCCTTTTTGGATGTCCCTAGTGCTAGTTTGACCAAAATTTTGATTAGTCGTAACTTGAGCAAATAGACACCTTTTTGCTTTGTTCAATTTGTGATGGAATTAGGACATCAGGCTCTTTCTAATGGTGCTGAATTCTAGAGAATTAGAGATACTTCAATTTTCAATGAAAATATCCCCTAGATCAAGCCTCCCCATTGGAGAGCTTTTGGAAGTCCAAAAGTGGCATTCATTCAAACATCAAGTAAGGACTTTGCCTGCCCACTTGTCTTGTATCATTTATAAATTTGTATACCTCACTCACAATCACAATGAATATTGAAACAATATTTTTGAGTATAAACATCACTTTATCACTTCCATAAGCATCTACATCAATTGTTGTAGCCACTAACCAACAAACATTGAATAGCATCAAGCTGAACAAGAATGTAGATAAGAAATAGAAAAAATCAACATATCAGTTTTACCCAAGGGACCATCAATGCTTTCAATCACCATTCCTTCATGTTGTACTATGGGTGCATCCTATGACATTTGACCTTGGTTAGCTACTCCAAGTTCTTGTCTAGAACCACCTGTACTAATAGACATAAGAGTTAAATCTTTACTTGCATTAATCACCCTCTTAAATTTCCCTATGTTTGTAAAAGAATGATCATTCTTAATCCTATGAGAATGTACAATATATTGAATTCCATCTTTAAACAAATGATAATGATTCTTTTCCCTATAGAAAATAGCTTTCCAATCATATAGATAAGAGCTACCCAAAACTATCCCACAGATATCTAGTGGAACCACATCAAATTGTACTTCATCCACAAACTTTTGATTGTGAATTTTAAAGTGCATTGTCTTGTTACTTGCAATTTATCATTCTCACAAATCCAGCCTAGTGGATAAGGTTTCTTATGTAGTGTAGTTTTCAATACCAATTTTATTACATCTTTAGAAATTAAGTTAACTTGAGAACCACTATCTATGAGTGCATCAATTTTAATGTTCTTAGAAATAACCATTAAATGAAACAACTCATTCCTTTTCTTATCTTTAGAAACATCATTAAATTTAGAAGTAGAAGCACAACTATCAAAGGAAACACTCAAATTAGGAGTTTTAGCTTTCAAACCCATAGTTGTTATCTTAGTTTCATCATCAGAATCAGAACCAAGTTCCAAAACAACATTTGTGGCTTTCTCCTTACCCTTCCATTTCTAATTTTCTCTAAGCCCACTTAGGTTTCAATTTCGGATGCAACTTCCAATAGTGATCTTCATCATGACCCTTCTTGTGACAATGAGAGAAAGAAAACTTGTCAACCTTCTTGACTGTAGTTGTCTTCTTTCTTTTCCCTGTCTATGCAACCTTTGATGATTTCTTTATAGAGTTAATATTATCAATGAAAGAGCCCTTTTCCCTTGAATCTAAATGTATAGCTTGGACAAAAAATTCATCCAAATTACTAGGATTCAAAACCAAAATGGAATTTCTGAGATATGAGTGAAGACCTCCTATGTACGTTAACAAAGTATCCTAGGTGTACAAAGGTACATTTAATGCAATAGCCTTCTTTCTAAATTCATGGGTGTACTCTTGGACAGTTTGACCTTTCCTTTGTTTAAACACTTTCCAATTCATTATTAATTGTTGCATGTGACCTAAGGGATAGAATTTCTTTTTAAGAGCATTAATAAATTCTAACCAAGATAAATTGACTCTACCATGCTGTGAAATTTCTACTCTAGTCCTACTCTCCCAATAGGTAAGAGTTGAACTTCCCAACCGAAGAGTGGCTAACTGGATCCTAGAAGCATCATCAATGAGGTTTTGAACTCTACAATAAAATTATACTTGTTGAATCTAATCATCTAGTTTTTTAGTATCTAATTCACCACAATACTTAGGCAGTTCAAATTTAAAATCCAATTTAATATGAGGCTTATTTACACTCTTAAAAGGATTAACAGAAAGAGAATGTGTAGAAGAAGAAGGAAAAGGAGGAGGAGAAGGAGGAGTAGATGGAGGATATTTTGGAGGTTCACCACCACCTCCTGGTTGCTTCTTCTTTCTTTTACTATCCCCATGATCTTCACATTCCATGCATTCTTCCATTTCTTTGAGTAGAATCACCAACACAACTTTCATCTACCAAAAGCTCTTTGAAACTCTTGCTCAATGAGTTCTTTAGGTACCTCCATTCTAGACACACACATCTTCAGAAAAGTTATTCGCTTCCCTATCTCAAGATTATATTCCTCAAGCTTTCCTTCGCCCTTCTGAATCTTGGATCTTGTTACCATTCAAAACCAACTTCAATAATAGTCACCAAAATATCTGATACCACTTGATCTGATTAGGATCTAGACTAATTTTGTATTTGAATGCTTAATTATAACAACTAAAAACATAATGGAAATACAATTTATGCATACATTATTGAAATTATGCATTAAAAACTTAAGGTGAAAATTTTTTTGAGAAAGAAGAAGAGAGAGAGTGTAAATGATCTGATAACAAAGTTTTCCACAATTGTGACTATGTCTCTAGGTCGGCTCCAATAGAGTGAGACCGATTTGATTAATCTCCAAATAGAAATTACAATTGCACCAAGACCATTTCTTCTAGCACTTCGGTAGCATAACAATACTTCGATGAACAAAAATGGCTCAAAGAACTCCTTAGAAATCCCTCTTTTGCATCACCTATTTCTAAACTATATCACTTAACTAAAAAAATCTTAGACTTTCAACCTCCCTTCTACCCATTTTTATACCACAAATATTCCCAAATTGGTGAAAAACCAATTGATTTGGGAATTTCAACTCAATCCCCCTTACATAGTAAATATTCTAAAAAATCATCCCTTAATAACATTTTAGGATTATATTAATCCCTTACAATTATTTTGAACCCCTCAATTTTTCTTAATTTCAGGCTTTTGTTTTATCTTATTTAACAATTTTAGGGGGTTTGTATTTTTATTTTAAGTTAGGAGAGTTTGTTTTTTAAATCTATGGCTATCAGCTTTAAGCATAAGTCAAAAATAACTGATGCCAGATGGGTTGTTAAACCGGTTTGGTGGCTTATTAGTAGCTATGTCTTTTTGGAGGCAGGCGGTTAGGAGGTTGAGCCCTCTGCCATCCATTTTAAATTGAAATATCGCCTGCTTCATAAAAAAATAAAATGGCCAACATTAATAGTTAAGGGTAGGGATATGGTGGAACGACCAAGCACTAAATTTAGCAGAGATAGGTGGGGGGTTCAAATCCTCCTCACAATAAAATTTTAAAAATTCATACATTTAGTGGATGGAGATGAGAGAGGCCACATGACATGCTTAGGAGATTCCATGTGGAAAAACCCAATTCATTGATTACGTCGACGTGGCTGCCGATCTGTATGCTGACTATGCAAATTGATGATGTGTTTTCCAACTTGGATGATGATGTGGACAATGACTAGGATACTAATGTGGCATATGGATGACACATGTCCTTAAATGATTGGTCCATACAGATGAATCAACTACCGCATGGCATACCCTAGTTTGTCCACATCGGATTCCTTACAGTACCGACTGACACGTCAACATATTGACATCACCAATTGTACCACCAAGTCAACTGAACTTTGATTGCCAATATCTCAAGCATATCATGTCGGATTTCAGTGAAACGAACATTGTCGAAATCATCTTGATGAGCTATTTGACTGGACACTACTTCCGTCAATTTTTGAGACAATCATTTTTTTCCTTTTTGGATTCCCCCTGGTCCCAGTTTGATCAAAATTTTGAATGGCCGTAAATTGAGAAAATGAACTACTTTTTGCTTTGTTCAAGTTGCACTAGAATCAAGATATCAAGCTCTTTCTAATGGAGCTAAATTCTAGAGAATTGGAGATACTTCAATTTTTAGTGAAAATATCCCCTGGATCATATTGACAAGATTCTTTAGATAGTGAATTGAATTCATTTTCTTTTGAATCTATTTTAGAAATAACTTGAAATTGGAGGATTCACTCACAAATCTATTTCTTGGCTTCTTCCTTTAACTCTTCTTTGTATCCTAGCCCTTTATTTTATTTTGCATTGGTTATGATAGGATGTATTGGTTCTACAATACCTTCTTTTCTTTTTCCAATAGGACCTTTTCCTTCATATCCCATCTTTTCTAAGATTGTGAACCATTTTACCATATGGCTCTATTAGTACATTGGTAGTTGATTCTTGGGATTGTTCTTTATCTTTGTAAATCCAATTTAGAATGTCTTTGTCTTCAGATTCATCAAGCAAAGTACCTTCTCTTACAAACTTACCATCAAATAGCATGATGGGTTGTGAAGATTGTTGTCTATATGTTGATGGTTGTCCATATGATTTTGGAGAAGGTAGTAGCTATGAGAGACATAAGGACTGCTCAAAAGAATACTCACACATGCCTTTACCTCTCAACTAGATCTTTTTCTTGAATAGTTTTGACAAAGAATTTAGTTGTCTTTCATTAGTTGAGAAAGTAGAATCACCAATACCTTTATCTTTCGACTAAACCTTTTTCTTAGACTAGTTTGACAGAAAATTAAGTTGTCTTTCATTACTTGATGAACTAGGAGTAAGATCTTCTCTGTTGTGTGACACAAAAACATCTTAGACTATCTTGAGAGTGTTACAGTATTGAGGATTGTTAGAATCAACTAAAATTGTGATCTCTTGTCCATTGTAAGGGAATTTCAAGAATTGATGGTATGTTGATGGTACTTCTTGCATTTCATGGATCCAAGGTTAGCCCAAGAGTATGTTATATGTCAAATATTTTTCTAAAACTTGGAAAGTTATATCTTTTTGAATTGGTCCCCCTTGAATTGGAAATACAATTAGTCCTTGAGAAGATATTTCTTCATCATCATAGGCTTTTATGTTGATCTTTCTTCTAGAATCTATTGAATTTCTTGAAAATCCTAGTGCAAGGACAAGCGATAAAGTATGATATTTAGACCAACTCCTCCATCTATTAAGACATGTTTGACCCAATATTTATGGATTATAACCTCAATATGGAGTGGCACATTGTGTAGATAAGTGAGATATGCATCATCATTTTCTAAGAATGATAGAGAATGGGGTGCAGTCAAATGTCCCACCATGGCTTGGAATTGACAAACCTCCAAATTGGTTGGTATTGTTGTGTCCACTAAGGACTTTTCTGGAAAATCCTTATGTGCTAGTGAAATTTTGAGAAGTTCTAGTATGGATACCTATGTTGGGATCTTTTGCAATTGGTTTATGATATTGTATTCATTTGACAGGGCAACA
This sequence comes from Sequoia sempervirens, assembly GCA_007258455.2. Classification (NCBI taxonomy): domain Eukaryota; kingdom Viridiplantae; phylum Streptophyta; class Pinopsida; order Cupressales; family Cupressaceae; genus Sequoia; species Sequoia sempervirens. Next base: position 26,912,565 of record VDFB02075321.1, read on the forward strand.
TGTGTTTTATATGTACTTCCTTTCAATACAAACTTGAATTACGCTCTTGTGGTCCCATTTACTAGTAGATTGTCTTGTTTGTCTTCAATTTTGATGATATTAATTTGATTATTAGCTGGAGAAATGTATTTTTTTTGCTCAATTTTGATGTCATTAATTTGGTTATCAACTACAACAATGTCTTGTTTTTCATTTATTATCATGTCATTGGTTTGATTATCAATTGTAGCAATGCCATTGGTTTGGTTATCAACTACAAAAATATGAAGGATGATGGTGTCCTAGACATAATTCACATTTTTCCCTTTGCTTTTCGAAGAGGAATCTCCTTTACATAGTTGGGTAGAGGGTTTTTTAATGTTCCATGATTGACATTTTATTGAGGTCCTTATATTTATATTTCACGTCTATCAATCAATTCTTGCACCAAATGTTTTAGTTACATGCAATCATTCATTTTATGACCCTTGTTTCTATGAAAATCACAATAATATGCAGTGTTCCACCATGATGGTTTAACTCTTGGTTCCTAGTCTCATGCCTCTGGTAATGTTATGAGTTTTTCTACAAGAATCTCTTTTAATTTTTATTCAAGTGATTGTCCCAAAGGTCTAAATTTATTGTGATTTGATGGTGTTCAATATGGTGGTGGAGTTGGTATAGATTCACTATTGTTTTGATTGTTTCTTTGATTATTTTTGGGTGTAATTCCTGATAGATTGAAGATTGGTTTTTCATTATGTATTTCAGCTACACCATCATTACTAACATTCTTTCCATTACTTTCAATTTATTCTCCTCTTTCCATAAAAAGGGTGTCAAAGAGATGCAGAATTTGGAGGCAGAAACAGAGCCTGTTCTTAAGACTCTAAATTAATGGTCGAGGCTTTTATGTTCTTTTTGTTGTCCCTTCTGGTTTGACCTTTGTGGTCTATCTTTTGTGGTTGTTGCTATTTTTTTAGGCAGCTGGACTTTTTGGTTGGACTTTTGTGTCCTTTCTCTTGTTCTGTAAACTTTGTGGTTCCAAGTCCCCGTAAAACCCATTTTTCCCCTTTATCAAAAACATTCTTGTTTCTTGTCAAAAATTTAGATTTCTCATTTTTGTTTTAATGGATGGAAGAGTTTGCATTATTTGGTCCATTGTTGTAGATTTTCAATACTCCTCTTTTGACCAAAGCTTTCTCAATTTTTATTTCGTTTTAAATTATCTTTTCAAAGATGGGTGGTCATTGTAATTGCAGCCTATAAATCATCTTAGTGTTTGGATTATCAATGAAGATCTCCATCTTTTCTTTTTTAGGTATAGGAAAATCATATCTAGCAAATAATTGTTTCTATCTTTATAAAAATGCAAGTAATGATTCACCATTTTTCTATTTTGTATTGCAAATATCTTTCATAGTTATTTCATGTTGAATGTGTTTATGATTATTGGGTGATAAACATATTTACCATATCTTCAAATGATCTAATACTTGGTGGGAGTTTTGAAAATAATTCCATGCATTGGACACCCAAACTTCTTGGAAACAATCTCATTAAATAGGTCTCTTCATGTGTAAATTCAAGACTCATGGTGCAAAATTCACTTACATGATCTCAAGGATCAATTTTTCCATTTTATTTGTCATATTTTGGAAGATCACAATTTGGCAGAAAAGGTATCATGTTGAAATTTTTTTCAAAAGGATAAGGGCCAATATCTTGTACCAAATATCTTTTTGTGGTTCTTGTTTGCATGTCTTGAATTTGTTGTTGAAGGTTTTACATTTTTTGAGTTAAAGCATTCATTGGATCTATGTTTCATGAATCAACTTATGTTTTCTTGGGAACCTTTTTTCAATTGGTTGACATCAAAATCAGTTGGTAGTTTCACACCTTGATTGGCTAGCATCAACAAGTATTTATCTCCATATTTTTCTAAATTTTTTTCCATGAACTTGTGGAATTTAGGGTCTTGTTGATCTTGTTTAATGTCCTCATCATTTATTTCATCTATTTCAGGTTGGTGGAATATATGAAAGGGATTTTATTATCCTTCAACCATGGTAGTTTGAGTTTCAATTTCTTGTTCTTTGAGTTTTTGTTTTTCGGCTCTTGTTAAAATGGGAATACAAGTGATAAAGGTTTACTATACTTTGATATTTGTTTTGAGAGTGACAATGAGATACCTAATTCAAATAGAATGATGAAAATTCTATTGATGCGACTAAGGCTATAAATATGATGCAAAGCATGTTGTTTCATGATGAAGGATGATAGATCTTGATGATGAAACTCAACTAAAAAATCATAGATATTTTTTATGTTTATGAAATTTAATATGTTTGATCCAAGTTTAGTTGAAAGAATTTCAGTTGCAAAGGCTAGTTTCTTCAAATTAAACTAATGTTGTGATGAGGAATGATCTCTGGTTTGGAAATGATCCTTGACACACACTCAAATTAGCTCTTTATTTGAGAATCAAATGGTTGTGCTAAAATATGTTTCAAATTTGCTAAAAGATGACATAGATGCACTAAAACAAAGCCTGGATGTGCTAGAATAGGAAATTTATGTATTGAAAGATGAAGCAAATTCACTAGTACAGAACCTAGCTGTACCATAATATCATAAAGACCACCCTTTTCTACCCTTTTTCTGTGACCTTTATTAAGTTCTTATTGAAAGACATAGATGGATATGAAATTATTCTTCACAGTCTCCTTCTTGTAATCAATAATATCTTGGAGGCAATGTATTGCTTTGTCCTAGTTATTATGAATAATAGTAATTTCCTCCCGCAATTTCATTTTTTCATCCTCTATACCCACCAGGGATCTTAGCTCCTCCACTTCCTTGTACCATTTATCCCATCTATCAATAGATTTGGTGAGGAAGGAAAATATATCCTAAGACCCACCATCCTTGAGCTCACTTGGCCATGAAGCCTACTAGTCGAGTACCCTATTTTCTAGCACCTATATTTTTTCCTTTATAGTAATAAGTTGACCCAAAAGCCACTTTAAGATGTCACTTTGGACATTTATAGACATCAAAATTTTATTCATTTTATGTTGAAGGGGAAGACAAGAGGCACAATTTTCATTACCCAAATTGGGTTCAATAGATGTCTGTTCTAGATTAATGTAGAGTTTAGGGGATTTTTGGGAGTTAGAAGGGTTAATGAAAGGAGACATATTAGGAACATCAGACACCTCATTATGAATAGGGGAGTGCATGGGAGAGTTATTAGGGGTAGGATTATAGGACTCCTCATCCAAGCTATTCAAATTATTAGAGCCAAATGTAGAAATAGGGGTGGGTTCATGGAAAGAAACATATTTAATGGGATCAATAGGGGTTTCCTTGTTATTAGGGGTTTTTCCTCAATCTCAGATGCTTCTGTGAGTGGTGGGTGGGGTTTCATCCATAGTAAACATGGAAATTGGGCCCTTAATGGGATTGGTAGGATTGTGGATGACAAAAGTCTTCATCTTGATAGTGGCTAGGGAGGCAAAAAGTGATACACTCCAACTGTGCAGTTACCTATTTACTATTACTATGCTAGGGTAAATATTGCATGTGTGAATATATTTTGAATCTTGATTGAGAATATATGTTCTTGCACTTTTTTATTAATGAATTATGAATGAATGTTATTTAATTTAACATTATGATATGAAATGCATATATGTGAAATGGATGGTTATTGAATTGGATATTCTAACTATATAGAAATATTATGTGAAATCATATTTTTTTGAAAAAATAACTACCATGGGAATGTTTTATTTGAATGGAAAGATATGTTCAATCCTCCAAGTGTGAGGGAAAGTATCAGTTAAGAGAACTTGGTCGGGTAACCAGTAATGTAACCTAATTGAGCTTATAGACACAATCATATGATGTAATAAAATGGTTCAGTCAATTTGGGAATTGGTAACTCAACATTAGTATGAAGTGTTTGTAATAGTAAGGGTAATGTTTACTATTGAATGCATGCTTGGATTATGTTTTTCTATTTTGAGTTTATGAGTTCTTCCTTATATTACTATGTTTTAATTGATGAGGGGAACACATGTGGAATGTATGTATATGTATGTATATGCATGTCAAGTGATAGACCATACACATGGAGGAACATGTTGTGCTGGCAAAAATTGGACCCACTACTTGACATGATATTAAATGGAATTAATGAGTCCATAATCTAGTGTTTTGAGGAATTTTATGTGTCCAAACTAGGTCTTGGACCCTTGCAAACCAAATAATATGTATTCATTAATGTCTTGTAAAGGTGTTTCAAAGTCTTGTAATAAGCTTTCATTCTTTTCTAGACTTAATTAACCTATTTCTTCCTAAATCCAATATTATAATAACATTATTTCATAAATCTAGAAGGATCTTAAAATAAACTTAATATTAAACTAGTGTTGTAATTTGATTTACACATTCACATTTGTTCTTGTCTTTTTCTAGGCTATGTGGACCTAATTTTAATGTTGAAAAGTGTATTTAATTACACCTCCACAATGATTCATGTGTCCCAAGCCCTATTCAATATTTACATCATAACCAGCATGTCCTAATTAACCCATATTGTGCATCTCGATGCTTTAATTGATCAAACACCTAATAAGATAACATTTTAAACCCTATTTCCTATCTCCTTAGCTTCATAGATGTTCGAATGGCCCCTGTTGGACCCATTCACCATGTGTAGAAAATGAGTCCTTTATGGCCCCCATTTTGAACCTTAAGCAGGAAACAGTGAAATTTAAAGTTTATTTTCACTTCATGTTTGCATGTGATGTATAATCAGGTAATAAGGCACAATTGACTATAAATAACTATTTTTTATCCTCATTTTACATATAAAAACATCTCATATCTCATTCACACATCTCTCAACATTATTTCATCATCTATCTTCTCATTCAATTCAAGCAAGCTAGGGTTTCTTCATTAAGATTGCTTCCTAGGACATTCAAGGGAAGATTCTACATGTTTTGTTGCAGAATTTCAAGATATATCATCATGAAAAGGTAATTTGTTCCATTTTTGCATTTTTTATTCACTTATTTCATCATTTTGGCTTAATTACCTAAATGGGGTTTGACCAAGGCAAATCCCCTTGCCTTAATAATCTATAATTTATCTTTCTTATCTTGTTTGTATGTAGATCTAGGTCTCTTGGAAGCTTGAAAAGAATTAACTATCAACTTGAAATTTCATTCAAGTCATCTCTTCATCATTCAAATCAAAATATCAACAAAAAGGTCACTTTCAGGCTTGAATATGATAGTTTCAAAAGCGGGCACCTGTAGGAAGCTGAAGTGCAGATTAAAAGCTCCAAAGTCAACCTTTGAATATTCAAAAATTCAAAAGTGGATAGATTCACCATGGGTGGTAAATGAAACCCACTCTAGGGTCAATTTCTATTTTTTTGCATTTTCGGATACCATTTTGTCTGAAATGGCCTTCGGTTCAGTTTTACGGAACTAAGACTAATTTGCCTAAAATGGTGAATGAGTCCCTCCAAGCCTAAAAAATAGCATCATCAGCATTCCAACATTAATTTTTAGTCTCCTTCAAGTTTCTAGGTGCACACTTCCAATCTAATCCATTTTGTTGCATTTTTCTATTCATTTGTAGGTGATTTTATAATACATAATGTGTTTTCAAACAATTTGTTTTTCCTTTAGTTTCTATTCATTAGTAAATTAATATCATTTGTTTATTGCATTCAAGCATTGTATCTATGCATATTTCATCCTTATTCTATTCATATTGTATTGAATTTGAATGTAACATGAGCATTTTTGGCCCATCTTTCTCCTTCTAGGTGAAAAACCCTAGGAGAGTTACAAAGCAAGTGGGTGCTAAAAATCTGTCACATTTTGTGAACCTAAATTTTAAAATACTTTCTTGTCTAATTTTGGATCCCATATTATATCTAGCTTGCATTGATCTTCCATTAGGGTTTGCATGAATTTATTTACATGTTAGGTTTCAAATTTTGCAAAGTGCATTTAGGTTGCATTTGTTGCATCTCAATTCATTCAGACTCATTAAAATTCTTCATTTTTTGTTTAGGTTTGTATATTCACTCTCAAAATTAATAAAAATCATCCTAAAATTGTTGATTTTTTTTAAAAAAGGTTCGTACTGGGACTCATTCACCATCTTGGGCGAATCAATCCCTTCTGGCACCTGAAACAACATTTTCCACATCTCATACAATAGTTTTTATGGTTCTTATTGGTGCCTTAACTTGTATATATCATTTATTTTCATTTCTATAGCATGAATTTCCCTAGATTTCATTTCAAATAGCTCATTTCATGCATTATTTCATTTTCACTTTTTGCACTCATTTTGTTTGCATTTTGTATACAATTTCCTTAAAAATCTCTGGCATTCTACATCACTATCTTATTTCTTCACCTTACAACCTCACACACATCAAAAACCATTCATAATTTCTCAAAAAAATTCAAATCACCCATACTGGGACTCATTCGCCATCTATGGCTAATTAGTCCCTATATAAATTTTTCATTGACTGGAACAACACCTGAAACCTCATTTATATGCTTCCTATGCCTCCTATCATCATATAGTATAAGTATAGAAAATTTTTGGAGCATTTATTTTATGCATTTCACTCAAAAAAATCAATTTAGGATAGTCATTTTCCCAAACACTTCAATTCCAAGCATCATTACATTTGAAAATGTTTCAATTTCTGGAATTTTCCATAACATTGATACAAGTACTTTTCAATTTTGCATATACAATTTTTCTATTCCTAAAACTTTGCATGATTTTGTTAAAAGTTGTTTTGATTCTTAAATGTACATTGATTTTATTCTTTAAATCTTGCATACATTGGATAATATTGTTTTGTTTCTTTTCATATAAATTGTTCATATTGTTGAAACATTACATGAAATGGTTACATTTTATTTTCATTCTTATTCAAACAATGCTTGTACCTTGCAAATGTAAACATATTAAGAAACACTTCATATCCCCTCTCTATGAGAGTGTTTTAGTGAAAGATAATACAACTTTGGCCATTCCTCATGATCATATTTGTTCTCTCAATATCTCTCCTATTGGAAAAGAAGATATTTTGGTAATGAAAGAACCAAACAATGAAAGTGTTGAGCATCTAAGTTGTTTCTCTCCTTTTACCTCTCTTAGTGGAAAATACATTAATCAAAAAGACAACTTAAACATAAATTATCATGATAATAACATTTCCCCTTCTCCTAGTGTCTCTCATAGTTATGAAGTAGATGCTTTGTTTGAGGAATGTTATGAATATTTTAGTTGTCCCCCTTCTCCTAGGTAAACCCTTATGGAGCACAATCATCCACCCATTGATCATTCCCCTACTAGTAATTAGGTTCTTTTAGAATAACCAAACTTTTAATGCCAACAACATTTGGCTTGTAGTTCTCCTAACAACTCTTCTCCTAGGGAGAATACCACCATGGAAAACAATATGAACATGGGAACACATCCTTCAACTACTAACCTTTCCTTAGGATATGATAATAAAGTGGCATTAGAATCCCCTTCACGAACATATCATTCCAATCAAGAAAATTTTTGAGGTTATGACTACACAAGTGGGATCTCCTTTAATTAATGAGATTCCTAAGTCACCTTTCATTAGTGACAAACTCAAAAAATTCTGAGTTTTCTTGAAATCCATCATGCAATATACTCATAACATTGTTTTGCAGCCACTAAGTTGTAACATAGTGACTCAAACATATAGAGGACCACACAACACTCCTACATCATTACATTTTCCTCACAAAGCACCTAGTGTTGAAGATCTTAAAAATACTCCTGTTAATATATCTATATGGGAGCTCATTCAAATTTTATCAATAGTCAAACTTCTCTTCCATGAAATGTTGGAAATATAGAGGGAAGAGATCCAATCTTACATAAAACTGAATCATGTAACATCCTCCCCTCATCCATTGCAAGCTACCCAGTCAAAAATCACATTCCCTAAACATGAATTACCCTCACTTGAGATTCAAAACAAGAATGATCCCTTAACAATAAGGGTGGTCATTAATGAGACTCTAGTTGGGAATACTCTCATTGATAATGGATCAGAGATTAATTTTTGTAGCATGGACCTCCTACAAAAAATTTCAATGGACAAAAAGCTCATTCAACTTAATGATGTTCATATTCGTGGTTTTGAAAATGTTGATAGGAAACCACTTGGGATTATCACATTACCTATTGAGGTTGGGAATGTCATGTTGCCTACCTATATCCATATCATGCAAGAACCCCTTCCATACAATATTATCCTAGGTATACCATGGATTCAAACTATGAAAGGAGTCCCATCTACCCTTCACCATGTCATAAAGTTTGAATACAACAAAAAGATACACACAGTTGATGTAGATAATAAAAACTATGCATTGACTAATCACAACACTTCCAACTCTCCTAATCCTTTCATTCCTAGATCAAAACTTGAACAAGTTGATAATACTTCTACATCCGAAACAAAAATCTTTTGTGGTAATTGGGGGTCATTAGATTCTACACCTCCTTTCCATAAAATTTCCAAAATATCCCCCTCATGGTCCAAAGAGTAAGATACAAAGAATTCCTTTTTAGACAATAGTTCTCATAGTGATTGGAGTTTCACACCTACCTTTAAGGGAGGGTGTGAAATATCACAATCTCCACCCAACCAACTTGTGTTTCATTCAAATCACCCCATGGTGGTAATGCGAGCAATATAACTCTTATCCCTCATGAAAAGTGATGCATAACATTGAAAAGGACTTGTGTTCTTATAAAGAAACCAATCCTTCTCATAAACACATCCCTCCCTCATTTAACTACAATAACTCTCCTCCATTCCAAGCTCACCTTTTTCCTACACTAAGTTAGGGGAAATGGGTTTGATAGCCTTGTCCTCACATGTCACTTGTTGTTGTCTCTTTCAACTACTCGTTAACCTTTCATGAATATATAAGAGAATGCTTGGGATGTGGAAGACATGTCTTAAGGTTGAATCACATGTGATATATTACCCTTTCTTCATGACGCAGATTATCAGAAACATTTGACTTTGCATAGGGCTTCCCAGGTAAGCTCTCATGTCTTCTTCTCTCTCCTTCTACTTTAAAGTAACTACGCACAGAACGATGCTTAGGAATTCCTTTAAAGTAAGGGGCATACATTACCATAATTCCATTTCATTCTTGGTTCTTAGTGTACCCTTTTCATTTATATGACGTGTTTGCTACTTTTTGGATGACATTGGGTGTGATTTCTTTCATAAGTGTGATCTATCTTAGCATATTACATTCCTCTTGGTGGCTTGATGCGATGCATTGTATCTCCTAAGTTGAGAATATACTATTCTTTGATTGGTCCTCTCTTGGAGAAATTAGATACAATGTTCCCTAAGTGACTAACCTCGTATAAACTGAACAAGAATCCATTGAAAAATCTTTCACATTATTGCATTCTCATTTGGCCACCTTGCACAACACAACTTACATGTCTGTGGAGTCAGCTTATTTGTTTGGCCACCTTGCATAGCACAACCTGCATGCCTATGGTACCATCCTATTTTTCCTATCCCATTAGGCTTAAAATTAAATTTTCATTTCTTTTTATGTTGTGTCACCTTCTTAAATTTATCAAGTGGTATAGCTTTAACATGGTTGAGTGGGAAGACCCACTACTGGCATGAATTTTCCCCATAGCCACTTTTGTGTTTGTGAGTGCATACCAACTAGCCTATGTTTCTCACCTTTTTCTTTTTTTTTGGATTTATCACACCCCAAAGTGAGTACACATTCTATTTTTTCCTAGATCTTATCCACAACTAGTTGGATTAGTGATCAAAGCTTGATCAAACATTTTCAACTTTTCTATCCCGTGAAATTGTATGATTTCGTATCTTGATGGTTTGACTTTGGATCTTGGATCTTGGGGGCTTGCACAACCTCCTTTATCTTTGTCATTATTTCTCATCTACATTCATACACAAGGATCTCTCTTGAATGTCTACTTTAATGTGAGTTTGTAGTAGGTTCATCCTCTCACTAAAGTGGGGGCTAAATGTGCCACTGAAAATTGGATCCACTACTTGACATGAGAATAAATGAACTTAATGAGGCCATAATCTAGTGTTTTGAGGTATTTTATGTGTCCACACTAGGTCTTGGACCCTTGCAAACCAAATTATATGTATTTATTAACATCTTGTAAAGGTGTTGTAAAGTCTTGTAATAAGCTTCCACACTTTTCTAGACTTAATTAACCCATTTTTTCAAAAATTCAATATTATAATAACATTATTTCATAAATATAGAAGGATCTTAACATAAAATTAATGTTAAACTAGTGTTTTAATCTTATTTACACATTCACATTGGTTCTTGTACTTTTCTAGGCTATGTGGACCTAATTTTAGTGTTGAAAAGTGTATTTAATTACACTTCCACATTTTTTCATGTGTCCCAAGCCCTATTCAACATTCACATCATCACTAACATGTCCTAATTAACCCATATTGTGCATCCCAAGTATTTAATTGATCAAACACCCAACAAGATAGCATTTTAGACCTTATTTCCTATCTCCTTAGCTTTATAGGTATCAAAATGGTCCATGTGGGACCCATTCACCACGAATGGTGAATGAATCCCATAAAGTTGGCACCCATTCACCATGTGTGGAGAATGAGTCCTATCTACCCCCTATTTTTACCCTTAGGCAGGAAAAAGTGAAATTTAAAGTTTATTTTCACTTCATGTTGGCCTATGATGTAGTATAATCGGGTAGTAAGGCACAATTGAATATGAATAACTATATTTATCCTCATTTTACATCTAACAACATCTCATATCTCATTCACACATCTCTCAACATCATTTCATCATCTATCTTCTCATTCAATTCAAGAAAGCTAGGGTTTCTTCATTAAGATTGCATACTAGGAAATTTAAGGGAAGATTCTACATGTTTTATCATATAATTTCAAGATATATCATCATAAAAAGGTAATATATTACAATATTCCATGTTTTATTCACTTATTTCATCATTTTGGTTTAATTACCTAAATGGGGTTTAACCAAGGCAAACCCCCATACCTTAACAATCAACAATTTCTCTTTCTTGTCTTGTTTGTATGTAGATCTAGGTCTTTTGAAAGCTTTAAAAGCATTATATATCAATTCTAAAATTCAGTCAAGTCATCACTTCATCATTTAAGTCAAAATATCAACAAAAGGTCACTTTCAAAATATGATAGTTTTAGAAACAGGCACCTATAGGAAGCTGAATTACAAATTGAATGCTCTGGAGTCAACCTTTGAATATTTAGAAATTCAAAATTAGACTAATTTTCCATGGGTGGAAAATGAGTCCGAATCCATGTTCATTTTTTGGTTTTTTGAATTTTTTGATACCCTTTGTCTGAAACAGGCTTCAGTTTAGTTTTATAGAACTATGACTAATTGGCCCAGAATGGCGAATGTGTCTTGCCATGCCTGAAAAATAGCATCATATTCATTCCAAATAAATTTATATTCTCCTTCAAGGTTCCTAGTGAGCACTTCAAATCTAATCCACTTCTGTTGCATTTTTCTATTCATTTTTAGGTGATTTTATAATACACAATGTGTTTTCAATTTTTTTTCCTTTAGTTTCTATTCATTAGTCAATTAATATCATTTGTTTATTTCATTCAATAATTGTATATAGTAATATTGAATCCTTATTCAATTAATATTGCATTGAATTTGAATGTAACATGAGAATTTTTGGCCCATCTTTCTCCTTCTAGATGAAATACCCTAGGAGAGTTAGAAAGCAAGTGGGTGTCAAAAATCTATGTCACACATGTCCATGAGAGTACATAGGTAGAAATACTTATGAAAAATTATGAATGGGTTGCTTATAAGCATGGTGCTCTCAAATGGATGAAATGACACATATTTATATATGTATAAATACATCACACATATAACTCCTATCAATAAGATAGTATTTATGTATGTACTTGATTGTGCAATTGAGTGTGTATATATATAAGATATATGCATATATCCATATGTATACATGTGTCGATACATACGTATGTTTGGAGAATGGAAATGTACATACAAATGAATCAATAAATGTATAGGTATGTATACATTTACATATTGGAATATATATATATATAGTCGATATTATTATTATATGAATGTTAATTTGACCTTAGTCATTTGTATATCAAATGCATACATACTTGATTAACATGGACTATATATATTGATACATATATATGTGTGATATAACATTAATGTTATTTTTTGACACATGTTTATGTATATACATGTACACATAAATATATATATTTATATATATATGGTGTTTTATAGGAGCCAATTTGTATATCTTCTATACAATTATAATGGGCTGATTAATAAATATGTTATGAAAAATATTAGAGGCCAAACCATATGCAAGTAATGTGCAAACATTAAGGCTAATAAGGGAAATGAACTATAGTCAATACTATTGAAATTTATCACTATTTTTATAATAGAAAAATTACTTAAACTTGGACACTTTTATATAAAGCGATGGAATATTTAAAATTTTCATTATAAAGTCATTCAAATACATGGAGATAGGAAAAGAAAGAAAAATGAAACATACCAAGTAAAAGGAAGAACATAATACTATGAAATGGGAGTCGATTCATCTTTTCCCTACCAATGAAATAAGCTATGACCAATTGTTGACCATTCTTGTGTGTCCAGGATGAAAATGGAAGACTATTTAAATTATTCAAATCACACCAAAGAGATAGGGAGGTTGGCTAGAACATGATTCCAAAATATGAAAGCTTTGTTTCTTTAGAATTTCATTTTAGATCAAATTCAATTGTCATCATTTCAGCATGTGCACATTTGACTCAGTCTTTAGCTATTTTCAATTAAAAGGGTAAATCTATAGGATAATATGTTGAGTTTAAACTTATAATTCTGACCTTTTATTTTATTGAAGTGAGTTGACTTGTATGAAGAAAGGTGTTGACTAGCATGCCTTTTTCTGTAGGTTGTGATGTCTTCGTTTTTTTGTATAAATGGAGGGGCTAGTTCTATCATTTGGGACACATTATTTGCAAACTTATTCTACTAGAATTAATCAGAGAATTTTACTTTGTGAGAGATGAGAGTTATTTTATTATAGTGATAATTAGTGAAAGAATTCATAGTGAAGTATTTCTTTGTGAGGGTTCAATGGAGCTAGTAAGCTATTGTTGGGAAGATTCTACATCAATTCAATTAATAGGTTAAGTGTATTACAAGATATTAGGATCTAGTATTCTCTCTTATTTGTCTTTATTTATGAAACATTGAGATTCAAATGCTTTAATTCAAATACTTGAGATTAATTTCATTTGGGAATCATAGAGTTTTCTTTGGAAAGGAAAAATAAGGTGTTTTATGCTTTTCTATGAAAGTTCTTGTATTTACTCCATAATAGGAGGGATTCTTTATCATAAGTATAAATATATTAGAAATAATTAAACAAGGATAGGCTAAGGTTTATTCATATCTAAGTTATTTTATTGATTTGATAGCTTGTAAGTTACATCTAGGTTCTGAGTATCCATTGAAGGGAGGGTAACTTGTATTTATGCTTATGAGTAGAAATACCATTAGGTTTGTGGTAAAGGGAATAGGTTGTTTCTAGGGTTAAAAATTAACCATTGGAGGAAATACCTATGCATAGTTTATAGTGGCCTAAATTCGAATCAAGCTTGAGTAGTGTATGTGAGTAGTATGACTATCACTCAAAGTACTAAGTGAGAACACTTTGGAAAAGTTAGTGATTTATCCTTTTGCTCCACTTTCAACTCACCATGATCCATTTATGCATGCTAGTTCCAAATTTTGGGTTGTATAAGTTCTAGTCATGTATGACACAACATTAAGCTTAGAATGGTTTTCATTATGAGTATACACCACCAATCTCTTTGGTGAAGGGTAGGGCCATCTTTCATATGATAGATGTGTGGGGGACTGCATATGAGTCTGTGGTTGGTGGAAAAGTGCTTGAGTTACGATTTTCCTCCTTAATAGGTGAGAAGACTAATATTTTAAAGTAGGTTCCTAGATCATCTATATTTACTACTTTGAAGCTTGGTTGAGCTATGTAAGTAATATGAACACATTCTTTGAAATATTGTAATATGTGGATTATTATTTTGGAATGGAATGAATGTTGATTATTTTTATGAGATTTTTTTTCATTTGTTCTCTATAAATAAAATAGATTTTTATGGAAATGGTTAAGTTACATAGTTTATTTACTTGCAAAGTGAAAAAACTAGGAAAATTTACTTCATTGAACAGTTGGAATGTCGCATGTGGTATTAGAACTAGGTTTAGCTCTAGAACCTATGAGGTCTTCATACTTTCCATCCAACATTATCTAATGTTTGAAAATTCTTGTACCAAGATGGTGAATCTCAGGTTAATTGGAAGAAAGTCAGTAATCAAGAATGAGTGCTTCCTAAAGGCCAAGAAGGAAATAGAGGACATCATTAGAACAATTGGGGGTGCCAACTATGACAATGCCATCTAGTTATGTGAAAATGAAACCTTAATTTGCACACTTTCTCAAAGTAGTGATGTAAAAAGAAAGATGTAGATGGAGGCTCAATACAACTATTTACCTTCCATTTCACCACAAAAGTATGAATATTTATCACTTCCTAGGGATATGACCTTAGAAGATAGTTTTAGTTTGACATTTATTTCTAGAGACCCTAGAGTTCTTCCAATAGAAGAAGTAATCTAAATTCCTTGAGTAAATAATTAGAGGGTTATGGCCCGTGTAACTATGTATCAAATGACAAATCTGAATTTTACTATCCATTCTAGGATAGATATGAACAAATGAGAGATGAACAACAATGTCAATCTATAGGGTATACCGCATTGAGTTACATGTTTGAGAGTGAATCTAAGGGATACTCTCCACTTGACTATTTGAATAGTAACTCCATGTAATAAAAAGGATATTGATATCCTTAATAAATAATAAAATCAAAGAGCTTGTGCTTAAATCTTATGTGGAATTCCTTGTGTGATTGAATTCTCATTTAAAAATTTTTTGTGAGATAATTGATAACATGATTGAATCTAATATGGATGAAACTTTAGGTATAATTCATTCTTGTGAAGATGGTAAGAATTTGAACCAATCATGGTGAAATCCAAGAAGTTGGGCAAGGACTAGCAGGAGTTGAAGCTTGACTAGATCAAATCTTATCAAGGTTGGGAAACCTAGAGAAAAAAGTACAGGTAAAGGATAGAGTTGAGAAGGAAGTTTTGAATAATGAGGATGAGGGAGAAAAATATTTTCATAAGAATGATCAAAATCATGATCATGAGAAAGAGAAATAATATTCTCTATCTGAGGAAACTAATCGGAATCATATGGCTTCTTAAATCTCTAGAGATATGCAAAAAATCACCACACACAAGTTTAAAGGCAACACTAATGGGGATGAAGCCGAGGGTTGGTTAGTCCAAATCAACAAATATTTTGAGATTTTAAATTATACCAAGGTCACAAAAGTAGCATGGGTAGCATACTAGTTAGCTGAAGAAGCCTCTAACTGGTGGATGAATAAAAAGTAGAACTCAATCATAACTCACTAAAACTGACATGGAATGAATTTGTTGAAATTTTTTGTAAAAGATGGTTACCCCAACTCTATTTTTAACAAAAAATCATATATTTTTAGAATTCGAGACAAGGTGAGATGATGGTTAATGAGTATTGGGAAAAGTTTACCCATCTTCTACATTATGGTCCTATGTATAAAAAAAGATGAAGACTTTCAAATAAGAAATTTCATCTTAGGGCTTAATAGCTAGATCAGGGGAGAGGTAGATGTTCATATTATAGCTACTATACATCTTGTGTATGAGAACATAGCTAAGAAAGAGTGGAAGCTCACATCTATCTGAATCCTACAAGAAAATAGAAATCATAGAAATATTTTGGGAGTACAAGAAAAACAAACTACAAAGAAGGTGGAAGTTGTGGAAAATCTAGATAAACTAGGAGAAAATGGATCACGTAATAGTTGGAAAGAATCAAGAAGGGAATGTAAAAGGAATGGTTTGAGTGGAGGGAATACCAACGATGCTAGTGGTAATGCTAGTAAATCTAGAGAACTTGCAAGGAAGAAAGGACTAAATATTGGATGTTTCACTTTTGGAGGAGACCACTATGCTAATAAATGTCCTAATAGGTCTTTTGGGTCATGATCTTATGGTAATAAACTTCCTAATGAGCAAGAAACATTCTAGAAAAATATTCATGATGCTATGGATGACCACTAGGTGGAGTACCAAGTGACTCCAATAGAGACTCCAAGTATTTTGTTTGGCTTACCAATTTCTATACTTATAGATGTTGGTGTGTGTTGCCGAAAAGTGTATACCTTACTTGATATTGGGATAGTTGATAATAAATTGAGCTTAATGAGGCCTTGATTTAGTGTTGTGACATGTTTTATACATCCAGACCAGGTCTTTGATCCTTGCAAACTGAATAAAATGCATTTAATGATGTCTTATAAAGGTGTTGTAAAGTGTTGGACCTAATTTAAAATTATAAAATGTATGTAATTACATTATTACATTAATCTAGAAGGATTCTCAAATAAACTTAACTCTAATCTAGTGTTTTAATATGTCTTGCACATTTACATTGGATTTTGTGCCTTTCTAGGCTATGTGGACCTCATGTTAGTGTTGTAAATTGAATTTAATCACACTTTCACATTGAACCTTGTTTCCCTAGACCTAATTGACCTTTACATCATCATTAATAGGCCCCTATGGACCCATATTATGCATCCCAAGCCATAATTTGATCGAATACCTAATGAAATAAAAATAATAATTGAAATTCCTCATTCCCCAACATTTAAGCTATCAAAAGAGCCCCTCTGGGACTAAGTCATCAATTTGGGTGAATGAGTCCCTTCCAGGTGGGACTAAGTTACCCAACATGGTGAATTAGTCCAATTTGGCCTATTTTCGAGGTCTGAGTAGCAAATTTTGGATTTTAAGTTTATACTTCCTTCATGTGGGCTTTAGGGATCCAATTAATGGGAAAATTAGGTGGATTACCTATAAATACAAGTTTTTAAACCCTAATTCATATCTCATCATTATTTATTCATCATTCATCATGTTTTGAAGTCAAGCAATCTAGGGTTTTAATATTCCAAGTCATCAAAATAACACTTTTTAAACATTTAAGGATATATTCTTCATGTTTTTCTATAGAAATTCAAGATCAATCAACATAGAAAGTATCTAATTCCATTATTTCATGCCTCATTACATTCTTTATTTATTTTTGTTTAATTACTTAAAGAGGGCTTTGACCAAGCCAAACCCCCATGGACTAACATTCACCATTTCATTATCTTTCATTGTATTTAATTGATATGGGAATAGTTGAAGATAAATTGACCTTAATGAGGCCTTAATTTAGTTTTGTGAGGTGTCTTACACATCCACACTAGGTCTTGGACCCTTGCAAACTAAATAAAATGCATTTAATGATGTCTTGTAAAGGTGTTGTAAAGTGTGGGACCTATTTTTCCCCTAATTCAACATTATAAAATGTATGCAATTGTATTCTCACATGAATCTAGAAGGCTTATGAAATAAACTTAACCCTAATCTAGTGTTGTAATGTGTCTTGCATACTCATTTTAGTGTTGTAAAGTGCATTTAATCACACTTGCACATTTAACTTTGTGTCCCTAGCCCTAATTTACCTATACATCATCATTAATACATCACTATGGCCCTATATTGTACATCCCAAGGCATAATTTCATGAAATACCTAATGAAATAAACATAAGAACCAAAAATTCTCTTTCCCCAACATTCCAGCTATCAAAATGGCCCCTCTAGGACTATGTCATCCATCTAGGTGAATGAGTCCCTACGAGGTGGGACTAAGTCACCCAACATGGCAAATTAGTCCAATTTGGACTATTTTTGAGGTTTGAGAGGGAAATTTTGGATTTGAATTTTATTCTTCCTTCACGTTGGCCTAAGGGATCCAATTAATGAGAAAATTAGGTGGATTTCCTACAAATATGTCTCTAAACCCTAATTCATAACTCATCATCATTCATCATGTTCTAAAGTCAATCAAGCTACAATTTTAACATTCCAAGTCATCAAGATAACATTTTTCAAAAATTTAAGGGTAGATTCTTCATTTTTTGCCATAGAAATTCATGATCAATCATCATGGCAAGTATCTCGCTTCATTATTTCATGATTCATTACATTCTTTCTTCATTTTGGTTTAATTACCTAAAAAGGTGTTTGACCAAGGAAAACCCCCATGCCCTAACATTCACCATTTCTTTCTATTTCATTGTGTGTATGCATATTTAGGAGTTTTCAGGGTTTGAAGATCATTAAATATTAGGTTTAAAATTTTTTGAAGACATATCCTTGCTTGAAAAGCCAAAATATCCACTAAAAGTCACTTTCAGGCCCAAAAATTAGAGTTTTAGAAGCAAACATATGTAAAGAACCAAAGTCGAAATTGAGAGATTATATTTCCCCTTTCAAATTTTTAGAAATACAGAAGTGGACTAAGTCATCACTAATCAAAAATTAGTCCCACTATACATTCTAGTTTTAGCGATTTCTACAAATTCCGACACCCATTTGGTTGAAACAGCATCCAAAATATGCTTTCTAGATTTGAGACTAAGTCACCCAGATTGGTGCAAGTGTCTTAGTTGGTTTTTGCATCAATTTTATTAGAATTCCAGGCCTTCATTCCATCCTTTTTCAACATCTAGGTGCACTTATCCGGTCTTGTTTTATTTTATCATTTACTTGCATTTTTAGGTATTTTTGCATATCACATTCTATTTTGAAACACTTTGCATATCTTAGATTTTTCATCAATAATCAGCTTTCCTTTTTAGTTTAGTAAATTTAAAAATTGAATCTAGGTATATTACATCCGTCCATACATTAATCTCGAGTTTAGACATTAGCATTTTGGGTCCATTTCTCTCCTTTTAGGTGAAAAACCCTAGAAGAGTTGTAGAACCTTTGGATACCCAAATCTTTGTCTAAATTTTTATGAACCCTCCTTTAGAATAATTTATTTTCTAATTTTGGAGTCCATCATCATCCTAGAATTATCTTGCATTGCATGTTGCATTAATTAAGTCACATTCTAGGGTTTCAAATTTTGTATTACTAAAAATGCATATAGGTTGCATTTTTGGCATCCTAAATCATTGAAAATTCATAAAATTTTGTGTTGGAATCTTAGATCTACAACATATAGCACAAAAAACATCCAAATCCATCAAAAAAAATAAAAATTCTCAAAAAAATCACTATTAAGACTAATTTGCCACCTTGGGTGACTTACTCCCTATTCAACCCCTAAACTATCATTTACAGAGCTGAAAACCTTATTTTTAAACTTCTTTTTAATGCCCTTACCCATCTATATCAGCTAGCTAAGTTTTGGTAACAAGCATTTCATTAAATTTAGCTTAAATTAGCTCATTTCATGCATGGTTTAAATTTTCAGCTTGCATTCTCCTATTGTTACATAGCATAATCAATCAATTGTCATCCTTAGAAACTTAAAAAAATACATTCCTCTTTTGCATGTTTGCTTTACCATGGTTACCTTTCAAGTTTGTATAATAATAATTACATCATGTTTTCATTACAAAACTCTATAGTTATCATAGTTCATGTTCTATTTTTAGATCTTATTGGATGTTGTAAGAGAGTTTTGCTAGTTGCATATGAATATGAAGTCCTTTCCCCTCTCTTTTTGTTCATCATCGATACCTCTCCTAGTATCCTTTATGTGCAAGAGGTTAGCCTAGTGAAAGAAACCTTGGATAGTCATAAAAATAATATTTTTTCTTCTCCTATTATCTCTCCCACTTGTGAAGAAGAGATTATAGTGATAGAAGAACCAATTGATGAAAGTTTTTACAACCCAATTTTTTTCTTTCCTCTTACCTCTCCTATTAGACAAAACATTACTAAATAAGAGGACATAATGATAAGTAATCATGATGATCACACACCACAACAAGAGATCATTGAAACCTACCTATTTTCATATCCTAATGGCTTCTTCTCTTGTGATAGTGATGAGGATATGCTAGTGCTAGATAAGCAAACTTTCAAGATCTATTATAACCCTCTTTATGATCCTTCCCCTACCTCTCCTATTTTGGAAGACATTAGGGAAAAAAGGAATGAGCTTATCATTGATCATGACAATCATACTTGTTCTCCCAATACCTCTCCTATTAGTGATGAAGGTATCTTGCTAAAGGAAGATACAAGCATTGAGGGTCTTGATTGTCCATCTCCTTATTCCCCTTTGGAAGATGTTGAACAACAAGAACATGAGATCATAGAAACATTTCTAAATATCACCTTACCTAGCTTCCATAACCATCACCATCAAAATTTTCCTTCTATTATCCCTCCTTAATGCCACAAGGATATTTTGGTATTAGAAGATATAACTGTTAAGAGTCATAAGAATCTTGACCCTCCCTTCCCTAATTCTCCTAGCATTTGGAATAATCTATTTGAAAATCATAGAGGTCCTTGTCTTGATGCCTACCCCACTTGTGATGAACCTACTTTACAAACTTCAAACCTACATGACCATATTGCAAGCTCTCCTATTAGGGTATATCATATAGAACAATAAAATGAGACCTTAGAGACCAAGGACAATCAAATAGATCCTTATCCTACCATCCCCACTCTTGATAAACATGAAAATACAACTATTGATCATTCCCCTACTTGCAATGTAGTCATTTCTTGAAGAACCAATTCATAAATTATAAAAACATTAGATTTGTAGTTCTCCTAAAAACTCTACTCATAGGGAGAATATCATGGTGTTATAAAATTAAAATAGTAGTCATGTTTCTTCCTTAACTCATGATAAAAAGGTGATATATATTTCCCTTTATTAGAGATACATCAAACTAAGACCATTGTGGTTATGAATACACAAGCCTCCATTAGATCCCCCTGAATCAATGGAACCCATACATACCCCATGGGACATCCTAAGAACCCTTTAATTCTCTACCCACCTTCACATAAACAACATAAACTCAAAACCAACCTAAAATCATCCTTTACCCACCGTCACATAAACATCCACCTATTCCTAAACCCAAGTTTACCCTTTACCCACCTAAGCATGATGTTGTTTCCCACACATATTACACTCGAAACAATCTACAACCCACCCCAACACCATTATCTTTTCCTAATCCCATATTTCCTAGTGCTCCTCGATTAACTCCTAAGGAGTATGATCTTGTTGAAGAACTCAAGAATACTCCTGCAAAGATATACCTATTGTATTTACTTTAGAATTGACCTACCTATATCACACTATGCTTCAAACGACCATACAAAAAAATTCCCATCCATTCTAATGTGTAACTGAATGGCATAGCAGCCCTAATTCAAGGATTGAATGCTGACATTATTTTCCACCAAAGTGAACTCCCCCCTTTGGATATGAAAAACAAAATGAAGCTTTGATAATCATATCTCAATACGAAAAAAAAGGGATAAAAGGAAACATTGCTGACAATGGCTAAGGGGTTAATGTGTGTAGTGTGAGCCTTCTAGATAGGCTTGGCATTGATTAATTGAACATTCAACCTAATTCTTTATCTATTAAGGGATTTTAGAATGTCGAAATGAAAATTCTAGGGGTGATCATTATACTTATTACAATTGGAGTGGCCTAATTGAATGCACCAATCCATGTTATGCCTCATGGAATTTCATGTAATCTTATCTTAGGCAGATCATGGATTCATGCAGTGAATGGGGTACCCTCTACTCTTCATTGTAAAATGAAATACATCTACAACAATAAAGTGTATAGACTTGACATTGATCCTGACCCTTATAGTGTTTTACAACTTGAGAAAAACAAAAAAAAATCCCATGAACACATTAACATCCACTACACACATGGAACTCGTACAACCAACACACAAAGAACAATACTCAAAGCTATTAGGAAATGATTGGGGTTCCTTATACTTCACACCAACACTCATGGATGAGTAGATCATAAAAAAAGATTCAATTGAGGGAAAACAAAAATTCCATCATGGCAAGAAAAAACTTAGAAAACCCTTCAAAAGC
The DNA here is from genome assembly GCA_007258455.2 of Sequoia sempervirens. Classification (NCBI taxonomy): domain Eukaryota; kingdom Viridiplantae; phylum Streptophyta; class Pinopsida; order Cupressales; family Cupressaceae; genus Sequoia; species Sequoia sempervirens. Next base: position 26,934,865 of record VDFB02075321.1, read on the forward strand.
ACCCACCTCAAACACTCTAGAAAAAAATCCAACAAATTTCATAACAAAATTTGATGAACAAAATAAAAACCAACCACCCAATTCAATAGAAATGAAAAATATTTATGGATGAGGACATGAGCTTATGAAACAAATTGGATATAGTGGAGAAAGATGCAGTGCTAAAGAGCAAGGTATTTACAACCCTATAGATCCTATCACACACAAAACAACTCATGGTATTGGTTATTGTCCTTTGGTAGAGGTAACCAAGCCTTAAATAAATATGAACACCATCACAACCATTTCATCACAACCCACCTTAATCCTCATGCATCTTGAACTGATCGAGACTATTAGTCTTGATCACTCTCCTTTATAGGAAATCAAACAAACAAATACACCTTCACTTAAAGTCAATTTCATCTCACCAAACACTAATGAATTGAATTCATTATATTTTACACCCTCCTATAAAGTAGATCCCAAAATCTTGCAATCTATAGAATCTTGCATAGGTATGATAACTAATATCAAGAAATATCTATCTTTGAAGCAAACCATAGGAACATCTTATACCATTGATCAAGAGTGTATCTTATCAAGACTCCTCCAAGATCACTTGATATTTCTCCCTCCATGAACATGAAAGAAATGCTATTACACGACTTCATTTTGTGCATATCATCGTGTTCATGGTCATTCCACTAATGAGTGTAACGATTTGAGTAGTAATATTCAACATCTTAAGGAAATTGTTGTTCTTCCTTATGTGGGGGTACCCCATTCCCCTAATTAATATTTATTTTCACACTAGCATGCATTTCATTAATCATTTCGGATCATCCTTGTCTTTCACTAGGTGGAGGAAAGGGATTCAGTATCCTTATCCTTGTATGTCACTTGTCATTTCCTCTTTTGACTAGCCATTAAACTTTCATGAGTTACATATAAGAACAATCTTGGGATGTGGATGACATGCCTTAAGTGGGCTCACATATGATGTATTACCTTTTTCATGATGTAGCTTATAGGAAACATATGACTTGGCATAGGGATTTTTGAATAATCTCTCATTTCTTCTTATTCCTCTTCTACTTTAAAGTACTTGGTGTTAGAAACCACTTTGATGTGGGGGCATACATCGACACTAAAATTTCATTGTATGATTTTATTTTTCTTGTGTTTTCCTCTCTTGGAAACATTAGGTACAATGTTTCCCAAGATGAGACATTGCACTTGTCCTCTCTTGAAAAAAATATGAGACCATTTGAACTTATCCTCTCTTGGAGAATGTTGATGATGTTTTCTGCATAGCAACAACTCACAAAAAATATTAAATCCTATCTCTCTTGAGAGGTAAATCTCTATCAGCAAGCCTCAAGAGATAACCCCAAGGTCTCTAATGTCAGGTCTTGACAATGCATAAAAAACTTAGTGATCAATGTGAAAATATTGGTAATTAGAAAGGGACCTTAATACGAGCAAATACTAAATCTAATTTATCAGATCTGGCAATATGATGATACTTTAGTCCTAAATATAACCCAAATGATAAATAAATAACAAAATATAATGGTTTCAAAGAGATTTCTAAATTAAAATTACTCCTAAGATTAACAATGCAAATGATGAAATACTTGAAATGGACCAATCCCTCAAAAACCAATTCCTACTTAACCCAGATAAATCTGCAATCTCATTGAAACAATGCAATCTTCTAATGTATTAAATATTTTTAGATCATGAAGATTCATCTAATACAACCCAATTTCAATTGAAATGCATAAACCTCCACAATTGAAAGTACAATAAATGTGAGGTCTAGGCTAACTTTGCAAAGCAACTAACAATAAGCTAGTTGCAAAAAGTATGAACCAGGGATTGTTGCAAACACTTCAAGCATCAAATCATAAGCACTTATTAAATCAGATATAAATCTAAATCTAACATAAATCTAATAACCTTGAGCAATTTCAAAAGATAGAATCACAAGAACCATGCAAGATAAGTCAACACAAAAGTGATCACCAGAAAATCACAATGTCTTTAATTGTATTGAATCACCGAATGACAACAAAAATTCCAATGTTCTTTGTTATTGAATTTGCTCCAAAATCAACTAAATTCTAACCCTAAATCTTATTTTACTACCCTAATTGCTTCTAAGATGAGAATTATCTTTGATTTTTTACTACTAATGTCTAACCCCTTACAAATGAGGCAAAATACCATATTTATAGAAAACTCCCAGAGCATGTTGGCCTAATTATATTTTACAATACAACATAGCCACAAAATAGGTCAGCCAAGAGGAATTAAAAATAAAGTGAATTAGCATTAAATGCATGAACTCCATCTAGGTCAGTCTGGGATCTCCAATGTAGCTCAGACCAATGCATGCAAAATAATAGCGAAGCACAAATTCTAATGTAGCCTTGCATTAATTTCTTTCCCCTTCATCCTTATCTAGATCAAATTTATCTAGAATCTCTAGGAGAAACCCCCTCTAGGTTGGCCATAGGTGAATTAATAAATACTTTAAACCATCCATCAATCAACTTAATTTCCCCCAGAGCTTCCTTGATGACCCTATTAAATTCAGCCTACACTCAGTAAAAACCACCATCAATAATATCCATTATAACAGAAGCACTAGAATTATCCCATCACCAATAATACATTCATCATCCAAAAAAATTCAAAAAGATCGAAATCAATCCTGTAATATTTTTAATGCATAATTTCTTCACAATTCATGATTTTTATCCCTTTGCGAAATTTAGGCCAAAAAGGAATTACAGGGAAATCCAAGCCAGGAAGATTCTGGCGAAAAAAGCACAAAATCATCCAACAATCATCTAATCAATCACAATCATGAATGATCTTAATATTAATCAAATTAATCATATGATACACAATAAGTAGCTAATAATTCATGCAATCTCAAATTCTTCATTTTCAACCAAGTTTCAAAGAAATTCGCCTAGGATGGATTTTTGTGAAAACAATCAATAGTCTATAAATTCCATAAAATGAAGAGACAATGGGAATTTTCGAAAAATCTAGAGGGACCAAAAATCCATGAAGCAGGAAAAACTCTAGATTTTGGGAAAACATAGAGGACAAGAAGAACCAGGGAAATCCGCCAGCGAAGGAAAATCTCGAAACTGTGAAGAAAACCCAAACTTTGACATTCTCACACGATTTTTCTCAAATTGATTGAATGATCACAAATTTGAGGAACTTGGGTACGCAACCAACTTGATTTCAACCTCCTATAGATCATCATTAAAATTCAAGGTTGATCCCAAAGCAAATCGAGGGGAAAAGGTGATGCCAAAAATGTGAAACCCTAAAATTTCACCATGAATGTAGGGGAGTAAGCCTAGATTTCAATTTCCACCCCTATTAAACTTTAGGATGCGTTATTCAAATGGGATATAGGTGATTTTCACTAAAATGAAATAAAAAACACACTAAAAAACTCACACAGGGTGGACAATCACACAAACTTACAAAAACCCGAAATCAACCAAAACAAAAACAACAATGCACATAGGATCGAGCTCAAACATGCAATCATGAGAATGCTATCCACCAATTAACTCATCAATCAATAGGAGGATATAGCTACTAGGCCATCAACATTCAAAAAATGACAGACCAAACCCCAAATCCGAGAATTCGACAGTGAGAGGGAACTTTGGGAAAATATGATCCATGCAGAATTTTGTGAGGTAAGAAGATTTCTGACAAAGAGTGTAAGATATTACCCACCATGTTTTGAGTTAAATCTAGGAAAATCCAGAAGAAGTGGAAAATCTTGAGAGCATTGAAAAACTCAAAATGAGCTCAAAACATTAGACTTTCAGAGTGTTTCCTAGAAAGGGGGCATATGCACAAATAAGATAATCATTCAAGCATGCACTAAGGAAACAAAACCTCAAAAATACAAGGGATAAAGAATAAAAATCCATAGCAAAAGAGGGACCCTACTTTCAATGTGGCATGTGCACGAAAAAATGCACAAATAATGTCAACTCTACTGGGAAAATGCTCTAGAGAATTTTAATGATGAACAAGAATCAAGAACCCAAAATCTTTGGTTTTGATCTCCATATCAAGGAAACAAATTGAAATGAAATATGAAAGAAAATTAGAACCAAAGGTAGACTAAAATTTCCATAAACTTAAAATCCAAGTGTGTGTAAGTGAGTTCATTTCCCTCCTTAAGTTACTACAGAAACTAAGTTTACTCAAGTCAAGTTACGTAAAGATTCTAGCTCCAAAAGCAACCTGGATAGATCCTCACTACTAGTAAGGTTTCTATAACCCCAATGAGGTCATTGCTATGGTCCTCCCAAGCATAGCTCTACTACTAGGTAGACATCCAAAGCCCTGGTAGAGATACTTGGATACCCCTGATAAGTTGGATTTATCCTTTTATTTTTCAATATTTTCTCTCATTTTCCTTTTGATATTTCTTTTCTTTTTTACTTTTCATTTCAACCTGTGAACAATGAAGTTCACACTCAAGGTTGAGAACCATAGTGGCACTGAAGTAGAACGTAATATTTTTAACCTAGCATGACCTTAGAAAGATCCCACAACAACCTCAAGATTCTTAAAATGTATGAAAGATATAAGATTTCAGAGTACTTCATGTTCAAATCAAACCAATGACCCATCCTCTTCGAATCAAACCCTCAGACTGCTTGATGATAACAAAAGATATCAACCATCCATTCAAGACACATGATTAAAGTTCATCAATTAAATACTAAGAAATAGTCTTAGATAGGAATATAATTATTGTGCACGAAAGACACTTCCCCAACCAAAAAATAGAAAACCCAAGGAAAATAAGCAAAGCAACAACCAAACCAACACCCAAAGAAAACCTAAACTAACCAAAACAAAAGAAAAACAAAGGAAACAAAGCAACCAAACTAATCAAACCTAAACTAATCCTAAAGCAACCTATCCCAACTATATACAAAGACACTCATAACAACTAATCATCAGACAAGGTGAACTAAGACCCACCTCCATACAGTTCACTAATGCATGGACAAGCAACAAGGTAATGGTAACAGTCCTCAAAAATGCAAATTTATCTTTGTACTCAGTTAAATAAACCTCAAAAATTTAGAATTAAAATCCAACCTCATAATCATGAATAATCAGCAATTGAGGAAATTTATTGAAACCATGATCAATCCATATGCAAGTTGTCTTTCCTAAACTACCATAATAAAATTGATAATCTTCGGAATTTTTTGCAAGGAGAGAAACAACCCAATTTTGTACTGTTGTAGACTAAATGTGGTATTCATCCTTATTCAATTGTGAAGAGTTGATCCCCTTGTCTTCAGTTGGTCTCAACTGATGATGCAATATCCCTCTTGCATGAAAAATAGAATTGGAGTCTTCAATGCACAATTCAAGGTGAAAATCAGATTGAACAAATTTATAAGTGTAAACATGGAACTTTTCACCTGTTAGATTATCTTCATGAGGAATAGGTGAGGAAATAGTAGAATCATTTTCATATACATGAATCCCCTCAATAGGACATTCACTTGGAGGTATCACAAACTAATCTTCCAACATTCCTTCACCTACAATAGTGTGGTCATGCTCACTAACATTTACTCTAACATTTATGTTTTCAACATCATTCAAATTTTCCTACACATGAGCATGAACCACATTAGCCACTTTGTCATTAATACATAAAATCTATGAATTTTCTATATTTAGTCCACCAACAAATAGAGAAAAAATAGAATTAGATGAACAAGAAAACTCCCTAAATTATTTTATTGGCATTGGTTCAGGTTTGTGACTATAACCCTCAGGAACTTTAGCTTCTTTATCAACATCACCTCCCAAAATTTGTTTCATGAGACATTTATTAACAATTTGTTGAGGAACCTCAATCAAAAGCTCAACCTCCTCCAGGGTTACCTCAGTGTTTACTGTTATGACTTCCTTAGATCCAGTGCTACTTGACTCTTCTAATAGATACTCGTCAATAGCTTGTTTAAATTCCTTTATTGGAAGTTCATTCTTCATAGTTCAATGCACATTATTTGTATGATTGGACAACCACACTTTCCCATCCACCTCTTCTATTGATTCTACTGATGCTTCAGCACTATTGGATTTATGAATAGAAATATCATGTAACATGAGGATTTCCTCAGCCTCCCACCCTTGAGGGTCAACTACTAGTACATAATTTCCCAAACTTGTTTTAGACATGAGTACCTCCTTTAAAGTATGTGTATCAGCATGGCTTGAAGCACCATTTTTTTTAGAAAGCATATCTCTTTCAAGAGACCTTAGTACTGCACCCTTGATTGCAAGATCCCCTAATAACTCATGAGCAGAGAGAGTTACTTTGATTTTCTTGAGTTCTTCCACCACACACTCTTGTAGTTGCTCCATAATCATGGTAGAATAGTTGTCTTCAGAGCTAACCACAAGTTTATCTTTGTTTCCTTCAATACTTCTTCCTTTATCAACATCAAATTGTTGTCCATTTACAAAATACTGAGTTGACACATGATGGAATTATTGAACCTCTTTAGTTGTAGAATCCTCTTCATCTAGTGGACCATTGTCATTCTCCTCATTATTTCCAAATAATTGAACTATATATTCTTCATTGTATGCATACCCTATTTCAACACTCTTTTCTTGTCCTTCTTTTGGTCCATTCTCTTCACTTCTTAGAAATGGGACATGATTCACCACCATGATTGATATGTCATAAGGATTAGATGGTAGTATCTCATGTCCACTCAAATTGCATCTAGCATGGTAACCTTTTTGCTAGAAAATAGATGCAACAGTCTAGAATTCCTGATATTCTAATTCAAAATGTTGATTAGTCTTATGAAGCCTACACCATCCTGACAAAGTTGTTTTTTTCCAAATAAACTCCTCTAGATTTCTCCTAATTGTTTGGTTGATCCAGAGATGTTAGGACTCCTTCATTGTCAATCCTTGTGTCCCAAGTCCTATTTTGACATAGTGGCTTCCCTCCATGATATTTATCAGGATGTTGTCCCCTATCAAAGTTCTGCCCCTGAGCTTGAATCGTATCCTTGTTGCTTTGATCATAATTGGACTGAATCCTACTTTGGGCTGCCTGGGATTGAATATTTTGGTTCCTTAGGTAGGTGACTTCACTGTTCAACTTCTCAACTAGCTCTGTGAGTGCATCTAGCATGTCCTTGTCTGCACTGTTTCATGGAGGAACAATACCAACTGAATTCTACATATAGACATTATGGATCCCATGGTTCAAGGGTTGATTAAATATCTTAAATCTCTACATATAATTGGGTATGTTAGCTTGTTGATGAGGAAATTTCCACTACTTCATATCTAGAGGGTAATTTGGCATGGGTGGAACTTGATTCAAGGGTTGACCTAGATGCAGAACTAAGGGTAATTGAGGCACTAAACTTATCATAGGTGTTTGGTTAGCCAATGGTCTAGACAAGTGTTGTCTCAAATCCGTACTCACTTTGACAGCCACATCATAAGCTTCAAATAGGTTGTTAGGAGGGTTTGCTTTCCATTTGATGAAAGTAGATGCTAAACTATCCAAAGCTTCATTATAAACCTCCTTGGCAGAGGCATCATCTACAACATAAGGGAGTTACAACCTAGTATAAGCCCTATGAAATCTATTATTGAAATCCACTATTGGTTCATTTTCCTCCCTCTTGACTTCAATAAACTGTAGAAGTAACTCATTAGCACTGATTGGAATCTCAAATTTATGTAAAAACAAGGTTTCCAACTAAAGCCAAGTAGTGATAGACCCAGTAGGAAGATGGTTATACCAATGAAATGCCTCATCCCCAAGGGAATATGGGAAAATTATGGATGCAACATCCTCATCATTAATTCCCCTATCCTTAAGGGTAGTTTAAACAAACCTAATATGCACCTCTATAGTCCTTTTGGGATCATTAATGTGAAACTTGGAGCAGAAAAACTCAGGGTTCTTGGGTATAGGATTGTAATGGTTCAAAGATAAGGGAGATGGTTTGTTCACCAAGAAATCCATTGGTGGAGGCTAGCTGAAGCTTGTGAATGGGAATGGCTTCATATTCAGAAGAAGATAGACTTGATGAAGGTCAAGATGATGGAGATGATGGAAGTGGCTGGGTGGATAATGATTCTCCTCCTTTCTTGGTCTTTCTTGACCTAGTAGGATCTTGTAACTCATGAAATTCCTCTCCTCTACGAGAATATTTGGTTCTTCTTCTGAATCTTTCATGAGAAATGGCAATCATAAATCGGTCCAACTTGCTTATTCAGACCCTCCTTCTAGTGCCAATTTGTTGATGATGTTTTATGCACAACAACAACTCAGACATAATATGAAATACTATCTCTCTTTAGAGGTAAATCTCTATTAGCATGCCTCAAGAGATAACCCCAAGGTCTCTAATTTCAGGTCATTACAATGCATAAACAACTCAGTGATAAATGTGAAAATGATGGTAATCACAAAGGGACCTTACTATGAGAAAATACTAAATCTAATTTATCAGATCTGGAAATATGATAATACTTAAATCCTAAATATGACCCAAATGATAAAGAAATAACAAAATATAAGGGTTTCAAAGAGATTTCTCAATTAAAATTACTCTTAAGATTAACAATGCAAATGATGAAATACTTGAAATGGACCAATTCCTCAGAAACTGATTCCTCCTTAACCTAGATAAATCTACAATCTCATAGAAATAGTGCAATCTTCTAAGCTACTAAATATTTTTAGATCATCAACATTCATCCGATACAACCCAATTGCAATTGAAATGGATAAACCTCCACAATTGAACTAACCACAATAAATGTAAGGTCTAGGCTAACTTTGCAAAGCAACAAACAATCAGCTAGCTGCAAAAAATATGGACTAGGGATTGTTGCAAACACTTCAAGCATCAAATCATAAGCACTTATTAAATCAGATCTAAATCTAAATCTAACATACATCTAATAACCTTGAGAAATTTCAAAAGATAGAATCACAAGAACCATGTAAGATAAGTCAACTCAAAAGAGATACTAGAAAATCACAATGTCTTCAATTGAATTGAATAACTAAATGACAACAACAATTCCAATGTTCTATGTTACAACATTTGCTCCAAAATAGACTAACTTCTAACCCTAATTCTTATTTTACTACCCTAATTGCTTCTAAGCCAAGAACTATCTTCTCTAATTTTTTACTACTACTATCTAACCCCTTACAAATGAGGCAAAAGGCCATATTTATAGAAAACCCCCAGAGCATGTCGGCCTAATTAGATTTTTAAATAACAAATAGCCACAAACTAGGTCAGCCAAGAGGAATTAAAAATAAAATGAATTAGCATTAAATTCATGAACTCCATTTAGATCAGCCTGGGATCTCCAATGTAGCTTAGACGAATGCATGGAAAATAATAACGAAGCACAAATTATGATGTAGCCTTACGTTAATTACTTTCCCCTTCGTCCTTATCTAGATCTAATTTATCTAGAATCTCTAGGAATAAACCCCTCCAGGTCAGCCACAAGTGAATTAATAAATAATTTAAACCATCCATCAATTGAATTAATTTCCCCCAAAGCTTCCTTGATGACCCTATTAAATTCAACCTGCACTTAGTAAAAACCACCATGAATAATATCCATTATAACAGAAGGATTAGAATTAGGCCATCACTAATAATACATTCATCATTCAAATAAATTCAAAAAAATCTCAAAATCAATCCCAAAATATCGTTAACTTATAATTTCTTCATAGTTCAGGATTTTCAACCCTTCACAAAATTCAGGCCAGAAAGGAATTTTAGGGAAATCTGAGCTAGGTAGATTCTGGTGAAATAAGCATATAATCATGCAATGATCATCTAATCAATCACAATTATGAAATAATGTAGTATTACTTAGATTAATCATATGATGCAAAATAAGTAGCTAATAATTCATGCAATCTCACAATTCTTCATTTTCAACCAAGTTTCAGAGACATCCGGGCCTAGGATGGATTTCCACAAAAAACAATCAACAATCTATAAAATTCATAAAATGAAGAGACAACGAAGATTTCTTGAAAATCCAGAGTGAGTGAAAATCCATGAAGCAGGAATAACTTTGGATTTTGGGAAAACACAAAGGACAAGGAAAACCAGGAAAATCTGCCAGTGAAGAAAAATCTTGAAACTATGAAGAAAACCCAAACTTCGACTTTCTCACATGATTTAGCTCAAATTGATTGAATGATCACAACTTTGAGGAACTTGGGTATACAAGCAGCTCAATTTCAACCTCCTACAGATCATTAAAATTCAAGGTTGATCCCAAAGAAAATTGAGGGGAAAAGGTGATGCCACAAATGTGAAACCCTAAAATTTCACCATGAACGCAAGGGAGTAAGCCCAGATTGTGATTTCCACCCCTATTAAACTCGAGGATGTGTTATTCAAAGGGGACACATGTGAGTTTCACTAAAATGAAATTGAAAACATGCTCACAAACTCACACAGGGTTGACAATCACATAAGCTTAGAAAACTCTGAAATCAAACAAACCAAAAAAACCATGCACACAGGATCGAGCTTGAACATGCAATCATGAGAATGTCATGCACTAATGAACTCATCAATCAATAGGAGGATACAACAACTAGGCCATCAACATTTAAAAAATGAAAGACCAAATCCCAAATCCTAGAATTTGACAGGGAGATGAAACTTCGGGAAAATCCAATCCATGCAGAATTCTATGAGGTAAGAAGATTTTTAGAAAATAGTGTAAGATATCAGCCGTCAGGTTTTGAGTGAAATCTAGGAAAATCCTGAGAGCAATGAAAAACCTGAAATGAGCTCAAAACATTAGACTTTCAGAGTGTTTCGTAGAAAGGGGGCATATGCACATATAATACAATCATGCAAGCATGCGTTAAGGCAACAAAACCTCAAAAATCCAAGGGCTAAAGTATAAAAACCAGAGCAAAAGAGGGTCCCTACTTTTATTGGGGTGTGTGTGCAAAAAATGCACAATAGAGACATTAGGCACAATGTTTCCTAAGATGAGATCTTGCACAAACTAACCAAAATCCATTTGAACATTTCTTACACCATTTTTCATTTACAATGTCTATGAGTGTTAAGCATATGAAGCTTTTCTTACCTCAAAGAGCTCAAAAAATATCTTTGTGGTGTAGTTATTAAAGTTATTAGGAGGTATAACTTTGGTATGGTTGAGCGGGAAACCCATTCCAAGGATGACTTTTCCCCACAACCACCTATGTGTTTGTGATTATATACCAATTGTGAGTGTATATTTCTCACCTTTTGGGCCTTGTCACTTCACAAGCAGCCATGAATTGCATCACCTTAGAGTGAGTATGCATTTTCTTTCCGAAACAAACAACCTCGATCTACTCCACAACATGCTGGACAAACATCAAAGCTCGATCCACATTTTTATTTTCCTTTTAACTTCTTTGGGACAACTGACTCCATAGATGACTTGATCATCTATGGCCCCAGCGTGAGCGCATCTTTGATCCATGTCATTTTTATTCATTTTAGTTCTTGCCACTATATGATCGTGTATCTTATTTTCTTGTATATTATTCACCTTGTACATGTCCTTTTATACTTATGTTGGTTTGACTTAGGATATTGGACTTGGGGGCTTGGACAACCTCCTTTGAACTTTTTCATTCTTTGTTGTGTACATTGGTATCATTGGACTCTTCTTGAATGTCTACTTTAGTGTTAGTTTGAAGCAAGTTCATCCTCTCACTAAAGTGGGGGCTTAATGTGTCAGAAAAAAGTGTATACTTTGCTTGATATGGGAATAGTTGATGATAAATTGAGCTTAATTAGGCCTTCATTTATTGTTGTGGGGTGTTTTACACATCCACACTAGGTATTGGACCATTGCAAACTAAATAAAATGCATTTGACAATGTCTTGTAAAGGTGTTGTAAAGTGTTGGACCTATTTTTTTCCCTAATTCAACATTATGAAATGTATGTAATTGCATTATCACACTAATCTAGAAGGCTTCTGAAATAAACTTAACACCAATTTAGTGTTTTAATGTGTCTTGCACATTCACATTGGATGTTGTGCCCTTCTAGGCTATGTGGACCTCATTTTAGTGTTGTAAAGCGCATTCAATCACACTTTCACATTGAACTTTATGTCCCTAGTCCTAATTGACCTCTACATCATCATTAATAGTCCCCTTATTCCCCAATATTGTGCATCCTAAGGCATAATTTGATCAAATACCTAATGAAATAAACATAAGAACTAAAATTGCTCATTCTTGAACATTCCAACTGTCAAAAGGGCCCCTCTGGGACTAAGTCACCTGTCTGGGTGAATGAGTCCCTGTCAGGTGGGACTAAGTCACCCAACATGGCAACTTAGTCCAACTTGGTCTATTTTCATGTTTTGAGTGGGAAATTATGGATTTTAAGTTTATCATGTTCTAAATTCAAGTAAGCTAGGGTTTTAACATTCCAAGTCATCAAGATGACATTTTTCAAACATTTAAGGTTAGATTCTTCATGTTTTGCTATATAAATTCAAGACATATCATCATGGAAAGTATCTAACTCCATTATTTCATGCTTCATTACATTATTTCTAAATTTTGGTTTAATTACCTAAAAAGGCGTTTGACTAAGGAAAATCCCCATGCCCTAACATTCAACATTTCTTTCCCTTTCATTTTGTGTTTGCTTGATATGGAAATAGTTGATGATAAATTGAGTTTAATGAGGCCTTTATTTAGTGTTGTGAGGTTTTTAACACATCCACACTAGGTCTTGGACCCTTGCACACTAAATAAAATTCATTTAATGATTTCTTGTAAAGGTTTTGTAAAGTGTTGGACCTATTTTTCCCTAATTCAACATTATAAAATGTATGTCATTGCATTATCACATTAATCTAGAAAGGCTTGTGAAATAAACTTAACTCTAATCTAGTGGCATAGTGTGTCTTGCACATTCACATTGGATGTTGTGTCTTTCCAAGCTATGTGAACCTCATTTTAGTGTTGTAAAGTGCATTTAATTACACTTTCACATTGAACTTTGTGTCCCTAGCCCTAATTGACCTTGACATCATCATTAATAGGCCCCTATGGCCACATATTATGCATCCCAAGGCATAACCTGATTAAATACCTAATGAAATGAATATAAGAACCAAAATTCCTCATTCCCCAACATTACAGCTATCAAAAGGGCCCCTTTGGGACTAAGTCCCCCATCTGGGTGAATGAATCTCTGCCATGTGGGATTAAGTGGCCCAACATGGTGACTTAGTCCAATGTGGCCTATTTTTGAGGTTTGAGCAAGAAATTTTTTATTTTAATATTATTCTTCCCTCATGTTGGCCTTAGGAAGGAAATTAATGAGAAAATTAGGTGGATTTCCTATAAATAAAAGTATCTAAACCATAATTCATAATTCATCATTAATCATGTTCTAAAGTCAAGCAAGCTAGGGTTTTAACATTCTAAGTCATAAAGATAGAATTTTTTAGACATTTAAGGGTAGATTCTTCATGTTTTGCTATAGAAATTCAAAATCAATCATCATGGAAAGTATCTAACTCCATTATTTCATGCTTCATTACATTCTTTCTTCATATTGGTTTAATTACCTAAAAAGGGGTTTCACAATGACAAGCCCCGATGCCCTAACATTCACCATTTCTTTCTCTTTCATTGTGTGTTTGAAAATTTAGGCACTTTGATGGTTTAAAGATCATTAAAGATTAAGTTTTAAATTTATTGAAGACATTTCCTTCCTTTCAAAGCCAAAATATCCATTAAAAGTCACTTTTAGTCCTAGAAATTAGAGTTTCGGAAGCAAACACCTATAAAAAATCAAAGTGTAGACCAAGGGCTTTTGTTTCCCCTTTCGAATTTTTAGAAAAATAGAAGTGGACTAAGACACCACTAATGGTGAATTAGTCCCACTATACATGCCTTTTAGTGAGTTCTATAGATTCAGGCACCTATTTGGGTGAAATAGGCTTTGGAGTAGCTTTTCTAGATCTGGGACTAAGTCGTGCAGTTTGGCACAAGTGTCCAAGTTGGTTTCTACATCAGTTTTATCAGGATTCTAGACCTTCATTGCACCCTTTTTAGCCTCCAGGTGCACCTCTCTATTCTTTTTTAAATATGTTATCATTTACTTGCATTTTTAGGTGTTTTTGCATATCACAATGTGTTTTCAAACACTTTGCATATCTTAGATTTGGCATTAATAATCACTTTTTTTTTTAGCTTAGTGAATTTAAAAATTGCATTTAGGCAGATTACATCCTTCCATACATTAATATTGAGTGTATACATTATCATTTTGGGTCAATTTCTCTCCTTTTAGTTAAAAAACCCTAGAAGACTTAGAGAACCCTTGGATACCAAAATCAGTGTCCACATGGTGCAATTGAAAACTTCATTTCACTTGGAGTAGCTAAGAAAATATCTAGAAATTCTAGTTACATGGAAATTTCTTGGGATGTAGAATATGTGAACGAGACAAGAGCAACGATTGAGCAATATTTGTTCAAAGCTATGATAGAACTACTTTATTTTTCTATAGAGGTGAACCTATATGACATGCCTTTAGGATCCTATGGTGTTATCCTAGGTATGAAATTGTTATGGGGATATAAACACTAGTTCATTTTGACACAAATTTTGATGAGAGGTTGGGCTAGAATTTTGACGTTTCAAATAGCATCAAAATCTTGACGAAATAATACCGATGAATGGTCATGGAAATTCCAATGAACATTCATCGAAATTTGGGTCAAAATGTACCAGTGAAATCCAAGGTATATTTCCATGCCAAAATAGTAGATTTCTCCAATGATCATTATAACCAAGTGAAGTTTCAAGGGATACCTAGAGAAATCAAGCTTTTTCAAATCTCTACAATGCAATCATTAAGGGCTAAGAAGAAAGGATGTAAGCTCTTTGTAGTCAAGATGGAAAAGATTAAATATTATAATAGATCTAATTCTCAAGAGAATCTTGTTAACTTTGGATCATAGAGCTTCCAAGAGATGGAAGATGGTGAAATGGAGGAAACTAGAATGTTAGATATGGAGAGATATCCTATACTACAAAAGTTTGCATATGTGTTTCTAGATGAATTACCCAGACTACAACCGAAAATGATATTTGAATTCTTTATTGATATATTTCTAGGATCTAAACTTGTTTCCAAGGTACCTTATAAAATGGTGACAACCAAACTAATGGAGCTGAAGGCAAAAATTGATGAATACTTGTCTAAGGGGTAGATAAGACCAAGTGTGTCACCTTGGGGAGCACTAGTAATATTTATAAAAAAGAAGGATGGTACTTTGTGTTTGTACATAGATTATCACATGCTTAACAAAGCTATGATAAAGAACAAGTACCCATTGCCACACATTGATGATCTATTTGATCAAATGAGGGGAGTTGTTTTTATTTTCCAAGGTAGATCTGAAATCTGGATACCACCTATTGAGAATTAAGGATGAGGACATCTTTAATGTTGCATTCAAAACCAGATATGGACATTATGAGTTTACAATTCTACCCTTTGGTTTAATGAATGCACCTACAACATTTATGAACCTTATGAATAATGTATTTAGAGATTTCCTAGATGATATTTTAATTTACTCAAGGGATGATGAGGATCATTGTAGACATTTAGAGATAGTTCTACAATGACTTAGAGAACATAAGTTGTATGGAAAAATGTCTAAGTGTACCTTCTTTTAGAAGAGAGTACATTATCTTAGATATATGATCTCAATGGACAAAATCTCTGTTGATCCAGATAAAATCAAGGTAGTGCCTAAATGGCTAGTTCCAAAAAATGTATTTGAGGTAAGGAGTTTTAAGGGTTTGGCAGGATACTATAGAAAGTTTTTTGCAAACTTCTCCAAGATACCTTTTCCTACCACTTCTTTGTAGAAGAAAGGGAAGAATTTTGAGTGGATAGAGAAGTGCCAAGTAAGCCGTTGGTGTTCCAAATATCAACAGATCAATTGAATCCTAAAGACTTAGCCAATGTCTTATGCTTAGACTGAAAGGTTGATTTGGTCAACTAAAAGTATTCAGTCAAAGACTGAGATCTTTCGCACTTTTGGCTCTTAACTTTTACAGGGACCACCATCCACATATCTTCACTCTCACCAACCTTGCGACCTTAACCCATGAGCAATTTTGGGTGCCCAGCGAGCTAGCGCGGAAGGGTGTAGATTATGTTGCATTCAACTTTCATTCTCTGTCATTGGATCTTATTTCCCTTCCATGTTTGCCAAAATCTCCTTTGTCGTTCTGCAAGTCTCTGTTTGATAATGGTGGTAGCCTCCTTGAAGTTTTAAAGTCTTCTTGACAAATCTATTCAAAGCTCATACCCTACATTTCTATTCTCCTCCTGTGGACTGTATGCTAGCCACTCCTCTCCAATAGGTTTGATGGAGCCCTCAACAAAGATTCTTTGTATTATACATAAATGGTGCGGCGCCAATGGTTTCCATTTCCTGCTTCAATGTCTCCAAGCTACCTATTCATCAGCCAAATGTGACCTGCTTCAAAGTTTCTGAAGCTTTTCATTACTGCTCCATCTTATGCGCACCAATCATAGCACTCGCTGAGATTACATTTTTTAAAACGAATTCCTCAAATAAGTCTGCGTGCCCTTTACTCTAAACAATGGTAGCCTCCTCATGTTTTGATGGGCACCCACACTTTGCACCTTGCATTAGATATTTAGTCTCTGACGCCTTTTCAACAAACGTATTTTGCATATATCCTACCGTATCCTGCAAGTTTGTTTTGCTCGAGCCTCCATCATTGATACTCCCCATCGAGCTCCTCTAGCTGAGAAAAGGATGCCCTTTGTGAGACTTCGAAAGACTTTTCAACAGATCTATTTTTATGTATACCATGTTGCTCTATGACGTCGCATTTACTTGGTAGTTACTAAAGTCTTTTCAATAGGAATATTAAGGTGTATGCTGCACTTTTAGGAAATTTTGGGGATATTGCAACAAATTTATTATCACTGCCAGCTCCGATCTGTCCTCAACTGGTACGAACAACCCCCAATCGAGCCCCCACTAATAGACATGGCGGCTACTCCTTTGACTGGTTGCATTTCTGAGCTCTCTCATTTGGTGCAGTGGGAGCCTTGCCTTCAATGTGCAGCCTTTAATCTTTTCGCCAGCGAAGGTTTTTCATACTAGTTCAAGCTTCCTAATATGCAAAAAGTTCAAACTGAGCTCTCTCTATCCTTGATACTTCGATGGATGTGCATATCATGTGCAGTAGTTGGTTTAGAACGCGTCCTCCTCAAACAATAATTTTTATGCTTGATTACTCTTTCAGCCAATGCATTGGCTTATCATTTGCTTGGAAGTTCCCAAAGTCTTTACCAATCAAATTCATTGTGTGCATACCCTGCAGTCGTGGCTGCCACTTCTTTCAAAAACTGTGTTGCATTTGTTTAGAAGTTTTAAACTATTTTGTGTATATGCTACGCTGGGACTGAAACTTGCTTGAAGGTCTTTAAAGCAATTTCAACATTTCATTCCACGGTATTTAGCAATCATGGGACTTTCAACAGTCCATTCCATGTACAGGTTGTGATGATGGTGCCATTTATCTTTGCAAATACCAAATGCATTTGCTTGAAAGTTTCTAATGAATTTTCCATGAATCCACTGTATGTATGCATTTGATGCCATCGTTGCATTCACTAAAACTGCATTTGAGTGAAGAATAATTCCCTTAGAAAGAGTTAATATGCCTTGACTGCACATTCAAACGGCTACTTGCACAGTACATGCATACTGCAATATCAAACTGACCCCAATCATGGCGCAATGGCTCCTTCATATTGTATTTGCCTGAAATTCTAATATTCTCAACATCTTGCTCTGTGTATCGGCCTTCATGAGTAGCCAGTCCCCTTGCTTTGAGCCATTTTAAAAATTTGTTGCATCATTTAGTCAACTCACATCATGCTTTAGCTGCACAATTCAGGCCCCTCTTGGTCTTTTATTCTATACTATCAAGTGTTCTTCAGATTGACTTGTAGGCTTCTCCCTTTCTTTTACTTGAAGAAGGTACTTCTGAATTTTCTCTTGTTCTCCTGTCCCAAGGGTAACACCAAATTAAGCACCATTCTTTCTTAATTTAAAACCTGAATCTTCACTCTAACTGCATTTTCAGGAGATATAGGGTCAGAGGATTTTGATGAAAATGAGCTCACATCATCTACATCTCACACACCATTATCATCTTCATTTAAGATAAAACTCTTCAATTCCATTTCATACATGCTACCTTGACCAGCAGCATAACAATCCACATAATCTATTTTATTAATTGAAAGCATATGCGTATGCTCGAATAAGATCATGATCATTATTGACATAGCCTTCAACAAAGGCAACACAATGATCAAGATAACATGACTCCTCCTTGTTAAAGGTAATTTAGCAAGCAATCACTTGATGCATTTGCACTGATTTGGATATATGGTGTATTTGAATCTTCATAAATGTGAGTTTCAAGAGTTCATACCACATGACATGGGTATTTGGCAATAGTTTCCTCATCCTCATGAGAAGTAATCTCAGTTTGAAACATATTTCCCTTAGTTGCAAACGTTGCATCATTTTTTGAATCATATATATATACCTGAGAGAACTATAATCAATAACATGGAGGTTACCACTTTTATCATTATGAATATGAGCATATGTTGGGTCCCCTGCTGGTCCCAACAATTTTTATTTTTTCTTTGAGACTAGTTTCATGCTCAATTGATTTTAGGAAACTTTTGAATGCATCTGGAGTGGAAATTTGGTGTGTTTCCCTTGAAATCTGTTTTCTGGCACATTTGAAAAATGGTGAAAACTGGACAAGTTGGTTCAGGAATTGACCTAGGAAACTAGGAAAATGACCTCTAGGAGTCATAAAAACTTGTCTTCTAGAAATCAGACTCGAGAATGCAATGCAATAGACAAAACAGAAAAATAATTCACAAGGTGAAATTTATTCACTATCAAAGTTGCTTAGATGAACTTTCTGCAACAACAACCTATTCAAAACCAATTAAAATTGAAAAAATCACCTCTTCGCAAAAATATCAAACCAATTCCTAGCAAGCCTCCACTGGACACAGTAGTTCACTTTGGTACATTTATCACGTGTGCAAAAGGAATTTACTTGAATCATCTCCCATCAAAGAGATATTGAAGGTCAAAGTTGACCTCTCTAAAAGGTTTTAGAAAATGTAGATGCAAAACTAAACAAATTGTGTTTGGTTTTGACCTAGTAAAAATAACAAATGTCATCATGAAGCTTTGAAACTAGACATGGGAGTTTATGTTGGAATAGATAATGGAGAGCAATAATTATTCTGACTTGACAGTTATTCGGTTGCAAAATGCAAGCTCAAACAAGAGGCTACTTTGCAAAACAGGAAGTTTGCAAATAGCAGAAAAGTGTTAAAACCCTCTAGCTTTGCTTTTTGAAACCCGATCAAAACTCATCGTGGGAACCTAAAAATTGACATGCACATTCACATATGACACATGAGTGGGCTTGTAAATGGGTTTTTCACAAAAAATTAATAGGCTCTAAAATATGACCCTCCAAAGTAGGTCATTCAAGCATATTTCTCAAGTGCACTTCTGAAACTACAGAGGAAAAAGTTTTGAAATGAGCACTTGAAATTTGAAAAATTTGAGAGTTCCATCAGTGGCTCTGACTGGGGATGTATTCCCCCTGTGGGCATAGCAAGAATTTAGATCTCTGGTTTCACAGACCAAATTCTGAGTCCATTAGGTGTTCTGAAGTTGCTCCTTTATTCAACTTCATCTGGTGACACCAGGCCACCAAATGAAAAGGGGAAATCAATATTTATCTCTATCAAACATAATTCTATAAAAAGAGATGATCTTCCTCAACTCATGTTTGCCTCTATCAAACCACAACAACATGAATGACTGCACTTCTACAAAGACAAGTATCAGGCTTCCTATGTGCAAGTGGGAACTTGATCTTTGGTAACCAAAACAAATAGGCTATATCATCACCACTTTCTTCATTCCCTAATTTAGTATCAAGCAGCAACATTTGAAAATGGTGATCAAGACCATATGAAAGCATAATTTGATCATACTCATTTGCCTGATTGAACATGTTGGTACCTCCTAATAGGAAATCATACACAACTTTATCAACATATTCACAATCACTATTCATCTGAAAGATAGACATACTTTCAAAATGTTGATTATCATGTGGCAACAACATATCATATTCATCATACAAAGTATTCTCAAGCTAAGGACATCTTTCAATGGTTTGGACATTCCCACAATCTATGAAGACATCTTCCAGCTAACAAAAATAGCACTCACATTCTGCTACATGGATAGAACTATTAAGATCAATCTAATCTCTAGCTTGCATATAAAAATTTAAACCATGCATATAAAAATTTAAACCATCACAAGAACTTACCAAAAGATCTGGCTCATCATCCAAACTATCTCCAAGTGTATACAAAGAGATACACTCATGCATTGGCACACTCTGCAGTTGTTCTTCATCATGTTGCTACAAAGAATCATTAGAGATATCTGACTCATCATCACTTGCAGTCACCTTGTCATCCTCTGAACATAAGGTATCAACTTTTTTAATATCACAAGATTGCTCAACAACAAGAAATTCTAGTTTAGGAAGACAATCTGATTTCTCATTGAAATTGACATCCATATGAAAAGACTCATTACTAGGCTCATTCAAGTTGGAAACATAAGACTAGCCCAAATGTGCATTACAATCTTCAAAACTTGGCTCATTAGATATGCAAACCTTGTGGTCATCTGCTACTCCAAACTCATCAAAACATATTTTTGAGTTTGCATCATCATGTTCACTTTCATACTCATCATACAATGCATCATTACCATCAAATGGTTGCTTTTCTTCATCCAAATTATCATCATCATGATCTGGTTCATAAGTGGAAGGAAAATCAAAGACACATGTATCATACCTTGCATCTTGAAGATCATCATCACTTTGAAATTCAATAGGGGCTACACACAACACCTGAGAGTCATCTACATGTGCACATTTCTGATATTCAGTAGTCAATAGATCTAAAAAAAATTCACTACTCAATAGATCATTGCTCTAATCTATTCTCTCAACCACTTCCTCTCCTTGACCTTCACTTGAATTGGATGCATTATCAAATTGCAAATCAGGATATCCCATGATTTCATCATATTCAAATTCTAAAAAATCAATAGGCTTATCATAAACTAGATCTCCCCAATCATAAGAGATTGAATTACCAACAACCTTGTCAAAAGTATTATCAAAACCAATCATAGTGAATAGGCTATCCACTTCTTCCTTCTTACTTACTTCTGGTCTATCATAATAGCAATCCATCTCTTTTTGCATTGCAACATTAGACTCAATTTCTTCATTGAGTTCATCATTTTCATCCTCATTCTCAAGAGCCTTTCCCAAATCAGAAAAATCCTTTGTCTCATTATGGAGACTTGCATCAAGACTACATTCACTTATAGAAATGACATGATCAATCATACCATAATATTGTTGATTGAATATCTATTCTTCAAAGAGTAAATCCAATTCATAACCCTCTTCATGTTCTTGGCTTGGAAGACTCAAAATCACATTGTTCCTTACAACATCACACTGATTTCTTGAAGAGAAGATCTTATTAGCATGTTTTGAACTAATATGATCATTAAGGAAGTTATCTACATCCTCGCAACCTTCAATTGCTAAATAAAATATGCTCTTTGTTTTTGCATTTTTAGAGGAGATAGAAAAAACTTCAAATGTTTCAAATGTTCCTCTCATCACATCCTTCATCATCATGGCTGAAAATTTTAGCTGGGTACACTTCCTTAGTAAGTTGTTCAAAGACAACTTCCTCATCACCTATTTATGTGTCCTTATTTTCTACCTTCTCAAGTCTACATTTGTTTATTGACCTATGATCCTTTATATTCACACAGTTGTTGATTTCATCAACATGTTTTCCCATAAGTGAAGAAAAAAAACTTTGCACATATTCGTTTCTCTATTTCTCCAAACCATCCAAGACTCTGTAAGCTATATGCATACTTAGTATTTCAAAATCTTTTAACAATGCACTAGGTCCCTCGTCATAGGCTTCAAAATACATATGGATACAATCTGGGGTACTAGGTCTGAAATTCTCTGGGATTAGTGATAGAGCAGTAGAAAATCTATGACAGAAATCAACACCTGACTCTTCATCTTGTTTCTTGATCTCCTTTAACCTCATGACAAGGTCAGAAGGGTCTCTTGCAAACTCTTCTCTATAAACATTCACTAATTTATCCCACCAAGGAAATGACTTCTCATGAAAACTCCAATACCAATCCCGAGCTCTTGCTTCATGGGATCTAACAAAAAATATCATCCACATATCCTCATATACAAATGAATGTTTCTCCATGAAGTTGGAAATTTTTTTGACATGTGCATCTCCTTCACAAACATTTTATCCATGAAATCTAGGAATCTCCTTATAGACTTGAGTGGGCATACTTTCAATTTTGTAATCAACCTATGAAAAATATAATTGAGCATACAATGGATCAAAGGAATTGACATAAGGTGAACTAACATTGCAAGTAGACATAGTATGATTTTCTCTTAAATGGGCTTGTTGAAACATCTAGTGTCTTTCATCCATCTCTCTAAGTCCTCTTTCAAACACAACTTTCCATTCCAGCCATATCTTAGGCTTATGCACTCTTGGATCCTTATAATTTGGGACATCAAATATTTGAGAACTATTAGACTTCTCACACTTCTTGACAAGATGTATGAAGGTATCTAATAGTATGGATATTTTATCTTTGCGATCCATATTTATTTAAAAATTAAGACTCGACTAATTGTGCACAAAAACAACTATGGATAAATGGTTGAAAATTGTGACAATTACTGACATAATGACAACCTAGGCTTGAAATATATGACAAGACAAATGGATGGAAATATCTAAGGTACAAAAATTAATTCTAACCATCCATACAATCAAATATTTGAGCACCAGACAATTTTTTTTTCAATGGTGTTGCAATTGCATTCAACAGATCTAGCAAATGGAAGTGTGCAAATTCAATATTACTATCCTTTCCCTCAATTAATGCTAAATCACTCAATAGGGAAAGAAAATTTTTCCTAAGATGTTCAAATATGATTTTCATACAATATTTTCTTGAAAACCAAGAGTGAAGAATACTTGGAAACATTGCAGCTGCTACAAATCGTTCTAGAAATATTGTAGATCTGTAATTTTATTCACCTTTTCAATAGGTTCTTCTAAATAGAGTCAACACCTCTCTTCATAGAGGACTAAAGTTCAAGCAGTATGAAGCTCTTTCACATGTAAATCTTCTTTTAAGTTCCTATCACCAGCAGAGCACCATAGATCATTAAACTTTCTAGTTATCTACAACAAATGTCTCCTCCAGGTTTGAATTCCTCCAATATTTGAACTAAATTTAGAATGGAAAACAATAATATGAATCTATAAGTAAGCATTTGAACTTGGAGATTCAAATCTATCCCTAACAGAGATTTCATTATGTTGGTGTTCCAAATATCAATAGATCAATTAAATCTTAAAGACTTAGCCAATGTCTTATGCTCAAACTCAAAGGTTGATTTGGTCAACTAATAAGATTCAGTCAAATACTGAGATCTTCTTCACTTTTGGCTCTTTACTTTTATCGGGACCACCATCCATGTATCTTCCCTCTCACTAACCTTGCAACCTTAACCTATGAGAAATTTTGGGCACCGAGTTTGCGAGGAAGGGTGTAGATTATGTTGGCTTCAATTTTCATTCTCTGCCATTGGATCTTATTTTCCTTCCATGTTTTCCCTAATATCCTTTTTCATTCTACAAGTCTATGTTTGATAATGGTGGTAGCCTCCCTGAAGTTTTGAAATCTTCTCAACAAATCTATTTGATGCCCATACCCTGCATTTCCATTCTTCTCCTCTTCATTGTATGCTAGCCACTCCTCTCCAATAGGTTCAATGGAGCCCTCAATAGAGATTCTCTGTATTATACATACATGTTGTGGCACCAATGGTTTCCATTTCCTTCTTCAATGTCCCCAAGTTGCTTATTCATTGGCCAAATATAACCTACTTCAAAGTTTATGAAGCCTTTCATTGTTGCTCCATCTTATGTGCACCAATCATAGAACTCGTTGAGACTACATTTTAAAAAATGAATTCCTCAAATAAGTTTGTGTTCCCTTTACTCTAAAAAATGGCAACCTCCTCATGTTTTGATGGATACCCACACTTTGTACATTGCATTAGATATTTAGTCACTGATGACTTTTCAACAAATGTGTTTTGCATATATCTTGGCATATCCTACAAGTTTGTTTTACTCAAGCCTCCATCATTGATACTCCCCATTGATCTCTTCCAACTGAGGAAAGGATACCCTTTGTGAAACTTCAAAAGACTTTTCAACAGATCTATTTTTATGTATACCCTATTGCTCTATGATGTTGCATTTACTTGGTAGTTACTAAAGTCTTTTCAATAAGAATATTAAGGCATATGCAACACATTTAGGAAATTTTGGAGACATTGCAACAAATTTATTATCACTACCAGCTCTGATATGTCCTCAACTAGTGCAATCAATTCCCAATCAATCCCCTACTAACAAGCATGGTGGCTACTCCATTGATTGGTTGCATTTATGAGATCTATCATTTGGTACGGTGCGAGCCTTGCCTTCAATGTGTAGCCTTTAATCTATTAAAGCATTTTTAATGAATCCACTATATGTATGCATTTGATGCCATAGTTGCATTCACTAAAACCTCATTTAAGTGAATAATAATTCCCTTAGAAAGAGTAAATATGCCTTGACTACACATTCAAATGCCTACTTGCACACTACACATGCATACTGCAATATCAAATTTACCCCAATCATGGCGCAATCGCTCACTCACATTGTATTTTCTTGAAATTATGAGATTATCAACATGTTGCTCTATGTATCAGCCTTCATGAGTATCCAATCACCTTGATTTGAGACATTTAAAAAAAATTGGCTTCATTTAGTCAACTCACATCATGCTTTAACTACACAATTAGGGCCCCTCTTGGCCTTTTATTCTATACTGTCAAGTTTCCTTAAGATTGACTTGTAGGCTTCTCCCTTTCTTTTATTTGAAGAAGGTAGTTCTGAATTTTCTCTTGTTCTCCTATCCCAAGGGTAACACCAAATTAAGCACCATTCTTTCTTAATTTAAAACCTAAATCGTCACTCTAACTACATTTTTAGGAGATGGAGGGTCAGAGGATTTTGATGAAAATGAGCTCACATAGTCTACATCTCACACACCATTATCATCTTCATTTAAGATAAAAAATTTCAATTCCATTTCATACAAGCTACCTTGACCAGCAACACAACAATCAACATAATCCATTTTATGAATTAAAATCATGTGTATGGCCGAATAAAATCATGATCATTAGTGGCATAGCATTCAAAAAAGGAAAAAAAATGATCAAGATAACATGACTCCTCCTTGATAAAGGTATTTTAGCAATTAATCACTTGTTGTATTTGCATTGATTTGGATATATGGTGTATTTGAATATTGATAAATGTGAATTTCAAGAGTACATACCACATGACATGGGTATTTGGCAATATTTTCCTCATCCTCATGAGAAGTAATATCAATTTGAAACATTTTTCCATTAGTTTCAAATGTTGCATCATTTTTTGAATCATATATATATATATATATATCCCTGAGAGAACTATAATCAATAACATAGAGGTTACCACTTTTATCATTATGAATATGAGCATATGTTGGGTCCCCTCATGGGCTCAACTAAAAAAGTTTTCATTTTGAGATGAGTTTCATGCTCAATTGATTTCAGGAAGATTTTGAGTGCATCTAGAGTGGAATTTTTTTTCTTATACATTTGAATACTGGTGAAAACTAGCCTAGTTGGTTCTGGAATCAGCTTGGGAAACTAGGCAAATGACCTTCGAGAGTAATAAAAACTTATAGGCTTGTAAATATCATACCCAACAATGAAATACAATAGAAATATCTAAAAAATGAGTCATGATGTGAAAGTTATTCACTTTCAAAGTTTCTTAGTTGAACTTTCTTTAACAACAGCCTATTTAGAACCAATTAAAACTAATCAAATCACCTCTTCGCAAAAATATCAAACCAACTCCTAGCAAGCAACCACTAGACACAATAGCTCACTTTGGTACATTGAGAATGTGTGTAAAAGGAATTTACTTGAATCATCTCCCATAAAAAGATATTTAAGGTCAAAGTTGACCTCTCTAAAAGGTTTCAGAAAATGCAGATGCAAAACTCAACAAATTGCATTTGGTTTTGACCTAGTAAAAATAACAAATCTCAACATGAAGCTCTAAAACTAGACATGGGAGTTCATGTTGGCATAGATAATGGAGAGAATCAATCATTTTGATTTGATAGTCATTTGGTTACAAAATGAAAGCTCGAACAGGAGGCTACTTTGCAAAATAGGAAGTTTGCAAATAGTAGAGAAGTGCCAAAACCCTCTAGCTTCACTTTCGTGCCTAGTCAAAAATTATCATGGGAATTTTAAAATTGACATGAAATTTCACATATGACACATGAGTGGTCTTGTAAATGGGTTTTGCATGAAAATCAATAGGTTCCAGAATATGACCCTCCAAATTAGATTATTCAGGCATATTTCTCAAGTGTACTCCTAAAAGTGTAGAGGAAAAAGTTTTGAAATTAGCACTTCAAATTTGCAAAATGTGAGAGTGCAATCATATCCCTTGACCTACTCAAAGAGAATTTGAATACTACTCATATTCTGAAAGTATTGGATCCTAAACAAAACTTCACCATTATCACTGGTGCATCGGGAGAGGGATTAGGAGGTGTGTTAATGCAAGTGTAGGTAATTTCTTATGAATCTATGAAGTTGAAACCTTATGATAAAAAAAATGCATCACATGATTTAGAGTTAGCAGTCATGCTTTATGCATTGAAAATGTGGAGGAATTACTTGTTAGGGAAACCCTTTGATATGAAAATTGATTAGCATGGGTTGAAGCATCTATTTACTCAACCAAATCTGAATGCAAGATAGTGAAGATGGTTAGAGTTAATATCTAATTATGAATTTAACATTATTTATACCAAAGGGAAAAAAATTAGGTTTTTGATTCTTTGAGTCAAAGAAATCATATTGCTTCAATAGTGGCAATTCAAACTGACTTTAAAGGTCAAGTATTACAGAAATGCAAAGAGGATGAGTACTACATGCACATTAGTAAAGCACTCACTAGGAATCTGCATGATGAAAGGTATGAAGGTTATCATTTTAAACTTAATATTATACTTAGGTATAAGGTGAGAATGTATGTACCTAACTCAAAAAAGTTAAGAAATCTTGTATGGAAAGAATTTCATGCAGTGTCATACTTTGGAGACCTAGGTGTGACAAAAAAGTTGTCAGATGTAAATCCCTTATATTTTTAGAAAGGGATGAAAATATATGCTGCTAGATTTGTGGCTAGGTGTATTGAATGTAAAAGGGTGAAGGTAGAGCATCATTATCCTAAAAACTTGTTATACCCACATGATATTCTAGAGAGAAAGTGTCAAGTCATAAGTATGGACTTTGAGCAAGGATTTCTTATGTCAAGGAATAATCACAATTCGATTCTTGTGGTTGAGGATAAACTTACAAAGGTAGAACATTTTATACATAGGAATCTAACTAATGGAGCTCCAGATATAGGAAGAAAATTTGTATAGGAGGTGTTTACATTGCATGGAATTCCTAAGAAGATTATCTTGGATAGGGATGCACAAATCACTTCAAGGTTTTGGTAAACCTTATTTTTTGCACATGGGATTCAACTAAATATTATCTTAGTGTATCATCCGAAAATGGATGGACAAAAAGGAAGGGTAGATCAAGTAATAGAATACCAACTTAGAATGTATTGCATGGATCAACAATACAAGTGGGAATAAAACTTTCCTTTAGTAGAATTTTCTTATAATAATTCCTACCATTCCAAAATAAAGATGAATCCTTTCAAAGAATTATATGGTTGAAAGTGTCAAATCCCTATAAGTTGGGATAAAATTTAGGATAGGGTGAGTCTTGGGCCAAAAATATTGGATGAAATGGAAGAACAAGTGAGGATTTTTAAGTAAAGGTTGGCTAAAGCTAATGATAGAAAAAAAAGTTGTGGTGATGGAAAGCGAGTGCCCAAAACTTTTGTAGTAGGTGACAAGGTGTTATTGAGAGTTAAATCTCACAAAATTTCCATCAAATTTGGGAAGCATTCCAAATTAGCTCCATGATATGTAGGACCTTCTAAGACTCTTAAGGAAGTGAATTTGGTAGCTCACTAAATCGCGTTGCCACCAAATCTTGCTAGGATGCATAACATATTTCATCTATTATACTTAAAGAAGTGGTAACACTCAAGGCTATCAAGGTGCTTAGAATGCATAATCTTCATGTGCATAACGAAGAAGTTTTGGAGAGAAAATTCTAGTGGGACAAGTATGCAGAAGAATTTGCCACTTCACAGGACTATGTTGAGATAAAACAAGTTTCCACATGTTTTAAATGTATTTAAAAGTACTTGAAAATAATATGTAGCTTGTTTGATTAGTTTATGTTGCTACATAAAAATCATTGGGGATGATTATTCACAAGGGGGAAAGTATGTTACACCCCAATTGTGTAATTAACTATTTACTATTATTATGCTAAGGTAAGTATTGCATGTGTGAATGTACTTTGAATTCTAATTTAGAATATATGTGTTGGCACTTTGTTATGAATGAATTAAGAATTAATGTTATTTCATTTAATGTTATTCGATGAAATGAATATATGTGAAATGGATGGTTATTTAATTGGATATTCTAACTATGGAGAAATATATTGTGAAAGCTTATTTTGTTGAATAGATGACTTCCATGGGAATGTGTTAGTTGAATCCAGGTATATGTTCAATCCTCTAGGTGTGAGGGGAAGTGTCACTTAGGAGAAGGACTTGGTTAGGTAACTAGTAACACAACCTAGTTGAGCTTATACACACATGCACAATTTAATGGTTGAGTCAATTCATTATGTTAGGAATAAGTAAGTTATCTTTAGTATGAAGTGTTTGCAATAGTAAGGGCCATGTTTACTATTGAATGCATGCTTTGATAATGTTTATCTATTTTGAGCTTATGAGTTGTTCCTTATATTACTTTACTTTAATTGATGAGGGGAATACATGTGGAATGTATATATATATGTATGTATGTATATGCATATCAAGTGATATACCATATGCATGGAGGAACATGTACATAAGAGTACATAGGTAGACATACCTATGCACACTTATGAACAAGTTGCTTATGAGTATGGTTCTATCAAACAATAAAAATGACATGTATGTATATATGTATAAATTCATCACACATATCTCCTATCAATAATATAGTAATTGTGTATGTACTTGATTGTGCAATTGAATGGGTATATATATAAGATATATACATATATCCATATGTATACATGTGTCAATACATATGTATTTTTGGAAAACAGAAATGTCCATATGGATGTATCAACATATGTATATGTATGTATACATGTACATAGAGGAAAATTTGATATTATTACTATATGAATTTTAATTTTATCTTTATCATTTGTATATTAAATGTATACATATTTGATTGGCATCGAATATATATATACATACATATACATATATATATGTATATATACATATATATATATGTATATATACATATATATATATGTATATATACATATATATATATGTATATATACATATATATATATGTATATATGTATATATATATGTATATATATATATATGTATATATATATATGTATATGTATATGTGTGTGTGTGTGATTTAGCACTCATGTTATTCATTGACACATATATATGTATATACATGTACATTTATAAATATATATGGTGTTTTATAGAGGTCATTTTGTATATCTTTTGTACAAGTATTGTAGGATTTTTAATATATATGTTATGCATAACATTAGAGGTCGAATCATAGCCAAGTAATGTAGAAACATTAAGTATGATATGGGAAGTGAAATATAGTTGATACTATTGAAATGCATCACTAATTTTATAAGAGTGAAATTACTTCAACTTGGATGGTTTTATATAAAGTGATGGAATATTTAAAAGCTACATTAT
Organism: Sequoia sempervirens; assembly: GCA_007258455.2. Classification (NCBI taxonomy): domain Eukaryota; kingdom Viridiplantae; phylum Streptophyta; class Pinopsida; order Cupressales; family Cupressaceae; genus Sequoia; species Sequoia sempervirens. The sequence continues at coordinate 26,965,313 of VDFB02075321.1, forward strand.
AAAGTGATTCAAATGCATGAAGATAGGAAAAGAAAACAACATGAAATGTACCAAGTCAAAGCAAGAATAAAATGTCATAAAAGGGGAGTTGATTCATCTTTTACCTAGCAAAGAAATAAGGTATGACCAAGTCAACCTTGCTTGGGTGTAGACTACAAATAAAAGACTTCCAATAAGTTAAATTGTGCCAAATAGATAGGGAAGTTGGCTACAACGTAGCACCAAAATATGAAAGCTCTATTTTTATAGAAGTCCATTTTAGATGAAACTCGATTGTCATAATTTGGGCATGTGCACATTTGAATCATTCTTTAGTTGTTGTCAATTAAAAGGGTTAATCTATAGGATAATATGTTTAGTTTACACTTAGATTTTTTCCACCTTTTAGTTGATTGAAGTGAGTCAACTTGCATAAAGAAAGGTGTCTACTAGCATTCCTTTTCTATAGGCTAAAATGTATTAGTTTTTCTGTACAAATAGAGGAGCTAGTTCTCTCATTTGTGATGCATTATCTGCAAACTTATTATGTTGCAAATAATTAGAGAGTTTACATTGTCATGGCTAAGAGTTATTTTAGTATAGTGATATCTAGTTAAAGAATCATAATAAATTATTACTTTGTGATGATTAAGTGGAGCTAGTAATTTTTTGTTGGGAAGGTTGTGCATCAAGTCAATCAATTGGTTAAGCATATTACAAGCATGAGGATCTAGTATTATCTCTTACTTGTCTTTACTTATGAAAGATTGAGATTCAAATGCTTTAATTGAACTGCTTAGGTTTACTTGCATTAGGGATATATAGCATTTTCTTTGGAAAGGAAAAAGAATTTTTTTTTATGCTTTTCTATGAAAGTGTTTGTATTTACTCCATAATAGGAGGGATTGTTTTTCATAATCATAAATATACTAGATATGATTACGCAAGGATAGCTTAAGGGTTATTCATAACTAAGTTATTTTATTGATTAGGTAGCTTGTAAGTTACACCTTAGTTTTGATTATCCATTGAAGGGAGGGTAACTTGTATTTATTCTTATGAGTAGGAATACCATTAAGTTTTGGAAAAGGGAATAGGTTGTTTCTAGGGTTAAATATTACCGATTGAAGGAAATACCTATCCATAGTTTATAGTGGCCTAAAGTCAAATCTAGCTTCAATAGTGTATGTGAGTAGGATTACTATCACTCAAAGTACTGAGTGAGAACACTTTGGCCAAAGTAGTTAGTTAGCGTTTGGCTCCACTCTAAATTCATTATAATCCATTTATGCATGCTCATTCCAATTTTTAGGGTTTGCAATTTCTATTCATGTAGGACATAGCACTAAGCTTAGAATGGTTGTCATTACGAGGTTACTCCACCAATATCTTCATTGAAGAGTAGGGCTATCTATCATGTGATATATGTGTGGGGGACCACATATGAGTCTATGGTTGGCAGAACTTTAGCACTTGAGTGATGCTTTTCCTCCTCAGTAGGTGATAGAAAACAAGATTTGAAAGGAGTTTTTGGGACCATCTATATCAATTGCTTTTAAGCTTGCTTGAGCTATGTATGTACTATGTACACATTATTTGGAATATTTTAACATGTGGATTATTATAATGGAATGGAATCAATTTTGATTATTTTTATGAGATCTATGTTCATTTTTTCTCTATAAATAAAAGAAATTTTTTATGGAAATGGTTAAGTTACCTAGTTTATGTACTTGAAAATTGAAAAATTAGGAAAAATTACTTCTATGAATGATTGACATGTTCAAAAAAGAGTGACTTGGTGATGACAAAGGTGAAAAATTAAAACCTTGTGAATGGGGATATTTTTACTTTTACCCTAGACATTCTTAATGGATTTTTCAAGAGAAGAGAAAATTTGAAAAGAAAAGTTCATCTTAACATTATAGAAGAAATGGCTAGTCATGAGAAAGTGATGGGAATGAAAACAATGAAAACAACCCTCAAGCGTGATGTAGCTCATAAGAACTTCTTTAATTTTACTCCACATCTCAGGGAGGTTAGCCTTATTGAAAGTGTTTTACAGTCTATTAACCTCTTTTCCATATTTCAGAAACATCTCCATATGTTTCTAGTAATGCCCCTTAGACTTTTGAGGGATGCAAGCACCATCCAACGAAAGCCCTATTTCCTCAGCATTCAACTCAACATTAACAAGGAAGGAGCACCTATTAATGGCGATGGTGTCCCCATTCTAGGAGTTGGTGTACTCAAAAGACAACTTGGGGTCATGCCACTTCATACCCTCCACATACGAGGCCAATTTAACTTGTTGGATGATATTCCAAACCTTCCAGAGGTGGGTTTAATCTAGACCAACTCGCCCCCCATAGAAAAATTCATAGACAACAAAGCAAAAGAAATAGTTTTGTAGAAATTTAATTAAAACTTGTACTTGGAGAAAATTTAATTATTATTTTTCACTATCATTAAAAAGGGAAAAAGTAATTAATAAAAATATTATTATTTTAAAGTATTTCAACTTGGAGGAGCATGATAATTCATAGAGATTGGTAACCTAACTCCTAAATCATTTGGCATCTTCTTAATGACATTTTTCTGATATATTTATGGCAACTCATTATTTGGGAGTTAGATTTTATGATAAAATGGGAGCTATTTTTAGAGAGGTGTATGTGATAAGTTATAAATTTTATAATTTTACAAGCATTTTCATAACTATTTATGACAATTATAAGTATATTTAAGAAGATAATATTTGATTAGTTAAATATAGTTGGGTGTATGAGGTAGCTATTAAAATAATTATGGGAGGTATTTTCAGATAAAATATTCTACATTATTTTAAATTAATATCATTTTATCCCAATGAGATGTTAGTATTTGTTCCCACAACTTCTATCTATGTTAGGTAGCCTCATAAATTTATATATTTTTTCCAATTTTCTATTTTTTCTTACTATTGAGCACTTATGCTCAACTATAGGATGTGAAAATAAAAACTATAAATTCTTTAAGATTAAAGTATGAAATCAATTTTACTTTTTAATGGTAATATTGTATAAAGGTTGTATTTTAACTTCAAAAATCATTAAAATTTTAGCTTAAAATTCAATATTTAATATTTGAATATTTATGTAGAATGAAACTATAACACTTTAATTAATTTTGAGTTCAAATGAACATTCATATATATTACTATAAATTTCCTATTTGTGCCAACATTTTTTTTCTTTAAAATAATATAAATCATATGCATATATTTAAATTTTCAATTTATTTTTTGTGTATTTATCTAGATAATTTTATCGTAGAGTTTATGAAATATTAGTGTACCATAGAAAAAATTATTTCTTGCTCAATATATGGGAATAATTGATGAAAAATTGGACTTAATGAGGCCTTGATTTAGTGTTGTGAGGTATTTTTCACCTCCACACTATGTCTTGGACCCTTGAAAATTGAATAAAATGTATTTAACAATGTCTTGTAAAGGTTTTGTAAAGTGTTGTGAATGACTTTCACACTTTTCTAGGCTTGTATTAAGTATTCAAGTCTAATGGACCTATTTTCCCCTTAATTCAATATTGTAAAAAATATTCAATTGCATTATAACATTAATATAGAAGGCTTTTGAAATAAACTTAATGTTAATCTAGTGTTATAATGTATTTTACTCATTCACATTGGATGTTGTGCCTTTCTAAGCTATGTGGAAATCATTTTAGTGTTGTAAAGTGTATTTAATCATAATTTCACATTGAATTTTGTGTCCCAAGCCCTAGTTGATGTTTGCATCATCATTAATTGGCCCCTATGGGCCTATATTGTGCATCCTGATAATTTGATGAAATAACTAACATAGTCATCATATAAACATAATTTTCTTACTTTCCAACATTATAGCTAGCAAAAATGTCCCTTATAGGACCCATTTTCTGTTAGGGGTGAATTATTCCCATCGAGGTGGGACCCATTGAACCTTGATGGTGAATGAGTCCCATTTGAGTCATTTTCAGGGTTTGAGTGGGAAAAATTAGGTTTTAAGTCTAATTTTTCTCCATGTCAGCCTTAGGGATCCAATTAATGGGTAAATAAGGTGAATTTCCTATAATTATAAGTTTCTAAACCCTAATACATAAAAAATTCCATATTCATTCATCACTAATCGTGTTCTTAAGTCAAGCAAGCTAGGGTTTCATCACTTCAAGTTATCAAGATAGCATTTTTTAGACATTCAAAGGAAGATTTTTCATATTGTTGTAGTAATCTAAGATTTATCACCATGGAAAGGTACTAATTCCTTCATTTCTTGTCCATGATTCATATTATCTCTTCATTTGGTTTAATTACCTAAAAATGGGTTTGACGAAGGCAAACGCCCATGCCCTAACAATCAATATTTTCTCTTTCCTTGTGTGATTGTAGATGTACATGCTTGGATGGCTTGGACATGATTGAAGATTGGATTTCCAAATTTTTGAGGTAATATCTAGTTTTTCAAGGTCAAAATCTACACAAAAAGTCATTTATAGCCTCAAAAATCAAGGTTTTAGATTTGGACACCTAGAGGTGTAGATTGAGTAAACCAAGAGCTTCAACTTCCATTTTTGAGTTTTTGGAAAAGACAAAGTGGAATAATTTTCCTAGAGTAGTGAATGAGTCTAATTGTACCTATTTCCTAAATATTTTTATAGATTTGGACACCCATTTGGTTAAAACAGGCCCTAGTTTAGTTTTCCAGAACTAGGACTGATTCACCGAAAATGGCGAATGAGTCCCACCAGGCCTAAAAATCAACATATTCAAAATTTTAGGGTCATTTCCAATCCTCAACAAGTTTACAGGTGCACACATTTAGTTTCATCAATTTTTGTTTCAATTTACTTTCATTTCTAGGTCATTTATTTTAAGTTTGCATATCACAATGTGTTTTCAAGCAAGTTACATTTCTTAGGTTTCACATCAATAATTCATCTTCTTTTTTAGGTTATTGCATTTAAATAATTTTATTTAGGCACATTTCCATTATACTTGCATTAGTTTGAGTGAACCGCCTAGGTTCTTGGCCTATGTCTCTCCTTCTAGGTGAGAAACCCTAAGAGTGTAAGAGAAGTACATAACACCCAAAAATCTATGGTTGAATTAGTGATAAAAATTTTAACATATTGATAGTCAATTTTTTTGAAAGATGTTATTGAAGTTTTAGAATATTTTATGTTAATTTTTTTATGAATATTTTAGATAAAATATATATTTAGAAAATACTTTTGGTTGAGGATATTACAATTAAACCCATAGCTTCACTAATTTGATAACTTGGAAATAAGTATTAAAGACAAAAATAAATGAAGCATACAATTAATTGAGGATGAACAATGTTAAATAATGTAATTAGCTAATAATAATGATAAAATATTCTCATAATTCTCAAAGATAATGTTTCTTAATAACTCATAGCTTGTCCTTGATGATTTCATAAAGAATGATATTTTTCAATATAGTAGGATAAGATGCAAATTAATACAAACTTATGCTAGGGTAGGTAGAAATGGCTAGTGAATATTTTGGCAAGATATATTTATAAATTTTGAATTTTAAAAGCTTCAAGTTCATAGTGAATATGCAAATGACCTAAATAATTCCTACACAATCTATGAACACAATCTAGCCTAAAAATGAATAGAATACTAAAAGACTATAAATAAATATTTAGGGATATATAAAATCAATTTAGGATAAGGTACTATTATGAGCTAAAATTATGCCAGAAATTACCACTTCTAAACTATTTGTTACAAAAATGAAAATTAAAGAAAATTGATTATGTATTTTTTGCCATTATATTTTGTATCAACTTTGATGTGCATTGAAACTACTAGATGAATGCATATAAAATTAAAATGGTGGGTGGATATGTGATTTTCACTTAATTTTTACACCAATTTTGACTAAATCTAAATTACTATATGGATGTATGTCAAAGTACAATAAGTATCAAAATAAAAACCATTTAAGCTAATTCTTAAATATTTTTATATAAAGTTGTAGACATGTAAAATTGACTCAACACTTATCACAAATTCTAAATCAACTCAGAATGAATCTTAATCAACCTAAAAGAACTCTAAACAAATATGAATCAACTTATAATGACTCTAAATCATGGAACAACTTGGAAATACTCTAAATCAACTCAAAATGACTTTGAATCCACTCAGAACGACTCTCAGAACAATTCTAAAACAACCTAGAACAACTCAGAATGACTCTGAATCAACTTGGAACTATTGAAATTGACTAATTCAATCCACAAATCCCATGAAATACTTGCAAGAAATCACCTATCAAAATATATAAAAGATCAACAAGCAATATTGTGCTCAATAACCTAAGAATTATTATTTATGCAACTACTATGAATATGCTACTGTGAGAATTGATTACAATTACAATGAATCAATCCTTATGAAAAGGATGAAAGATAACCCTATATTAGGGTTACATTATAACATGACAAGTTTCCTCATAGGAATGAATGAAAAAACATGTTCTAATAGTAAAAGCTTTAATCATGCAAAATGCAACTAATTAATGAAATCTAATAATTAAATAAAAGAACTCTTAAGTTTATCTTAAGTGTAATAAATAATAAAGTGACCCAATTAATTAATGATTAATTAATTAATTAATTAAGTGATTAATTTATTACTCTAACACCCCCCTTGAGATGAACTAGGGAGAAACTAAACTATGATAAATAAATACTTGAATGGATGCATGAATGGGTTTTTCCCTAATGGTTGATGAGGTCCCCATGTACAACAAGCTAATCTCTTGTAAAAGAGGAGAGAGGGAGAAAAAATAATGAGAATAAAACTCCCCTCCAAAAGAGAGAAAATAAAAGAATGTAATGCACTAATAGAGGAAGAATAGAAGGTGGATTACATGATACCCCCCAAAGACAAATTCTATCACATAAGTACATATACAATGGTATCCATAGGAGAGATAAAAAGAGAATAGGAGGCCCCCCCGCAATGAAGAAAATTCTTTTGCAATATTGGATGCCCGGTGTAGAATCCAAAAAGAGATACTGAAGAAAAAATAGCATTCCTCCCCTTGGGAAGAAACAAATCCAAAGGACGATGTCGAAGAAACCCTATGAAGAGTGATGAACCAATATGTCTCAATATGTGTGCCAATGATAGGATGAAGAATCTCTATGTCTGAACAAAAACAAATGATGCCAAATCCAAACTAATGTGAAGACTCTTGAAATACAACCTCTAAATGCACTGATAATGTTGGGTGTACAGTGACAATTTGATTGTCAAGAAAGAGGATATGATGTCCTTAATATAATCGTCATGCTCTATAGTGTGAGACTCAACAAACAATGATGTGTCTGTAAGATAAGAATCCCATGATGTAGTAGAAAATGAATGACCAACATGGTCATGATGCTGAATTGAATCCATAGGGGCCAATGTGGCAATATTGATGTTATCAGAAACAATGGATAATGCATGTGTAATCTCAACCTTAAGAGTAGGAACTAGGAAACAAGCCTCTGATCCATCAGTACATGTAAGACCTACTAGATACTCTAGGTCCTCTAATGTCGCATCATCATTGGGTATATAATATTGATGTAGGAGCATCCAGTGGTGTAAGGGCAATCTTGCTTCACCCAAAAATAGTTAAATTTCAAGTTTCTTGATTTTTAGATGTTTTTACATTTTTGGATACCCTTTTCATCATAATGAAATTCCCAATTTATGGTTTTTTTTTTTTTTTTCTTGGGTTGAAATATATTGCAGTTTTAGTTTCCTAGATTTGCACTTGAAAATCTTTTGAGTTAGATTTGAGGCACTTAGAGTTCCCAAAACGGCCCTGAAACTTTCCAAAATTGTTCTAGCTAATTTTGAGCACGTTATTGACTTTGAGACCTTTCCAACGGTTCAAACGGTTCACGAATCGAAGCCCCAGATCAAAAGTTATGGCCCCGGGAAGTTGGCACACTTTCTAGAAGATACAATTGCAAATGATCTTTTGAAATTTGAATTTCATATTGTAAATTTTTGGCGCCAAACCACCTAAACTCAAATTTGAATGTTTTTTTCAATCCAAACTAATGAGGAGCTCTATTTATGGTCGAGTTTCTAATTTTTTGGTAAACTTTTGGGGGACAAGCTTGCATATTGCAAAAGGGTGATTTTGTAGCTTTCTGTAACTTGCATGTGTTGTAGAACTTGGGGATTTGAAATCCTCTGCATGTAAGAAGCTCCATTTTTTGAATAATAAAATTATTCTATTGTTTGTGGGTTATTTTCTAAGTCTTGGGCTGCACCCTCATCAAATATGTAGTAGCCATGGGAAAGAGACAATCTCAAGTATGATACTCTACATATGGAGAGAGATTGGGGTCTCCATGGATCTCCCAAAGATGATTTGAAAGTGTGTGGGGACAATCAGTGTCCAATACAACACACATAGCATCAAAATCAACACTAGAACATATAAGTTCTACTAAATGATCTCTAATGATATCCCAAGCTATTTTTCTCCCTGGTGTGTTTGGTTCAGGTATGAGGTTATGTAAATGAGGAAAAATACTAAGCCACCTACAATGTCTAAGTATTCCATTTTCACATGACTCATAATTATCTCATTCCACGATTATGACTGAAGGGTGAGTAGAAAAACCCATGATTACTCTTCAAATGAAAAAATATGAGAAAGTTGACTTTACTACATGAAAATTATATGAAATAGAGCCAAATGACATAAATAGAACATTCCCAAGTGCCAAAACATCCAAGTAATTAAGAAAATTGTGTAAGAACCAAAATTTGAATAAAATGTACTTGGAGAAAAATTTGGGAAAATAAGTCGATAATCACTATGTAGATCACTGGACCAGCTTTCCAATTCCTATTTTTTTTCAAAAAATGGAGACTGTATGCAAAAGATATGCCCCCGGAAGTGCAAAAATGATGTTTTGACTTTGACTAGAAAACAATGAGAAATAATATAAAAACGAGAAAAAAAAGCCTACACCACTAGATCGGGCTTTGAACCAACTTTCTAACGATTTCTTTTTCAAGAATCTAAGTTCGTACACAAAAGTTATGGCAAAAATACCAAAACTACTACAAAAGGGTTTGGAGGAAAAATTTGTGGTTAGACTAGCCACTAGCATTAACCAATAGCATTAACTGCTAGCCGCTAACAACTAGTGGTTTACTGACGGTGGTGCCATTAACATTTAAAAAAATAAAAAATTCTTGGATTGCATGTCGTACCGGGCCATACAACCCAAAAATGAAAAAAATTTGCCTCCTGGAGTCACTATGTCTGATTTCAATGATTTGATAGTCAATTTTTGGGTTTTTGGGTGCTTTGAACATGATGGTGAGGTCTGTTTGGGCTCAAAATGCTCCAAAATTGTAGGTATGCTCTAGATCTGGAAACCCTCATAAACTTCAAATCCTCGCAGATCTCACAAATGGATGCCCTTTTTGATGAAACTGAAGGAAAACTTGACTATTCTAGCAAATCTGGATTCAATGGAATGGTCAAAATTTTACCACGAATCATGGATAGTAATGCATGAGTTGATTTCTACAAAAAAAGTGGACAAGGCAACTACATATTTGGTGCTCTAATACCATGTTAGAATTGACATAACTACTCCCACAACTCCATGAATCAACTGCAATGATAAACCTATCACATTATGAAGAAATAAGAAAGATATGATTTCCCTACAACTCAGATCTAATGAAAACATCAATTTTGAATTGCGTGAACAATTGTTGTGAATATGTTGCCATATAGAATTGATACAATTACAATGAATCGATCCTTATGAAAAGGATGAAAGCTAACCCTAGATTAGGGTTATATTAGAACATGACAAGTGTTTTCATAGGAATGAATGAGACACGTTATAACATTAGAAGCTTTAATCATGCAAAATAAAACTAATTAATTAAAGAAAATAATGAAATAAATGCACTCCTAAGTTTAGCTTAAGGAATAACTCAGAATGACTCTAAATCAACCTAGACCAACTCAAAACAACTTTGAATCAACTCAAAATGACTTTGAACCAACTTGAATTATCTCAAAATCATCCCATGACATCTCACAATGCATCGAATGACATCGAATGACATTCAAAACCCTATTTCCTCTATTAAATTAGATAATACAACATTAGTTATGAAATTCACTTTTTCATCATTCTCAACAAATTAAATAAATACCATTTATTTAATAAAGTCTTGAAAACCCTAATTCTACTATTAATCAAATAATACAACATTATTTGATTAATTCACATTTCATCATTTTTGACCAATTAAATAAATTACATTTATTTAATAAAAGTACTTATCTTATTTCATCTTGATTAGTCAAACAACACTAATTATTTGATTACATCACTAATTCACCTTATTCCTCAAAATTATTTGAATTATTAAATCATAATAATTTAATTATCATACTTCCCTCCAAAATTTAAATAATTAAATCAAACTATTCAAATTAGTCAAACTCAAAATCAAAATTAGAATGGAATTAATTAATTAAATTAACTAATTAATTAAATTAAATAAATAATTAAATCAATTAGTTAATTAATTAAATTAATTAGTTAATTAATTAAATTAATTAGTTAATTAATTAAATTAATTAATATTCCTCACCCGCTTTTTGATTGAGGAAATCATTGATTGCTAACTAAGCAATATATTTTGCTAACAAAGCAATATATTTTGCTAACAAAGCAATCTAATTTTTCTAACTCAACCATCTAATTCCTAACTCATCCCTAAATAATCAATCAATTGTTAACGAAGAAATCATAATCCTAAATAGCCAATCTATTCTTCAATCACCCTAATTGTGCAATCAACTTTGCACAATTTCCTCGTGTAAATCCTCTCAACTCATTTTGACTGTATATCTAGATATTCTCTAATGCGATCTTGACCGTCAATTCAAAATTTCTTTTTCTATATGACAAGCCTTTCTCTTCACAAATATGGATTAGAATGTCAACTTATATTATGCAGCAAAGTGTTGTCACAATCACCATTGATAGAGCTTCAACCCTTTTAGTCAACCAAGCATCAATCATCGAGCTTTTGCACATAAGCAGTGGAGGCTTTGCAGTGATACAAACAACCCAACATCATACAAATACACTCTAGCATGGGATGGTAATCTCTTCTTTTGTTTTTTGAATTGCTTTTGAATATCTGAGGATTTCATTTCATTCAAATAGCATAGATTTTCACATTTCATGAGTAATGGAATAGGATAGATTAAGTCCTTTTGAATTAGATAGTTTTCTAATTTCAATTTGCATTTGATCTTTCTTTCACATTATTTTCCTAATGGATTCCTTACCCCTCACACATTATGGCATGCCCAGTGGGACCTAGGTCCTCCTTACTAACATTTTTTATGAGCTAAGTTGAAGTTATAGGGTTTGGAGAGCTTTCAGAGACACTTCACGGACTTCCCAACAAAAACTCACTTTTGACTAGAAAAAATTATGAGAATTTTCAACAAAATAAGTGCTTTTTCCATGGGAATGGTTTATTTTCTTTAAAATCAGTGCTTTTTCTCTAAAATCATTCTTTTTCTTATTTATGGGTTTGCACCTATATGGAAAATCTAAGCTTTTGCCAAATTTTTGAGCTTTTACAAAAAAAAATATGAGCTTTTGATTTTTCTTTTGAGCATTTTGTCTGGAAGACAAGTGCATGGATCATGTACTATTGTAATGACCTTTTTTGCTAACATATTTGTTTTTTTTTAGGAATTAATGGATTTGTATGCAGGATTGTGAAAGATAGTAACTTATTTTGTGTAGAGAATTTGATCGGTCCAAGATCTTTGGAGAGATCAAATAATTTTTTTTATTAATTTAGGAATCTCCCTTTGGTGCTTTAAAATGAAAAACACAACTTTTACACTTCCAATTTGGTGTTGTTAAAATAAACATTTTCAAATCTTTCTAAAGTAGGAATCTCCATTTGGTGCTCTAAAAATGAACAACACAACTCTCACATTTCAAATTTGGTGTTGTTAAAATAAACATTTTCAAAGCTTTCTAAAAGTAGGAATCTCCACTTGATGCTCTAAAAATGAGCAACACAACTCTCACATTTCAAATTTGGTGTTCTTAAAATAAACAATTCAAAGCTTTCTAAAGTAGGAATTCTCTTTTGGTGCTCATAAAAATAACATAAAACACTTCAATTTTAGGCTCTAAAAAATAAACACATTTCATTTTTTCATAAATAGGAACATTTAAATTTGGTGCATAAAAGGAGCGCAAATGATTTACATTTTTTGACCAGTTAATGACTAGGCTTTATTTTCTTAGAAACACTTCAACTTTGGGGCTTAAAATGAACAAAATGTTTTGTGATTGTTTTCACACTATTTCTATCTTAATTGCTTCATGTCTTGAACACTTCAATTGGTGCAAAGATTAAAAAAAATAACATTTCATTTTTACTCACAAATTGTTGGGGATAACACCGTTTGGCGTGTTTAAAATGAATCAATTTGTAATGAATTGTTTTATGTGCATACATTGATTGGAAAGTTGAATTATTTTTTATTTTCCCTTGCACCATTTTGGAAATATTGGGTGACCAAAGAAAATTTTTGAGCTTCACATTTATTTCAAATTTTACCTTAGAGAGGGGGTCTTCCTATAGAGACACATCCCATGCTAGAGAACTCATAGGCGACCCAAGGAGTACTTTCATTCTAGACCACTATATAAATATTTTGTGAGTGTGAGGAAATTTTATCACTTGTTGGGTGTGGATGTCCTATACCAATGTATTCTTCCTCAATATCCTTGTGATGTGTAAAAAACTAAAAGGGCTAGAAGGTTCTTAATTGAACAAAATGTTGCATGTGTAGGTGCTCAAAAATAATGTCCCCAGAACATGACTAAGAGCTAATTGTTTAAGAAGCCACCCTATTATCAAAAAAAATCTCTAAAAGTGGTGCATCAGAATTTACTTTTGAGAAGTTACTTGCCAAGTTTGACTACAAGCCCATTCCATAAGTCACATGTAAAATCATCTCTTCAGAGCATGAGGAAGACCTACATAAGAGGATGGTTTCTCTCCACTAGGGTTGTAATTGCTTGTTAATTTTAAACTTTCCCAATTACATTCAAAAAAAATTGTGACATCAAATTTTGTGTTTGACTTAAATAAAAAGAACACATCAAAACAAACATTGAACAAGATGGTCAAACCAAAAACCATTTGAGTTAGTGTATACTTGTGAAAGAAGCCTTATGTTTTCACTTCTTGAAGGGATTTATCCTTAAAGGTTTCCAAACATTTTAGTCTTTTTATTTTCAAGTTACATTGATCAAAGTAAACACTTTGGTAACTATGGCTTGTGTGTTTTGATTTCACAACTTAAGCTATAGACATTTAGATCATATAAATTCCATGCTTGTGAGTCAGTCTAGTGCTATTATATCATTTTATATATTCAAAAACACTAAGAGGTTACAAATTTCCATTCCAACTCACAATACTTTTGCTAAAAACTTGGGGGAAAACAAACTAAAGTTTCTTATAAGGTCTTTACTTGAAAAAGACACTTCAAAAATCAGATTGGTCACAAAGTTTATCACCCATTATTCCCATACTACTTATTTGAAAGAAAAATCCAACAAAACATTAGGATCATTCCTCCACTCAAAAAGTCTATGATATCAACAATTACTTGGAACTCACATATAGTTCAAGTATCTTTCCCACAATATATCCTCTAGATTAGGAAGTGGAATATCGACCCTAGTTCTTCAACATTTTGATTTCTGAAAAGTATCGACATTCCAAAATAAAACTCAAACTTTAGGTTTTTGAGTTTCATAACAAACCACCCCAATATTGCCACACCTTATGACCATTTCACAACCCACAAGTCTCGTTCAAAAACTAGGCCTTGTACCACCCATTATTCAACCTAACCTTACACAAATTGAAGGTTATCAAACTGACATCATAATTAGTTTGAGAACCTTTATTTTTGAGAAAAGCTAAACATCTCCCCAATTTCTCAATGCATCAATCATCTTAAATGAAGAGGAAGAAAAGGAAAACATAGCATTTGTAAGACCCATATTACTACCACTTGCTTGGCCATAGGTATTGAGTGACCTTATTATAGGGTATTGAACATCATAAACCACCTCACAACGCCATCACACCTTATGACCATCTCGCAACTGAGAACTCTTTTTCAACAACTGGGCCTTCTAGCACCAATCTTTCAACCAGGTAACACACATATTGAAGGTACCCAAACTGACATCATAAGTAGTTTGAGAACCTTTATATTTGAGAAAAATGAAACACCCCACCAATTTCTCATTGCATCCATCATCTTAGACAAAGAAGAAGAGAAAGTAGACATAGTAGCTGGAAGACCCATATTACCAACACCCATGTGGGAATAAATACCATCTTCATGATATCAAGCAAAATCATAATCCCCAAGAGAAGGTCTACTAGTCATCACTCCAAAAATTAGAAATCTAAGTCCAAAATCCATCCAAAACCACATTTCAACACTCTACCTAAACAAAAACAAGTTGTTAGTCAACTTTTCTAAAAGGACACTAAGGAAACATCTTGATATGTACATGTTCTTTATGAATCAAAACCTAGATCTCTTTTAAAATAATATCTAAGGACATTTTTCCTTCCGTGGTTCACCACACAATCAAAATCCATAGGGGAAGATCTACATCTTGTCATCTTAGACATTGGAACCGTAATTCCAAGTTTGGTAGGAATTTTGCCATCATACTTCACTGCAATCACTACATCTTGCTAAGAAACTTTTATGCACGATCCAAGAGGAACTAAATTTGCTTACCTACCCACATCAACCCTCTTATTTAGGTCAACATTGGATTTGAAAACTTTAGAGGTCTAGCACCATTTTCCCTATCTTGAGATCCAATTTTTTTATCACAACCACAAGATCACAACAAAAAATTAAGATCAAAACCAACAAAAGAAGTGATAGCATCCCACTAGCAAACACCACCAACAATGGAAAAGACTAATGAGGATATAAACCAAGTGACCTTATGATAGGGTATTAAGTATCAAAAAATCCTCAAAACATGCCAATCTATTACCCAAATTACTCTTATCAAGGGTCACAACATCAAATAGGGCAACAACATCAAGGATTTTGAAATCACCATCAAGGAATAAA
Organism: Sequoia sempervirens; assembly: GCA_007258455.2. Taxonomy (NCBI): domain Eukaryota; kingdom Viridiplantae; phylum Streptophyta; class Pinopsida; order Cupressales; family Cupressaceae; genus Sequoia; species Sequoia sempervirens. Next base: position 26,980,583 of record VDFB02075321.1, read on the forward strand.
TCCAAAACGTCAAATTTCCCTAAAGAAAATTGAGAGAGATTTTGAGGAATTTAAATGAAAATGAAATACAACATATCATCAATGCCTTATTCAAGTTTGGTACATTACATATTCACAACAAGAAAAAATTATTCCACAAACACCTCAATATCCACATCAACAACACTTCCAATATTCACAATATAAGAAGTTCCACAACACCAAGGTGTACCTCAAATTCAATATCAAAATGTACTTCAATTGCAGTATCAAGGATTTCAGGAAAATCAAGAGAAAAACAATCAAGGAAAGACATAGAGGTAACCATGCATGAACTAGTACAACAGGAACTTATCAAGATCAACAATAGTCCAATTTATTGTGAACCAAAATTTAAACTGCCTTTGTATAACAAGTACGAACAATGTGAGTTCCACAAAATCAAGGGTCACACAATAAATAGATGTGCTACACTCAAAAATCTCATCCAAGACCTTGTTGATCAAGGAGAAATAGCTATTAACATTCAAGGGACAACTACTAATGACACTAAAGAAATTTTATTAACTTCAAAAGTTGAAAACAACAATCTAGAGCTATCTATTACCGATCACATTGACAATGTCTCTACATCATCTAGTGAGCAAGAAGACATACATTAAGAGTTTATTCCCAATAATGGTAAAATTCAATCACCCAAGTCTATTGATGATCCATTCCAAAATATATTGACATCATCTAGCCTCATGATAGTACATATTGATGATCAAGAGACTTTTAAGCCAACACTTATACCAAATGTAGAAAATATAAGCCAAGAACTATCACCCATATGTCCACATTTTGAGAAAATCCAAGGATCCTTTGCTGGAAATACCTTCTTTGAAATTGATACATATCAAGAATGTGAACCAAAGCATGTCAAAGATAATACCATACAAAGTCAATATCAAGAAACCTTACCATCAAACTATTACAATGACTTGGTAGATATCTTCCATGACATCCATATGCCAAGAACACATACATCTACCCATGAGATGCTTACTCCTAGTGGAAATGTAGATGATCTTCCTCCAAAACAAGAGTCTCATACTATTGATATCATTACCATGGAGCAAGAGTCACCTACTCTTCACATCTGTACACATGATCAAGATATAGAAAAATCTATAGACCTATCAAAAAGTGATCAATAAGAAGAATTTAAATTAGAAACTTCCTCCAGGTAGGTTGAAGACATTGAGCATGAAAATATGGTAGCACAATATCCTAAAATCGACAAAGATAATGGAAAATCATCAAAGAAGCACCAACATATGTTGAAAAGCCATCAAAATTTGATATTTCACAAGATCAAGTTGACAATATCAATAAAAAATTTATCCCACCTATGAAGGATCCTATCAATGAAGAAGCTATCACATTTGAAGATCCACAATAGAGCAAAGAAGGATTAGCATCTTATTCCCAAGGTAAAACATATCCTATTGAAAATATTTTTTTACAATAGATGCATTATCAAGGGAAATGATTAGGCCTACATGAACAAGGTATCTTAGCACCAATGCATATTATTGGAAATCCTCATCATCAAAGTCTTGGTTATTCAACAATTAAGGGATCTAAACATATCAATGATACCTCTCTAATACTATGGGAAAATTTATCTAATGCAAGCATCAACATAGAAAGCACAAAGAATCCTTATAATGAAATTGCCACCAATGCTACAACTATCCATGCCATAAAACATCATCCATCAAATTCCAACAATGCAAAAGAAAGCTTCAAGAGTGACCTACAAGGTATATCAAGATGTTCATCCCAATCAAATCTCCATATCCACCCATCGTTTCTCATCATCCTAAGTTTGGAGAGTAAAAGGTTCTAAATGTCAACCAATCCATCTAAAACTCACATACCTCAACACATTTTTCCATCCAAGATATCCAAATCTCACATTGACCATGTGTTGGCAACAACTCTATCATAAGGACTCTGACAACACTCTATCATGATGTGTGCATCAAGGTAAGGTTAACTCTAGTATCAACAAGGAAGATAAGGATTATCATGAGATACTTTCAAGCACCAGTGTACTATAAAAACAACTCCTCCAAGCAAGATATCATTGGCATGCCATGAAAACAACAACTTTATTAGCACCAACAACATCTACATTAGCACCACCAGGTGGTTCAAACATGAACAAAAAATTATCACCATGATGAAAACATGGGAAACAAGCATCTTGTGTGACATAAAAAATTATTAAAAAATAAATTAAAAAAAATCAAGAAAATAGTCAAGAGAAAAATCACCCTCCAGTGAAAACCACCATTGTGGCACTTTGGACAAGTACCATGATGAAAAACTAGAAAATAGGATTCATGTGTAGAATCGAGCATCTACATGTACCATTTCATGGGGAAGCATCTTAGCTCATACATAATAAAAACCCATCCATTTTTATCCCAATCCAATGTATCTTGATCTTGACAAATGTTTGGTTTACACTTTACACTTGCTTATGGAAAAAAATCTTGACATGGGTCATTATCATTGATCCTATCTTATCCAATATTATCTTAGCCATGAGGTATTTTCCACAAGGGAATACTCTATCTAAACATGTTATCCTATCACAAGATAATCTATCATTGCTAGACATGAGGGGCAAGTCCTTACATCTTGCTTCAGAATAAATATTGATATATATCTTGTAGCTTATGTTGTGATATAGTAATTATTCAAACAACAAGGTGTGCCACATGGTACCATTTAAAAATTCACCAACAACAATATATCTTGCTAATGCACTATTAGGGTAGCCTGCAAAACTATTCATCCCAACAACAAGGTATACCACCAATTCACTATTAGGGTAACATTCAAAAAAATTCATCGCAACAAGAAGGTATACCATTAATGCACTAACAAGGTAACCTTAAAAGATATTGACAATGTGGATTATTCCTTCACTTGAAAAATTATAAGATATCAATAGTTGCTTGAACCCTACAACTAGTTCAAGTAAGCTTTTCCGCAACATATCCTCTATAAAAACACAATGAAACATGAATCCAAGTTGTCAACATGTTAAACCCAAGGCAAGAAGGTAAAAATATAAAAATGAAAAAAAATCAAAAAGCAAGAAAATAGTTCATGACAACAACAAGGTGTATCGCTAACGCACTACCAAGGTAACCTTTAAAGATACCAACAAAATGTATTTTTCTCACTTGAAAATTCTAAGATATCAATAGTTACTTGAACCCTACAGGTAGTTCAAGTAATCTTTTCTGCAACATATCCTCTAGAAAAAAAAATTGGAGTATCAATCCATGTTGTCAACATCTTAAACCCCAAGAAAGAGGGTAAAAATAAAAATAAAATAAAATAAAATTGGAAACAAAGAAACATTATGGGGTTATTCCTTCACTCAAATATTCTAAGATATTAATAGTTTCTTGAACCCTACAACTAGTTCAAGTAATATTTTCCACAACATATCCTCTAGACACAAAAGTGGAATATCAATCCATATTATCGATGTTGTATACCCAAAAATAGTTTATGATTTGAGTCAAACAATCAAACTATGTGGTCTCTACATGTACAATGTAGGTAAGGCTCATTATCCCCCAAGAACCTAGGTTAGTCCCCTTAGATTTCTAACATGCTTTATTTCAACTTAGTCAAAAAACACAAAATCCAAAATTGGTCAAAACATAGAAAATCCAAAAACATTCACAAACTAGAAAAATTCAAAAACAAACAAACCAAGTGAACTACGACCCTCTGTGTGTATAATTTACGGAAGTCTTATCTTTGATGATCCCCTGAGGCCCTAGGATAGTTCCCAAAAAAATACAAAAACAACATCATAAAACTTAGAAAAATCAGAAAGACCCATGTCCGCCATCACAATTTGCAATAAAAAATCATCCATAATAAATAGATCACCAGACTCACCCTTTGACAAAAAAAAAAAATCAAGCATTAACAATGAGAAATTTAAAGAATTTTATAACAAAAAAAACTAAAACAAAGACAAGTATTAGATACATATCTTTTGGACAAGACCCAACAACATCCTGAGATATGTCTTAATGGATCCGTTGCTACAACAGATAGGATGAACATTGGATAAATAGATGCACTTGAAACAAATATGGCAAGTGATATAATATCATTGTTTTATCTTTTTTTTTATCTTAATTTTGTGATTTACATTATTGACTCATTCTGAGGATCTCTTGAGGATGTCCATAAGGATTTAGAGAAGAAGGAATGAGGCAATTGAGGGTCATTTTGATTTGTTAATTGTGGATAGTCTTATTATACTAGCATGGTGAATAATTTCTTTTTTTTATGTTTGGAAGTCATATTTTGAACATTTCGTTTAACAGTGACATGTTAGGTTCTTAATACCTCTTGTGTTACTGGTCCAACATGTTTTTAAAGCTTCTCACCCATACACTCTAACAAGGATTCCATATGTGTAGTATGATCAATAATACTCCTTGTTTATAGAGTCAAAGTCCATGTAATAAATACAAAGTCACCTTGGTCATTAATACCCTGGTGTATCGTATTTATTTTCTATATTAAAAAGGATTGTTCAAACTACAAATTCTCAAAATCAAAGGAAAAGAAACTCATCAACTACTAATTAACATCACATTTCTATCTACCATCAATATTTATTCTAAATTAACATCACATTTCTATCTATCATCAATATTTCCACTAATTAATATCAGATTTCTATCAAATCATCAACATTTCTTCTAAACCTACATAGAAATATCATTAGTACCATTCTACATCCACAATATTAGCAACATACATCATAATGATAATAAACCAATAAAAACATCATGTATGGGGCATTCCCTCATATCAATACCATATAAACATACATCATCATATATCATCATCACATAAGCATAAAATGAGAATGAATCAAAGAAGGTATATATCCTAGATATCATCATAAAAAATGAGAGTACACCATCAGTGTGAGGATATACAAAATCATAATGTCTATATGAGGCCATGATTGGCCAGTGAATATAGGCATACAAAATACATGTCTACAAAATGTCTCTAAACAATGAACAACATAAAGATCAGGTACCAAAGTCAGACCCCAACAGGAGAGACAAAACCCTATAGATCACCAAAATGATCTAGCTATCTCATAGATTGATCATCTCCACCACCAACTGAACCATCACCAACCAAAAAACTAGGCTCTCCAAACCAAGGACGTTGAGCACCCCTAGGAATATCAACCTCATATAAAGTATGATAGTAGGTAGACCTCTTCAAATAATGATCATGTTCTACCTTGAGAGTATCTCTCTCTATGGTCAACAACTATATAAAAGCCTCTGCAACATGTCATTGACCACTCTTGCTATCCTGATCTGCCCTCAAAATATTTATTTGACCCTCTGCATCATGTTGTCTCACTATCTTTACATCTTTGGCAATATTCATTTGAGCTAACAATATGTCTCCATCCCTAGTTGGTGGAGGAGGACCCGAAACTTTCCTATGACCCTACACTTGAGGTGGTTGCTCATCCTAATCACCCTATGTTCCATCACAATGAGCTCTACACTGAGCTCTATCCAACTACTCTATGAGGACTGTAGTATTTTGTCACTCCCCATGATGACCTATAATACATGATCTACCTGAAGCAAGAGTACCCTTGAGAATAGTGATTTTGAAAGGCCTATGACAAGACCACCACTCATCATAGTCATTAGAGGTACTTGGATCTACTAGACCAATTGACCAACCCCAATAAATAAGGGAAAGTGCTATGAACTCAACAATAGCAATAACTATATCTGGCTAGAGACCCCATACACGAACCTCCCATGTCATCCAACCAAAACGAGCCTCATAAGTATCAAGAACTCGACCATTTCTCTCCCCAAACTAATGACATACTTAGTCTAGTAGATAATTCTCTAGAACAATATGAGAACAACCAAGCAACCAATGGGTCTATTGACAATAGACAAGGTGATCTCCATCCTTTGGAAAATCATCACACCCCAAATATGGTCTCCACACAAAGTAGGGAATATCATCAAAAACTCAAAGCCAATACTGAAGATCTCTAGGCAGGTTGTAGTGAAAAAATCCCCCATAATAATATGAGTATGGATCATCAAGATGATGATCATGTATCCCATCTGGCTGAGTAACTACAATATGCTCCCATTCCTAAACATGCAAAAGTGAAACACCTACAGAAATAGATTTCCTGCCCCAATACACGACCTCATGCATATCTATGTACAAGTTGGTGAGAATACATGGACCCCAAGCATATCTCGTACCATTCTCAAGCATATTATCAATTAACACACCCCAACCTATGGGAAACTATCAACCTCAACTATCAAGAACAACAAGTCTTGAAATCATCCAAATAGGACAAGCAAGGTAGGATCTGCACTTGTCAGAAAAATTAGACAACACAATCTCTGACTGATGTACCATCAAGTCTCAAGCACCTAACACACATTACATAGTAGGGATACCATGTTGAATATGATAAGTAACCAACACCCCATGAATAGGAAGATGAAGTATCCTCCATTCATCCTCAAGGGTAACAGTCACCTCTCCTATAGGTAGGTGAAACAAGGATATCTTTGAATGCCACCATTCCACTAGTGTGGTCATCATGGTAGTATGAGTCATAATAGGAGGCATATAAAAGACATGAATTAGTCCCATAGAATCAAGAAAATATCACTCTAACACACCAAAATAGGTAATGGGATCAAACAAATGTTGTAGACGTCTCTCCCTCAGTTGTAGAAATTTGAGGCCAACCTATAATCGTTTTCAAACTATAATGTTAGGGTTTCACTCTAAACAGGTGGAAGACACATTATAACAAAAAACATGATGAAAAATGAACACATGCTAGGGTTCCAAGAAAAAGATAAAGTCAAACATAGCAAAAGGAGTAAAAAAAAAGGGTTTTGAGAAAATGCTTAGAAAACATAAAAAAAAGTGAGCTTCTTAGGAAAAGGCAAGTAAATATGGCAAAGGTGAGATTTTAGGACCTCAAACAATTAAAGGAAAGCTTTCAGAAAAAACTGAGCTTTTAAAGCAAATGCTCAGAAACTAAGGTGAAGATCCTAAGCAAAGGTGCAGAAAATAAGAAAAGGCATGAAAATTGAGGAAAGGTGTGGAAAATAAGAAACTTCGCTTTCGACCTAGAATAACTTTATACAAAAAAAACAAGAATGAAACAAGATGAAAGTGAAAAAGTGAGAAGGTACATACCAGGCCACAAATTTTGAAGGTCATCCAACCTCTTAAACGAGCTCAACACGATGTAGGGCTCTATCAAAATGTAACATTGCTCCTTGAGAACCGACAAAACAAGATATAACTAGAGACAAGAATTAAATATAGAGTCAAAACAAAAATGAGCTATCTACAAGAAAAATTTCCTATATAAGCCTCAAGAAAACTCTAATTTCTACTTAGGGAAACTTCCTACTTTCAAAATAGAAGCTTAGAGAAACACCAAAACAAGAAATGAAGGACCTATACACCTAATTCTACAACCTAAACACATCAATATGAAAATAGATTAGAGTTGTGAGCCTGACCTCAAAAATTGAAATTTTTGGTCAACATCTCGAGGGGGCAGGATAGAGTCTTGCCAATCATTCCATGAAACACTAGGGCACAATGGGGCATAATTTTTATTTTTTTTAAACTTGATCTTAAAAACAAAATCTTTGAAACAAAGAAACTAGTACTTTGTATGAAAGAGAGGGAAAATGTAGACATGTAAAATTGACTTAACACTTATCACAAATTTTGAATCAACTCAAAATGAATCTGAATCAACTTGAAACAACTCTAAATGACTCTGAATCAACACAGAACAAATCTAAATCAACTTGGAACAACTCAAAATGAATTTGAATCAATGCATAACAACTCAGAACTTTGAATCAACGTGGAACAACTTAGAATGACTCTAAATCAACTCAAAATGACTCTGAATCAACTTGGAATGACTCTAAGTCAACTCATAACAACTCAGAATGACTCTAATCAAACCAGACCAACTCAGAATGACTCTGAATCAACTCAGAATGACTTTGAATCAACTCAAATCATCTCAAAATCATCCCACAACTTATCACAATGCATCAAATGACATCGAATGACATTCAAAACCCTATTTCCTCAATTAAATTAAATAATACAAAATTATTTAATTAATTCACTTTTTCATCATTCTCGACAAATTAAATAAATAATGTTTATTTAATAAAGTCTTCAAAACCCTAATTGTATTATTAATCGATTAATACAACGTTATTTGATTAATTCAGATTTCATCATTTTTTACCATTTAAATGAATTACATTTATTTAATAAAAGTCCTACTATTATCTTATTTCATCCTGATTAGTCAAACAACACTAATTATTTGATTATGTCAGTAATTCACATTATTCATCAAAATTAATTGAATTTTTAAATCATAATTATTTAATAATCAAAATTCCTCCAAATTTTGAATAATTAAATCAAACTATTCAAATTAGCAAAAATAAAAATGAAATTAATTAATTAAATTAAATTCATTAATATTCCTCACCCACTTTTTGATGGAGAAAATCATGGATTGCTAAATAGGTAATCTATTTTGCTAACAAAGCAATCCAATTTTGCTAACTCAACCATCTAATTCCTAACTCAACCTTGACTAATCAATCAATTGCTAACTAAGCAATTAGAATCCTAACTATCCAATCTATTCTTCAATAACCCTAATTTTGTAATCAGCTTTGCACAATTTCCTCATGTCTAAATCCTCTCAACTCATTTTGACCATTGATTTGGATATTCTCCAATGTGATCTTGACTATCGATTCAAAATTGTTTTTCCTATATAGCAATCCTTTCTCTTCACAAATACAGATCAGAATTTCAACTTACCTTATGAAACAAAGTGTTTTTGAAATCACCATTGATAGAGCTTCAACCTTTTCATTCAACAAAGCATCAATCATCAAGCTTTTGTACGTAAGCAATGGAGGCTTTATAGTGATATGGACAACACAACATCATGCAAATACACTCCAACATGGGATGGTAATCTCTTATTTTGTTTTGTTGAATTGGTTTTGAACATCTTAGGATCTTAGGTTTTAATTAGATATATTTTTTAATTTCAATCTTTGATTTAATCTTACTTTCGTATCATTTTCTAGATGGATTCCTTCCCCCTCACACAAAATTAATACTTCTAGTGGTCATCTACATATAATAAATCTTGGGACTATGTGAGCACATAAATGAATATTTTGGCATGTGATAATGTATTATTGGGACAATGTGTAATGGGTGAGATTTTACTTGGATTAGAATGAGATATTAGTCTCTAGTTATAATTATTTGTAGTCTTCAAAACTGTAGTTTCCATTTTTTGGCATTATTATGTGGTGCAAGTGAGATGAAATGTTGGATGAATAGGGTGATAAATTCATTTCAATTCAGTCAACATATGCTCACCCATGTGTAAGGTTGTGCATAATGTAGGGATGTGTGCTAAAGAAGATAGTGATGATAATATTCAAGTTCTCAAATTGAACTCCTAATATAGAGAACATTCATAATATTAGATGGTGTATCTCTAATTTATTCATGTACTTCCATAAAGTTTCATGTAACTATTGAAGCTAATGCTTCCATATTTGTTTGTGATGATTTAAATCCAAATTTTATTGATACATAATGAATCATGGTAGTATGGGTATGTGGAGGATCGTCATGGAAAAAATAGAACCTTAAGTGGCAAAAAATTCAGAAAAATCAAAGTTAGGCAACTTGATGTAAAATTTTGAATAAGTTATATATATTACTTCAAAAATATGTAAGAATCGAATCTGTAGCAAATTGAATGTAGTTTCTAAACTACTAGGTTTATTTAAAAAATAAATCTATTTGGTGAAATTTTGAAATTTCAATGTAGTAGTACTTAAATTTCAGGGAAAAATTAAGAAGTGGGTGTCTTTCTGAACACCCTAAGTGTACAATAAAATGATAATTTTTTTATAATATTTTAGATATAAGATATAACTAGAGGACTCATTTCCTAATGCGATGCATATTTTTCTATAATTTTTTTCCAAGTAAATAATTAATCATGAATTTTTTACTACAACTTTTAAAAAATATAAAAACTCATATGTTTGACCACCTTAACTTGGTCAAAACTTAAATAAATTCATTTTTTTTTTTAATCTTATAGTATGTGAAGCATAGAATGTGACACATGTTTCGGATTCAAAAAATGTGATACTGTTTGAAAGCTATAGATGTTTTTCAATCAACCTATCAATCAAGACTTAGTCATAATTCAAATAGAAAATGAATAATAATTACTTATTAAATTCAAAGTAAATCATAATTTATATTAGTGGAAAGTTGAGAACATCCTTTAAAACCCCTTTTCGTTTCATCAATTTTGGTTAAAAAGAAGTCACCAGCCACATACCCTACATATACCCATCATATTGCCACTTTTTGGCCCATCAAGACTCTACACCTACCCGTATGTAAGAACCCAAGGGAATTTTTAAGAATGTGATTGTGTATTATTGATCCAATGCACAAAGTGTCATGTTACACTTGGATCGAAAAGAGACCCAGATCTTGAAATATAATGGGTTATAATTTTTAGATCTAATATGCAATATAGGACTCTCTTATTCATGTGTTATACTAAGATACCTACCAAATAATTTCCATTTAATGTAGAATGAGTAATTTAAAAATAGTAATTGGAATAACATAGGATTCTAGTGTTAGAGTAATCATGCATTATCTAATAATTAATTAATCTTTAATTGATTATTAGTCTACTTTATTCTCATGCACTCAATCTAAAATTATGAGTGTTTAATGCTTTTATTAATTGAGTTAATATTAGATCATTATGTCTCATCTCTTGTGATGTTGACAATTGTCATGATATGATCGCTTCGATATTATCTAGAGTTTTCATATCTTCTTGAAAGTCTCTTTTGTAGATTTTTCTTGTTGAACAATATTGTACATATTGTTTTGTAGATATCTTGTGTGGACGGTGTCTTTGTTTGTTGCTCTGACATCACTTTGTGCCTTCTTGTACTCGTACTATGATATAAAGTTTCATGGGGGTTAATGTTTTCCTTTGTTTCTCCTTCTTACCTTTCTCATGCATATGTGACTTTTGTTTTCATGTCCTTTATATTTTCTTGTACTTTCATGTATGTACATTCATATGTTCTTGGTTCTTTAACATGCACTACATACAGACATTTATTTTTCATGTACCTATCATACCTTTCCCTTGTTAGCATTATGGGGAGGTTTCTACTAATGGTGCTAATGATTCCTTGGTTTCACATTGGAATGAGCTATGTATATAGTATTTGTTCCTATGTACTAAGTGGATTTAGTGGTTGGTTACCCATGAATTTTGGTGAGATGGAGCACTTACCATATGGACAATCTTGCATTCCTATTTTTGGAGGCAACCTTCCATTTTCACTTGATTAGCTCTTTAGACTATTGGTACTTGTGCCATCTATATCTTTCAGTTCTTGATGTTTTCCTTGGTTTTCCATCAGATTCAAGTAGTGTCATTAGGGGAACTCATACAAGTTCTTGTCTTCTTGATCTTGATCATCATATGTTTTAGTGGAGGTTCTTCTTTCAGTCGTTTAGTAGTCATCAACAATGTTCCCAACTTCTTCATGCTTCAATGGTGTTCTTTTGTTCATCCTTTGTTCCTACCATTTGGGAAAACATTGTTTTGTTTGGAGGCTTCTTTATTCCTCCACTTAGCTTTCATCTCTTTTTAGAGTGGAATTTTTCCCACAAGCTTTTCTCTATTTCTATATATTATAGATATCTTATGTTTGTACATGTGTACCTTATTTGTCCATGTTTTTTAGGACCCATCATTCATTCCTTTTAGGGTTTTTAGCTACTCCCTTAGTTCATCTTAAGGCAGGTGTTAGAGTAATCATGCATTAGCTAATAATTATTTAATGTTTAATTGACTATTAGTCTAATTTATTCTTGTGCACTTAAGCTAAACTTAGGAGTGTTTAATGCATTCATTAATTTAGTTAATACTAGATCATTATGTCTCATATGATTTGATGTTGACACTTGTCATTATCTAGTCCCTTTCTCATTTAGGGCTTTGCTCTTATAAGAATTCAACCTTTATTGTAAATATCTCTCAGATATTATCTACAACTTTCATATCTTCTTGAAAGTATCTTCTATAGCTTTTTCTTGTTGAAGAATATTGCACATATTGTTTTGCAGATCTCTTGCATGGAAGGTGTCTTTGTTTTTTGTTTGATCTTGTGGCTCATGGTTTTTTTCTTGTTTCACAATTCTAACAGCTAGAGGATGATAAATAATGTCGTATAATGTTTTCACACAAATAAATTTGTGGAAGGATTGACCTTATATATGATTGTTAAATTATGTAGACATTAAAGTTCAACATGTTGCTAATCATCACCATCCTTACAATAAATAAAATTTATATGTCCTTAGATATTGGCACAAAATATTTTTTTTCCACACAACTTAATTGGGTCATATTTAATAAATTAATTTCTAAGTTACATTGAATGCACAATGAATCTAAATATTTCGAAAAAGGATTAAATGCTAGGAAATAATGTTTTGAAGGTTTAGGACTATTATGTGGTGCCACATAATAATACCACTATCTACAAATTTGATGTGTTTAAATATTTTTAAATAATAAATTTCCTATGTAGTATGACTAAAATTCTACAATAGGAATATATGAGTGACGCTTTGTTTAAAAGCCTACAAAAGAAATCAAACTTGAAAGAAAATATATTTTAGGTGATGAAAGATTACCTTTATACCCTATATGCTCTTGGAGTATTCTTTACATAAATTTTACTTGCATATACCTTAACAATGTTCACATACCTTATTATGATTCTATATTTTTTCCTCACTTTGAATTATTTGCATCCTTCATATACAGGAAATTGAATTCAAGGTATTTATGCTAGTGACACATGCCTTCTATGGTTTGTGTTTCATAATAGTAAGATCATAGCCATTCCCATCTTGAGTAGAGATTCACTATTCTTATCTATTTTTTCCAAATTAATTTAGTGTGAATAAAAAGGTATTTAAACAAAAAACTTTGTTATTCAATGAACAACATACAAGCTTATAAAGGAAAATTGTAATTTTTCCAAATGCATAACCATTGAAACTCATGTAACCAATATAGATATGAAATGTAATATGAATCACTAAACTATCCTATACTAACATTCACCCCCTCATTACATTATTCTTGAAAATGTACCCATGATGCCTCAAATTTTATCATGTCAAGGGACATACTTTAAGGATTACACAAGAAAAATTGTTGATTACATAAATACACATGTTCATGAGAAGACTGTTGATCATCAAATCTTGCACCTCTCCAACAACCTTATGGTATATTCAATGAGTAGAGGACCAATTTGTGCAGGTCACTAAATAAACTTTGGGATATTTATAGAAAGTTGACTCTTGTTTCTTTTGGTAGGAAAGGTACAAGGAAAAAAAGATAAAATATGAAAATTGGTGATGTGCCAAAGCTTCTTACAATATTTTAAACCTTAACATATTTCCTATGAATGATTTAATAGATACAAAATGCCACAAACACTTCATTGTTGAGAAGAGAATGAGCAAAAAAGGCTAAGTAAAAGCACAGTGTAGTCTTTCAAATATCCCTATGGGAAGCACCCATTATGGTCTGATCAAACATAAGAAAAATCTATAAGTTAACAAAAATATCTAGAAATTGTAGAAACCCTCTCTACTTTAATGGCATAATATGAAAATAATAACTTTTATAGAAAATGAAAAAGTTCAACAAACATAATCTAATTTTTGAAGACTATCAAAATAAGCTTAAAACAATGTTTTAACATGAAAGAGAAGGAAATTGAAAAAAGCCATAACATGTAGAGTTTCACAGATTTATTCTAAAGAGATCAAACTTCAATATCAAATGAGCTGAAAAGTAAAGGTCAGATGCCAATTCAATGATAGTTTGAGTTAAAATATAACATGCTAAAGAATAGTAGTATTCTATAAAAATTTCTACTTCTAAAAAAGTAAAAAATCCCTAACTAGATCTATCTACTTTGGAAAGGTATTCAAAGCAAATTTTTTTTGAAAATATTTTTCAAGAAAAACTAAAACCTATTTTTTTTGTCACTACCCCTATTTATAGCCTAAAAGAAGAGAATTCCACCACCAATCATTCCAAAAATGAAAACTCCCATATACCTACACCTAATAGTGAACAATCTAATCATAGATATTGATTAGATCGCAACAATCCCCAATCATTAATTCCCAACTACTTCATTAAAGTCCTTAGATATTGGCAAAGATTGCAATCAAAAAATAATTATATTTTTGAAAATAGACTATCAAATTTGATCGATCGATCATATAGATTGATGGCAATGACTTGAAGGTTCCATCTCAAAACAAAGAAATACCTAGCATGCTCTAAAAAACTCCATCCAAAGAGGTCATGCCATAAAAACATAACCTGCCTGAAGCAAAGAGATGACATGTCAAGTAGGCGGGGAATCTTAGATTCATGAAAATGGCTTTAGAGAAAATTCTCACCAAGATGACATGTGGCGTATTGTACACCTTTTAAGACTTATTTTTACTTTAAACATAGATCCATCCGAAAGCTAAAAAATGTAAGAGCTAAAAACTAATAAGATTAAGGGTAAAATTTTCTTTACAATTCTGGCAACTCACAGGGGTTCTTCGCTTATGAAGGCACAAACCTAGAGCTTTTGAAACTGTTGGAGTTTGAGGAAGGAAGAATGCTATACCTCCTAATCTAAATTATTGGGCCAAATGAGAGTGCAAAGAATCTTGTATGCTTTATCCAACTCAAATATTTCTTTAAAAGAAACACCCCCCACCTTGATGAAATAATCTCATTTTTGTAATAGAGCCAAAAAAGAGGAAGGATCTCCTTCTCAGTTTCATCAATGGTCAGCATCAAGCTTAAAATTAGGAGTATTGTGGAAGCTTGGGCCTTTTGTTTGATTTTTTCCATGATCTTCTCAATTGACAAGTATGTGTAGGATCATGATGGGCCAAAAAGTGGCAATGGGAAAAAAATTACATTTTTCGTTGACCCAAAAATGCAAAAATGCTGAGTTGACTTTTTTCTGGCTTAGGTGTCAGTAAATTTCTCCAAAGCAATTCCCAAACCAAGATTTCCATATTAGATATCTGATTTGAGGCACATAAATATATATTTATTTTGGGTTGTTAAAATCATTTTGCGTTTGGACAAAGGCCACGCGTGCATAGTAAGGAGGATTTTCACATATTAGATATTTGATTTAGTCGATATACAATTTGAAAGGTGAGTTTTTGGAAGAAATAATTTTCTTTAATTGAATTTTGAATTAGATTTGTATAATTTTTGTTAGTTTTTTATGGATTTTTTTTTCAAAATAGGGTTGTTAATTGATTTTTATGAAAAACTTGAGTTTCGAATGGATTTTGATTAAAAGATAGTGTTGTTTATGTATTTTTATTAAAAAATAAAGAATCTTATAGATTTTTGTTAAAAAGTAGGGTGTTTTTTGGATTTTTTTTTAAAACTATGGTATTTTTACAATATTTTCATTTATATTGTCTAGTTTCAATTAAATTAATTAGTTTTTAACTTTAATCAGGCATTATGGCTACTGAGAATGAAAATGCACAAATTCCAAATGATCCACTAGCTGAGAATGAAAATGCAAAAATCCCAAATACTCCACCACCTCCATAGCCATCAATTGAAGACTTAATTGGTGAAAAATTACAGTAATTGAGGGGAATTTATGATGTTTATATGAGAAACCCTCGATTATCTGAGATGTCAAACATATTGAAGGAAATAATTAAAAAATATAGAAACCCTCTCCACCTAACAAAATGCATTTCATTCATGGCGAGAAGACATGCGTCAATATTACGTATGTGGATTGTCTTATGACGATGTCAAAGATCCCAGAATAACCAAATCCCAAATAGCCTCTTTATTTGTAAACCCCCACACTAGTTTTCTAGTTAATTCTAATAAACCAAAACTTTCTATAAAATGGTGCACACATAAGGACATTGCAAATAAATTTTGGGATCATTGGTGTATGGTTTTTGATAAACCATTGAACAAAAATTGCGATATACCATTTTGCTTTATTAAAAAAAACTATGCTAAGTTTGTGTTAGGGCATCATGTCAATTACTTTGACATTAAACCCTTCCAGGGCATCAGTGGAGGTATGCCCTAAGATAGACTAGGGGCAATTAGAGTAGTCCCATGTCCATATGTTCCCCCTCCTCCCCCTCCTTCGCCACCTCCAGTATACCATCTAGATATTATACAATATGTAGCCACACAAATTATCTAGGCTATTCACTCTTTGAGTGGTATTTTAGTTTTGCATGCTTCTACAATAGCTCGACCACATTCTAGTGATTTTGGTGATGGCTCGAATGTTGTTGCATCATCCTCATCAGGTCCACATATTTGTGTGCCACATCCTTGCTCTATGTCCCACAAAATATGTTGGGGTACTCTTGTATAGCTCGTTGAGCATCCCTTGGACACTTCTAATTATGACCTACATGATGTGGACATTATAGATTAGATGCATGGGAATAGAGCACACCCTACAGAGTTCTCAATTGCTAGATAGGGGGATGTTGGAATAGTGACACAGGTAAGATTTAAGTTGTAAATTCATAACTTGGATTTGTTTTTAAATGAATATTATTAAGAGATAGTATAAAGTACTAATAATTATTTACATGGTTTATTTAACAGTTGATGTCTGAGGAGGAGCTCACATAGGTGACTGATAGAACCCTTAGGGCCATTTTAGTTTGCCTCAACACACACACAGTATATATTTTTGCACTCACTTGTTTACATTTTTTTACTATATATTTTCTTGTCATTTGAATTGTCATTAATGAAATTATATAATAACTTATATGTTTATCTTATTTTCCTCTTGTAGGAAATACCTAGTGCGAGTGAGGTGCAACCTTGTCTAGATTATATAGGTGCAATGTTAGATAAGGGGAATTCAATTCAACACAAATTCAATTGAATTAAGATTTTTAAGATCTTATATTGATTATACATACATCAACATAGATTGGTAGTTTCATATGTACTTGTCATTTTTATGTACAGGTAGTTATGAGCTATACGTTGTTGTTGACAATTACCACCATGCCTAAAGGAGTAGGTATTGGAACACCTCAAGGAGGAGGTGTCGAAACACCTAAAGGAGATAAAGAAAAAGATTAGCCTAAAGAGGTATGTGTTTATTTTATTTTGCGTTTTGTATTTATATATTCCTATTACCAACAACTGTATGCTAACTTGGATAAATTTAATGTTTTTGTTCACATATATAGATTGGAATTGCAAAAGTTGGTTTGGTCGGTTCTTTTAGAGGGGCATATTCTAGGACTCCTGACCATTTGAAGAGACAAATATTTAAGGTAATCAAGATTTCAATTTTAGAGTTCAATTATAATTCAATGTATATTTATTTTCATGTTAATTATTCAATTTTAAATCATATAGTATAACTAATCTCAATTGTGGTATGAATTTTTCTTGTGCAGCTACCTTCAAAACCAATGAGTGCTTCAAAGAGGCTCCATTTTGATGATCCACTAGTAGTTTAGGATGAGATAGAAATTTTAGCATGTCTTTAATTTTGAATAGACATCGAGATGGCGTATGCCACATTTTGTAAAACTTTGTTTGAGTTGGCCTTGATGCCATTTTTGTATATGGAGATACACTCAAGATTATTGGATAATTTGATATATATAATTTGACAATTGAAATTTAATTTCTTCCTCATATGCATGATTAAACTCTTTGAAAAATTAATCAAGTGAGAAATGGGTAAATATCAATGTACAATAGAACAAAAAAGAATCATTGTATTATGTATTTTATATTCATATTGTTGATTGTATTGCATTTTACATCTTTCAAAATCAAATAATTACTTCACATTTCATAACTAATAACTAGATGCTAATAGATGAAAAAACTTTAATTGCAATATAGTTTTTACAAAGTCAACCTAAGCAGTTATCCAATTACTTCACATTACATAACTAATAACTAGGATCAAATGTCAATTGCATTTTCTTGTCATGGAATTTTATGAGACCGCATTTTTTTAGACATTTTTTCAAATAGTTCGTTGCCTTGTCTATTCTACCACATTTTTCATACATGTGTACCAAAGCTTTTTATCAAATAGTTCATTATCTTGTTGTTATTGCTAAGAACCTAAAATAAGTTATTTCAAACAAGCTATGGATTGATGTAGAGTGGGGGTGAAAACATATGTGAAAACTAACCTTGAATCCTTTGGACCAAATTTGAGAACCAATAACATACCCATGTCCTAGGCTAGTGAATTAGCCCTCTTTCACAAAGTGAGTGCCCTTTAAACACTTGATCTTCACAAGAACACCCCAAACAATCTTGAGTTGTTCCATAAATGATGCAGACCTAGGGTGGATATAAACATAAAATGAAAAATGCAAGATGATAAACCCAATATCCAAACAGAATTCAAAAAAACTTCACAATTCCCTTGTCTGGTACATTCTTTCTACCAGTAGTGCCAAATAGCTACAAGGGAATTTTCACCCAACTTTCCCAAAATAATTATCAATTAAATTATTAATTTAGACACCCATTAAGGGCTTACACAACATAATTCAAGATAAAATATAACTTCTTTGGACTACTTTAGACTTCCAATACACTCGCCATTGGAAAATCAAGGAAAAGAGGTCAATTTAACAAAGGAAGTACCCTTCAAACTTATCCAATAACCTTGAAACCTTGGGGAAAAAACTTAAATGGCACGAAACCACAAAATCCACCACTATTTTGTACCTTTATGGTAATAAACACTCTCAACTAAAAAAAACCTCATTTTCTAATGCAAAAACAAGGGTTTTGTCAAAATCTTCATTCCCACGGCTGAATAAACAAATAAATGGTCCAAAAACATTTAATAGGGTCTTCCTTGACATTTTAAATTCTTTAAAACTAAACTTCCTCAACATTTCATTGAGAAACACTTCAAACCATCACTTTTCAAGGGAAAATTTGCATTTCCAGCCCTAGGACATCACACAATCACCAAATGAATGCTTTATCCTAATATAAAATGAATTGATAAATATATAATAATAATTTTTTCACCAATACACTGAGTTATGGGAGAAAATAGTGGGTGGATTGGTCAAAAACTCATTATTTTGCTTTCAAACCCTTCATAAAAGGAAAAATAGGGTATACACTGTATTTTTTTGAATTTCTCTTACAAAATAGAAGATTAAAAGTCCAAACCAAGTTCAGATAAAATAAAATTCATTAAAGTTCAACCTATAAATATTTCAAAGTATGATTGGGTCTGTACAGTTTGTACAACAACAAACAATTTTGAAAAATAGTGAAAAAACTCAGAAAATGCACCCAAAAAAATGTCATATTCTTATTGTGTGAGTTTCATTTAGCAACTCGTATGACCAAACGGATTGTTCCAACATGTCCAAATAGGTATATTTACACTAGGTATGGTCCTCTTTTGCACCCAAATACGTCGAATCACTTTGACCTACTTTGGACAAACGATTTCCCTTAAGAGTCCAAAGTGTTAAAAGGTAACAATATTTGAAGGGCTATTTCTCAGAAACTGTGACATTTACAGACTCTTCGTTGGAGGAAATTGGATCATGTTTAGCCCATCTAAAATAACCTCTCTTTTTTTTGCTATCTTGGATGGATTTTCCTATGGCACCTGGCAAGTTTTCAGTTGAGGGAAAAGTTGTCAGATGCAAGCCGTGTATAGTTGTAAAATGGTGCAACTTTTATTCAACAACTCGTACGACCAAAAAAATTGTTCCAACATGTTTGGATGGATACGTTTATACTAGTGGTGGTCCTCTTTTCCACCCAAATACACAAAATCACTCTAAGCTACATTGGATCGACGATTTCCCTTAAGAGTCAAAAGTGCTAAAAGGTAGCAATCTTTGAAAGGCTATTTCTTGGAAACCATGATATTTATAGACTCTTTGTTTGAGGCAATGGGATCATGTTTTTACCATATACAATAACCTCTCTCAGATTTTGATATCTCAGAGGTGTTTTCCCATGTTGGAAAGTTTTTAGTTGAGGGAAAAGTTATCAGATGCAAGCAGTGTAAAGTTGCAAAGTGGTGCAAATTTCATTAAACAACTCGTATGACCAAACAGAATGTTCCAACACATTTGGATGGGTGCATTTATGCTAGGTATGGTCCTCTTTTGCACCCAAATATGTTGAATCACTCCAAGCTACATTGGACCAACAATTTCCCTTAAAAGTCCAAAGTGTTAAAAGGCAACAATCTTTGAAGGGATATTTCTCAAAAACCGTGATGTTTACAGACTTGCTGTTTGAGGATATAGGATTTTTTTTGGGCCATCTACAATAACCTCTCTTGGTTTTTTCTATCTTGGACGTGATTTCCTATGGTGATAAGTTTTTAGTTGAGGGAAAAGTTGTCAGATATAAGCAATGTAAAGTTGCAAAGTGGTGTAACTTTCATTCAACAACTCGTACGACCAAATAGACTATTCCAAAACATTCAGATGGGTACATTTATGTTAGGGATGGTTCTCTTTTGCACCCAAATATGTCGAATCACTCTGAGCTACATTGGACCAATGATTTCCCTTAAGGTCAAAAGTGCTAAAAGGCAACAATCTTTGAAGGGCTATTTCTTAGAAAATGTCATGTTTACAGACTCTTTGTTAAAGGCTATTGGATTTTATTTTTTCAATCTACAATAACCTCTCTCAATTTTTTCTATCGCAGAGGCATTTTCCCGTGGTGGCAAGTTTTCAATTGAGGGAAAAGTTTTTAGATGCAAGTGGTGTAAAGTTGCAAAGTGGTGCAACTTTCATTCAACAATTCGTACGACCAAACAGATTATTCCAACACATCTAGATGGGTACATTTATGCTAGGGATGGTCCTCTTCTGCACCCAAATACACCGAATCACTTTGAGCTACAATAGACCAACACTTTCCCTTAAGAGTCCAAAGTTCTAAAAGACACCAATCTTTGAAGGGCTGTTTCTTAGAAATCGTGATGTTTAGAAACTCTCTGTTTGAAGCTATGGGATTTTTTTGGTCCATCTACAATAACTGCTCTTAGTTTTCACTATCTCAGAGGCATTTTCCTATGGTGGAAAGTTTTTAGTTGAGGGAAAAGTTGTTAGATACAAGCAGTGTAAAGTTTCTAAGTGGTGCAACCTTCATTCAATAACTCATACGACCAAAAAAATTGTTCCAACACATCTAGATGGGTATTTTTACACTAGGGATGGTCATCTTTTACACCCAAATACACTGAATCACTCTGAGCTACATTGGACCAATGATTTCCCTTAAGAGTCCAAAGTACTTAAAGGCAATAACATCTATTATATGATCTATAGTTGGATGGTATGGCCATATTAGATTTTATTAGGACTGTATAAGGTGACTATATGGGTTTAGAGAGCTGGAAAGGTCTCTACTTGAGTTGGTGAGTTGCCATGCATGGCAAGAATGAGTGAAATCGGGTGAAAAATAGTGGTTACAACTTGCTAATGTCAATGAAACATGGGGGCAGCAAGATTTAAGGTTGGATCAATATTTTGTAGGTCCTAATAGACATGTTTGATGATTTAATAGGGTGTGGAAAGGTTGGAAACTTTCATTTACTTAAAAACCTCATAAAAGTTGTTAAAAATGAAGTTGCACCCAAGTTGGATTTGAAGAGAAAAAGTGGCAAGCCATTGTAATTTATTATATATAAATAAGAGATATTACAAAACCTGCTTCAAACGAGCATACCGACAAGAAAGAACCAGGAAGAAAACCATCGGTTGTAGCTCGATTAAGTACAAAAATGTAGTACAAAATTGCCCCAATAATAGTAATTAAGCATACACCTATATGACTAATTCAACCTATGAGTTTCCAAAATACAAACCCCTTTACATTCTAAACATACCCTTTATACAATGCTAGACATTTGACCTAAATTTCAAAAAGAATCATTGGATATAGATTATTCCCATACATAGTTATGACCCTTTTACATTGTTCACATTTGAAAATTCAAATTCTACAAAATTTTCCTATTGGAGGAATTCAGGGCACAGTCTTCCACAAGAGTAGTATGTTCACATTCTGCACTAACAAGCACCTATACAAACCATAAAGGTAGCTTAGAATAACCAATATATATTATTCTAAATGGCACAAAATATGATGAGATGGTATTGCAAACTATAAAAATATGCTTAAAATAACCAATCTATATTGTTGTAATTTTTTGCATACCTCTCTAAAATGATCAGAGCTGGCTATTGTTACAATAGGTCCATGATCAATCATGCTAGGAATATCAAAAAAATTGGAAAATGAGAAATCTATATTGTCACAATAGAAAATATGCTTAGACTAACAAATCTATATTAATCTAAATAACGTGAATGATGATGAATTGGTGATGCAAACTATAAAATATGCTTAGAATAACCAATCTATATTATTCTAAATGACACAAAATATGATGAGATTGTAATGAAAACTATAAAAGATGCTTAGAATAACCAATCTATATTGTTGTAATATGTCACATACATCTCTAAAAGGTTCAGAGTTGGCTAGTGTTGCAATAGGTCCATGATCAATTGTGCCAGGAATATCACAAAAATGGGAAAATGAGAAATATATATTGTCAGAATAGAAAAGATGTTTAGACTAACAAATCTATATTAATCTAAATAACCTAAATGATGATGGATTGTTGATGCAAACAATAAAATATGCTTAGAATAACCAATATATATTATTCTAAATGTCACAACATATGATGAGATGGTAATGAAAACTATAAAAGACACTTAGAATAACCAATATATTTTTTTTTAAATGTCGCATACCTCTCTAAAAGGATCATAGCTAGCTATTGTTGTAGTAGGTCCATGATCAATCGTGCTAGGAATATCACAAAAATGGGAAAATGAGAAATATTTATTGTCACAAGAGAAAATATTCTTAGAACAAAAATTCTATATTAATCTAAACAACCTAAATTATGATGAATTTACCTATGCAATTATCTGACCAAATGAGATGTCAGCCTAGTGCTATATCATGCGCCTGCAAGAACTCAAAAAAATTCTTGAAACAATGTTGGCCATACTCAAATGAGTGAGATCTATCATCACTCATATAAAAATGATACTCTACGATTATCTTTTGATCCTCCTTTGTACTATCCAGTGCATGTCTAAATGTTATGTGGAAAAAAAATAACAATCTAAATGAAATTGTAATAATTAGATTGTACCTCATTTTGTGGTTGCAATGTGTAGTTTTCTGCAAAATCAACCACTAATATAATAGC
This sequence comes from Sequoia sempervirens, assembly GCA_007258455.2. NCBI lineage: Eukaryota > Viridiplantae > Streptophyta > Pinopsida > Cupressales > Cupressaceae > Sequoia > Sequoia sempervirens. The sequence goes on from VDFB02075321.1 coordinate 27,004,225, forward strand.
GTCAATTGGAAAAGATTCCTTGCACAACCTAAAATTTTTATCCAACCAATGATACCTATGACTATTCCTTGCATACTTGTAGAAAATATTTCCCTTAAAATATGAAATAAAATCAGTAACACTAGATTCTTTTGTAACCAACTCACATCTAGAACCTTCACCTCCACTCTACAAAGTATATTTGACTATCTCATATCTCTTTTTGTCAACAAGATTCTTTCCAAATGCATGTTTAGAACTCTCATGAAAACATTGAAAAAACTTTGACAAGCCACCACATTGTGAGGACTTCACATTTAAACAATCATTTCTACAGAAAAATCAACCAACATCTCTAGAACATAAATTTAGACCTAGCAATTCCCTTGATGATTTTGGAAGATGCATTGCACCACACTCTTGCAATGTTTCATTAGTATGCAAATTAGAACAGATATGGCATAATAGCTCATGGTACATTGAAAACTCCACACAGTATTTGCAACAAGAAGTATTGCGAATGTTAAGAGGCACACAATAAAATGGCTTCAAACCTTCAAAATTCATTTGCAATATTTCCATATTTGGATGTGTTTCAATAAAAAATTTGAACAAAATTGTTTGGATTGATTCCAATAAATGTTTAGGATGCAGTGTATGGTCTCAATTGCCAATTCTCAACTTTAAAACATCCTTTGCATTGGGTAATACTCTAGAGTTATCATGCCAAAATTGTTGAATTTCCTACTTTACATTATCAGTTAGCTTCTTATAAACATGTGGAAGCCTCCTGAAAAAATCCCATGTATCATTTTGAAGAGGATCTTCTATTATTTCTTTTCTTGCAAGTTCTCTATCCAAAATTTTATGATTTATGTCAAAATCAATACAAGTTTGTCTCATAAAGCAAACCTTTTTCAATTGATGGCTTACTAGGGTGGTTTTAATGACTCCCCAAGTAGCTCTATTATCCTTTTCCTTCCTAGGTATGTGTAGGATGATGATGGGCCAAAAAGTGGCGATATGGTGGTTATGTGGCTAGCGACTTCTATTTCACCCAAAATTGATGAAACATAAAGGGTTTTTAAAGGAAATTTTCAGCTTTCTACCAATATAAATTATTCTTTACTTTGAATTTAATAAATAATTATTATTCATTTTCTATTTGAATTGTGACTAAAGTCCTAATTGATAGGCTGATTGAAAAACATATATAGCTTTCAAACGGTATCATATTTTTTGAATCCAAAATATGTGTCACATTGTATGCTTCGTATACTATAGGATTTAAAAAAAAAGATTTAATTTTATGAATTTTTGACCAAGTGAAGATGGTTAGACATACAAGTTTTTTATTATTTTTAAAAGTTGTAATAAAAAATTCATAATTAATTATTTACTTGGAAAAAATTTAGAAAAAAAATATGCATTGCATCAGGACATGAGTCCTCTTCTTATATCTAAAATATTATAAAAAAATATTAGCATTTTATTGTGGTTAGGGTAGTCAGACAGACACCTACTTTTTTTTCCCTGAAATTTAAGTACTACTACATTGAAATTTCAAATTTCCAGCAAATAATTTTTTTTTAAATAAACCTATTAGTTTAGAAACTACATTGAATTTTCTATACATTCTATTCTTACATATTTTTGAAATAATATATATAACTTATTCAAATTTTTATGTCAAGTTGCCTAACTCTGTTTTTTTCTGAATTTTTTGCCTCTTAAGGGCCTATTTTTTCCATGATGATCCTCCATATGCCTTGTTTTTTTTTTAATAGACTTGAGAGCATTAAAAATATTTTTGACAATAATAGAATTTTTTTCAGTTTCCTTTTTCACACAAATCTTCAATTTGGCTAGCAAAGGTCTCATCTTTTTCAAATTTAACAATTGTACAAAAGGTTGGCATTGCTTGGTCAATGTCTTATTGCTAAAATATTGGTTGAAAATTCTTCTATCCCACAACCAAATAGTTTGTGTTGACCTCTTGCCTTCAAAATTATTTATAATGTTCTCATCAATTTCAAGTAACCATTTAGGGGTGCTTAAAGGTCTTGAATTTAGAATATGTCTTTCTTCCACACAAGGTTCTTCATTTCTCATGTAATCTAGTGAAACATAATTTACAATTGCTTCAATATTATGTTCAAAATATTCATTTCCAATATTTTCACCTTGAACATTTTCAATATCAATTTGAATAATTTCATTCCCAATTTTAATATCATGTTCAACATCTTCAAATCCCACATTTTCACCTTGAACATTTTCATTATCAATTTCAATATTTTCATTGCCAATTTCAATATCATGTTCAACATTTTCAAATCCAACATTTTCACCTTCAACATTTTTATTATCAATTTCAATATTTTCATTTCCAATTTCAATATCATGTTCAACATCTTCAAGTCCAACATTTTCACCTTGAACATTTTCATTATCAATTTCAATATTTTTCATTCCCAATTTGAATATCATGTTCAACATCTTCAGTTCCAACATTTCACCTTGAACATATTCAATTTCCTCTTTGCTTGAAAGACCATTGGGTTCAGGTTCACCAATATTTAACATATCTTTTCTTCTCTTCCTATGAACTTCTCTATCTCTTTGTCTATATGCTTCAAAATGTTCTTTTGTAAGCTTTCTCTTACATGTTTGCTTCCGATGACTTCTCCTCCCAATTATACCTCATAAAAGATGCTAAAAAATCATTTCTTATGACAAATTTGAGTAGAAGATGCTCCAAAAAGTTGATCTTTGTCTCTTCCTATCTAAAATTGTGCATTTGTCACTTGAAAATCCTACAAACAGAATGTAGGGTACATTAGAATGCACCAAATGACCCACATGGGTTTTTTCTATGGCCCACAAATCCGATATCTATTACAATATGATATCTAATACAATCTAATATCTGATTTGAAAAAGATTTTAAAATCTTTTGTAACATTGTGATTTTAGTTCTACAAATTAGATGTATGATTCAAATCATATATCTGATTTAGATCGGATATCCAATTTTTTTACACATAGACCTAAGGGTTAATGGTAGATGGTAGAAGGTTTAATGGCTAAGGGTTTAGGGTATAGGGTAGGGGGTTTAAGGAGTAAGGGTTTAGGGTTAATAGTTTAGGTTAGAGGGTTCTAAGGGTTTAGGGTTTCAGGGTATAGGTAGATGAGACAATTGGAGAGAGTGGGAGAGAGTGGGAGAAGGTGTGATAGAGTGGGAGAGATTAGGAGAGACGAAGAGAGAGAGAGTAGGAGAGAGTGGGATAGAGGGTGGGAGAGGGTGGGAGATAGTTCAAGAGGGTGTGAGAGTGGGAGAGAGTGGTAGAGAATGAGAGAGTGGGAGAGGGTGGAAAAGGGTGGGATAGAGTGGGAGAGAGTTGGAGAGGGTGGGGGAGGGTGCGCTAGAGTGGGAGAGAGTGGGAGAGAGTGAGGAAGAGAGTGAGAGAGGGTGGGAGAGAGTGGGAGAGATGGAGGGAGAGGGGTGGGAGAGGTGGGAGAAAGTGGGCGAGGCGAGATAGGGTGAGAGAGGGTGGGAGGTGAGAGAGTGGGAGGGTGGGAGAGTGTGGGAGAGAGTTGGAGAGAGTTGGAGAGAGTGGAAGAGAGGGAGGGAGAGAGTGGGAGACTATGAGAGACTAGGAGAGAGTGGGAGAGAGGGAGGGAGAAAGTGGGAGAGTGTGAGATATTTTGGGAGAGTGGGAGAGAGGGTGGGAGAGTGTGGGACAAGGTAAGATAGAGTGGGAGAGAGTGGAGAGTGGGAGAGAGTGGGAGAGATGAAGGGAGAGAGTGGAATAGAGTGGGAGAGACTGGGAGACTGGGAGAGACTAGAAGAGAGGGTGGGAGAGATTGGGAGAGAGTGTAGAGGTCGGTAGAGAGTGGGAGGGAGAGAGTGGGAGAGGGTGGAAGAGAGGGTGGTAGAGAGTGGGAGAGAGTGGGAGAGATGGAGGGAGAGGGTGGGAGAGTGTGGGAGAGAGTGGGAGAGTGGGAGAGAGTCGGAGAGAGGAGGAGAGTGGGAGAGGTGGGAGAGGGTGGGAGAGTGTGGGAGAGGAGGTGGAGAGAGTGGAAGGGTTTTAGAGTTGGAGAGAATGGGAGAGAGGAGGGAGAGGTGGGAGAGTGAGGAGAGGGGCGGGAGGGTGGGAGAGTGTGGGAGGGAGTGCAAGAGGGTGGGATAGAGTGCGAGAGAGATGGAGAGGTGGGAGATAGTGGGAGAGAGGGAGGGAGAGAGTGGGAGAGAGTGGGAGAGGGTAGTAGAGGGTGGGAGAGAGTGAAAGAGGGAGGGACAGAGTGGGAGAGAGTGGGAGAGAGTGACAGAGAGTGGGAGGGGGTGAGAGAGAGTAGGAGAGTAGAATAGAGTGGAAAAGAGTGAGGAAGAGAGTGGGAGAGATTGGGAGAGGGTGGGAGAGAGTGGGAGAGAGGGAGGGAGAGAGTTGGATAGGGTGGGAGATAGTGGAAAATAATGGGAGAGGGTGAGAGAGGGTGGGAGATAGTTGGAGAGAGTGGGAGAGAGTAGGATAGAGGGAGGGAGAGAGTGGGAGAGAGTGGGAGAGTGGGAGAGAGTGGGAGAGGGAGGAGAGAGTGGGAAGTGGGAGAGAGGGTGGGAGAGAGTGGGAGAAGGTTGGAGAGTGTGGGAGTGATGGTGTGAGAGAGATATTAGGAGAGAGAGAGAGGGAGAGAGTGGGAGAGAGTGGGAGAGTGTGAGAGAGTTGGAGAGAGTGGAAGAGAGGGAGGGAGAGAGTGGGAGAAAGTGGGAGAGTGTGAGAGAGTTGCAGAGAGTGGGAGAGAGGGAGGGAGAGAATGGGAAAGAGTGGGAGAGGGCATGAGAGGGTGGGATAGATTGGGAGAGAATGGGAGAGAGTGGGAGAGAGGGAGGAAGAGAGTAGGAGAGAGTGGCAGAGTGGGAGAGTGTGGGAGACAGAGTGGGAGAGAGTCAGAGAGGGTGGGAGAGTGTGGGAGAGAGGTTGGGAGAGAGTGGGTTAGGGTGGTAGAGAGTGGGAGAGAGGGAGGGAGAGAGTGGGAGAGGGTGAGAGAGAGGTTGGGAGAGAGTGGGAGAGTGGGAGAGAGTGGGAGAGAGTGATGGATAGAGTGGGAGAGGGTGGGAGAGAGTGGGAGAGAGGGAGGGAGAGAGAGGGAGAGAGTGGGAGAGTTGGATGGAGGATGGGAGAGAGTGTGAGAGAGTGGGAGAGGATGGGAGATGGTTGGATAGAGTGTGAGAGAGTTGGAGAGAGTGGGAGAGAGGGAGGTAGAGAGTGGTAGATGGTGGGAGAGAGTGGGAGAGGGTGGTAGAGGGTGCGATAGAGAGAGATTTAGAGAGAGTGGGAGAGTGGGAGAGGTTGTGAGTGGGAGAGGGTTGGAGAGGGAGAGGGAGAGTAGGAGAGAGGGTGGGAGAGAATGGGATAGAGTAGGAGAGAGTTGTAGAGAGGGTGGGAGAGAGTGGGAGAGAGTTGGAGAGGGTGAGAAAGTTTGGGAGAGAGTGGGAGAGAGGGAGGGAGAGAGTGGGAGAGGGTGGAAGAGAGGGTGGAAGAGATTGGGAGAGTGGGAGAGAGTTGGATAAAGGGAGGTAGAGAGTGGGAGAGAGTGGGAGAGGAGGGAGAGAGTGGGAGAGAGTGGGAGAGTGGGAGAGAAGAGTGAGAGGGGGTTAGGAGAGAGATACTTGAGAGAGAGTGTGTAGAGGGTAGAGGGTTTCAAGGTTAATGGTTTAGGGTTTAGGGTTAAGGGTTGATGGGAGAGAGATAGAGCAATTCAGTGAAATAGAGTGATGGATTCAGAGAGAGATAGAGGGTAAAGGGGAGAAAGATAAGAGTGATTGAGTGAGAAACTTGGGAGAAAGGGAGATGGAGAGAGAGAGGTAAAGAGATAATATTTTTAAATATTTTATACATTAGTAACATATATGTGTATGTGTAGGATCAACATGGAAAAAACAAGCACTTAAGTGGCAAAAAAATTAGAAAAATTAGAGGTAGGAAACTTGACGTAAAAATTTGAATAAGTTATATATATTATTTCAAAAATATGTAAGAATAGAATTTGTAGCAAATTGAATGTAGTTTCTAAACTACTAGGTTTGCATAAAAAAAAATCTATTTGGTGAAAATTTGAAATTTCAATGCAGTAGTACTTAAATTTCAAGGAAAAAATAAGAAGTAGGTGTCTATCTGACCACCCTGACCACAATAAAATTATAATATTTTTTATAATATTTTATATATAAGAAAAGGGCTCATGTCTCAATGTGATGCATTTCTTTTGTAATTTTTTTCCAAGTAAATAATTAATTATGAATTTTTTATTACAAATTTTTAAAAATATAAAAGACTTGTATGTTTGACCATCTTTACTTGGTAGAAACTTCATGAAATTATTTTTTTCTTTTTTTTAATTCTATAGTCTACGAAGCATGGAATCTGACGCATGTTTTTTATTCAAAAAATGTGATACTATTTGAAAGCTATAGATGTTTTTCAATTGGTCTATCAATTAGGACTTTATTCATAATTTGAACTGAAAATGAATAATAATTACTTATTAAATTTATATTAAAGCATAATTTATATTGGTGGAAAGCTAAGAATCTCTTTTAAAACCCCCTTTCATTTCAACAATTTTGGGTTAAAAAAAAATCGTCAGCCACATACCCATCATATTGCCACTTTTTAGCCTATCATGCTCTTGCTCATACCCATATATTTAAATTTTTATATATTAAATAAAATATTTAAATAATATTTAAGTATTATACATAATAATATAATATATTAGGGTATGTGTAGGATCATGATGGGCCAAAAAGTGATGATATGTAAGTGATATGATGGCCCATGTGGTTGAAAAAAAAATTTAGCCCAAAATTAATAAAATGAAAGGGTTTTTAAAGGAATTACCAACTTTCCACCAATATAAATTATATTTTACGTCAAATTTAATAAATTTTTATTATTAATTTTCTATTTGAATTATAACTAAACTCATGATTGATAGGCTGATTGAAAAACATTTATAGTTTTCAAACGGTGTCATATTTTTTGAATATGAAACATGCATCACATTTTATTCTTTGCATACTATAGGATGAACAAAAAGTGAATTTCATGAATTTTTGACCAAGTTAAGGTGGTCAGAAATACGAGTTTTTATATTTTTTAAAAGTTATAATGAAAAATTCATAATTAATTATTTACTTTGAAAAAAATTACAAAAAAATATGCATCACATCGAGACATGAGTCCTCTACCTATATCTAAAATATTATAAAAAAATAATATCATTTTATTGTGGTTAGGGTGGTCAAACAGACACCTAATTCTTATTTTTTCCCTGAAATTGAAGTACTACTACATTGAAATTTCAAATTTTCACCAAATAGATTTTAAAAATAAAAATAAACCTAGTAGTTTAGAAACTACATTCAATTTGCTACAAATTCTATTTTTACATATTTTTGAAATAATATAGATAACTTATCCAAATTTTTACATCAAGTTGTCTAACTTTAATTTTTTTGAATTTTATTTCCACTTAAGGGCCTGTTTTTTCCATCATGATCCTACACATACCCATTATATATTAAATACATAATTTAGTAAGAGATTATCATAAATTGTATATTATATATTACATTATAAACTATATTGTATATTATATATTAAATTATAAACTTTATTGTATTTTTTAAATCATATATTACAAATTGTATAACATTTTTTCAACTCTATAAAACATATCGAATATCATATCCAATTTGAATAAGATATTTGATATTTCTGACACAAAATTTAATTCCTAAGGATTAGCCTTAGGCTTTCTTTAGATTTTTTTTTGGACCTGCCAATCCTAAGAATTCAACACAAAAAACATGTTTAACAACTTACCTTGCTTTCCTAGACTTCACCCATGTCACTGACGACTTTTTTTTACCCAAAATTGATGAAAAAAAAAGGGTTTGTAAAGGAGCTTCTCAATTTTCCAACAATATAAATTATACTTTAGTTTGAGTGTAATAAATAATTATTTTTCATTTTCTATTACAATTATGACTAAAGTCCTAATTGATAGCCTCATTGAAAAACATCTAAATCTTTCAAATGATATCACATTTTTTGAATGCAAAATATGTGTCACATTTTATGCTTCACATACTATATGATTAAAAAAAATTGAATTTCATGAATTTTTGACCAAGTTAAGGTGGTCAGACATACGAGTTTTTTATATTTTTTAAAAATTGTAATATAAAAATCATAATTAATTATTTACTTGAAAAAAATTACACAAAAATATAGATCATATCCAAACATGATTCCTCTACTTACATCTAAAATATTATAAAAAATAATTATCATTTTATGATGGTTAGGGTGGTTAGACAGACACCTACTTATTTTTTCTCTGAAATTTAATTAAGTTATTGTATTGAAATTTCAATTTTTCGCTAAATAGATTTTTTTTAGAAAAATAAATGTAGTAGTTTAGAAACTACATTCAATTTTCCACATATTCTATTCTTACATATTTTTTAAATAGTATAGATAACTTATTCAATTTTTTATGTCAAGTTTTCTAAATCTGGTTTTTTTGAATTTTCATTGTCACTTAAGGGCCTATTTTTTCCATGATGATCCTACACATACACTGACAACACTCCTCCATCCAGCAAGCAAAGGGTGGGTAATCTAGATTCAAGAAAAACATTGAACTCTTTTTCTATCTTATTAACCTTCTTATTCAACACTACTTGATGCTCCTTTCTTTTTGATGCGACCATATGGCAATTGATGAATTCACTTGCCTTCTTCAAGGAAACCCTCAATCAAGAATCCCTACATCCCTTAAAATATCTTCAGTAACCTTGCATAATATGGAAATAATATTTTTCAATTCCATGGCACAAGGAGCATAAATTTGCAAAATTTGATCAACCATTGATCCAAACTTTTCATTCAATTCTTGAGCATCCCTTAAAAATTGAATGACTATCCTCAAAGTAGTGATTGCAACCATGATCCATTCCCAATGTGAGGATATCAATCTTTTCATTATCAGAAGGATCTTGAATCACTATACTACAACCAATTCCTAATAGAATCAAGACTATCTTTCTTTCATTTTCTCCTCCATTTTTTTTCACCTGGAGGGTGTTTGTTAGTTTGAAGCTCAAAGTTTTGACCTCTTGATCATGAGCCTATAAAATATAACCAATCCCCTACTTCTCTTCCTTTTCCCTCTCTATTTCCACTTGGCCCTTTTGTAGATCATTGGAAGCTTGAGATCAGACATTGTCCAATTCTTTTTGCATGTTTTCTTGTATATGTTGGTACTCCATGTTTGTTTGACACTCAACAACAAGCTCAACTCTTAACTTTCCAATTTTAGTGTAAAGTTAAATCTATTCATTTTGTGCCTCTTCAAGTAACCTACTTGCTTCCCCTTGTTGATCTTGTATTTTTCTTATGCAATCCATTTCAATATCTCTTCTCTTGATTTTTGTCTACATCTTATTCACAATTTCCTTTATGTTTACTAAATCTGCGTCACACTTCTTCAACTTATTTTCTAGCCTCTCATAGTTAGTGTATACCACTTTCTAGGTGGCCTTAGCCAAAACCACCTTGTTGTGTGGGCGAGTTTCATTGAAATCCAAGCCCATTGATTTGATGTTGTATTCTTCCATCTGCATTTCTCATTTGGGCTTGGATATAGTTGGCTTCATGGTAACAATGAATAAAGAATTCCACTCCTCATTGAAACAAGCCTCAATCTTCTTAGTAGCTAGATGTGCAATGAATTTTATTTGTAGTTTCTATTTTCTAGCTTTTCAGCCTTGCTTTGTTACATTGAAATGACCTTGGACACTCTGTGGGGTTTTGATGCTTTCTATAGTGATGCAGGTACCTAGAGTGAGACTAAAAAGGGTGACGGAAGGAGAAGCCTCAACTATATGGGATTTTGAAAAGGAAAAGGGGGGCATTATCATTGAAAACAACAAGATACCATGTGGAGATTGAGTAGGGGGGATACATGCCTAAGTGAAAAGGGAAGCAAGTGGAAAGAAGGATATTTTCCTGGGAGTGATTGGAAAAATTGGAAATTTGATATTTCAACTTTTTCAATGAGGCCCTTAACAGGGCAATTAAAGAATCAATCATGGGTTAAGCGAATGATGCTCATTCAACATGAGGGCTTACTTCACAAGATTGACTATTAAAAAAGAATGGGGGTTCATTTAGGATGAAAAGATTGACATCTACAAATAGAGGACCCTTTTCCATAGATCGAGTCAAAGGAGAAACTAGAGATGTAAAGGTAGAAAGAAGAGAGGGAGAAAAATTTACCTGGGTCACTGTAGCCAAAAGTCCTTGCAGAGAAGACTCAACTTCTTCTCCTCTAACTGGTGCACCAGTTATACCTAGGTCTTTGACTCGTCTCCTCTTTGTATGATTGGAATTGGCAAATTTTGATCTGTTGGCAGCCGATCCAGCCATAACCTGGCCTTTGGTAACCATAGTGGACATCTTTGGAGACCATCAAATTATTTTTCCTTTACTTCAATTACTAGTAGAAGATGTGATTTTTGAGTCCTTGTGCTTTGATCCGTTTCTTCTGTTTGGCTCTTAAGGCTAGGAAGTATAGAGAAAAAGCTCCTTTGAGTCCACCTTATGACTAGTCTTAGGATTACTATCCTTGGTATCAACCTCCTTGTTGTAAATCTCATCGAACCTTTCGTCATGCAATCAAAGATCTTCATAGATGGCATTGAGGCACCTTATTTCCTATCAGAACCTCCAAAAATCTGCTTTATTTCTTTCTAACCACCCTAGGCATTTTAATTATGTATTGAGGAATTTTCCCATTAGAAGGATCTTCTAGAAATCCATAGTCTGGATGTAGAATCCAAGTCATGGTGGTCATTTATCGGGTATGCGGGCCAAGTTGATATATAGTTTTTACCTTTCTTCAACTGGGTTCTTTCTTGACTCAAAATACTCTTGATTCTCATGCCTCAAATTTGGGAGGTGCCTTATCAGGTTGTAATCCCATTTTTCACAAATAAGAACTACACCTATGTGTGCCAACTTGTTAGTAAGTGTCTCTTGTGCCTTCTTCCTTACCAGTGTTTCTTGACTATTGGAAATAATGAGGGGAGTTGGATAGAGTGTGATTTTGTACCTTCTAGCACCATAAGTGTTGTCAACAATGGTTTCCTAATGACATGCCTCCAAGGAGAAATTCCTATCTATTAAAAATTTAGGAAGCCTAAAAGGATCCTTGAAAAAACCATGTAATATGATAAAAGTGAAATCATCACCAAGGGAATAATCCATTTGAGCGTTTTATACATTGCAAGATTTCAAGAGAAAAATGGCCTGGAGGGCATGTGAAAAATTCTAGAAGTACTGGCCTCATGAAATGATCCACAAACCAATAATAATACCATTTCTTTGAAAGGACATGGGTCCAAACCAAAATTGGTTGGCAGAAACCCTTTACATAAAACCTAAATAACAAAAAAAATCTCTCGAGAAATTTAAAATTTAGATGCAAGATCAATTGAACCAAGAAAGAAGAATACCTAAATTTACATTCAATGTCATATGTTGTCAATTTTTCTAGCATCCCCTCAACTATTTCCTCAGAAAAATCAAAATACGTTTGGATTTTTTCTTTCTTAAGCATCAAAGTCAACCCCATCTAAAAAGGATGGACCCACTCATCATCATCAAAACTAAAAACATGGGACACCATTAAAAAATAGACTGCATATCTTGTTTGAATTTTCTATGTTTTAGAGGGAAGAGAAACTAATCTCTTTCCATCCTTTCCTTTATTTCACCTTCATAAAATTGTAGCTGCCTGGTTCTTGTTCACCATAAATCTTCCATTTCTTCCTGGTCAAATCTCTCAAAACCTTGAGTTGTAGGGATACACAACATGTCCCAAATGACTACCACACTAATTGTAACCTCTATTTTTCTACCATTAATAATCCCTATCTCCTTGACAAGTTTTTTAGCAAATGCATCCACTAGCTCCAGAGTGGGCAACATGAACTATGGAAAACAACAATTGCAAAGTCATGAAGAAAAACCTTTAGTTGAACCATTTTTAACCATTCATTGTAATGCCCCTTCCATAAGGATTTTAGGGTTAGTCACCAATTTTGGGTCAAAAATGTTGTCTGCAAAATACAACACTCCCTCTTTCTTAACATGGACAACTACTTGCACTCATTTGGTATGGTCAAATGTCATTCTTCTAGTGTCGGGGCAGTGGCAAATGAATCTCTCCCAAAAATATTGGTGTAACTTAGCCTTTTAGATGAGGCTCCAACCTTTCTACTAGATATAGATGCTTTTTCCATTGTTATATTGAGAAATTGTAGAGAGCTTCCTCAGAGAAACTACTTGTTTTCTTGTTACTTAGTGTTGGTTTTTTTTGCTATAACTAGGTTTATCTTCTAATATACCTATGGAATTTCCAATTCCAATCAAGGGAAGCTCGAAGGACCTGGACCAACTAACGAGGACTTTAGAAAGCCTCCTATACTTCGGGCTTTGCAAGACCTGGGAGGGTGATCCCTTAATACTTTTACAATATTTTCAATTATTATGATAAAAAAATTAACAACAGATAATCTTATTCATCTTGTAATAAAATTGTTTTCAAGGAGATGGAGGCACATGAGCATGGGCATGAGTGGGAAAAGAAGGATTTTGAAAAACCAAGCAATGGAAATGGAGGTAGAGCAAGATCTAAGAAGTCTTAGGCGGATCAAGAATTGGTTTCAAGTAAGAAGCAAGATGAGGATAATCAGGATGATGTGGAATCTGGAAACAAAATCTTGGTGGAACCAGGTGGAAAGGATATTTTGGTGGTTAATCCTATGGGCTCCCCTGCCAGTCAAAAAAATGAAAAATCCAAAGGTGTGGTGGGGACCACTAGAGACATTGGAGGTAATTGCAAACCCTGGACTTCTCTATTTGGGGTAAAAAAAATGGAAATTAATCTTTCCCTCTAGTGCTAAATATCTCTTTCCCTGAAAAAGGTAAGTTTGCAATTTCTATGCCAAATTTGTTAATTGATCATAATATTGTTTAATGGAAAGAACCCTAGTTGGGAAATTGATGGGCTCAGACCAAATATTGAAGTGGTCAAGGAGTTTGAAAAAAAAATGGAGAACTAATGGAAAAGTTTCAGTAGCAACACTCCCAAAGAGATTTTTTGCATTTGAATTCACTTGCAGAGAGGATATCTTGGTTGTCAGAAGTGGGGGTTCATGGGTTATAGGGAAATATTCCTTGGATCTAAAGAAATAGTCCTCTAACCTATACCTTTCAGACTCTATTTTTGAGAATTTCCCAGTATGGGTCAGACTTTTGGGCCTTCCCCTAGAATACTGGTATGAGGATGTCTTTAATGGTATTGCGAGCTCCTTTGGAGAGCTCATTTCTATTGATTCTATTAAAGTTACTAGAAATAGGTTGGTATTTGCAAGAATGTGTGTAGGGTCTCTCAAAATGTTGAACTTCCCTCATCGATCGAGATTTAGTTGAAACTGGGATCTTGGTCGGAGGACATAGAGTTTGAAACCATCTCATTTGTTTGTTTCAAATGCAAAAAATATAGACATTGGGCTAAGAAATGCCCTTTAAATTCCACCAAATAGAAAGAGAAACTAGTTGGTTCTTTGAAATCTATATGGAAATATAAATCAAGAGATAGCCTTTAAAATAAAGAGTCTAATGTTCAAAGCTCTTCTAATAAGGCTGAAGTTGTTATGGAAAATAATGGTGAGGCTCCACAAGAACTCCAGCATAAGGAATTTGAGAATACCTTACCTACTAAAGAAAAATAAACTAGTGAGGATCAGATGGTTGGGGAAGAAAAAAAGAATCAAGATAACCCCTTTTCCCAAGAGCTGAGCTCAGTTGAGAAAATAGACGGGATCCCTGGCTTGGAGAATATTCCTATCTAGAGGTTGTTCTTGAAGTTGAACATCCCTCTCACACTCCCTTCCTCTGAAGGTATTTTTCCTTCAGGAGTAGATCACTTTTCATATCCTAACTCCTTGGAATTTTTTAAGGATTCCCTTGATAATCTAGACCATTCTACCAAACTTTCTAGCAACTATTCAACTTTTCATTTGAATGGTATCATGGAGACACTACCATGGGATCAAAGACTCCTTACTGATAAGGAATTGGAATCAAGTAAAGAGATGGATAGTCAAGAAGACACTAACAAAGAAGATATTTTATCAAAGAAAAATAAAAATAAAAACAAACAATGGAAGAATCCAAGTGGTATTTCTACTAGATCAAAATCAAAGGCAAGTTGTGGAGCAACAAAGAACTCTCGAGGGAAAAAATTATTAAATGGACAAGAGAGCATAACATTTTTTAGGATATTGTGGATGAGTCTCAAAAAACCATCCCCGAGTGCCTCAACTCCCTTGGTAACTCATGAAGATCATGTCTTGGAACATCATGGGACTTAATAATCCCCACAAGCAGGATGTTTTGCACAATTTTTTAGAGATCAGAACCCTGATATTCTCATTATTCAGGAGATGAAAATGTCAAAGGAAAAAGTTGAAAATCTGAAACTATTTCAACATTGTAGTACTCATGGAAACAACTCGAATGGTTCTTCAGGAGGTATTGCTACCTTCTAGAATAGTCACATAATCAAAGGGGATCTGATTTTGGAAGGTACAAACCATATTGCTACTAGATTCACACATATTAGGGATAATTTCATTTGGATCCAATCGAACATCTATGCCCCCAATGGAGAAGGTTTTAGAAAATCCTTTTGGAAGGAGTTGGCTACCTTTAGAAGGATTCTTGATAGAGAGTCTTGGGTTGTCATGGGTTACTTTAATACACCCTTAATGAATGAAGAAAAAATTAGAGGTTCCCAGATCAATGCAGAGAGCAAAGAGGATCTTTAGAGTTTCATTGACAACCAGGTGTTGATTGATCTAGATTTACATGGAGCTTCCTATACCTAGTCGAATTGCAGAAAGGGTGTGTATCTCATACAAGTTATATTAGATATATCTTTAGTATCTAATCATTGGTTTTTTTATTATTACTGTCCTCTTAAAGCCCTATCTAGAATTGGATCTGATCACTTCCCTATTAGTTTTGTTGCAAAAGCTTAAAAAAAAAAGAAAAATATCCCTTTCAGAGTTGAAAGAGTGTGGCTTTCTCATCCTTCCTTTAAAGATGAAATTAGGAAATGGTGGAATATAAGTATCTCCAACATAACTATATTTAGAGTGGCTAAAAAATTAAGGGAAGTTAAATGTAACTTGAAAAAATGGAAAAAAGAGTCCTTTGGGAACATTTTCAGGATCAAATATGATCTTCAGACAGATATAGGGGAGATTCAAAAAAAAATCTACAAGGAAGGATATTGGAATGATACTAAGGAAAAAGAGAATGAGCTACTCATTTAGATGCATGATATTATCAGAAAAGAGGAGTTCTAGAGACAAAGATCTAGAGCTTTATGGTTATCTACAGGTGAAAAAAAATACCAGGTACTTTCATTTATCGGCCTCAAAACATAGAGTTGTCAACAAAATATCTCTAATTGAAGTGAATAGTACTAGGCATGAGGAGGAGGAGCATATTAGAAAGGATGTTTTATTCTTTAAAAATATTCTTTCTAAGAATGATGAAAATAACGAAAATGATTAGGATCATCTACTAGAGGCTATACCTAAAGTGATCAATCAGGAAACTAACTCTGTGTTTTCTGCTATTCCTACCAATGAGGAAGTTAAGAAGGTTTTTTTCTCCTTTGATGCAAGTAAAGCTCTAGGTCCTGATGGGTTCCCTTTGTTTTTCTTCCAATGGTTCTAGGAGATTGTTGGAGAAGATGTGGTGAACATTGTTAAAGAATTTTTTGGATCCATAAGTCTCCTAAAAGAGTTGAATTCTACTTTCCTGGTTCTAATAACTAAGAAGCCTGGAGCAATGAACTTTGAGGCCTTTAGACCCATAAGCCTCTACAACTCAATCTATAAAATCATCTCAAAGGTTTTGACTTCAAGACTCTTAATTCTCTTGCCTACTTTGATTTCAACTCAATAGAATGGATTTGTCCTAGGTAGACAAATCCTTGATTCTATTGTATTTGTGCATGAGAATATCCATTCCTTGATTGAATCTCAAACTAAAGGCTTTCTATTAAAGCTTGATATCTAAAAATCCTATAACAGAGTTAATTGGAAATTCATATTTAAAATTTTAAAGGCTTTTGGGTTTTGCAATAGGGTTCTTCAAATGGTGGAACAACTTGTGTCTACTACTTCTATTTATGTTATGGTGAATGGATCTCCTATGACTTTCTTCCAAAGTTCCAGAGGTCTAAGACAAGGAGATCCTATTTCTCCTATTTTATTCACTATCATGGCTAAAAGTCTTGGAAGAAATCTAAAAAGGTTGATCGACAATAAAACCCTTCTTGGTCTTAATCCTTCCTCAAGCAATTTGGTTTGTTCTCATCAATTTTTTTTTAATGATACTATGCTCTTTGGTAAATCCTCTATCTTAAAAGGAAAAACTTTGAAATCTCTGCTTGATAAATACAAGAGGGCATCTGGACAACTGATTAATAATTAGAAAAGATCCTTTTTCTTCTTCAACACTCCTACTCACAGACATAACAAAATTGCTAGAATCCTTAGTTGTAGGGTGGACTCTTTGCCTGCCACCCATCTTGTCTTACCCTTAAGCCTTAAATAAACAAAATACTTTTGGATTTCATTGGTTGAGAGGTTTAGTAAGAAGCTTGCTAGTTGGAAAGGAGCTCTGTTAAGTGAAGCAGGTAAACTTCAACTCCTCAAAGCTTCTCTTCAGAATTTTTTGATCTATGCTTTGAGCCTCTTCAAAATCCCTACTAAGTTTGTGGATGCCATTGAAAAGATTCAAAAAATATTTCTTTGGTCAGGTGTCAAAGAAAATAAAAGACTTCCTTAAATATGATGGGATCTGGTGTGCAAACCAAAAAAGGCCAGAGGACTAGGTCTTAGAAGAATCAAAACAGTTAACAAGATTCTACAAGCAAAACAAATTTGGAGAATTTTTTCATCCTCAAGTGAATGGATTGATATCCTAGCCAGTAAATATTTAGAGAGAAATAGATCTCTTATAATTCTGAAAGAATCCCATCTTCTTCCCAAAGGCTCAGCCTGCTGCAATAATCTAATCAGTGGGAAAAAAATTGTTGACTTTGGAGTAGGTTGGCAAGTTAGAAGCATAAACCAAACTAGATTTTGGGAGGATAGATGGTTGTTTAAGGAGCCCCTTATAGAAATTGATTCCTTTATCGGATGGGCTAAGAATTGCAAAGCTCTTTTTGGTTCTTATGTGAAAGACTATAGTGTGGATGGAAAATGGGTGGATATGTCCCTTGTTAGTCAGGCTCTTGCTCCTATTTAGTCTTCTTTGTTGGCTGTCAAACTTTACCCTGATCAGATGGAAGATTGCCTTGTCTAGAATGATGAACCCTCGGGTAGTTATTTTGTTCAATCTACCTTTTCCAAGCTTACTTCTTCCCAAGTTTCTCCTCCCTTCTAGTCGAAGGCTTGGTTTAAACATTTGGTCCCTAAAATCAACATCATTTTCTAGATCCTTCTCCAAAATAAGGTGCTCATGTTTGATAACCTATGCAAGCATGGATTTCAAATACCTAATAGATGTTTTCTCTGCAAGATGGAGGTAGATTCAGTGCATCATATGTTTCTTCACTATCCTTTTGCTGCCTCAATTTGGGAAAAAATAATTAGTTACTGGAAACTTTCTTGGGTTTTTCCCTCGTCTATTGAAGACTTCTTCCTTCAATGGAAAGTCCCAATTCACAATCCTATTCTCCGATATTTTTATGATTTCTCTTTCCCTCATGTTTCTTGGGGTCTTTGGAAAGAACATAACAACAAAATTTATAGAGATAAAGAAGCTCTAGTGGATATTGTTTTTGATAAAATAATTAGATTTCTGAAAGAAAATGTCAATGCTATCTCCCAGAAGGTTAGCAACTCTGAGAAAGTAACTCAATCATCCTATGATCTTATGATTGCTAAGGAATGGAATATAAGTCTTGATTTTCCTTGCACTCTTAAAAAAGCTAAGGAGAGAGAGGGTGTCTGCTGGTCTTTTCCACCTAATGGATGGGTCAAAGCTAACTTTGATGGAGTGGCTAAAGGTAACCCAGGGGTGGCAGGTTGCGATGGAGTCATAAGGGATTCCTTTGGAAACTTTCTAGGTGCGACTGCCACTCCCCTAGGTTCCCAAACCAATCACCTGGCTGACGCTGCTAGAGCTTTTCATATTATAAATTTGACCCAAAGTCTTAATTTTAGAAACCTTTGGCTTGAAGGTGACTCCAAAAATATTATTTATTTTCTTCTAGGTAGGTCCCCCCCCTCGTGGACAATTAAGTCATGAATTAATGATGCCATCTCAACTTTAGCTAAGTTTGACAGCATAAATATTTTTACATGCCTATAGAGAAGCCAATGTTGTGGAAGATTTTTTTGCTAATGAAGGGGTTAGGAGTAAAGAACATAGCACCTGGCTAAATATTAGTGATCTAAGTGTTAATGCCTGAGCCTTATTGAGCTTTGATGAATAACATGGGAAAGAAGCGTGTCATCTCATTAATGATAATAGGATAGAGTTATTACATCACAATCATTAGATTGTATGGGATTGGGCATAGTTGCTTAGTCTGCAAGGTGGCCTAGCACAATTTGTGGGTTCTTAGATTTGGTAGGACCATTTCTAGTAAAATTTTTGTTTTTGTCTGCCCCATTATGATTACCAAGATGGGTGGAGATAGGAAAAGAGTTGAGTTGGAAAACTTTGAGATGCACACAAGAAATGCTAAGAGTTGGAATAAAGTTAAAAATGGGGGCTTACTTCCTTTCCTGGAAAAAATCCATGGTTCTAATCAGGAAGCTACTGAGCATTTTGAGAAGAATTGGAATAATGGGGAACTTACCCTTTTTGGTAAGAAAGTTGATCTCAACCAAAAACCTTATAGCTGAAGTGACGGGAATGTCCACTGATGGAAAAAATTCTTCAGGGACAAGGTTTTCTCTGATGAAGTCATCATCAAATTTCTGAAAAAAGAGAAGGAAAAACTAAAATTGGTGAAAATTGCTAACAACTACTTTGAAGCCAATACCATAAAATATCTCAAGAGAAGGGTTCTTCGTGTTATCATGGAGACATATCTGTGGATGGTCGCTTCACCAGGGTCTATGGTTATCAATTTTTGTAGCTCAACCATTTCTGCTACAAGGTCAGGGTTTATTTTCCCTACAATATTCTTTGTTCTTTGAGAAATTTTTTTGATGACCACAACAAAAACCCAAGAAGGTTCCCTATTTTGCATACTGGCCTGATTAGACTAATTATTGAACATTACCAAAAAAATTATGTCCTTGCTAATTTGGAAGCCTCCCCTAATTCTAAGGAGCATAATATTGAACCCAGCTGCTTGGGGATTTTCCTAATTTAAGCCTAGTTAGAATGGTCCTGAGCCCACCTGCTGTCCAAATTGGTAAGAAAAACCCTAACCCACTTTCTATGAAAGCTTGTGTTGTGCCTAAGCCGAGAAATTCTACCCTTAAAACTAGAAGTGTTGATAAGAATCCTTTGGCTAAAAACCTAGTTTCATACTCTAAAGACTCACCTAATTCTAAGGATTTTGGTGCTAACAACACTCCATCCTTTGCTGACCCATCGTTGGATAGAAATACTCGAACAGGATCCCCTATTACCCTCAACCCTGCTAATACTTGTTTCCACACATATAGGTATCCCATGGTGGATTTATTGGGTTTAGCTAGAAATAATGTTGATGACCATTTCAAAATTTTGAAATGGATCTTTCATGAAATCAATAAGCTAAAAATAAAAAATTGGGCCCTTCAAAGTAAACTGGAAGATTTGGGAGTGAAGGTTGCAGCGCTTGACAAGAAATAGATGGAATGAAGAGATCATGGTGTCAACAAAGAAACCCAATACCTAGCAGGCAAGGATAGAAGGGTTGAAATTGAGCTGGATAAAATGAAAAATACTGTTAAAATTATAGTCGAGTAGAACAATCAAATGGCCAGACACAATGCCATCATCATCAATACCATGAATGAGAAATTGGACAAAGCTCAATAGGGGTCTTTGGTGGTTGATCTGGAAGAAATCAATGATAAAAACTAGGATGAGGAAGTTGAAATTTCTAAGATAACCAAGGCCAATTTGAAGAGGAAGGTTGCTCCCACCCCAAAAATGATTCAAACCTTTAAGAAGGGTGTTCATGAAATGTAGAACCTAGAGACTAAGACCGAGTTGATCCTGAAGAATCTGGGTTAATTGCAGCCAGTCTTTTTGTTTGATTTTTGGCTAGCTTTTTTTGTTTGAACTTCCTGGTCTTTTGTTGGTGGCTGCTGCTTGTTCCAATTTATTCCTTTTGTGTAGCCCATTGTGTTTGTTGGAATTTTTTGTCATTTCTTTTCTATTGTAAACTTGGTGGTTTTGAGTCCCTATAAAACCCATTCTACACTTTATAAAAAAAATGGATAATTGCATTTAATAGCTCAACATAATAGGATAATAGTGAATAGAATTAGTTGTTCATCAGTAATATCAACTATTTGGAGCATGACATAACTACAACACCTAGGGATTTAAATGATTTT
This sequence comes from Sequoia sempervirens, assembly GCA_007258455.2. Taxonomy (NCBI): domain Eukaryota; kingdom Viridiplantae; phylum Streptophyta; class Pinopsida; order Cupressales; family Cupressaceae; genus Sequoia; species Sequoia sempervirens. The sequence goes on from VDFB02075321.1 coordinate 27,024,935, forward strand.
TAATTTTGAATATTTGGGACCAAGCTGAAAACAACAAAAGTATAATACTTGACTAGTGCGAGAAAATGGGCTATGGAGTCATATAGCCAGCATTCATCCTACAGTGTTGAAAATGTTATGAAGATCCTTATAAATGTTATCAGATTATGACAACCAAACCATTGAAGTTTTATTTAATAACTCTTCTTATAAATCCACCTAAAGCAATACTCCTGTCACATGTGCTAAAGCAATTACACTATCCTTTCAACAAAAGGAAATAATAAATGCAACTTGTACTTCATTAAAGCAATTACAATATTCTCATAATAGAAGGAAACAAAATATATCACTCTAATGCAGAAAATATGCATGAAAAGACTCAGATAATATTATTATTGAATCCAAAAGAGTAATACATCTAAAAAATGAGAGAAAATTATCAGCTAAAATATAAACATGAAAGCACAATTCAAAATAGAAATTTTTAGATTTAATGACTCAATTACATTTCTCCCATCTGTACAATTCTACCTAGAGCTTTTTCCTGACTTGCAAAGCTTTCAGAAATTGGAATCCCAGCCTTCCTTTTTTTTTCAATGAGAGAAGAAGAAAATAAAAGAGAAATAGAAGTAGCCCTAAGATCAATCTGATCTATAGATGCAATCTGGAAAATTCTCTCCCATTGATCAAAAAATTTGCTCAAAGCATCTCTCATCTCTCTTCCAACTAAATTATCCTCTTCATTTTCCTTTGTTGTTTGTTGTGAAGCAACAAAAAATTCTATCATGTGATGAAATTCCATTTCACTCAGCTATGTAAAAAATGCCTCTGCCCGTGAAAGTTCATTTTCCGCCTCTATTCCATTGTAGCAACATTTTATTTTACTTTGATAATGTAAAATATTCCCCTTTGCACTTTAAAATATATCCTCAAACCCACTGCATGTGCAAATGTTTTAGCTTCACTTGAGATTTAAAAAATTTAATCCAACCTCCTGTATTCATCCACAATATTTTATGCCATTTCATTTTGCAGCAAATCTTATTTTACTAGCTTTAAAATACTTTACTCATTTAAATTCACCATTATTTTACAAATAAGGGGAATTTAAAATCATATCAAACCCCTCCCTTTAAAATATGAAGGCAGCTTTCACAGGAAACATTAAAAAATTCATGGGGCCCACCTTATTTACTCTCCTCATATTCCATTAAAATTCTCATCGAGCAATTTAAATACTTTTTCCTTTTATTTTAAATATTTTTCTTTCAAAATATGAGCCTTTCAAATTCTCATCGAACATTTCTAAGATATACCCATGCTTTCATTTTCCTCTTGAACCCACCACAAGCCACATGGCAGCAACCCACAATCTCGTGGGTTTTAAAGACTGAACAACTTCTGATTATGATTTGGTGAGGAATGTTTGAGATTTCGATACATTTAAATTTCTTTTCTCCATCATTGATCTTTTTCATCCCTTCTTCATTTCCCTAATCCTTCTTTGCATTCATTCACTCTGCAATTTCAATGGTGGTAGTCTCATTTTGTAGATCCCTCTTCACACATCATTCTTTACCATGGTTTGAGCTTTTCATTCTACCATCATTCACTTCTTTGCATCGATGGGGCTTTATGCCCTTCTCCAGCCACACTCATTTTGCACATGATCTACAAATATGGTGTTCTTCCTTTTGAATCAATGCCCTCTTTCTATTCAAACAATAATTCCCTCATTTCAACACATCTGCTAGGAGTTTCAAAAGTCTTTTATCATTTCATTTTCATTTTTCCATGTTGCGCCAATACATTACCTGGTTTTTTTGGTCTATTTAGAGCCTTATAAGGATTTTATCAACTACATTTTATTTTTTACTCGGACACCTATGACATTTTCTTCTCCATGGCTAGCTCAAGCCATTTGTAAATTCTTTTGAAAGCTTCAAAAGTATTCTCCATAGATATATTATTTGCATAGCTAGTCATGAAACCAAGTTTTTGCAAGCACATAGCTATCCACTATGCATGCAATGGGTGCCTCATCCATTGAAATTATGGGGCTTTACCTCTACCCATTGCCTTTGCTATGTTAGTGATGGCATTTTTTAAAAATTTCTAAATATTTTAATAAATGCATTTTATATATATCTTGTAGTCATGTCTCCTTCATGCACACCCCTTCATGGTATTTTGTATGCATCACTGTGGCTACTATGGCATGTACTGGACTTTTCTAAAGAGCTTTTAATGCCTCCACTTTTGATGGAATCCCCATATTTTACTTTATTCCTTTTGAAAATGACCAAGCAACCCTCTACAGTTGTGTGGCATCTTCTATTGGAACCACATTTACAAATAGTTGTTGTATAAATTCAACACAAGCGCCACTCTCTCCTTTGTGCCATGGATGTATCTTAGAATCACCATTAAAAGAGGTGTTCTTCAATTGACACTTACATTGCAATCAAAATAAATTTTGACACACACACTGGTTACTCCATCATGTGTGAGGTGCTCTTTCTCCTGTACAGACTTGAAAGTTTCAATACTTTTCAACAAATGTATTTTTATACATACCCTACAATGGTGTGTTCCATTTCATCTGGAAATTCATTCTTTACAGTACTTCTTTTTCTTTCAAATCACATTTGATTTAAGGTTTGAAAAACCTTTTCAAAAAATCTATTTTGTGCTTACACTATAGTGCACACATTGCCCTCTCATGCTCGGAGTTCTCCCTACCCAATAGGTCACATTCCATCTCTAGGGAATATGGTATTCTTCTTTTTGCTGAGATTTTTTTCAAGGATTTTTCAACAAACATCTAATTTGCACCTTGGAGTCTCTTAAAGCCTTTTCAACAAATGTGTTTCATGCTTTGCTAGTGGTTCCTTCTGCTTAAAACACACTTGCCCAAAAATTTCTTAAGACCATTCACTAAATCTAGCTTATGTGTACCCTATTGCATTTGCATAAAAGTTTCTAAGGATTTTTCTCAGCTGAACTAGGCGAATCATGTGATACACATAATGAATTTGCATCCATTCAAAGTTTAATTTGATCCCATTCCAGAATCAAGCTATGGCTGAAACAACACATTATATTATTCATTTTCCTTTTCAATACCATCTAAATATCCAAATCATCTTTTCAAGAATGAATGATGTTGTGATTTTATCCCATGGTGATTCAAGTGAAACATCACCTCCTCATGATTATTACTAACGGGTATAGCTGCCATTCTCATGCTTGAATTATGCCCAATACTTAACCTATGTATCTAATAGAAAATGGGCCTTGCTTTACATTTGAACTCTTGAAAGAAATGATATTTTTATACCATTCCACTTATGACCATTTCAAAGACATTTATTGGTTGTGGTTGCAACACTGCAAGAATTTCAAGTTCATGAACACAAAAAGCATGTCGAGCCCCATGTGGGTCTGGCTAAAAAAGAAATCATTTTCACACATCTTTCATGCTCCAATTCACCTGAGACGAATTCTGGAATGTATTTGGAGTGAAAACATGAAGTGGGTTTTCATTAAAATGTGCTTTCTGGCATGTTTGCAAAATGAGCAAAACTGGCCAAGTAGGCTCCAAAATCAACCTGGGAAACTAGTCAAATGACCACCCAGGGACATAAAAACATGCAGGTATGTGGAAATTAGTCCAAAGAATTGAGTGCAACAAATGGCTGAAAGAAATCAATCATGAGGAAAAACTTATTTGCTGTCAAAGTTGCTTACTCAAACTTTTTGCAATAAACAATTGTTCTAAACCAATTTAGACTGACGAAATCACCTCATTGCAAAATATCAAATCAGCTCCTGGTGAGTTACCACTAGACATAGTAGATCACTTTGGTATAGAGAACACGTGTGCAGAAGGGATTAGCTTAAATCATCACCCATCAAAAGTTATTTCCACTTGAAGTTGGCCTCTTAGAAAGGTTTTAGTGCAAAATTGAAGAAATTCCATTTGGTTTTGATTTTCTAAAAATAGCAAATCAACTTTCCAAGCTCTCAAAGTTGACATGTGAGCTCATCTTGGTATGGAGAATGTAGAATAATTTTTTTTTGGCATGACGATCAATTGGTTGCAAAATGCAGGCTGAAACGGGAAGCTACTCTACAAAACTAAATGTTCACAAATAGCTGAACAATGACAAAACTCTCCAGCTTCACTTTTCAAAACCCTAATAAAACTCATTTTTGGAAGCTAAAAATTGGCATGCCTACTGACTTAAGACGCATGAGTGTGTCTGCAAAGGGATTTTTTTTTTAAATCAACAAGCTTCAAAATATGACCCTTTAAAGTAGGTCATTCAGGCAGGTTCATGAGGTGCACATCTAAAAGTGCGGAGGAAATTTTTTGAAATGGACCTCTCAAATTTGCAAAATTTGAGAGTGCCAATAGTGGCTCTATCTGGGGATGTATGCCTCCTGTGGGAATAGCAAGATTCTAGATCTCTGGGGAGTAGACCAAAAACTGAGTCAATCAAGTAGTCCTCAAACTGCTCCTTTATTCATTCTTTATTTTTCAACTTCATCTAGTAACCCCAGGCCACCAAATGAAAAAATGGGAGTCAAAATTTACATCTATCATACACAATTCTACAAAAAGAGCTGATCTGCCTCAGCTCATGCTTGCCACTATCAAACCATAACAACATGGGTGACGACACCCTTGCAAACACAAGCATCAGGGTGCCTCATGCAAGTGGAAACTTTCTTTCCATTCAACCTTGTCCTCAATTGGCAACCAAATCAAATAGGTTTCATCATTTCCATTTTCTTCATTCTCAACTTTTGTATCAAGTGGAAACATCAGAAAATGGGGATGAAGACCATATGAGAGCATAGTCTGATCACAACCATTTTCCTGATTGAACATGTTGATGCCTCTCAACAGGCCATCATATGCAACATCATCAACATGTTCATAATCCTCGTACATTTGAAAGTCAGGGACACTTTCAAAATGTTGATTATTATGTGCCAAAAACTAATCACATTCATCATTTACATCATTCTCAAGCTGAAAACAACTTGCTTCAATGTTCTGTACATTGCCACATTCTATAAAAAATCCTTCCAACTGAGAAAAGTAGCACTCACAATCTACCTTGTGGCTAGAACTATCAAGTTCAATCTGATCATTAGTTTTCATGTCGAAGGTGAAATTATCAGGACTCACCAAAATATTTGACATATTATGCAAACTATTTCCAAGTGTATTTAAAGAGATACACTCATGAATTGGCACACTCTGTATTTTTTCTTCATCATGCTGGTAGTGAGAGTCATCAAAAATTTCTGACTCATCATCATTTTTTGTCATATTTTCATCTTCTGAACATAAGGTATCAACCTTTTCAATATCACAAGCTTGGTCAACAAGCGATTTTGGTTCAGAATCATAATCTGATTTCTCATTGAAATCAACCTTTACAATCACATGAAAAGACTCATCGCAAGGCTCATTCAATTCAATGAACAAAGACTTGTTTAAATTTTCATCAAAGTTTTCAAAAATTGGCTCATTAGATGCACAATCATCATAGTCATATGTTCCTTCAAACTCATTAAAACAGATCCCTAAGTTTGCATCAACATTCTCACTTTCATAATCATCATACATTGCATCATTGTCATCATATAGTTGCTTGTCTTCATCCTCATTATTATCATCATGATTAGCTAGCTCATCATTTGAAGGAGAATCACATTCACTTTCATCATATCTTACACCATGAAGATAATCATCATTGTCAAAGACAAAAGATGCATATTCAATGGCCAATAGATCTGAGATTTGTTTACAACTTAATAGATCATTATTCTGATCTATTCCTTCAACTATTTCCTCTTCTTGATCTTCACTTGAATTGGATACATTATCAAATTGAAAATCAGGGTATGCCAAAATATCATCATCATCAAAGTCTGAAAACTCAATGGGCTGATCATAAACAGGGTCTCCCCAATCATAGGAGATTGAATTGTTAACAACATTTTTAGGAACATGATCACAATCTATCATACAGAATAGACCATCCACTTGTCATCCTTACTCACCACTAGGTTGTCATAACAACAATCCACATCTCTTTGTATTTCAACATTGGATTGGATGTCCTCATTGAGTTTTTCACTTACATCCTCTTGAGGGTAAAAATAAGAATCTTCTCTATCAAATTGAAAACCATCAATGGTTTCCTCATTACAACTGCTTGTAGTTGATCTTTTAGACTGAAATTCATCAAATACTCTATCACTTACAGCTGATAAATTGATGTTCTCAAGAGAATTCCCTAAGTCAACAAATTCAAATGTCTCATCATGGAGATTTATACCAAAGCTACATTCAACCTTTGTAGGATTGACATGGTCAACTGTATTACAACATTGTTGATTGCACTTCTCTTCTTCAAAGAGTAATTCCAAATAATATCCTTCATCATCTTCTTGGCTCAAAAGACTCAGTTGTTGATTCTTAGTTTGGTATACTTCTTATGTAATTTGTTCTTTAACAACTTTCTCATCATCTAATGATGCATCTTTTTCATCTTCTACCTTCTCAGCTATGCACTTGTTTGAAGACCTTTGATCGTTCACATTCACATATTTTTTGATTTCATCAGCATGTTTACTGACATTTGAAGACAACGAGCTTTGCATATATTCATTCCTCTGCTTCTCCAGCCTATCTAGGACTATGTAAGCCATCTACATTCTCAATATTTCAAAATATTTTAAAAATGCACTAGATCCTTCCTCATAAGCTTTAAAATACATATGAATACAATATGATGTGCTAGGTCTAAAATTGTCTAGGATTAGTGACAAGGCAACAGAAAATCTATGACTGAAATCAATACTTGACTCTTCATCTTGTTTCTTGATCTACTTTAACCTTATGACAAGGTCATAGGGATCTCTTGTAAAATATTTTCTATAAGCATTTACCAATTTATCCCAGCAAGGAAATGAATTCTTAGGGAACTTTAGATATCAATCACTAGCTCATGCTTTAAGAGATCTAACAATGAATCTCATCCACATATCCTGATATTCAAATGAGTGTTTCTCCATGAAGCTGGAGAAACTCTTGACATGTGCATTTCCTTCACAAATAGTCTATCCATCAAATCTAGGCATCTTCTTGTAGAATTGAGCTGACATACTTTGAATTTTGTAATCAACCCATGACCAATCTAATTGAGCATACAATGGATCATATGAATTCATAAATGGTGCAACAATTTGACAAGTAGATACAAATATGATTATCTCTTAACTGGGCTTTTTCAAAAACTAGGTGTCGTTCATCCATTTCCCTAAGTCCTCTTTCAAACACTGCTTTCCATTTAGGACTTATCTTATGCTTATGCACTCTTGTGTTCTTACACTTTGGGGTCTCAAATGAATGAATATTATCAGACTTCTACAACTTCTTAACAAGATCTCTCAAAGTGTCTACAGGAATGTCTATCTTATGATCCCTGGATATTACAATTCGAGGCTCTCTAATTATGTGTAAGACCCCATTTCACATGTGATTAATGCTAAAACTAATTTGTGATATGAGTTTCTTCAATTGATGATTAGATATATTGTGGATAATAAATAAGGTGATCTTTTGGAAAAATCCGTGTGATTTCATTTTGACATTTTGTTCTATTGTCACTACCATGAAGGTGGAATACACTAGTATTCTATGGAATTCAGATTGAAATTTAAATGGATTATTATATGGTTAAAGTTTAGAATATTCAGCTAATATATTGATGTGATATACAATGTTACTTATGATCATATTGGTAATGTGTAGGAGGATAATGGTGTTACCATGAGAAGGGAGCACCATCGAGAGAAAATCAAAAGACATCTTCTTGAGGATATAAAGTTAATATGTTGATAGATTAAGAGGTGAAGGTTGATATGAAAGGAATCAAATATGAAAATAGGAGGATAGATAAATGTTGGAATCAAATCAAATACATCTTTGGGAAGTTCTAAGTGTAACCCTATTTGACTTAAAAGGGTTTGATGTTTTATTAGTGGTTGGGTGATTGAGTAGAATCCAATTGTAGGACATGTGATGTGAGTTGGTTGGGGTTGGAACCCTTGGTTAAAATCAAAATTCGTATGGATTTTTGTGTGGGTTTTAAAAAGGGATTACTGAATCAATTTCCTTGGTTTTTGAACAAGAATAGACCCCTAGGACCTATACCTATGGGTTTGGAACCTTTTTGACACATGTGAACTTTTCCTTGGAGTGTGAAAAGGACCCCTCAAAAGTCCACATTCATGAATATGACAAATTCAAAAAGTGTTGGGGCTTGGGAAGAGTGACTTGTCACTCTCAACCTTCTACTCCACAAAAGTTCTTGGAATTGGCACAAGACTCACACATGTGTGAGCACTTGTGGGAAAGAGTGTAGGTTTGGAGGATCCCTATATATCCCAAGAAGATGGAATATTTGGGCATTGCCCACTTCTCCTCTTGGAGAATTTGAGTAGAGAAGGGAGAAAGGAGAGAAGGAGAGGAGTTCACTTCTTGGAAAGACAATGACAAGATGGCTTGGCTTGGAGAGGAAGGAAGAATGCAAGAATTCAATCCCACTATCTAACCGAAAAGAGATAAGTCTTTCCTATTTCCATTTGCCTTTGTCTATTGTTGTCAAAGTTGGCATATAGTAGGGATCATGGTTGAAATATACAAAGTAAAGAACCTAGATACTTGAAAACTTATATTATGTTAGTCTTATTCATTGTAAAAAATAAAAAAAGGAACATTGTGAAAGAGCTCCATGTATCATCATGGGGCTAAGAGAATTACTTGCTGGGGGGTATACCTAGAGCCCACAAGGCTCCATGACATGATTATGGTAGGGTGGACAGCAAGCCCTAATGAATTGGTTTGTTATTTAGACAATTCTATGAGTTGTTGTAATGAGGAGAGTTTAAGAAAATTCCTTCTCTTGTTGGAAAAAGAGATTACTGTGCTGATGTAGTTGTGTTTCTTCCAATTGATCAATCCAGATACTTATGGAAAAAAATAAATAAACCAATAACTTATGGAAAGAAAAATAAAAAAAACTTGGAAGCCCTTTTTGTTAATCAGAATGTTGTAACTTTATCATGAGTGAGATGAATAAAAATATTTTCATATAATGCAGAACTATGTTGTTTGAAGAGTTGTATATGATGTAAAGGAAGAATTCATCTGTAATGTATAAGTCAAATAACAGTTTTATAAATATAAGTGCATTATTTTTTTCAATGTTCAAAAGGATACTAGTCCTTGCTTAAAATAATAAATGATCATGTTATGCTTATCTTGATACAATATATGAACTTTAGTAAAACTCTACAATGATAGTTTCCCCTAACTAAATGTAAATAATAGTGTGAAATATCAATAGTCATTCGACTTCAAGGGATCTTGCCATATGATAAAAGCAATTTCTGCTTTCTTACATGTTAAATACATACCTCAGTGAAATTATTTAAGCATCTTCATAGAAGTAGCATGCATTGCGTTGTAACCAAGTAGCTAGATACAAGATAAAGAGAACCATCGTTGTAGCTAAGATAGGAAGTAGATCGGAATGTGGTAAGAGAAAATACCACAATCGTCATACTTGCAAAATGAGAAGCTCACACAAATGTGTGAACATTTTGATAGAGTATCTCAAGAGATGGCATCTCATGGTTATGCAAAGATAAAATTTGGGAGTCATGCAAACAATAATATTACCACCTCTACAATAGAAGGAAATCGTCACCCAGAAAATGAGTACTTTATAAGAGAGGCAAAGGAACATTGAATTGAATCAGATTATAAGAATGTAAGGCAAAGAACATGAAGATGTCAGAGAGAGCACACAAAAACACCAGATCATTTGCACAAAAAATAAAATAAAAATAATAATCATACAAAACAATGCTCCCTCACGACAGAGAAAATGATGGAGAGTGCAAGCTCGTTCATTCACAAGTCAATATTGAGCATTTTCCCTCTCTGATGACTAGGAAAATAGGACAAGAAGTAGATGGGCCGATTGAAATATGGAAACAGGGTTAGTCTCTCACTGAATGTATTAGAATGGCATTGAGGTTAGTCAGACTTAGCGGGCTATAGAGACCTACACAGCCATTACAAGGACAAGAATTATAAATGCCACTTTCTTGTATGATAGACATGATCTACAAGAAGATGTAGTATGTGACCCGTTTATGCTTAAGCTGTTTTATTTTGAGCTGGAGGTAAGGTAAGCATTGTCTTCTCAAGAGTACTGAAATTATAGAATTAAAGTTGTCGTCAAATGTTACATGAGAATGGAAGGAAAGCTAGTAACCTAATAAATGCTTTAGAAATTTATCAATGGATCCTTCCCATTTTATTATCTGGTCATCAATCAGAGAAGCAAATAATGGTGGACGTATCAAAGATCTCGTTATGTAGGAAGGGTGGGACGTACGACTCTATAACATACATGGCGTATAGAGTAGATTCTAGTCTTCAAAATAGAGATAAGAGAGATATAATAAACCTATAAGAAAAGTGTTAAGCCTAGTCGCACTCTATTGGTAAATACAGTCTGTGTGAAGTCAATAACTAAAAAGGGGAGTGGTCTCGTCATGCTACCAAATCATTTGTAAAAGGAAAATATAAACCCAGAATATAAATGGGGTATTTGGTATTGCTTTAAATGTAATGTCAGTACTAGGAGTTTCTACATTAAAGTAGTGCTCTTAGGCATGGTGAGTTACAACTAGGAAATAAGCTTGCGATAGAGTTTTAGAGTATGTTTCTTAAAATGAAAATTACGGCCAACATCCTAATAATGAGCACATTTAGATTTTAATTATTATGGTATCCTCTACCCTGCAGATGATATCAAATGCCTCATAGTTGTGTTGTTTGTTGATTATTAATGTCTCTTAGTCATGCTGTCAGATCAGGACAGATAGTCTTATGGCAGTAGCATGTATATCTGGAACAAAATATTATCTCACCAATGAGTAGATTAGTTGCTATGATGAAACTTGTAATAATATTAATAGCGTATTTGACTCCCTGCGTTCGATGCAAAAATGACCATAATGCTCAAAAAAAAAAAAAGAGACTTTAGTCCCGTAAGTTTTAAAATATCCATAGTGTTAGCAAGAGCAATATAACATCACACAAAATTAAAAGTGAATGAAAATATCCTGGTTATACGTTAGGAGCATGTGGTCTTTCCTTTAAAAGAAAAGAAACCATTTAAGTAAATTTAAATAGGTAAAATACAAGATTAAAAGGAGGGCTACGTGGCTTTAGCTTTATAAACAAATAATAGAAAAGGAAAACATTAAGAGTTTAAAATAGATTTAGGAAATTAAATAAAAGTAAATCTCTTGTGTTTAAATTATTATTTCGTACATGGTATAATTATGTTAGTAATTATTCTTTAAAAATAAATAAATAAAGTATGTTAATTTATTCATATATATAAATAATTAGATAAAGGATATTTAAAATTGGTTTTAAATGTGAATATTCAAGATGGTATATATTATGGGATATGTTAATATGGATAATTAATTGATAAATTTTGATATTAAAAAAAAAAGAAAAAAGAAGGAAATTGACTTGGGCAATTACTTTATGATTAATAAGAGGGAATCAATTTCTGAGTTGAGAAGTGCCATCAATATTAACCTTGAAATATGCAATGTTAATACTGCATTAAAATAAACTAAAAGTAGGGAGTTGTTAATTTAGTGAAGGGGTAGTATAATAAAACTAATGATGTAATTAAGTAGTAATAACATTATTATTGTAAAATGGTGAGTAAATATTATTTTTAATATTTTGGTTAAGTAGAGACAATGATATTAATGTTCAAATTGAGATTTTAAAGGAAAATATATTATTAAGTTATAACACCTAATAGAATAAATAAATAAATCAATAAAATAAACCATGTTGGTATTGGGGTGGAGTAAGTGAGATCATTTCTAATACCGATGTGGGATGGATGATTGAATCTTTTACAATATTGTCATGGATAGCATTGAAGTGCAAAGTAAGGATAATAAATATTAAATGTTGAGCCTCGTTGAAGTTTATTTGCTTGGTCAAAATGAAAATAATATTCACACAAGAATTATGTAACAATATTAGTACTGATTGGATTGTTTGAACAGTAATTGTAACATTGTTACAATTTAATGATAACAACTAATGATAATTTTATTTGAGAATTTAATTACGAGGAGGTTGTTAATGATTGAATTTGTAGTTATATAATAATCTCATTTTCGAGTTACTAAATAGTATTGCATTGAAATCAATAATTTGATTCAATAATAATATTATTAATTCTCAGATTAAAGAATAATAATAATAATTTTGTATTTTATAATATTACTAATTAATTATGATAATATATATTATCATTATTTACATATATCTAGTATGTTTATAAGTATATGATGAGTTGTTGATAGGAACATGGTATACATAATTGATCACTACTTAAAGATGTTATTTCATAGATTATGGTCATAAAAATAAAATAAAATAAATAAATACATCATTAAATAAGGTTAAACCTATCACTCTCCAACTTGAATGTGCATGTGCCAATGCTTGAGCAAATTAACTCTCGGAAACCATATTTAAAAGAAGAGCTTGAATATATTTATTCATAAAGATATGTTAAGAAGTGACCCCACCAAGGTGTGCAGTGTGTACCATAGAAATAATCTTCACCATAAACTTTTAGGAAGTGTTAATTAGCTTAGTTAATGGTATTAATAAAAATTGAATAAAAAAATGTTGGGTTTTCTAGTGAAAAATTTTTAGGCATGACACTTGGTATCAAAACCCTAGGTTGCAACCCTAGGGAACCCTGGGAATAAATTGGGCATTAAGTATTGTGTGTACGAAAAACACTTTGAGCTAGTTAGAATAAAATTTTAAATCTAAAAGACTCACATCGTGTGATACATGAGAACTTAGTTTAAACATATGACCTAAATAAGGTTGTAAAATACTAAATGATCAAGAAGCAACCATTATAGATAGGTCAATCAAGCAACTAATTAATGGATTCAAGCCTAAACATGGTGCCTTAATAAGGTGAATGCCTAGATCACATATTAGACTAGTTAACTAGGGTTACAAAATTAATCTAGCATGTTTTTATCAAATTTCCTTAAAACCTTAAAATATGGTATAATCGAGTTATGAGGCATAGTCCTTGTTATAAATGCTTGAATAGAGTAATAGGACATACTAAGGTGTATCATTAAGGAAATATTATTTTGTTGAATTTTAAGGTCACAATTCTTTGATACAATAATAAAGTAATTTCCAAAAGTTATGGGCATTTGAAGTGCAACATATTTTCTTATAGAAACTTTAGTATGAATAAAGGATAGAACATCATAATTATATTTGTAATCATGTAACTAGTCAAAAACAATAAAAATAAATAAATAAATAAATTATGAAGCACGAAAAGGATTAGAGTGTTGAAGTTTGTTAGACATAAATTTAAGGGATTGAACTCACAAATTGGTATTAATACATGCATGAAATTTTATCTTGTATGCCTTAGGGAAAGATTTTCCTAGGCCTTAACCTATTAACCAAAGATCTTGATTTACATATAAGTGTATAAGGGTTGAATTCATGAAGCAAAAAAGATTTGTATTGTGTGTGATAGGTAACAATTTCAAGGATGATGAGATCAACTAATAATCAAAATCTTGCATTATATATTAAGTCCAATTTATAAAACTGGTCAGAATCAAAATATTCACCTTGACTTAAACGGTGAAACTTTAAAGTTATTTAAGCGCATGTGTAAGTAAATGATGGCCTAGTAAACTTGATAGAACTATAAGCTAACAACCCTTGTGCTCTATTATTTAAAAATTAAATAGTTAACAAAGCAAGATGATTTCTAGGAGTCAAGTTAAAGGTGAGAATGTGTAGAAAGTTACAACTATGTCTAGATTGGTGAAAATTGGTTTAGCTAATGTGAAAATAATTTCCCTTCTAGTAATTGTGTCTAAAACCTTGGTGAAAAGACCTTTTCAAATATTCATTTGGAGTTACAACGTTACTTAGGGCACACATCATAACTACTTATACATAGCTAAGAACTAAAGACTTATTGGTGTAAAAATAAGAAATGAAACTTGTCATAAAGGAAGTAATAATCTAATCAATTAGGTGTTGACCTTGAAGGTTGTATATGTAACGCCCCGCCGTGCGAACCCCAAAGGACATTAACACAATAATTACAGCACAATTTTTTTTTTTTTAAATACACATAACATACATGTAATACACATCAAGTCATATCACGAATTTCAATAGATTTATTAACACATACATCCTTTGGGGTACACGAAGAGTCATTACGTGACTTAGATCCATACAACATCAATAAAGAATAAAATCCAAAGATATAATCATTAACAATAACAAATATAACACATACATGAAAAATTGATTGATAAGAAGCCATCTGCACATAAATACAACATATGCATGATTACATAACACATTGAATAACAACTACCATGGTCAATATCCACACCAAGTTTAACATTTCATTATAGTACAACGTTTAAGAAGTAAAATGATACAAGAGTGTTCCAAATATGAATGGAAACCATACACAAGATACCATGATACAAATAATTAGAGAAATACAAGTATCAAAACTAGCTCCAAGATAGATACAACTCTGGAGTCGCTGCAATAGCACCAATCTGCACCTCTCAATCCTTGACTGGGGACCCAATGGGGTGCTTAGCATGTTCCACCCGACCATGTGAGTCCAAAGACCCACCCCCCGTGCTAGGAGCTAACAAGAAAGAGACCACAACCAAGAACATCCAAGCAGAGAACCACAAGACTCAACGTCATACAAAAGTATCATAACACTCAGGAATTTACAATGACATAATCAACCACATCCAAGAGTCATAAATCTCATCACATAAATCAAAGCAATAACCAACAAACAAATAACCAAAGGATGATCATTAACCGACACAATAACATCATATCACAGTACCATAAGAGTACAAGGTCGAGACCCAATTTATCAACAAGATTTATACAAGACCAAAGAAGACACCAAAGATTAAATAGGGTAAAACCATAAATCAATTCAAAACAACTATGATCCATCAATTCAAGACAAAGACCCACTTCCAGAGGATTTCCAAAGAAGCAACATAAGAAGGAGTGTTAGAGGAGAGTGTCATCGCATGGCTTAACATGGATTCTCCAGACTACTACTAACGCAAGGTGCCGCCTTCGTCTACTGACGAATTATCCAGACAATCCAAGCGCTAGGAGCCGCCTCCATCTATGGTTATCCAGACTACCTATCTCAAGGAGCCGCTCCATAGGGTTGCTCATGCGGAATCGTTAACCTTTCATGAAGACAAGGTAACGATCTTGCCAACCACGGCCTTCTCAATCCCCTTTAGCCTGTGATAGCACTAAACGGCAGACGAGGCATCAATTATCTTTTTAGTGTGTTACTACCCACCCCCTAGTTAATTAATTAAATTATCACTTATTAAATTCACTCTAACGAGGGCTATCCTGGCGCCCCTTTGTGCGCCAACCACCCACTTAGAGCCACTCTCTCTCTCTAGACACTCAAAACATAAAAACCAAAATCCAAGGGTTGTACAACACAACAAGAACATTAGATCACAATAGAGAAGCAAGCGAGGCATTACCCATCTCGCGAAAAACACATAATCAAAATCTTACAATTCTCGTACAACCCTTTCAAAATCCAAATACCAAAACACTTGCCACATCAAGGGCACATAAAAGGAGGAACATTAACCAACAATAAACATAAACCTCTGGAAGATTCTCATAAAGTTACTCTAGGGTTTCCCCATGAAAATCTGACAACAATAAAAGCAAAACCTTGAAGAACTATTTTCAATTCAAATATGGTGAGAGAATACATCAAAATAAGATCAACAACTCCCTTAAACAACATCAACAACTTCGATACGAACTAAATCAGAATCCAAGGGAAACCTCTATTTTCTCCTCTCGGAATACCCATAACTCAAGAACTTTTCAATTTGACTCATTAACAACTCAAGCAGAACAGTCAATCATGACAAAGATAACCTTAACCAAATTACCACTTAGGTAGAGAGCAAAAGAAAACATATAGAAATGTAAGTTAAATGAGAGAAAGTCCCTAACTCAAAATCAGCTCACGAAAAGTCACATTGAAAGGACCTATCGAGACAATACATAAAACCACTAATTCAAATATAATATATCCATTCATTCAATAAGAAGTGACTTGAAACCATCTAAAAAGAACATTATTCTAATGATAAAACATTTTCATCATTTAAGGATATCACAATATTGCAAAGTGAAGATATAATCTGATGTTATAAGCCACAAGACACCAATTCTCAAGCATACTCTTCCAAACACAAATTAAAACGATCACGAACAATAATACGGGTTCCCATTTTACACACATAATTACATACAAGGACCATTAGACACATCAACCTTGAAGAACACTATCTTAAAACACTTACCATGAACATGCCATCAAGACATCTCCATAAATATCCCACACATCACAGCCATCAATTACATAACACTTAAACCAATAATCAAAATACTTTGTTTAAAACAACAATCACTCACACCTTATAACCATAAAGACATTCTTTTAATTTAGGCATTATTTCAACGTTCTTATCACTTACTTTAAGGTATCCACTTAATTTAATTAAAAGAGTATTTACTACAAATAATTATATTTAACATAACTATATCATTTATAAGATAACCAACTCCATCGACTGTTTAATAATTATAACTTTAAAATGTAATACTAAGATGACAATTCTATAAATTACAACTTTATTATAATCCTAAGGTGATGATACTAATAAATTATTTCACATAGTAGTTTGATAAATAATTATTATTCACAGACTCATTAGATAACAAAAAAGGTAAAAACATTTAACATTTAATCAGTATCATTTAAATTAATTAACCTATGAACCTGGGACTTATCCTCACTTAAAAATAACTTTATCATTTAACCTTCAAGTAAAAGAAACTATGTAAATGTAGAATCACTTATCTCCTTTAGTGAACCCTAAAACTTAATTAACCATATAAACCGATTTACTTTAACTAAATACATAGTTCATTTATCTACAACAAAATTAAATACCTATTTCAATAATGTTTATTTGGTTAAAATCCTTTGTTAAATAATATTTTACTAAACAACCTAGTGAAATAACCATTTTCACTTTAATTATTTACCCAATTCTTTTATTTTCTAAAGCAAAGTCTATACTTCATTTACAAATCAACTATCTAATTAAAATTCTTTATCATCTTTTATTACTTCACTTACCATAAAATTACACTTTTACTTAACTCACTATCTTACCGAACATTCTAACACTGGATTCATATTTTACTTACGAAGAGCAAGCACATACAAAACTCTACTTTTCACTATTTCTAATTTAACTATTCCACTTGGAACTAACCAAAGTAAGAATAAACTAATCTACCAATGTTACACAATAAGTTCACATAGGCAAAATGTATTCTTTCATTAAAACCCTATATATATGCATTAATATATTTTCTTTTAAACTTAATTTACTTCAATTCACTTATTTAACTAAATCTCTATAAAAATAAGTAATTATTTATTTCAAATTAAAGAGGAGGATATTTATTATTCCAAACTTACCCAAATAAATACTAACTATTAACAATACAAGAATCTATGTGTCCCTCACATAATTAATACCCAATCTATATATAATATTTATATACTTATACTTGAAAGAGAAATTATAAATCAGTCTAAAACAATGCAATTACTCTTCCCTTTCATTTATCTTTAATTATCTCTAATTTCCTTTATAAGCATAAAGTCAACTATAACATAATTCTGTAGCACAACCGAATATTTTCTCAGCCAAAAGTTATCCAACAGAAAGTAAAATAAACCAGCTGAAACAAACTAGAGAAGTGGAGTTTATATATCAATACAAAAACATATATGAATCTAAAATTCTATAAAAATAACGAAAAATGTATTTCTATATATCCACACGAAGTATTATAATTCATATTTAACAAATATAATAAGAAATAAAAATAGATCTATAGATAATAAAAATATTCAAATTCAGTGTTATTATTTTCTGTCAATCATCTTAAAAAAAAAACAAAACGAGACCTAATTCATGCACCAACAGCTTAGAAAGATAACAGCAGAAAATAGAAAACAGCAGCAAATTATTACAGCTTCGATGGGACGGGTTGCCAATGGTTCAGGGAGACTATTTAATCTTGTACAATGCCTCAACTCTAAATGTTGATACTGTGACAGGCTGCCAAGTATATTAGAAAGTGAATATTGAAATTTGGAAATACCGCCATCTACTTGCATTATTAATAAATCACAAATGTTATCTGCAAGACTAAGGGCGAAAGAAAGGTGAGGTGCAAATACGTGACTTATGAGAATTAATATTAGATTTATTAAAACAATAAATCTTTATAGGTTAATATTAGATTAATCTTGTTAAACTAATTTTATTTTCTTTATATCACAACTTAACTATGACTCTCAATGGATGGTAATTATTATCATTATTATTCAAATTTTATTTAAATTTATTTTATTTTATTTTCTTCTGTTTTGACATCAATTTCGGTAAACATAAATTTACGTTGATTTTATTAACTGTTCTACTCGGTGAAAGAAAAGGCCATGACATCCCTAAACAAGGGTTTCTTCAACAATTACAGGCCCTAAGATAAATCGATTACACTAGATAAAACATAAACATACAACAATCCAAATAATTGCATAACATATACCTAATATATTTACAAGCCATATACTTCTAAGAAACCGAAACGTGATTGCATATTACCAAATGACTATAATTTATTCCAAGAATCTGAAAAAGTGCATCAAAATTGTAGCTGAAAGAACATGGTTATAAAAGGACATACAATTTATTGGGGTTGAAGGATGGATCAGCCATAACAGAAGCAATTACGCCTAAAACTTTTGCTGCATCTTCAAACCCTTGGTCAATGCAGAAGTGAACAAACAGCATAACGGCATTCGAATAAGAAAGTGCTCTCCAATTGGTTCACAGAGAGAACTCCCCCTAAATTTTTCTTGCCTCTTCTTAAAGAAAATACCAAATTCTCCGTTCAACTGCCCTAACTCCTCTTTTTCCCCCGTAAAAGATTTTCAAAAATAACTAATTTTTATTTACCCACTTTAATTAATCATTACTTTATAAATTTATTTATTTAATTTCAACCAATAACTTCTTTTGTTTTAAATTACTTCCACTTAACTCTAAATTTTAACTAAAACAAATTTTCATAAATAATTAACTTTTAATTAAAATATAATTCAATAAATATTTTTACCGTAATTTATTTAAACTTAAGTACAATTTTAAATTTTAATCCTCTTTAATATTTTATCACTTTTAAATTTATTAATTGAATTTAATCATTAAATGATAATTACCTTTCCTCATTTAATCTAATTATATTAAATAACTAACTCCCAACGATAATTAAATTGACCTTTATCATTGAATCTAATTCTTTATTTAATTCCAAATGAAACAGGTAACCTTATAATTAAATTAATTTTATTAATCAAATCCAAACATATTATTAGTGTTACTTCATAACCTTAAAATTAAATTAAATAATAAAATCACCACATCATCATGACATTACCAACAACAACTTACTTAACATCAACGACGACCGAAACAGAGGGCACTACAGTATACATGCTACAAGGATTGAATAATCAATTGTATGAATCTATAAATTGAGTAATGAATTATGCAAGATTCACAGTAAAGAAACTTAAACTATATAGATAGGAGACATAAAGTAGACTTGTAAAACTTTCAACTAATGTGCATTCTATACCATTGACCATACTTACTCTTTGAGGTAAAATTATTTACAACTAAATGCAAAGGAGAAAGCTCAAAGGTAGATAGAAATTTCAAGACTTCTACTCATCATGCATTTTATGAGGTTAAATGGAATTGTGATTTTAACAATGATGATTATAACATGTGAGTAAATATTTCAACTTTAGATAGAAAAATGCAAGAATTTTAAAAGATATAAATGGTTGTGAGAATTACTATTCCATGAGTTATCATGTGGTTTACACATTAAGTGTATTTTCTTTTCTCATAGTTCAATGTTTCGAATGAAAATGACTAACTAATTTCCTTATTAAGTGAGAAATTTTCCATATCATGATGTGAAAAATATAGTGGAATTACTCATATTGATATGTCAAAAAACATAACAATTATAACTGAATAAAGAGGAAGAATAGTATGGATATATGTAGAAAAAAAAAAGAGCAACCTTGATCATAAATGTGATGTCCATAAGATGGGAAGCATGAAGTACCATGTATTGTTAATTGTAAGAAAATTGAGTATTACCTAGATTACAATTGTGAATTATATGGCCATTTATTTTACAAATATGCAAATAGATAGATGTAAATAAAAGGATAAACAATGTGAATATTGTTTAAAGAAAATAAAATATGTGTATGATCGTTACCCTTGTTCTATGGTGAATTCTATGAAGCGTGTTTGGTTATGTCATGTAAAGTGAAACCAGTAATTATGTTGTGCCCCAAGTATGAGATATAGGGTATCTAACTTGGGATAAGGGTAGTGGATTTCTAGTACAATCCACTATATGTGCCCTTTGTGATGGCCTTTATGTAAGCTAGCTAGCTGTGAGTCCAAATAAATGTGTTAAGTGTATAAGTGTGTCTTTTAATTGAAAGGTGATGTATTCTGTTGTGTTAGTTTTATTTGTATGTTAAATGTGTACCCCTAGTGTTTGGTTCCCCCCCCTTATGGGAGTGTGATGCCAGCTAGTGTAAATAGGGGTTGAGAGGCACATGTTCACCCATTGGGAATTTATGAGCTCAGGTCATTGTCCCTAATCCTAATAAAGGATCTATGTCGAGTCGTTGTAATCCTCCCATGGATGTTAAGCGTGGCCTACTCCCCCACATATGAGACCCACAACTGTTGGTTCATAGTGCAAACCTATTCCTTGATGTTTATAACCCATGGGTAAAGGATGGAATTACATGGACTACCAGTGACTCATATTTATGTGGTTAGGGACCACCAGTGACCCAAATTCATGTGGTCAGGGATCACCAGTGATGCATATATATGTGGTCAGGGATCACCAATTATTCATATTTATATGGTCAGGGACCACTAGATTATTGCATGCTATTATACTTATGTGGTTAGAGAACCACCATTCCCCTTCTCCCCTTAGGTGGCTTATCAAGTCACATGGTGCTCATAATGTGCATTTTTTATTGTTGGAATATGAATTATTGGTAATCCTTGATTGATGTTTTATTTTATTATGTGCCGGTAATGTGAACTTCTATTTATTGTATTAGGCTATTTAGCCACTTGAAGGTTGTTACAGTCTGTATTTCCTCAGGGACTTATTTAATTTCATTTTTGAATTAAGATTGGAATGTTTAAATGCAGCAGTGATTGATCTTTATTTGGTTTTCTTCTCAAGTTTATAATTTTTTAGTTTATTAAATTGTTGGATTATGACTTTATGTTTCAATTGAGGCCTTCTTAATATTTTCTAACTGCTGGTAAGCATGGTGTAATGTGACATATGTAAACGGCCATATCCTGGGGGGGTTTCCTTGGTAGGTCGCATAGGGGAGTAGATGCGCTGGGGAATTATTTTTGAAAGGGGTTGTGAATGTGACCAGTATGGGACAGCCATTAATCCATTCTTCCCCTCATTCTATGATTATTCTTACCTATATGGAGGATTCCTTAAAGAAGGTCCTCAAGTGGTATCCACGAATATCCATCCTTGTAAACCCCATTGAGCCTTGTGATGTGAGTTATGTCTAATTTTTGTGATGTATGTGTAAATTTGCAAATAAATGACATGTGAAATTACTTGACTGTTATGTCGGAAAGAAAGTGACAGGTAAAATTTAGACTACTATTTTTCAGACATGAATTGATATTAGAACAAAAATATTTTCTAACATCATGAGTGATGTTTATGATGCAAAAGAGAACCTTTTAGGGTATCCAATGATGTTAATGTTGATTTCAAGAATATTAACTACATGGATGACTACTAACATTTGTTATAATGTGACTATATTAAATAAATGTTCTATGATGGAAATTTTTGTTCTAAGCATTTAGATGTTTTATTCATGAAAGGGATTAATTTAATGTGTGCTTGACAGTTGAATGCTATGATTTCTTCATCAAGAAAGTATAGTAACTCATATTCCAATAGATTTATGTGCATCACTATCTGGAGATTTATTTTCTTGACCTTAATAACTTCCAGGAGGAAGTCTAGGCTAAGGGGAGGGGGACGTAAGACCCCGTTTCACATGTCATTAATGCTAAACCTAATTTTTGATATGAGTTTCTTACATTGATGATTACATATATTGTGGATGATAAATAAGGTGATCTTTTGGAAAAATCCTTGTAATTTCATTTTGACATTTTGTTCTATTGTCACTACCATGAAGGTGGAATACACTAGTATACTATGGAATGTA
The DNA here is from genome assembly GCA_007258455.2 of Sequoia sempervirens. Classification (NCBI taxonomy): domain Eukaryota; kingdom Viridiplantae; phylum Streptophyta; class Pinopsida; order Cupressales; family Cupressaceae; genus Sequoia; species Sequoia sempervirens. Next base: position 27,047,650 of record VDFB02075321.1, read on the forward strand.
GATTGAAATTTAAATGGATTATTATATGGTTAAAGTTTAGAATATTCAGCTAATATATTGATGTGATATACAATGTTACTTATTATCGTGTTGGTAATGTGTAGGAGGATAATGGTGTCACCATGAGAAGGGAGCACCATCGAGAGCAAATCAAAAGACATATTCTTGAGGATATAAAGTTAATATGTTGATAGATTAAGAGGTGAAGGTTGATATGAAAGGAATCAAATATGAAAATAGGAGTATAGATAAATGTTGGAATCATTTAAAATACATCTTTGGGAAGTTCTAAGTGTAGCCCTATTTGACTTAAAATGGTTTGATGTTTTATTATTGGTTGGGTGATTGAGTAGAATCCAATTGTAGGACATGTGATGTGAGTTGGTTGGGGTTGGAACCCTTGGTTAAGATCAAAATTCGTATGGATTTTTGCGTGGGTTTTAAAAAGGGATTACTGAATCAATTTCCTTGGTTTTTGAACAAGAATAGACCCCTAGGACCTATACATATGGGTTTGAAACCTTTTTGAAACATGTGAACTTTTCCTTGGAGTGTGAAAAAGGACCCCTCAAAGGTCCACATTCATGAATGTGACAACTTAAAAAAGTGTTGGGGATTGGGAAGAGTGACTTGTCACTCTCAACCTTCTACTCCCCAAAATTTCTTGGAATTGGCACAAGACTCATGCATGTGTGAGCACTTGTGGGAATGAGTGTAGGTTTGGAGGATCCCTATATATCTCAAGAAGATGGAATATTTGGGAATTTCCCACTTCTCCTCTTGGAGAATTTGAGTAGAGAAGGGAGAAAGAAGGAGAGAAGGAGAGGAGTTCACTTCTTGGAAAGACAATGACAAGATGGCTTGGCTTGGAGAGGAAGGAAGAATGCAAGAATTCAATCCCACTGTCTAACAAAAAAGAGATAAGTCTTTCCTATTTCCATTTGCCTTTGTCTATTGTTGTCAAAGTTGGCATATAGTAGGGATCATGGTTGAAATATACAAAGTAAAGAACCTAGATACCTGAAAACTTATATTATGTTAGTCTTATTCCTTGTAAAAAAAAAAGGAACATTACAAAAGAGCTCCATGTATCATCATGGGGCTAAGAGAATTACTTTCTTGGGGGTATGGCTAGAGCCCACGAGGCTCCATGACACCATTACGGTAGGGTGGAGAGCAAGACCTAATGAATTGGTTTGTTATTTAGACAATTCTATGAGTTGTTGTAATGAGGAGAGTTTAAGAAAATTCCTTCTCTTTTTGGAAAAAGAGATTATTGTGCTAATGTAGTTGTGTTTCTTTCAATTGATCAATCCAGATACTTATGGACAAAAATAAAAAAACCAATAACTTATGGCAAGAAAAATAAACAAACCTTGGAAGTCCTTTTTGTTAATCAGAAGTGTTGTAACTTTATCATGAGTGAGATGAATAAAAATATTTTCATATAATGCAGAATTATGTTGTTTGAAAAGTTGTATATGATGTAAAGGAAGAATTCATCTCTTATGTATAAGTCAAATAACAGTTTTATAAATATAAGTGCATTATTTTATTCAATGTTCAAAAGGATACTAGTCCTTGCTTAAAATAATAAATGATCATGTTATGCTTATCTTGATACAATATATGAACTTTAGTAAAACTCTACAATGATAGTTTCCCCTTGCCAAATGTAAATAATAGTGTGAAATATCAATAGTCATTTGACTTCAAGGGATCCTGCCATATGATAAAAGAAATTTCTTCTGTCTTATATGTCAAATACATACCTCAGTGAAATTATTTCAACATCTTCATAGAAGTAGCATGCACTGCATTGTAACCAAGTAGCTAGATACAAGATAAAGAGAACCATCATTGTAGCTAAGATAGGAAGTAGATCGGAATGTGGGAAGAGAAAATACCACAATTGTCATACTTGCAAAATGAGAAGCTCACACAAATCTGTGAACATTTTGATAGAGTATCTAAAGAGATGACATCTCATGGTTATGCAAAGATAAAATCTGGAAGTCATCCAAAAAATAATAATGCCACCTCTACAATAGAAGGAAAGTGTCACCCAGAAAATGAGGACCTTATAGGAGAGGCAATGGAACATTGCATTGAATCAGATTATAAGAATGTAAGGCAAATAACATGAAGATGTTGAAGAGAGCACACAAAAACACTAGATCATCTGCACAAAAAAATAAAATAAAAATAATAATCATACAGAACAATGCTCCCTCATGATAGAGAAAACAATGGAAAGTGCAAGCTAGTTCATTCACAGGTCAATATTGAGCATTTTCCCTCTCTAATTCCTAGGGAAATAGGACAAGAGGTAGATGGACCAATTGAAATATGGAAAAAAGGTTAGTCTCTAGCTGAATGTATTAGAATGGAATTGAGGTTAGTCAGACTTCAGGGGCTATAGAGACCTACGCAGCCATTGCAAGGACGAGAATTATAAATGCCACTTTCTTGTATGATAGTCATGATCTACAAGTAGATGTAGGATGTGACCCGTTTATGGTTAAGCCGTTTGATTCTAAGATGGAGGTAAGGTAAGCGTTGTCTTCTTAGGAGTACTAAAATTATAGAATTAAAGTTGTCGTTAGATGTTACATAAGAATGGAAGGAAATCTGGTAACCTAATAAATGCTTTTGAAATCTGCCATGGATCCTTCACATTTTATTATCTAGTCATCAATCACAGAAGCAAAGAATGGTGGACATATCAAAGATCTCGTTGTGCAGGCAGGGTGGGACGTACGACTCTATAACATACATGGTGTATAGAGTAGATTCTAGTCTTCAAAATAGAGATAAGAGAGATATAATAAACCTATAAGCAAAGTGTTAAGCCTGGTCACACTCTATTGGTAAATACAGTCTGTGTGAAGTTAATAACTATAAACGGAAGTGGTCTCGTCATGCACCCAAATCATTTGTAAAAGGAAAATATAAAGCTGGAATATAAATGGGGTATTTGGTATTGCTTTAAATGTAATGTCAGTACCACGAGTTTCTGCATTAAAGTAGTGCTCTTAGGCATGGTGAGTTACAGCCACGAAATAAGCTTGTGACAGGGTTTTAGAGTATGTTTATTAAAATCAAAATTACGGCAAACATCCTAATAATGAGCACATTTAGATTTTAACATTATGGTATCCTCTACCCTATGGATGATATCAAATGTCTCATAGTCATGTTGTTCATTGATTATTAATGTCTCTTAGTCATGCTGTCAAATCAGGACAGATAGTCTTATGGTAGCAGCTTGTAGATCTGGAACAAAATATTATCTCACCAATGAGTAGTTTAGCTACTATGATGAAACTTGTAATAATATTAATAGCCTATTTGACTCCCTGCGTTCGATGTAGAAATGACCATAATGCTGGGAAAAAAAAAGAGACTTTAGTTCCGTAAGTTTTAAAATATCCATAGTGTTAGCAAGAACAATATAACATCGCACAAAAATAAAAGTGAATGAAAATATCCTCAGGTTATATGTTAGGAGCATGTGGTATTTATTTTAAAAGAAAATAAACCATTTAAGTAATTTTAAATAGGTAAAATGCAAGAGTAAAAGGAGGGATATGTGCATTTAGGTTTATAAACAAATAATAGAAAAGGAAAACATTAAGAGTTTAAAATAGATTTAGGAAATTAAATAAAAGTAAATCTTTTGTGTTTAAATTATTATTTCATACATGGTATAATTATGTTAGTAATTATTCTTTAAAAATAAATAAACAAAGTATGTTAATTTATTCATCTATATAAATAATTAGATAAAGTATTTTTAAAATTGGTTTTAAATGTGAATATTCGTGATGAGGGAACAACTCGAGACACAGAAAATAACCCACAAACAAGAGAATAATTTTATTATTCAAAAAAGGAATGGAGCTTCTTACATGCAAAGGATCTCAAATCCCCAAGTTTTACAACACCTGCAAGTTACAGAAAGCTACAAAATCACCCTTTCGCAATATGCGAGTTTGTCCCCCAAAAAGTTACCCAAAAATTAGAAACCCGTCCATAAATAGAGCTCCTCTTTAGTTTGGAGCCAAAACAACATTCAAATTTGAGTTTAGGCAGTTTGGCGCTAAAAAATTACAACTTGAAGTTCAAATTTCAAAAGAACATTTGCAACTGTATCTTCTAGAAAGTGGGCCAACTTCCCGAAGCCATAACTTTTGATCCGAGACTTCGATTCGCGTACCGTTTGAACCATTGGAAAGGTCTCAAAGTCAACAATGTGCTTAAAATTTTCTATGCTGATTTTAGCAAGTTTTAGGGCCGATTAGGGAACTCTAAGTGCCTCAAATCTAACTCAGAAGATTTTTAGGTGCAAATTTGGGCAGCTAAAACTACAATATCTTTCAACCCAGGAATAGAAAATAAAAAATGTAAATTGAGAATTTAATTATGACGAAAAGGGTATCCAAAAATGTAAAAACATCTAAAAACCAAGAAACTTGAAATTTAACTATTTTTGGGTGATGCAAGATTACCCTTACACCACTTGATGCTCCTGTATCAAACACTCAGGGTAATTTGAGAAGTGACCCCATCATGTCTCAGATGGTGGAGGAAAACCCAAATGGTCAGCCTCTACCTTAGGAAACCAAGATGAATCTTCAATAGACCTTCCTTTCCATTTCACCAGATATTCTTCATACTGCCTGTTCCTAGTACTCCTTCCCACATGACTATCTAGGATTTCTTTAATCTCCTTTTTCTGAAGTAGGTGCTGGAATCCCACACTGTTCCATTGTTGGTACTTCCTTTGCGCCACCTTTATGATACTTTGTCAAATCTGAAATGTTGAACACAGGGGAAATGTTGAATCCATCTGGCAACTCTACCTCATATGCATTCCCCGAATCATGCCTCTTCAAAATTTTACAAGGACCGAACTTCTTCATCTTCAATTTGTTATATGTTCCCACTGGAAACCTTTCTTTCCTCAAGTGGACCATCACTTCATCACCAATATGAAACTCCTTATACCTCCTTTCTGATCTTCCTTAGCCTTATACTGCATATTCATCTTGTTAATATGTTCTCTTACCTTCTCATGTATATCCTTGATGTGTTCTAAAATCTTCACTTCAACACTTATTTTCTTCTCTTGGTCCATCTTCCTCAATTCTAGAGTTGTTCTAGGGCTACCTCCATACATAATCTGGAATGGTGATCTACCAGTGCTTCTGTTGACAGAATTGTTGTAAGAAAATTTTTCCTGGGGTAAGATCAAGTCCCATCCCTTGGGTTTATCTCCTACCAAACATCTCAGTAGGTTACCCATACTCTTGTTAACAACTTTTTGTTTTCCCATATGTTTGTGGATGGTGTGTAGAACTAACTTCAACTCTGTCTTCAGCTTCTTCCACAAGGTCCTCCAAAAGTACCCCACAAATTTGGTGTCACGATCTGAAACAATACTCTTTGGCAGACCATGTAGCCTCACCACCTCTTTGAAGAACAAATCAGCAATGTGGACTGCATCATGGGTCTTCTGACATGGAATGAAATGTGTCATCTTCAAAAACCTATCAACCACCACAAAAACTGAATCATTCCCTCGTTGTGTCCTTGGAAAACCAAGAACAAAGTCCATACTTATATCCTCCCATGGCCTCTTTGGTACAGGTAAGGGCTGATATAAGCCTATATTTTGGTTCACTCCTTTAGCCATCTAACATACCTTGTGGCTTTGTACAAACTTCTTCACATCCTGTGACAACTGAGGCCAATAATAATGCTCATTGATAATAGCAATGGTCTTATCTTGGCCAAAATGTCCTGCCATTCCTCCACTACGCTTCTCCTTTATTAGGTTCTCCCTCATGGAACTCCTCGAGATACACAATTGACTTCCCTTAAATAACATGCCATCCTGGATTATGAAATCCAGCCACCTTGTCCTGTCCACTATAACAGGTTCTTTGGAAGTTTTCCAAGCCTCTGCGAAATCAAGATCTTCTGTGTACAATGTCTTAAGTTCATTGAATCCAACCACTTCAATCTGCATCTTTGTCATCAATGTATGCCTCCAAATTAAGGCATCTGCAACCCTATTTCACTTTCCACTCCTATGTTTCAAAACAAAGGTATAACTCTGCAAAAACTCTACCCATTTCATATGCCTCTAATTTAATTTTCCCTGACTATTTAGGTACTACAAGGCCTGATGATCAGTATATAGAACAAATTCCTTTAGCAACAAAAAATGTCTCCATTTCTTTAATGCTTGCACTATTGCATAAAATTTCTGATCATATACAAAATACTTTCTTTTGGAATCATTTAATTTTCACTGAAATAGGCAATGGGTTTACCTTCTTGGCTCAACACTACTCCAATGGCACAACCACTAGCATCACAATCCACCTAAAACACCTTGTTGAAATCTAGGAGGGCTAGAATAGGTTGCTCTGTCACCTTCTGCTTCAACAATTCAAAATTTTTTTCCGCTCCAGTGCTCCACTTGAATTCTTTTCTATCCCCTCTCATTGTTTCAGTCAGGGGTCCACAAATACTACTAAAGTTTCTAATGAACTTTCTATAAAAACTAGCCAAACCATGGAAAGATCTCACCTCGATAGTAGTTCTTGGGGTAGGCCATTCCAGAATAGCCTTCACCTTCTCTGGGTCCATCTTGAGACCTTTTGTTGAGATGACAAACCCCAAATACACTAACTCCCTCTTCACAAAACTGCACTTCTTTAGATTAATCAACAATTTCTCTTCTCTTAACTTCTTAAAGGCTCTCCGAATATGCATCAGATGCTCATCCAATGTCTTACTAAAAATCAAAATATCATCCAAATACACAATAACAAAACTTCCCAGAAATTATTTTAGTACCTCATTCATGAGCCGCATGAATGTGCTCGGTGCATTGGTTAGCCCAAAAGGCATGACTAACCACTTGTACATGCCCTCTTTGGTCTTGAAGGCAGTCTTCCATTCATCTCCCTCTCGAATCCGGATCTGGTGATATCCACTCTTCAGATCAATCTTCATGAAGTACTGAGCTCCACTCAAATAGTCCATCAGGTCATCCATCCTTAGCAGGGGAAATCTGTACTTGATTGTTATCTTGTTTATGGCTTGGGAATCTGTACACATCCTCCACTCCCCATCCTTCGTTGGTGCTAGTACTGCAGGTATTGCACATGGACTCAAACACATGGACTCAAACTCGTATCAAACCCTTTCTCAATAACTCTTGAACATGTTTGTTCAACTCCTCATTTTCTGCTGGAGTCATTCTATGAGCTACCGTATTTGGAAAACTGGCTCCAAGAATCAAGTCAATCTGGTGATTGATCTTCCTTATTGGTGGTAAACCCTTGGGTACATTATTAGAAACAATATCCTGAAACTCATCCAACATCCCAGAAACCTCTTCTGGAACCTTCTCACTATCCTCCTTACTCACTCTAGGAATCAATGCATAACACATACGCTCATGCTTCATACCTTCTAAAATTTTTCTTCCATCTACATAACAAATTCTAGCACTACTGCATACCTTTTCTTTGGTCTCCTTTAGGGGTTTCAACTTGTGATGAACCCCATCCTTTGTCAAGGAATAAGTGTTTGCATGGCCATCATGTATAGCTCGCCTATCGAACTACCATGGCCTCCCCAACAATATGTGACATGCATCCATGGGGATGATATCACAGAGTACCTCATCATGGTAGCTCCCGATCTTGAACTTTACTAGGCACTGCTCATTGACAAAAACTTTGTGGTCTTTCTGCAACTAGGCAATCTGATATGGATGCGGGTGCCTTTCCCTCTTCAGCTTCAACTTTGTGACCATCTCTTCTAACACCAGATTATCGATGCTCCCACTAGCAATAATGACATCACAACATTTTCCTTCACACTTGCACCTTGTGCGAAACAAATTCTTCCTCTATTTTGGTTCCTTTTCCTCATTCACCAGGGCTCTCCTAATCACTAGGGCTTCTCCCCTTTCAGCATCATCTAAATGTACAAATTGGCCCTTCTCATCTGCATGTGCAACCCTTCCATGACCTTCTGGCCTTTTGTCTGCCCTTCCTTGGTGTTGTGGACATTCATAGGCTTGATGCCCTTCTTCACCACACCAGAAACACATTCCTTTAAAACCACCTCTTCCAGATCCTTGTCCATATCTCCTCATCCTCTACCTCTTTGATCACCACTGTTTTTATCATGAGGGTGGTAGAAGTTGTCATTCCTTTAGCTTGAGCTAATACCCACATCTCCACTTTTCTTTTCATCATCATTTTAGCTTCATGAAGGTCTTCCACTACCCCTTCCGCTTTGACCTCCTTGTCCTTTTTGCTTGCCATAAAATCTTTTGTTCAGCTTCTCTTCCACCTTCAGAGCAAACTGATACGCATCCTCAAAGGTGGTCATTCTGACTAGGCTTAACTCCTCCTGAATGCTCGGTCATAACCCATTAAGATATCGGGCTACCTTCTCCTTATTGGCCTCTGTGTGGCCCATTCTGATGATTATCTTATGAAAATCTTCAGTATATTCTTTCATAGACCTGCTTCCTTGCTTCAACCCTTGCAATTTCTTTAATAGATCTAACTTGTAGTCCACTGGTATGAACTGCTTCTTCAACTTCTCTACCATGCGATCCCATCTAGTGATATTTCCTTTTCCTCTTCGATTTCTTTCCAACTGAACCTCTTTCCACCAAATATTGGCATGGCCCTTGAGCTTCATTTTCGCAAACTTAACCTGATCTGGGTCCTCTATTTCCTCATACTCAAAATATTCTTCGAGCTCGTTGATCCAGTCGATCAACTCTTCTGGGTTCAGACTTCCAAAATAACTAGGGACTTCTGCTCTGGGTCTTTTCCTGATCTTTGAAATGGCCCTTATTAGCCGCATTTGGTTTTGATAAATTTCTTCTTCTTCATCTTCTGCATTTGAACCTTCTTCCTCTCCTTCATCCTCACTTTCCTCCCTCAAGTTTAACCCTCTTCTCACCTGCTCTTGTAACGCATCAATCTATCTTTGCAGGGCTGTCAGTGCATCTCTTCCACCAGCATTTCTACCACCTCAACCACCTCTGGCACCACCATGCCTACCAGGCATCACTCTTGGAGCATCTTTCTTGACATCGACCCACAACCATGGTCCTGGTGCAAACTACCTCACGATCAGCGATCTATCCACACGCTCAAGAAAACCTCGCTCTGATACCACTTGATGAGGGCACAACCTGAGACATAAAAAATAACCCACATAAAAGAGAATAATTTTATTATTCAAAAAAAAATGGAGCTTCTTACATGTAGAGGATCTCAAATCCCCAAGTTTTACAACACCTGCAATTTACAGAAAGCTACAGAATCACCCTTTTGCAATATGCGAGTTTGTCCCCCAAAAAGTTGCCCAAAAATTAGAAACTCGTCCATAAATAAAGATCCTCTTTTGTATGGAGCCAAAAAGACATTCAAATTTGAGTTTAGGTAGTTTGGCACTGAAAAATTACAATTTGAAGTTCAAATTTCAAAAGAACATTTGTAATTGTATCTTCTAGAAAGTGCGACAACTTCCTGGGGCCATAACTTTTTATCTGAGACTTCGATTCACAAACCGTTTGAACCATTGGAAAGGTCTTAAAGTCAAAAACGTGCTCAAAATCTACTAAACCAATTTTAGCAAGTTTTGTAGTCGATCCAGGAAATCTAAGTGCCTCAAATCTAACTCAGAAGATTTTTAGGTGCAAATCTGAGCAACTAAAACTGCAATATCTTTCAACCCAGGAATAGAAAATAAAAACTGTCAATTGGGAATTTCATTATGATGAAAAGGGTATCCAAAAATGTAAAAACATCTAAAAAATGACAAACTTGAAATTGAACTATTTTTGGGTGATGCAATATTGCCCTTACACCACTAGATGCTCCTGCATCAATTCAAGATGGTATATATTATGGGATATGTTAATATGCATAATTATTTGATAAATTTTGATATTAAAAAAAGAAAAATAAAGAAGGAAATTGACTTGGGTAATTACTTTATGATTAATAAGAGGGAATCAATTTCTGATTTGAGAAGTGCCATCAATATTAACCTTGAAATATGCAATGTTAATACTGCATTAAAATAAACTAAAAGTAGGGAGTTGTTAATTTAGTGAAGGGGTAGTATAATAAAACTAATGATATGATTAAGTAGTAATAACATTATTATTAGAAAATGGTGAGTAAATATTATTGATAATATTTTGGTTAAGTAGAGACAATGATATTAATGTTCAAATTGAGATTTTAAAGGAAAATATATTATTAAGTTATAACACCTAATAGAATAAATAAATAAATAAAACAAATAAACCATGTTGGGATTTGGGTGGAGTAAGTGAGAACATTTCTAATACCAATGTGGGATGGATGATTGAATCTTTTACAATATTCTCATGGATAGCGTTGAAGTGCAAAGTAAGGATAATAAATATTAAATGTTGAGGCTTGTTGAAGTTTATTTGCTTGGTCAAAATGAAAATAATATTCACACAAGAATTATGTAACAATATTAGTACTTGTTGGATTTTTTGAACAATAATTATAACATTGTTACAGTTTAATGATAACAACTAATGATAGTTTTATTTGAGAATTTAATTACGAGGAGGTTGTTAATGATTGAATTTTTAGTTATATAATAATTTCATTTTCGAGTTACTAAATAGTATTGACATCGAAATCAATAATTTTATTCAATAATAATATTATTAATTCTTAGATTAAAGAATAATAATAATAATTTTGTATTTTATAATATTACTAATTAATTATGATAATATATATTATCATTATTTACATATCTCTAGTTTGTTTATAAGTATATGATGAGTTGTTGATAGGAACATGGTATACATAATTGATCACTACTTAAAGATGTTATTTCATAGATTATGGTCATAAAAATAAAATAAAATAACTAAATACATCATTAAATAAGTTTTAAACCTGTCACTCTCCAACTTGAATGTGCATGTGCCAATGCTTGAGCAAATTAACTCTCAGAAACCATATTTAAAAGAAGAGCTTGAATATATTTATTCATAAAGATATGTTAAGAAGTGACCCCACCAAGGTGTGCAGTGTGTACCATAGAGATAATCTCCACCATAAACTTTTAGGAAGTGTTAATTAGCTTAGTTAATGGTATTAATAAAAAATAAATAAATAAATGTTGGGTTTTCTAGTGAAAAATTTTTAGGCATGACATTATGCATAATTAAAATCATGACCATATGAAGGATTACAATGGCAATTAATGAAATATTGACAACCTAGACTTGAAATGTATGACAATACAAATGGATGGAAATCCTTAAGATGTACAAATACATTCTAAACATCCAAATTAGAAAAGATTTGAGCACTATACAAAATTATTTCAATGGAACTACAATTACATTCAATAGATCCAACAAATGGAAGTGTGCAAACTTAAATTCACTGTTCTTTCCCTCTAGTAGTGCTAAATCACTAAATAAGGAACCAAAATTTATTTATAAGAAGTTCAAATACATGAAGAATACCTAGAAACATTGCCACTGTTGTAATTTTTTTTGAAATATTGTTGATCTGGAACTATATTCTTTAAATATTCAATAGGTTCTTCTGATAGAGCCACCACCTCTCTTAAAGAGGAATGAACTTCAAAAAATAGGAAGTTCTTTCACATGTAATTTTCTTTCTGGGTTCCTTTCACCAGCAAAGCACCACATATCATAATATAATAAGGTTCATTATAATAGTTATCTCTCTAGGCTTGAAATCCTTCATTATTTGAACTAAATTTAAAATGGAAAACAATAATATGACTCTGTAAGTAGGCAGTCTGCACATGGAGATTCAAAGCCATCCCCAATAGAGTCACCAATTTGGTTGTTTGTTTTACTGTAACCAAATTTATCTTCTAATCTACCTATGGAATTTCCAATTCCAATAAAGGGCAGCTCAAAGGACCTGAACCAACTAATGAGGACTTTAAAAATCCTCCTACACTTTGGGCTCTACAAGACTTGGGAGGGTGATCCCTTAATGCTTTTACAATATTTTCACTTATTATCATAAACAACATTAACAACAACAAATAATCTAATTTAATAGTTTAACATAATAGGAGAACGCTAAATAGAATTGGATATTCATCAATAATATCAACTATTTGGAGCATGAGATAACTACAACACCTACAAATTTAATTTATTTTAAATTTTGAAGATTTGGGACCAAGCTGAAAAACAATAGAAGTATAATAATTGACCAGTGCCAAAAAATGGGCTATGGATTCATATAACCAACATTCATCCTACAGTGTTGAAAATGTTATGAAGATCCTTACAAATGTTATCACATTATGACAACTAGACCACTAAAGTTATATCTGACAAATCTTCTTATAAATCCTCCTAAAACATAGTACTCTCGTCACATGTGCTGAAGCAATTACATTATCCTTTGAACAAAATGAAATAATAAATGCAACTTGTGTTTCATTAAAGCAATTACATTATTCTAAAAATAGAAGGAAACAACATATATCACTCTAATGCAATAAATATGCATGAAAATACTCAAATAATCTTATTATTGAATCCAAAAGAGTAATACATCTCAAAAATGGAGACAATTATCAGCTAAAATATAAACATGAGAGGACAATTCAGAACATACACTTTCATATTTAATGACTCAGTTACATTTCTCCTAGCTATACAATTCTACCTAGAGCTTCTGCTTGACTTGCAAAGCTTTCAAAAATTGGAATCCCAAACTTCTTCTTTTTTAACAATGAGAGAAGACGAAAATAAAAGAGAAACAAAAGTAGCCCTAAGATTAATTTGATCCATAGATGCAATCTAGAAAATTCTCTCCCGTTGATCAACAAATTTGTTCAAAAATCTCTCATCTCTCTTCCAACTAAATTTTCCTCTTCATTTTCCTTTGTTGTCTCTTGTGAAGCAATAGAAAATTATGTCATGTGATAAAATTTCATTTCACTCAGTTGTGTAAAAAATGCCTCTGCCCGTGAAAGTTCATGTTTTTCCTCTATTCTGTTGTAGAAATTTTTTATTTTACTTTGATAAAGTAAAATATTCCCCTTTGCACTTTAAAATATGCCCAACATTAAATTAAAATTAAAGAGTGAGTAGCTTCTGATTGTGATTCGGCGGGGAATGCCTAAGATTTGGCTGCATTTTAGTTTCTTTTCTCCACCATTGATCTTTTTCATCCCTACTTCATTTCCCTAACCTTCTTTTCATTCATTCACTCTGCAATTTTAATGGCAATAGTCTCATTTTGTAGATCCTTATTCACACTTCATTCTCTACCATGGTTTGAGCTTTTCATTCTTCCATCATTCACTTCTTTGCATCGATGGGGCTTTATGCCCTTCTCTAGCCACACTCATTTTGCACATGATCTACAAATATGGCATTCTTCCCTTTGAATCAATGCCCTCTTTTTGTTCAAACAACAATGCCATCATTTCAATGCATCTGTTGGGAGTTTCAAAAGCCTTTTATCATTTCATTTTCATTTTTCCATGTTGCACCAATACATTCCTTGGTTTTTTTGTTTTGTTCAAAGCCTTATAAGGATTTTATAAACTACATTTTATTTGTTAATCCAACTATGGAATTCTCTTCTCCATGGCTAGCTCAAGCCATATGTAAATTATTTTGAAAGCTTCAAAATTATTTTCCATAGATACATTCTCTTCATAGCCATCCATGAAACCCCTTTGTTGCAAACACATAGCTCTCCACCATGCATGCACTAGGTGCTTCATCCACTAGAATCTTGGGGCTTTAATTATGCCCATCACATTTGCAATGATGGTGATGGAATTTGTTAAAAATTTCTAAATCTTTTAATAAATGTATTTTGTATATATCTTGCAGTCATGTCTCCTTCATGCACACCCCTTCATGGTATTTTGTATGCATCGTTGTGGCTAAAATGGCGTGTACTAGACTTTTCTAAAGAGCTTTTAATGCCTCCACTTTTGATGGAATACCCCTTTTGTCCTTTATTCCTTCTTAAAATGACGAAGAAACCCTCTACAAGTGTGTGGCATCTTCTGTGGGAACCACATTTACAAATTGTTGTTGTATAACTTCAACAAAAGCGCCGCTCTCTACTTTTTGCCATTGATGTATCTTAGAATCACCATTAAAAGATGTGTTCTTCAAATGAAACTTACATTGCAGTCTAAATAACTTTTGGCATACCAACTAGTTGCTCCATCGTGTGTGAGGTGCTCTTTCTCCCGTACAGACTTGAAATTTTCCATACTTTTCAACATATGCATTTTTATACATACCCTACAATGGTATGTTCCATTTCATCTAGAAATTCATTCTTTATAGTGCTTCCTTGTCTTTCAAATCATATTTTATTTAAGGTTTGAAAAACCTTTTCAACAAATGCTTTTTTTTCTTACACTATAGTGCGCACATTGCTCTCTCATGCTCAAAGTTCTCCCTACCTAATAGGCCATGTTCCATCTCTGAGGAATATGGTATTCTTCTATTTGCTGAGATGTTTTTCAAGGATTTTTCAACAAACATTTAATGTGTTCCTTGGAGTCTCTTAAATCCTTTTCAACAAATGTGTTTCATGCTTTTCTAGCGGCTCCTTCTGCTTAGAACACACTTGCCCAGAAATTTCTTAAGACCATTCATTAAATCAATCTTATGCATACCCTATTGCATTTGCATAAAAGTTTCTAAGGCTTTTTCTCAGCTTAATGATTCCAATCATTTGATACACATAATGAATTTGCATCCATTTAAAGTTTAATTTGATCCCATTCCAGACTCAATATATGGCTACAACAACACATTATATAATTGATTTTCCTTTACAATAACATGTAAATATCCAAATCATCTATTCAAGAATGAATGATGTTGTGATTTTATCCCATGGTGATTCAAGTGAAACATTACCTCCTCATGATTATCATTGATGGGTATAGCTGCCATTCTCATGCTTGAATTATGCCCAATACTTAACATGTGTATCTAATAGAAAATGGGCCTTGCTTTACATTTGAACTCTTGAAAGAAATGATATTTGTATACCATTCCTCTTATGACCATTGAAAATACATTTACTGGTTGTGGTTGCAACAGTGCAAGAATTTCAAGTTCATGAACATAAAAAGCATGTCAAGCCCCATGTAGGTATGGCTATTTTTTTCATTTTCACACAAATTTCATGCTTCATTTCACCTGAGACGATTTTTGGAATGTATCTAGAGTGAAAAAACGAAGTGGGTTTTCATTAAAATGTGCTTTCTGACATGTTTGCAAAATGTGCAAAATTGGCCAAGTAGGCTCCAAAATCAACCTCGGAAACTGGTCAAACGACCACCTAGGGACATAAAAAATTGCAGGCATGAGGAAGTTAGTCTAGAGAATTGAGTGCAACAAACAGCTCAAAGAAATCAACCACGAGGAAAATTTATTCATTATCAAAGTTGCTTAAACTTTTTGTAATAAACAATTGTTTTGAACCAATTGAAACTGATGAAATCACCTCGTTGAAAAAATATCAAATCATCTCTTGGAGAGCTACTACTAGACACAGTAGATCACTTTGGTATAGATAACATGTGTGCAAAAGGAATTAGTTTGAATCATCACCCATCAAAAGTTATTTCCACTTGAATTTGGCCTCTCAGAAAGGTTTTAGTGCAAAACTGAAGAAATTTCATTTCGTTTTGATATGCTAAAAATAGCAAGTCAACTTGTAAGGCTCTAAAAATTGACATGTGAGCTCATCCTGGTATGGAAAACACAAAATAACATTAATTTTTACATGACGATCAACTGGTTGCAAAATGCAGGCTCAAACGAGAAGCTACATTGCAAAACTGAATGTTAGCAAACAATTGAATAGTGACAAAACTCTCCAGCTTCACTTTTTGAAATCCTGATAAAACTCATCGTGGGAAGCTGAAAATTAGCATGCCTACTCACATAAGACACATGAGTGTGTCTGTATAGGGATTTTTCTTGAAAATTAACAGGCTTCAAAATATGACCCTTCAAAGTAGGTCATCCAGGTAGGTTCATCAAGTGCACATTTGAAAGTGCAGAGGCAAAATTTTTAAATGGGCCTCTCAAATTTGCAAAATTTGAGAGTGCCAACACTTGGAAATTTTTTCTTTTAGGTGCACTTAATTCCTCTTTCATGTACATGTAGTTAAGGCACTGTCGTTACCACTGGTCCACTAAATATTTCCACCGAGGTGATATGTGTGGATTGGGGATCCATATCCATTGGGAATGAAAACTCACCATGATAATGTAATTATTACATTCTTTTTGTCGCCTCTTTCATAAATAATTCCATTACATTGGAAAGGATGGTTTTTAGCCATAAGAAGCGTGCTTTGAACAATATAAAGTATGCTGAAAAGATGTGTATATTTAATTTGTTAGAACTCAACACATTAATGAATGTCTTTCTTCATAAACAAGCAATTTGGTGTTGAAAATGGCAACAGACACATGGTGATGATCAACCTACATGAGCATTTACTCACAATGCCCAAATTTATTTCTTAATGCCTTTGGTTAAATTCTCCATACGATCTGCCTCTCACCTTCTAGTTGCTTGGATATTTTCTCCATTTTTATCTGATGAGAAATGGATTTTTCATTGGGTGGGTTCACTGGCAAATGTTTTCTATAAATATCTATGCCACCTTATTGTAATATTCATTTGAAATAGCTCTTTTAGTTTAACAAGCTTTTCCTATTGTATCTCATTCTACTAGTCTTATCCTTTTATTGTTGATATGTCATCTAGTTTATGCACTCCCATTTGAATCCTTTCATGAAGGTCGTATTACTCCTTCATAGGTGAAATTACCAGTGAAAAAATCAAGTGCTTGGTGAGGAAGAATGACCACCATATTTTTGTTGTGTTCAAGTGGGTCCTCGATAAGGACTTTGTCAAGGATGAAAACTAGCCACGGTGCAATTCCAACATTGTCTCTCGCTTCGTGGCTTCCCTGCTTCACTTGAACATCAGTAATCCTTGGATAATTGTGTTGTGTCATGCCATGTTCGATTCTCTATACTCGGATGAGCTCAGTGAGACTATTCAAGTGGCCATTCCTAGTGGTGGTATTTCAAATGCCATGGATCTCCATAGACACATTGATTATGGGAAGGATGCGGTCTAGTTGCCCTTCCTTACTGATTTCCACATAATGGACCTCGAGATGCACCATTCATTATCTCATCATGTGACTACTTTCCTTCTAAGGGAGTTTGGTGTTGAATGTGTTTCTAGGATGGACTAGAAAAACCACTTTGAATTCCTAGTGTATAGTTGTGGGAATGAGGTCTGAGGTCCCTGGTGCATTGCACTTACGTGTGTTGTGTTGACCCCCTTTTCACCATAAAAAAGAGGAATAAGAAGAAGAAGAAGAACCAATGAAGATTCACTTTTGACTGCTTATCAATGGCTAGAGGCTTAGGAATTTTACTATTCTTTTCTTGTTCCCTCGTCTTTTTTCCTTTTCACAATATAACTCTTTTTGGGTTTTCTAGAGAAATATTCAAGCTTCTCTTGGAGCTTGAGGCTCATACTATAATGAAAAAATATTTCAATGACTATAATATAGTAATTTTTTGCTTCTTCCTACATTATTCTCATGCCTTGTTTGCAAAAATAAATCATATTTTACAATTTTTTTACATATGGTACATAATTGTGAAAATTTTAAAAAGAATAGGTTGTGCATTTTAATGGAAATTTTTTAGATGAATACCATTTATTGGTATATCTAGAAAATTTCCATCCATATCTTTGAGTTCATACCCATTATTTTCTTTGCACATGCAAATACAAAAGTAACCCCTCCATAGTGCTTCAAATTTTGCATGTTGTCCTAGTTTTGTAGTGTGCTCATCATACTTTATCTCTAGGCTTCCTTCCCTGAAATTTGGGTTAGAGGTCTTCTTTTGGAACCATGATTTTACCATTTTTTTATGCCTGATCATGGCCTCATAATCCTTTTCCCTATTTTCCTCAAGGTTTAGGAGTTTTGCCAACCATACTTCCATTATGTTTCTTTTTTTGACTTCAAAAGCTTTTAATAGTTGAAAAGTAGGGATTTCTATAGAAATAGGTAAAACCACCTCTTTTCCATACACTAATTGATAAGTAGAGGCCATCAATATCTATTTAGGTGTAATCTAGTCGACCCATAGAGCTTCTAGCAGGTGCTTGTGCTAGTCCCTTTTTCTTTCTGATCTGATTCGCTTGATTAACCTAATGACATTTTTATTGGTAGACTCCACTAACCCATTTCCCTGTGGATAGTAATTTGATGAATTTTTAAGGTAAACCCTATTTCTGAGAGCAAAATCTAAAATTCAAGATCCTTTGAAAGCTCATGTGTTGTCGGATATGATGGTTTTTGGAGAAACAAATCTTGCTACCAACTCCTCAAGAAAGTTGACAATTTTTCCTTTCGTAGAATTTTTTAGGTTGATGGCCTTCATCCACCTTATGAAGTAATCTATTGTTGTAAGTATCCACTTATGGCCAACACTGGAAATGGGTTTTATCATTCTGACAAAATCTAAACCCCATTGAGAAAAATGTTCCTCAGTTACAATCGAGCTCAGGAGCATGAAAGAATTATTTCACTTGCCAACAAAAAATTGGCACTGAGTACACTTTTGTACCAAATGGTGTGCTTCAGAAAACATGGAGGTCTAATAATACCCCACTCACATTATCTTCAAAGAAGTAGTCTTGGTAGAGAAATGGCCACCCTCAGGACTACTAGGAAATTCATTCAAGACACTTTCTACATGTATCTTATCTAAGCATTGGAGTATGACACCATCATAATTCCTTTTGAACAAGATACCCTCAATTAGTACATACCTAGTACCTTATAATTGGTAATATCTCCATTTGTGAGGAAACATGTTGTTCAGGTATTTCCCCTATTGCATATACTATGTTCGATCCATCACCCACAACTCACCTTATTTGAATTGGTTTGTGTAGTCCTGATTGGTCTCTTCCTCCACTACGGAGTTCAATTCTTGTGCAAGATATTCACACAAATCCTTTCCGCAAACCAACTTGGTTGGTTTAATATCCACATTGTATTCTAGGATCTTAGTGATCTAGTTGGCCCTCTTTTTAGTTATTTCTCCCTTAGTGATATACTCTCAAACACTGGGATGTGCAATGAGAATGTTGATTTTGCTGGCCGATACCAAGTGTCAAAATTTCTTTAGGCTTTTCACAATATCAAAATTATATTTCTCAACAAAGTTATACCTAGCTTCGTATCCTTTGAGAGTACTAGAGTGAAATACGATGGGATGCTCTTTAGTTATCTCTTTTAGGGTTTGATTCAAGTGAACATCTTCCAAGTTTTTATTTCTTTCTGCTTCAATTGATGGGTATGTGTAGGATCATGATGGGCCAAAACGTGCCAATATAATGGGTATGTGGCTAATGATTATTTTTTTACCCAAAACTGATGAAACGAAAAAGGGTTTTTAAAGGAGATTCTCAGCTTTCCACCGATATAAATTATTCTTTATTTAGAATTTAATAAGTAATTTTTATTCATTTTCTATTCAAATTACAACTACAGTCTTGATTTATAGGCTAATTGAAAAATATCTATAGCTTTCGAACAGTATCACATTTTTTGAATCCAAAACATGCATCACATTCTATGATTCATATACTATAGGATTAAAAAGGAAAAAATGAATTTAATGAAGTTTTGACCAAGTTAAGGTGGCTAGACATATGAGTTTTTTATATTTTTTTAAAATTTGTATTAAAAAAATAATAATTAATTATTTACATGGAAAAAAATTGCAAAAAAAAAAGCATCAAATTGAGGCAAGAGTCCTCTACTTATGTCTAAAATATTATAAAAAAATATTATCATTTTATTGTGGTTAGGGTGGTCAGACAGACACCTACTTCTTATTGTTTTCTTGAAATTTAAGTACCACTGCATTGAAATTTCAAATTTTCACCAAATAGATTTTTTTTTTTTTTAAAAACCTAGTAATTTTTACATGAAGTTGCCTAACTCTAATTTTTTTGAATTTTTGCCACTTAAGGGCCTATTTTTTCCATGATGATCCTATACATACCCTAATCACAAAGTTCCTTCCTGTTTTCTCTTGAATCATTGATTTTATCCTTCAAATATTGAATGAATTTATGAGCATCCACAAGATTTTCTTTTAATTTCATTACTTCTACTTTAGATTGATCAAGATCATCAAGTGCCACCATAAGCTATTGTTGAATACCGCCAGATTCCATTGCAATTTAAGATCCACCTCAAGTTGTTAAACTTTCATAGAGGAACTAGGCTCTGATACCAATTGTTGGACTCAGGGAACATTGAGAGGGGGTGAATTAGTTTTAAAAAATATTCAAACAATTAAATATGATCATAAACTATTTGCATCACATAAGAAAAAATAAAGATGCAAGCACATGAACAAGATAATCAAAGAACCATAACAACAATACTTTATGTGTTAACACTGTTAGGGGAAAAATCACAGTGGAGATTAATCCATAATTTATACCCTTTTAAAAGTATGAAGAAAATGGAATGCACTTGCATTTAGCCATGAAGCCTAGAGCATACTGCTCAAAATAAAGAAGGTCCACTTCCTTACAATTTTTTTTTTATTAGAACAAAACTTGAAATGAGAAGATAACATCTACAAATACCTAGATTCAATTCCAATGAAGCACATGAAATAGATTTTGGACCTTCTATCCAATTCACACTTCTTCTCTCCTCTCCTTTGCTTACACAAAAACCCTTCTAATGCACAAAGAAAATTCAATCAACAAATATTTTGATATTAGCTCATACAACTTCTATGCACTTTTTCGCACTTACACCTTGCCATTTCTTTGCCACTCTTACAAAAATGATTTACCGATATCATATATGTCTTCTAAAAAAGATTTCATTGCTTCAAGTCAGATTTTACAAAACATGAGATATTCTCCAACAGTCAGCTCAAATCATGAGCAATCTTTAATGTACACCCACACAAGTCAGCTAAGACATAGCTAGGACCCAAAAACAATTCCCAACAAAATAAATATTTAATTAAGTACTCCTTATACATCCACAATACACAACATTCACTAGGTCGACTACAATGAACAAATAAACTAAAAATCACTTTACCGAATCTCTTAACTCGTACACTGATTGCTACAAAACCACAAATTTTACCAATGAGGTGACATAAAAGCTTAACACACTTTCCTTGGGGTCCACAACACAAAATGGTTATCCGGTGAAGCATACAGATTGACTTGCTGACCAGATATGCTATTGTTCATGCTTTCTATCAGTAACACACTACCTTATACAATTTTTTTTGATATAAGTAGATATTGATCTGTGGACTGAGATAATGACTTTAGTTGCCATAAATGGCAACACTAGAAGCCACAAACAATCTCTGCAAGCCATATGCCAACACTCCCATTCCTTTACCAATTTTGGGAAGACTTGATCATCATCAAAACTCACATATGTGCCTCATGAAAGTTTCAACACGGGTTGGAGTCAATAAATTGGTTGAGGAGGACCTCTTCTTTGGGGGTCTGATCACTCATATCTTCTTCATCTTCTAAAATTTCTAAACAATATGTCTCCCTTTGTGAGAAAGAGGTATGTGTTTCTTCAAATCATAGGACTGCATTGTCTACTATGTGTTCAGGATGAATAGATTTAGACAAGATCTTCATCTTTTCTCCATGCTTAGTCCTTAATATGAGTTGAGACCAATCAAGTGCTATATATTCATGAAGCTTTGTTGTAAAATCTCTTGAAAGACACATCCTAAATACCGAGGCAATGTCTATCATAACTACTTTTTGTGTGATCATTTGGCTTGGACATGAGAAGAGGGTCAAAGATAGATCCTTGATACGACCAATGGTTGGAACTTTTTTCCGATCCAATTGCATGATTCCTTTCTCAAGGGGCTCATACTTGAGTTTTAAGGCATCAACCACTTGCCTGGGCATGACCATTATACTAGCTCCCGAAATCAATCATGTTATTATATAAAATATTCTCCCACAATAAGTGTTAAAAATAAAGGCTTGGGCTTTGGCTTGCTTACCTCTTTCTCTTTTAGATTTTCTATGTTGTTCACATAAGTCATGGCTCTTGAAGGTTGGGGTTCCAATGTGACCACTTTATCCTTATTTTGATCATGCAACAGAGTCACATATGTTTGCAATATTTATTCTTCCCTCTTTGACACTTTTTAGAGCAATTTTTTTTGTTCAAGAATAGATATTACATCCCATAGAGATACGTTAGCAGGTTCATTCTTCAATTTTTTTGCAATTAAGCATTCTGAATGATGGGGCCTTTAGTTTGAATGGTGGTATTTCTCTCATCTTTGGAAGGAGCCGATCAAATGTGAATTGGCTTGGTTCCTTGTCCATCTCCTTTACCAATTGTAGCAAAGTTTGTGATTGTATAGTGGATTAGGTCTATGGATGTTGTGGCACTTATTGCACATATTCTCTAATGAGCCTCCTCTTAGACCTCATGTTGTAGTTTGACTATACTTGTGGGGAACTATTCATTAGAGCATCATTTCAAAATACTACACATTCTTATTCCATCCATGAGAATAACACTTGATCTGGCATAATATCTAGCTCTTGTTTTAAAGACATTCCTTGTGTTTTTTCTCTAAAGTAGGCATTCTCCATTTCAAGAGACTAATATTCCTCTATATTTGGGAATAAGCCCTTGTTTCTTTGTTCTACTACAAATTTCTCCTCTGACAACTCTGAGGCATATGTTTATCATTACAAAGGAAGCACCATGTGTTTTCTTCTTCATCCAAGTAGTTTTGGCCTAGTACTATATCCTTTCTTTGACTTCACTCTTGATAGCTTAGAGTGGCATAGTAACTAGGACTATCTAGTTGGTAGATGTTGTTTGTTCACCTGCTCCCTTTGAGGCTCCTTGGTACATGTTCTATTGATAGGATGGCCTTCCTCCTTGATAGTCCTAAGTGGCTTGCTTCAGAGGTGTTGTTTTCTACCATCAAATGAGGAAAAGCTCATTATCAAAAGACCATATGAGGCCCTTCATATCATTAACATCCATTGCTAAGGAACTCGAAGTGTTTCTAGTTGAAAATTAGGATATACATTCATGGATTGTGGTGTAGTTGATGTGGTCACTTGTGGAGCAGGGATATTTTGAGTAATTTCTTCTTGGGGAACACTAGATATTTATGTGAACACTGGCATTAGTGGTCATGTTGGAAGCTTCCTATTTTTGATCAAACCATTTTTTGTGCACACTGCCAGGTTGTATACATTGTATAATACATATCCTCCCATAGAGGTTATCATGACCAAAATATTTGAATTGAAATCTTTCAAGTAAAACATGAATACCATCATGACCAGAGGCCTAGTGGTCACAAGAATTATTTTCCAAGTGTTATGGAACCTGGTGTTGAAATCGCTTATGGCCTCTTGCAAGGCTCTTTTGATAGTGATTAATTGATGTAGTAGTGAGGAATGATCTCCCATTTCAGATAAACATTAAAACAACCTCCATATGAGCTTATCCCATGAGCGGATAGAATTGGAAGCCATAGATTGATACCAATATTTAGTTTTTCCTTCGAAAGATGCTACCAAAAGCCTATGAGAATTATTTTCCTCTACTATGTTATGTACTCTGCATACCTCTACTATATCTTGGAGATGTTTGGAGGGGGTTTTAAAATATTCTCCAAAAAAAATTGGGATAGCCTTGAGGGAATTACCAGGTATAGGATGCCATACATCTAAGGGCATATGAGGTTGTAGTAGACTACCACTATCCCAAGTTACAAAATTTTTGGGAGTGGGGGCAACTAGATGAGCCATTGAAAATAGATTCCTATGCGTAGGGTTACTAGTAATCTTATTTGAAATATTCAGCCTCAGGTGGTGGAGTAGATAAAGCTCTAGATCTTGGGCTCTTAATTCTAGCTCTATTGCTTCTTACAGGTGATATAGAACCTCTAAGTCTTCTTCTCCTTGATATCAAGGCGGGTAACTAGGAGTACTGAAAATGGCCCCTTGAGGAAGCTCTTGTTTGGATTCTGGGTATGTAATTTTTAGCCTCTTCTCTTGGTCTGATTAAAGAAATATTTTTTATTTCTAATTAGACATTCAAAAAACTTTAGTCCCACTAGGTGTGCTAGAAAAAGAACTATTGATCATCAAATCTTGCACCTCTTTGACAACCTTATGGGAAATTTAGTGAGTAGGGGACCGATTTGTATCTCACTAAATAAGTTCCAAGATTTTTATAGAAATCCAACTCTTCTTTGCATTGGGAGGAAATATAGAAGGAAATGCAAATAAAATATGAAAAATGGCAATTTGCCAAAGCCATTACAACATTTCAAACCTTAACTTATTTTCTATGAATGATATAATAGACATAGAATTCCACAAACCCTTCATTGTTGGAAAGAGAATGAGCAACAAAGGCTAAGTAAAAGCATAGTGTAGTCTTTCAAATATCCCCATGTGAAGCACCCATTAAGGTCTGATCAAACATAAGAAAACTCTATAAGTTAACAAAAATGTCCAAAAATTGTAGAAACCCTTTCAATATGAAAAATAACAACTTTTATAAAATATGGAGAAGTTCAACAAACATAATTCAATCTCCAAAGACTATTATTCAACATGGAAGCTTACAACATGAAAATTAGCTACTCTTACTATCAAAATAAGCTTAACACAATGTTTAAACATGAAAGAAAACATAAAGAAGGAAATCGAAAAAGGCCATAACATGCACCGTTTCAAAGATTTCTTCTGAATAGATCAAACTTCAATACCAATTGAGCTTAAAAAAAGGCCAGATGCCAATCTGATGATAGTATGAGTTAGAATATAACATGCCAAAGAATATCAGTGTTCTTCAGAACTTTATGCTTCTAAAAACATAAAAAACTCCCTAACTAGATCTATCTACTCCAAAAGGGTATTTGAAACAACTTCCTTTTTTTGAAAATATTTTTCAGGAAAAACTAAAAACCTTTCTATTTCTACTGCTACCCACAATTTATAGCCTGAAAGAAGAGAACACTACCATCAATCATTCCAAAAATAAAATTGACTAGATTCCTGCACCTGATAGCCCATGATCCAATTGTAGATCTTGATTTGATCACATCGATTCTTGCTCATTAATTCCCAATTGCTTCTTTGATGTCCTTAGATATTTGGCAAAGATTACAATTGAAAAGTAATCAAATTTTTGAAAGCAGCCTAGAAAAATCTAATCAATCAATCAAACATATTGATGGCATGGACTCAAAGGTTCCATCCTAAAAGCAAGAAGGACCCAACATGCTCTAACAAACTCCACCCCAAGAGGTCACTTCATAAAAACATAACCTTCTTGAATCGAAGAGATGGCATGTCGAGCAAGTGGGGAATCTCAAATACATGAAAATGGCTTTAGAGAAAATTCTCGTAGAGCTGACACGTGCTCCAATTCACTCCCAAAAGGAAGATGATAAAAAATGTCCATGTAGTCACCACATGGAATATTGTGCACCTTTTAGAACATTCTTTTTACTTTAAACGTGGATCCATCCTGAAGCTAAAAAATTAAGTGAAAAATTTGCTTTACAAAGATATTTTGGTGAAGAAAAATATTGAATTGGGTTTAACTCCATCAAGCTATCTCATGAATCTTGGGAGACTTTAACTTGGAGCTTAATTCTAGGGTTCTTAGACTACCATTTTCTTGAACTCTCAAACCATAGATTCCAAACTTATTCAACAAAAATCCATATTGAGCTATTATAGAGCTCCATCAATTTGTCCTATGATGAACGAAAGGGTATAATTCTTGATCATAGCCTCACAAAATCATTGGACAACAATCCCTACTGAGTTTCAACATTAAATCCCTTACATATCTCCCGAAATAAAACTTCAAAATATATATTCTTTAAATGTATCAACAAAAAATGGAAATAAAATAATAAAAAGAAAAAATGCTTCTCACGTAAGACCCCATCTCAAAAAACGAAGCTAACTTGAGATGATAGAAATTCCTCCATCATTTGGTGCCACTATCCTCTAAGTTGAACCTATTACACTTTATCAATTTAATAAATCATGTGAATCTTTGAAGGCCCCATCATATATAACAAAGATGAGCTTGAAAGCATAAGTAATTTTTGATATGTGTGAAATCATGATTAAAATTTGACAATGTTGAATTCAACCAATGATACACCCATACAATAGTCAACCTTATATTCAAACGAATACAATAGTTAAGATAATAATTCCAAAATAACAAATCTCACACAATTTTTTTTAAATGAACTCCACTTCTCTAAATCACTAACTAATTTTAATGTTTCAATTCTTTCGAATGTCCACTAAATTTTCATCTTCATTTTAATACATGATTCAAACTTTATTTTGAACTGTTTTTAAGAGAGAGTAAAACCATAAAAGTATATATCTTCAATATTCAATTTTATTCACCAAACATTGTCATATGATTGGCTCTTGCTCACCCAAAATTTTCAAATTTTCCCACTTAAAATAGCACCAATACTCTTCTTTTCTTTGTGTAGGGTTTCAACAATCATAAAAATAAAAAAAAACATGTAGGAATGTATAAAATATTACCTTTATAGGAAACCCAAATGGTAGTGGTATTTAGATACCACCAGTATAGTAAAATCAATTGTTAATGTATATTTTAATGACTTCTTTTAATGATCAACTTATCTTAGAAAGGGGACATCACTTGGTGGCATCCACATCTTGAGAACAAAGAGGGATAAAATCTTGGTGTAACCAAACTTGTTCTAACACTAGAAGTCAAATTAAAATAGTATCCATTGAAGATTAGTGACAACAATTTAAAGAGTTTAATTATCCTTACTGTTAGTGTGAAAAGAGACATCAAACTAGTTAGCTATTAGCCTACTTAGTGTATTCATATTCACACTACACTTAAGCTCACTTAGAGGACATCTAGAGGTTTGTCTCACCTCATATGGTTGAGACAAGTTTCCTCACTTTTTGAGACACCTCTACACCTCTTGCATGATCATTCGCCACTCACTACAACACATATCATGTGAATTAACAAGTGTTTAATCTATGAATGGTTAGTTAGTCACTATGTTCACATGACCACCTTCATCTCCTTGCCTATATAGGCAAGCTTTGTACTCATTATCTCTTGGTTCAACTAAATACAAACTTATGCATTGTTCATGTGCTTTTCTTCTATCTCCTAGATCTTCCTAATTGCAATACGTACTAACAAATATTTCAATCAAATCTATTTTTTATATTCTCAAATATTTTCTTTTCAAATTCAATAGACTTCCACAAAAGCACCAACGACATCACTAACTCAATGTGTATATTCCCTTATAAAATCCTTTCAAGCTCTTGATCTATACCATAATAAGCACTCCTAACAAGAAATCCTTCAAGAAAATTGTACTACAAAGACTTCACTTGTCCAATTTCATATAAAAATTTGTTGTTCACCTTTTCTTGGCTGTGATCGTACATGACTTCAAATACCACTTCTTTCCATCACTTTTATCATGCCACTGGCTCTCTTTCATCTTTTTTATCATTTGATTACAAGAACAAGAGTCAATGTTCTAATACAAAACAAAGAACAAGGTGAGAGAAAAAAAATGGTATTCGATGAATGTTTGAAACATACATGCTTATAAAGTAGAAATGTAGTTGTGCCAACTATATAACTATTAATACTAGAGTAACTAGTAGAGGTAAACAATGTAATATGCATCTTTAAAATATGCTATGCTAACATAGTGTAGTCAGAGCTTTACCACTTTTTGCAACATGTAAAGTCTCATACCCTTCTATCCTTTCTATGGTTTTCACTAAGTTACTTCTTCTTTATGTATGTTGTAGGTACCACCTATTTGAAATGTGTAATAAAGACTACTAATTGCACATGCTTTCTTTCTCACAATTTTGTAATGGGTAATTCATAATATGAGGATAATTTATGAATGATCTACATACATTACATAGATCTATACTCTTGATTGTTTCAATATTGTCTATTTCTATGTTTTTGATAAAGGGAAAAATGGGTTTTACAGGGCCTGAAACCACCAAGTTTACAAAAAAAGAGAAAGGACTAAAAATTCCAACAGAAAAAATAGGTTGCACAAAAGGAAAAAACTAGAACAAGCAGCAACCACCTACAAAAGACCATGAGGGTTAGACAATAAAAGCCAGCTGAAAAACCAACAAAAAGACTAGCCATGACTAACCTAGAGTCTTCTAAATAGACTTGGTCTCAGCCTCTAGGTTTTGCATGTCTTGAACTCCCTTCTTGAAGGTTTGAATCATTTGCAGTGTAGGAGGAGCTTTCCTCTTCAAATTGGCCCTAGTTCTCTTTTAAATACCTACATCCTCATCCTGTTTTTTATCATTGACCTCTTTTAGATCAACCACCAAAGACCCCTGTTGGGCTTTGTCCAATTTCTCAGTCATGGCATTGATGATGATGGCATTGTGTCTTGCCATCCTATTGTTCTGCTTGGCTATAATTTTAACAATATTTTTCATTTTATCCAACTCAATTTCAACCCTTTTGTCCATGCCCACTTCATTCTGGGTTTCTTTACTAGCACCACAATCTTTTCACTCCGCCTCTTTCTTGTTAAGCATCCTAACCTTGGCTCTCATTTCTTCTAGTTTACTTTGAAGGGCCCAATTTTTTATTTTTAGCTTGTTGATTTCATGAAAGATCCATTTCAAAAATCTGAAATGGTCAGCAACATTATTTCTAGCTAAACCCAATACATCCACAGTGGGTTCCCTATCTAGGTTGAAGCAAGTTTTAGCAGGGTTGGGGGTAATAGGGGAACCAGTTCTAGCATTTATTTCCAATTATGGGGCAACAAAGGATGAAGTATTGTTAGCACCAAAATCCTCAGAATCAGGAGAGGCTATAGAGTATGACACAAGGTTTTTCGCTGGTAGATTATTATCTACACTTCTAGTTTTGAGGGTAGTTATACCCGGCTTAGGCACTGTGCAAGCTTTTACAGAAAGGGGGTTAGGGATTTTCTTGTAACCAATTTGGACAAAGGATGGGCTAAAGACCATCCTAACCGGGCTCGAATTCAAAAAATTCCCTGAGTAGCTAGGTTCGGTATCGTCCTCCTCAAAATCAGGAGGGGCATCCAAATTAGCAGGGGGAGGAATATTTTGGTAATGTTTAACAATTAACCTAATCAAGCTAGTATGCAAAATAGGGTATCTTTTTGGGTTTTTCTTGTGGTCATCCAACCTTTTTCTTAAAGAACATAAGAGATAGTAGGGAATATAAACCCTAACCTTGTAGCGGAAATGGTTGAGTAGGGAAAAGTGATAGTCGTAGAACCTGATGAAGTGACCATCCACAGTAATGTACTCCATGATAACATGAAAAACCTTTCTCTAGAGAGATTTTATGGTATCGACTTCGAAGTAGCTATTGTAAATTTTCACCAATTTCAGTCTTTCCTTCTCTTTCTTCAGAAATATGATGACAGCTTCATCAGAGAAAACCCTGTCCCTAAAAAATTTGTGTCCATCAGTGGACATTCTCATCACTTCAGCTATAAGGTTTTCATTGAGCTCAACTTTCCTACCAAAAAGAGTAAGCTCCCCATTAATCCAATTGTTCTCTAAATGCTCAATCGCCTCTTGATTCGAACCATGGAGTTTTTCCAAAAAAGGGAGTAAGCCCCCACTTTTTACTTTATTACACGCTTTATAATTTCTTGTATGCATCTCAAAGTTGTTTGGCTCAACTCTCTTCCTGTCTCCACCCATCTTGGCAAGCACAGTGGGGCAGACAGAGACAAAAACTTTACTAGAAATGGTCCTACCAAATCTAAGAACCCATAAAGCATGCCAGGCAACCTTGCAAATTAAGCAACTAAGCTCCGTCTCATACAATCTAATGATTGTGATGTAATTACCCCGTCCTATCATCATTAATGAGGTGACATGCTTCTTTCCCATGTGACTCATCATATTTGAGTAAGGCCCGAACATTAACATTTAGTTCACTAATATTTCTCCAAGTGCACTATCCTTTTCTCCTAAACCCTTCATTCACAAAAAATCTACCATAGCATTGGCTTCTCTCTAGGCGTGTGAAATCTTTATGTTATCAAAATTGGCTAAGGTCAAGATGGCATCATCAATCCATGACTTAAGTTTCCATGAGGGGGGGACTTACCTAAAAGACAATCAATAGTATTTTTGGAATCCCCTTCAAGCCAAAGGTTTTTAAAATTTAGACTCTGGGCCAAATTTATAATATCAAAAGCTACAACAGCTTCAGCCAGGTGATTGGTTTGAGATCCTAGGGGAGTGGTAGTCACACCTAGAAAGTTTCCAAAGGAATCCCTTATGACTTCGCCGCAACCCGTCACCCCAGGATTACCTTTTTCCGCTCCATTGAAGTTGGCTTTGACACATCCATTAGGCGGAAAAGACCAACAAATGCCCTCTCTATCCTTCTTAGCTTGTTTAGGGGTGCAAGGTAGATCAAGACTTATATTCCATTCCTTAGCAACCTTTAGATCATAGGACAAGTGAGCCAATTTCTCATAGTTTCTAACCTTCTGGGAGATAGCATTAACATTTTCTTTCAAAATTCTAATTATTTTCTCAAAAACAATATCCACTGGTGCTTCTTTATCTCTGTAAATTTTGTTGTTTTGTTCTTTCCAAAGACCCCAAGAAACATGAGGGAAAGAGAAATCCCACAAGTACCGAAGAACGGGATTATGAGTTGGGGCTTTCCATTGAAGGAAGAAATCTTCAATAGACAAGGGAGAAACCCAAGATAGATGCCAGTAATAGATAATTTTATCCCAAATTGAGGCAACAAAAGGATAGTGAAGAAACATATGACACACTGACTCTGTCTCCATCTTGCAAAGAGAACATCTATTAGGTATTTGAAAGCAATGCTTACAGAGGTTATCAATTGTGAGAACCTTATTTTGGAGAAGGATCCAAAAAAAATATTGATTTTAGGGACTAGATGTTTGAACCAAGCCTTCAACCATAAGGGAGGAGAAGCTTGGAAAGAAGAAAGCCTGGCAAAAGTAGACGAAATAGAATAATTGTCCAAGGGTTCATCATTCCAAACAAGATGATGTTCCGTCTGAACATGGTAGAGTCTGACAAACAACAAAGAAGACTGAATAGGAGCAAGAGCTTGACTGACAAGGCACAAATCTACCCATTTTCCATCTGCGCAATAGTCTTTCGCACATGAACCAAAAAGAGCTTTGCAATTCTCAGCCCACCCACTAAAGGAATCAATTTTTATAAGGGGCTCCTTAAACAAGCATCTATCCTCCCAGAATCTTGTTTGTATGCCCACATTCCATTTTCACTTAGATGTGCATTAGTCTAGTAGATTACATGCACATTAAAAATGTCAAAAATCAAATGGCGAGTATTGCATACTAAATTTTGTTTTAGCTCCCTAAATGCACTAACTAGTTTAGAAGTGCCATTTTCTTGTATGAATTTATCCCATGACACTATCATGTCCTAATTCTATTTTCACATATTGTTAAATATTTGATTGCAGTCCCCAAATCTCAAACTTATTACTCTAGACTAGATCCATGAATCACATGTATGGAACATGGTCATTTCTACATTCATGTATATGAACCATGAAATTTTTTAAAATTTAAAAATCAAATTTCGAACATGTCAAACTTTTCATTGTGACTATTAGCTACTCTATAAATTGTTTTTGTTTATTTGTGTGCTATGTTGTACTTAAGCCTTTCTATTTGTTCATTTAGAAATCATCAAAGACAACCTGAGATTTAGTGAAGAAAATCTCTTTTAGCATTTATGAAAGTACATAGTACAATAGTTCTCATCTATCAACTTAAGTCCATTGCATGCTTGCTTGTTGTCTTTTATACATTTTTTAAAGCTATTGAATAAGTCCAACTAGGGGTCTAACTAAGGAGAACATGACCCTCTCAACTTAGCGAAGTTGTCAAAGTTATTTATAAAAAAATCAGTCCTTTCAAATATTAAAATATTAGAAGATCAAGACAAGCAAGTTCTAATAGTCTGTTTTGTGCTAGTTCATATTTATGAGTACATGTTCAAGTTCACATGCTAGCTTAGTCTCATAAGCATAAATCTAAATCGAATTGAGACATAATCAATTTGTTAATTCTAACGTGACCATTAAATGAAACCATAAAATTTCAACACCAAAACAAACGAGTTTCTAACATATTCTGACTTATATTTCTATCAACAAACTTTTAGCCAAGTATATCATTATTCATTTAATTTTTATAACTAATTCATTTATATAAAATATGTGAAAAATTATTATTCCTTAAAATTATAAAGCAATACTTTTTAAAAACTAAATAAATATATATATATATATAAAATCTCAAAATATTTAATTTGAAATTTATGTTGAAATAAACTTAGCCCGTAATGAGAAAGCGAAAATAAATATATATTGTTTGGTTTTAATTTTATATCTACTTAAAAAATATTTAATATTTAGTGAACGAATTAAAAAGCATTTAGATTTATTGTTTTAAATTAACTTTTGAAAGTTCTAGAAAAGTACAAAAGTCTGTATATTTAATAATTTGATGATGTGAGGCCGTGTATGCGGGAGCTATCCCAGTGTACGACAAATAGTACTGACACGGCTGGCATTATAATCGTGTAGAACGATAGAAATGATGCACATACCTTCCTATATCATTTATCCATTGTATAGAACTAGATATTGTTTAAATTAATTATATATTATCATTCTGCTAAAACATTATTATTCAATTCAACAATGGAATAATAATTAATTATTTTACAGTTTATTTAAAAAAATTAATAAAAACTAATCCTGTTTTTAATTTCTATTTGAAAATGTTGCTAGCTGCATTGAGGTGGATTTGTAAACCGCTGGTACGTGAAACCGTCAGAGGCTTAAATGCGTTATATATACATTTGCTATGGGTCTTTCCTTAGCTGAAGAAGCAGTAGAGGAAGGAAAATAGGGAGGCAGATGGAGAGAGGCGTTTTAATTAAAATGGTGTTCCTGGCGTTGGCAATTGTTGCTGCCAATCCAACTGCTGATATAGGAGGTTCGTATTTTGTCATGGAAGAGAGAGTTTTAGCGGAGGAAGATCTAACAGGGGCAGGTCTTGGAGTTGGGGAGAAGAGGGATGTGCAAACTCTTCTGTCCATTAAGAACGCCGTTACTGTCGACCCACTGCAATCGCTCTCCACCTGGACTGCAAACGCATCATCCAACGTGTGCTCGTGGAATGGCGTTTGGTGCAGAAAGCATACCAAGAGAGTGGTGGCCATCATTCTCCCTCAATTGGGATTGGAAGGTACCATTTCTCCATCCATAGGACGCCTCTCCTTGCTGCACACTTTGAATCTCTCCGGCAATTCTTTCACTGGAAGGATTCCACCTCAGCTTGGTCAATTGAAAGCGTTGAGGTTACTCGACCTCAACACAAATCTTCTAATGGGTTTCATTCCCACATCTCTTGCTAATTGCACGCACCTTCAGTGGATCAGACTTTCGGTAAACAACTTGTCGGGGAGCATACCGAAAGAATTTGGTGGTCTGAGTAATTTGCAACATCTGCGCTTATCCTACAATCATCTGAGTGGAAGCATTCCAATTTCTCTGGGAAATTGCACGTCTCTTCTTGATTTGGTCCTTGGCCATAACAATCTCAATGGTAGCATCTCTCCTCTCAGTAATTGCTCTGATTTATCCATCATTGATTTTCCAAACAACCTCTTGACTGGTGGCATCCCGTCTGAACTGGGGAGGTTGGAGAAATTGCAAAGCCTTGGCCTTGGCTATAACAATCTCACAGGTAGCATCCCTCCTCTCAGTAATTGCTCTGAATTATCTATGATTGATTTTCCGCACAACCTCTTGACTGGTGGCATCCCGTCTGAACTGGGGAGGTTGGAGAAATTGCAAAGCCTTGGCCTGCACTCTAACAGGTTAGGGTCTCAAATCCCTGCAGCTCTAGGTAATTGTTCTTCACTTGAGGTACTGTTTCTCGGGGATAATTCGCTGACTGGCACTATACCGCCTGAACTAGGAAAATTGAAACTGCTTGGCCAATTATCACTGTATGGCCCAGGCAATCTTACAGGTTCCATCCCTCAAGCAATAGGAAACTGTAGCAATCTCGATTGGCTTGATGTTGGATGGAACCTTCTCAAGGGACCATTGCCCATGAGTATTACCATGCTTCCCATCTCCACCCTTTCTTTAACCGGAAACCAGTTTGAAGGGATACTACCAGAAGCCGTCTTCAATATGACCCAATTGACCGGGTTGTATATTGGAAGAAACAAATTGAGCGGAACCATTTCCCCAGGAATTGAAAAGCTTAGGAATTTAGTCCGTTTGGACTTAGGTGTAAATAGGTTAACAGGATCGATACCAAAAGCCATTGGAAACCTGACGGAGTTGAACTATTTGAATTTAGGTACAAATAGGCTGTCAGGAAGCATACCTGAAGGAAAAACCAATTTGACAAAGCTTGAGAATATTTACCTCGACACTAACAATCTGACAGGAACACTTCCAGATGCCATTGGAAACCTCCAATCATTGAAAATTTTGTATCTGTTTTCCAACAATTTAAGTGGTTCTGTACCATTTAGTATTGGTGAACTCAGGAATCTTAGTCAGCTAGCCATCTACAGCAATAAAATTTCTGGGGCTGTTCCTGAAAGCATTGGCAGGTTGGTTTCACTTCAGAAGTTGGATGTATCTGATAATCAGTTGATGGGACAAATTCCGCAATCCTTAGGCAACTGCAAGTCTATGACCGATTTGGTTTTGGCCGACAATTTTTTTACAGGAAAATTTCCAGCAACATTGATGAACAGCAATGCCTTGAAGAGACTAAAGTTATCCAGCAACTCGTTCTATGGGGATCTAAATTTTTATTTTTCTTCTTCCATTGAAGTTATTTCAGCTCATTCTAATAATTTCTCTGGGAGTCTGCCTGCTTCCTTAGCCAATTGTACACATATTAGGCTTCTGGATCTCAGCAAGAATAGATTGACAGGTGAGTTTCCTCCAGGCATGCTTGCAAATTGCCAAGAATTGAGAGTTTTAAGCCTCGGCTCTAATGAACTCGAGGGTAGAATTCCTCTCTGGATCACAAACCTCACGAGTTTGCAGGTCCTGGATTTATCTAATAATAAATTCAGTGGGATAATTCCCGCTAATCTGAAGGGTCTGCAGGGATTTCAAAACTCAGAATCTTCTGAAGTGACAGGTAATACACTATATGAAGACATGCCCATAGTAATTAAAGGAATCGAATATACAATCAATTATGTGCTGAAAGCAAATACTATACTGGACCTGTCATTCAATAATCTTACTGGAGAAATACCACAAAGCATAGGGAATCTGTCTGGCATGAGGCTGTTAAACCTGTCTGGAAATCATCTGGAAGGTAGGATACCTGCATCTTTAGGGCAAATATCAACCCTGGAGCAGTTGGACTTGTCTCAGAATAATTTGAGCGGGCAGATACCAGAGGAGCTGTCTAACTTGTACAAATTGGCCTATTTCAATGTTTCCTTCAACAGCCTTTGTGGGCATATACCCGGAGGACCGCAGTTTGTGACTTTTGATGAGGGATCATACCAGGGAAACCCTTCGTGTTTATGTCATACTAAACTGAACTTCAGGAAATGCAAAAAAAATGTGACATTTACTTCGCCTTCAGAAAATGGGGAGAAATCACTGTGGAGCAGAGTAGATGAGCACGTGTCACTGATCGCTGTTGGTCTGGGGTTGGCTATTGGATTTGGCGGAACATTATCATTGATTGCGCGGGGAGGCAGTCCACCTCATTGGATTAGGATTCTCAAAAGAAGTGGATTTTATGGAGTTTGAATGACAAATCTCAGTCATAGTTTCAGCAATCCTCATCTGCATCCCCTGGTCAGATTTCCAGCCGACTGTTCGTACTCAAAATGTTTATGTTTTCATGTATTCAGCACAGACAGTTGAGGATTGCAAGATTAGGTTACGAGGATAGATAGCTGGAATGTTACAAAACAAGAACTTGTGTGTTCATAGTTTATAATAGTCTTTTGTTGAGGTCATTTGCTCGTTCTTACAGCACGACTATTTATGTCACTTCAAAAATTAGTTTTTATTAGTGTAGTATGTTAATTTGTCTGGTGGGTTAGTTATAGTGGTTATATGGGAATGAGCAAAGAATGTTTTAGTAAATTAGTATATTAAAATGCAACGTTATTTGGTGGAATAATATTAATCTTATTATTTTGTACAATTAGAGTATAATTTGCAATTTTTTCAAAATATTAAGTTAATAAAATAAAATAAATTTTTTATATATTTTTTATTATATTTAAATAATTTGATAAATAAATATTTAAAGAAATTCTTATTTCAATTTTTTCAATATTCTTTTATTTTTTTATTTAAATTGAAAGAAAACTCAAACAATTAAAGTAACTGATATAGAGAATAATATACATTCACTTCAAGCTCTTTGGAGTGAACACTCAAATGAGGTATTCTAGTGAATGTGTAAAAATAATTGATCAATTTAGTATCTATATTTGTGCCCATGATTAAATGAACAAATCTTGAGCTTTTGGTATTAACTAAAAATCAAATGAAAGATGAATTTTTTTTACACCTCCCTACAAATTGTCAAAATTGTGATGAGATTAGATGAAGTTGTTAGTAAATTTCCTCTATGGATCACAAACATCACCAAGTTTCAAGTGCTATACTTTTCTAATAATAAATTCAATAGAATGATTACCTTTCATTCAAAGATTTGAGAGGGATTTTGATACTCAAATCTTCTCAAGTGAAATATTTTACATTATATAAAGAAATTCCCATAATAATCAAAGGAATAGAGTATATAATTTCTTATATGGGAGTAGAAAATATTATGATTGTCCTATCATACAATGATATTATTGAATAAATAATAAAATATATTGGGGATATGAGCAACCTAAGAGTTTTAAATCTATGTTGAAATCATATTTGAGGTAGGACCTGTTGAGAAAATGGAAACATAAAACCCTAAAAAAGTAATAATAATTATAGCACAAGTTAGATGCAAAGAAATACATAAGATAATTAAATAAAATCACATAACAATGGAAAAGACACAGACATGGTAAATTACTCACAATATGTGAAGAAACATCTATAGGGCAAAGTATCAGTATTCTTATTGCTTAGAGAAAATGACTACAACTTTCACACAACTGCTCTTCAATTACAATTCATTACTGTAGACACTCAAATATGTCTGACTAACATTGTGCATCTAATTTAATGAATTAAAATCACTTCTACTATTAATCAAGTAATTAAGTTTATTTGATTAATTCACTTCTTGCTCACTAATGTTCATCATGTTTAATTAAAATAAATAAATTTATTAATTTAAAGAATCCTAAAGTCCTCTCATTTGATTAAATAAATAAAATCATTTAAATCAAATATCATAAAACCCCTAATCCCTTCAAATTGATTAATTCTAAATTAATTAACTCATAATCCCTATTGCCCATTTCCTTAGCTTTTAACTCCCCTAGGGTTAATTCAACCCATGGTCAACCAAGTAGGTTACAAATGAAATTCATTTATTTTAATTGTCTAATTACTTTATCTATCCTCACAATGGCATATTCCTAGGAATATTCCTCCCAACCACCCTTTCATTCAATTTTCCTCAAAAATGCTCTTACACACCCATAAATACCTCTTACAAAGTTATTTACTCCCTCTTACATGCCATCTTGTCTCTTACAAAGGTATTACTCCCTATTACATCCTTGCTTGCATTCTCTTACACTCTCAACCATATGCATTCAATCCTCTTAAATCATTTTAACTATGCACATTCCCCAAAGTGTGATCCACCTTCATCCATTAGCCTTTTTACAAGTGTCACATTCCTACTAGATCTCCTTTTAATCTCACAATAACCAAATTCACTCATTCTTTAACCCTTCACTCCTATAAGTAGAATCCTCTTCTACTTGAAATGGATCCACAACTTGAAACATTGTTACTCTACTAAGTTCATTTCTCAATCACTTGCATTTTCATCACATTTTAGCTTAGATTTCATACTCTCTTAGCATCAAAGTCATCTTCACATCAAGGGATCAAGAGCTAATCAAAGGGATTGGGAAAGGGATTTCTTTCCATATCAAAGGAGTTCCAATCCCACTATGGGATAGAGTTTGAATAAGATTTTATATGCTTTCATTATTTTCTTGGTTTCTTATTGTATTCTTTGCCTATTTAGCATGTTCAAGTATCTCATAGGTATGCTTAATTTGGTTCTTTTAAAATGATTCATATGCTAATATTTATCAATCTTTGATCAAGTATAGAAAAAGTGTTTGTATTTAGCGCCCACCATGTAAGGCATTGGATAGAAATATAAAGCCTTTTTTTGTTCACCTTCGTTAAATGCATTTGATAGGAATATAAAGTCTTTGTCTTTGTTCATATCTATCAATGCATTAGATGGGAATATCAAGTCTTTTTCTCTGTTCATATGCAATCAATGTGTTAGATGGGAATGTAAAGTACTTGTTTTTGTTCATATAAAATGCAATCTTTGGTCCCTCTATTACTCTTACTCTTACTATCAAAATATTTTCTGGAGTGATATCTTTCTTGAAGTGGGATTTTTATTTTCTTGTCTTAATTTGCATTAATCATAACTACATTCTAGAAAAAACCAAACTGACCATTTGATGGAAATCTAATATTGATTCATGCATTGTATGAAAATATGAAGTCTTTCTTTATGTTCATAATCAATTGATGGATTAGACAGGAACATAAAGTCTTTGTTTCTATTCATATTCACTTCACAGATTAATATCAACTAATGTGTTAGATAGGACCAAGTTTATCGATTAATGCATTAGACAACAATATAAAGTCTTTATTTTTTTCCATATTACCTTCAATATTTGACACTTAGTTACTCTCACTCTTCATGTCAAAACCTTTGTTGGCACGTCATTTTTCTTGAGGTGGAATTTTATAGTATCGCTTAATGCATTAGATAGGAATGTAAAGTCTTTGTTTTTATTCAAATTAATTTCAAACTTTGGTCTCTCATTTATTGTTACTCTCACTATC
The DNA here is from genome assembly GCA_007258455.2 of Sequoia sempervirens. Classification (NCBI taxonomy): domain Eukaryota; kingdom Viridiplantae; phylum Streptophyta; class Pinopsida; order Cupressales; family Cupressaceae; genus Sequoia; species Sequoia sempervirens. Next base: position 27,087,052 of record VDFB02075321.1, read on the forward strand.
AAAATCATTGTTGTAGCAACATCTTTCTTGAGGTGGTATTTTTATTTTTTTTATTTTGGAAATCTTTGCTTCAATGATGTTTCCATGTCATACTCTTAATGTGAAGCTACATGTTGGTTGTTATCATCAGATAGAGGGTATAATTTGAATTTAGGAAGGAAAACTAGATATACTCTTTAATGAATTTGGATGTAAGCAACAAATGATATATTCTTTAATATTTGTATGCTATTATTGTCATTATTGTTGTCTATCAATATTCTTTAATGACTTGTTGTTTGTGCTTTGATGACATCAAGATCATCAAAAAATTTCTTGTAGAAATGCAATTGATTCCTAGAAAATTCACCTACTATTCAATGCACTATCACCTACCATTCTATTAAATCAAGTAATAATATCAATTCCCACAAAAAAATACAATTAATGTATGATCATATTTTATAAAAGTCTAAAAATTCAAAATTTCTTATGGTTTCATAGGTGTGGCATTCGAAGGGTAGTAGTTGTGGGTTGTCTATTTTCATGATAATTATTTATTACTATTAATTTTTAGCTTATGTTTAGCACATTGGTGTATAAAAAATTTTGTGGGTTATTATATCTATGATAGCTTTGTAATGTTTGTATTTTGCATAAAGAATCAGTGACAACCTCTCCCATATTAGGATCACTAATCTAATGATGTAGAAAGGTGGATAAATCTAGAAAAATAACAAGCAGATTTGAGTTGGAGAATTACTCATTGGAATTGAAAAATCATTTTTAAATGCTCATTGTAATAGCTTAGGGCATCCATTTGTTGCTTTCATTTTCTATTTTAAGACAGCTAGCTTCATTTTGGATTTAAAATTAATCATTGATTTGATCTTTTTCAATTTGGTTAAAATTGAACTTAGAAATTTACTAGACATTGCTTTGTGGGATAAAATTGAACAAAACAAATCACACTCAGTTTGGTGCTTAAAATGAAATTACCTTTGCTTTGAGGGTTGAAGTCAACAAGTGTTTGTCATGTCTTGTGGTTTGAATTTTCATCATTGAATGTGTATCCTCTTCCCTTGTACCACTTGGTGATCTTGAGAATTAAAAGAATTCCTTTGAATTTTTTATAACTACCCACATATTTTGATTTGGATTTAAAATTAACCCCATGCTAGTGTGAGGAAGAGGCATTGTGAATGCTCTCTCCTTGTGTCACATGACCTAGGAGACAAAACAAAAAACATACTCCCGTTCTTTTGTATACCTTTAGAGGGCCTGCCACTCCACTTCGAAAGGTGTGAATAACCCAAGTGGTAACAAGATAAATCCAAGCTCTTTCAAATCACTATATAAAAATGTGTTTATGATGAAATTCATAAGAAATGGGTGCAAATGTGTCATACCAATAAGTGCCACCCCTAGTGTCCATATGACATGTCAAAATCCTTTCTTAGGAAGGGAATATGAGGCCTTTTGATTGAAATAATCTTGAGGTAATCTTGTCACATGTATGGCCACCTTGAATGAAATCCCTTACTAAGAACCAACTTGTTTAGTGACCAAAAATATTAATGCTTGTTGGTGTAGGAATGGTCATTCCGAAGCCACCCCACATTTTTTACTATTCAAAGTTGAAATAGAACAAATCCTTCAAATTTTGAGATTTGGTGCACCCGAGAAGTGTGTGTCATGGAGGGGACCCAGTGCCACAAAATCTCTAGCTATTCACTTTGCCTTGGTATTTGGGGAAATCAAAGTGCGGACTCAACAAGTAGTAGCTCTTTAGCCTAGGATTGTGAATTTTTCAAGTCATTCAAACACATTGCTTTGTTCTCAAACATTGAAACAAACATTTAACAATCATCAAAATTCCAAACCCTTTGAAAAGAGTAAATATCTTTGAAGAGCTCAATTATTACTACTTGTCCCTAAGGATCTCATCCTTAGAGGCTTCTAAATACTTGGGCTCATATCTCAATTCACTCTCTTCAAAGTAATCCTAGGGAAACTATTGATTTAGATCTTTGATTATCACATAATGGACCTTGTAGAATGAAAAGGATCTTAGAAATAGACATATAGTTTTAAATTTAAACAATACAAAATTAATGTGGTGAAGAGAATTCATTTAATTAAGATAAAAATACAATTGAAGCCCACACTTGCATTTTTATCCATGTTCTTGCAAAGTCAAAATTCTAAAATGAAATTCCACTTTTCACCATTTCAAACTTAGACATCATAGTGCAAAGTACATTAAAAGGCGTATCCAAAAAAAAAACCACAATAGGAACAAGTCAACTAGCAACAAGGTTTTATAGACTCATTTTGCTGAATAATCCATCCATGTATTCTCAATATGAACCTCTTATTTAAGTCAATATATTGGTCATAGGATTTGAAAAATTTAGAGGTCTAGCATGTTCTTCAACACCTCGGTCTTGTAAAAAAATTCTTTCTAGGTTCATCTAGGGTTGAAAACAACACCTTCTTTTCTCAATTTTTTTTTGTCAAAAACCATCTAACAAACAACTTTTAGAATTTTGGAAAAGGCATCTATGCTATACTTTTGGTAAATCCTTAGACCAAAAATAAAAATCTTCTTGTTTAGTTAGGTGTGTGGGAATAGATCCTTTCTCACATAGTTAAATTGGCACCCTTTTCGGAAAAGTTCATCCTAAGATCACATCTAACATCTTGGGATCTACAAGTTCATCATCCACATAAAACCAATCAAAATAAAAAAATCCTAAGGTCTAGTATTCATCCAAAATTCTCAAAATTTCAAACATCTATATCACCCATCATCATTCATCTTTCACATCATCAGCATTTGATCCCAAAACAAATCCTAGAATTTTTTTTTGTACCTAAAGTTTAGATCAACCAAAGGAGTTAAAGGTTCACCCCCCATATTCATAAAAGTTGATATCAATTTTATGGTCCAAAAAAGGTCACAACGCAAGAAGACCCTAGAGAAAAACAAAGAAACATCAACCTCAAGTGATTTAATTCAAACAAAATTTAACCTTAGGGCATCTATCAACCCTCCACTTAATTCCCCTCAACTACCTCAAGATCCCCACTAAGATGATGAAAAGTGAAGGATGTCATGAATAACTTCAAAAATATGTTCCAAGATGAAATAATTTAACTAGTTCAAAATCCCAAGACTCACTAGTGTGTCATCACAACCATGAGGCTAAATCCCACCCTGTACATGTTGGCATTAGAAATAGAAGGGGCTAAACTCCCCTTCAATTTTTATGTGAGCACCATTGTTGAACAACATTTGGGGAACATACCAAAAACATCATTCACACCTTATTTTCTAAGCATCATTCAACAAATCAATCAACCATCATTATCTCACACCCAAAGTCAACCTATGATCACAAAGGGAAGTTCACTACTCCAATCACTTCAAGGGAATACACTTGTCAACAACCAAAATTTGGAATCCAATACAGTATTGGGTATGCCAAAAACCATCCCACAAGACCCTAATAAACCATATGCAGCACTCCTCCTCCAAGATACAAATAATTCATCCACTTTCCATGCTACCCCCACATATTCCATTAATACACAAGGATACAATCCTAACATCTCACAAGTACAAGTGGATTTATGTGGACATGAGGGTATTTTCAATGCTTCATCCTCACTTCCATAAGGGAACATGACAAAAATATTCCCAAAATTCGCTATCTTGACATCATCATCCTAAACCAATAATTTTTGTGCAAGCTATGTGAGATCTCTTGTACTTCTAGGGTTTTTCACCTAAAAGGAGAGAGATAGGAAAAAACCTATGTTGGCTCACTCAAACTAATGAAATTATGATGGGATTATGCCTAAATGAAATTATCTAAATGCAAATAACTGATAAAAGAGATGGATTATTAATACAAAACTAATGAAATGCAAAAAAAACTAGAAATGATCATGAAACAAAACAAAAAGATGTAAAACTAAATGTGTGCACTTGAGAAATTTTTTGGAGACTAGAAATGACTTATGAAATTTTGTTGATCCTAAAAATTTGGCCTACTAGGACTCATTCACCATTTTGGACAAATTAGTCCCAGATCTGGGAAACTATTCCAGAGCATGTTTCAGACAAATGGGTATCTAAAACTATAGAAATTTCTTTTAGGCTTAGCAGTGGGACTCATTCACCACTAATGGCAAATGAATCCACTTTTTAATTTCTAGAAAATCCAAAAGTGGAAAAAAAGGCTTTGGTCTGCACTTTAGTTCTTGATAGGTGTCTACCTTTGAAACTCTAATTTCCAACACTGTAAGTGACTTTTTGTGGATATTTTGACTTAGTCAACAAGGATATGTCTTCAGAAACTTTGTAACTTAATATTTAATGATTTCCAAGCCTTGAATGTACCTAAATTTGAAAAAACACAAGGAAAGAGAGAAATGTTGGATATTAGGGCATGGGGGTTTTCCTTTGTTAAACCCCTTTTTAGGTAATTAAACTAAATAAAGAAATGAGATGAAAATTTAACATGAAATAATGGAATTAGTACCTTTCCATGATGATTGATCTTGAACTTTTGTAGCAATAGATGAAGAATATACCCTTCAATGTTTGCAAAAGCTATCTTGAGGACTTGAAATGTTAAAACCCTAACTTGCTTGACTTGAGAACATTATGAACAATGCATGAATAATGAATGAGTTTTGAATTAGGGTTCAGAAGATTACATTTATAGTAAATCCACCTAAAATTATCGTTAAGTTGATCTTTAAGGCCGACATGGAGAAAAAATAAACTTAAAACTAATTTTTTCTTGCTCAAACCCTAAAAAATAGCTCAAATGGGAATCATTCACCATTAAGGGTGAATGGGTCTTGCCTGGATGGGACTCATTCACACCTAATGGTGAATGGGTCCCATAGGGGCTCTTATGTGGGTAAAGGACAAGTTCAGGTTTATTTTGGGTTTTAGGTTTGTGTGAAGAGGGGTAAAGGATGAGTTGAGATTGGATAATATTAATTAGAGTCTAACATGGGATATTTATCTTCTTCTAAGGACATTATAGCATTATTATCAATGTTATCCTTTTCTTGCACTATGATATCCTCCCTAGGAGGAGAGTTTTTAGGAGAACTACAAACCACACAAGCTTGACACTTAAGAGTTGGTTCTTCTAAAATGACTTCATCACAAGTAGGGGAATGATCAATGATGGGATTTTCTTGTTTATCAATAGTGGATAAATGAGGGGAAGACTCTACTAGATTGTTCTTTGTCTCTAAGGTCAAATTCTGTCTACCCATATTATTTATCCTAGTAGGAGAGCTTATAATATGTTCATCCAAGCTTGAAGTTAGTAAAGTATCTTCATCACAAGTGGGGGAGGAATCAAGAGAAGGACCATTATTATTTTCAAATAGATTATTCCAAATGGTAGGAGCGTTACAGAAGGGAGGATCAAGGTACTCATGATTAAGCATTAATAGGGATGTCTTCTAACACCAACCTATCCTCTTTGCATTGAGGTAGGATGTTAGGATAAGGAAATTTTTGCTTGTCATGGTTATGAAGAGTAGGTAAGCGGATGTCTAGAAATGTTGCTATGATTTAATTTTATTTTTTTCTGTAACAAAATGATTTTGGCACCCAAATGCATTCTAGCACTTCTAGGGTTTTTCACCTAAAAGGAGAAAGAAGGGCCAAAATGGGCAATTGTCACACTCAAAAGTAATGCAAGAGAAGATAAAATATGAATGAAATGTATCTAAATTAGATAAATTAATTAAAAATAACAGATAAAAAGTATTGATCATTAAGTCAAAACTATTGAAATGCAACTTGTTGGAAAACACATTGTGATATCTTAAAACACCTAGAAATGAATGCAAATTGCAACATAAATGGATGAAACTGAAAGTGTGTGTATATGGTGAAATCTGCATTTTCTCAAAACAAACAACACACATTAGCATGGTTAGTTTAAAACAAAGCAAATAACAACATCCATATGAAATGATACATCAATGCTTTCAAATGCAAACATATGACAAAAGCAAGCTAAATAAGCACACGAAAAACATGAAGTAATTCATCTCATATTTGATTGGTGCTTCTATGGAAAGAAGCCCTTTCCCAATCCTTGCTCAAGCTAAGCTAAATGATGTAATGCCAATGATGATGATGGAGTAAGATGGGAAAAATCAATTCTCAAGGAGAGTGACTTTGCAAGAGGTTGTGGAGGATTTTCTCAAGGATGATGATATCTATTTGTATATTTTCAAATACTAAGAGTGTTAAAAATGGACCAATGTGGGACTAAAGAAATCCCAATGAAAAGAGGCCACTTGTCATCTTGTGAGTGGTTGAGGATTGTGCAAGATTTGGGAAATGTGCCCAAGGGGGAAATTTTCAAATTTGAAATGAGAGTTAATGTTGAGTTTGACCTTTGCAAGGGGACATGTAAGAGACATGTAAGACTTATTAAATTACCTATTGGATGTACATTTCAACTTGGCTTTTGAATTCAAACTTGATGGAATATTCCTCATGGATGCCAGGTTGAGTGAAAATGTTGATTTTAATAAATCAATAAATGGATTTATTGGTGCAAGTGGCAAAATCTAGAGAATGAAAGTGGTTAGGATTAGCATTTAATCAAGATTAATTAGCTAGGATGATGATTAGGATGAGTTTGACCTCTTTGAATTAGATATTTGATTTATTTAAATCAGAAAAGGAGAAATATGAATTTAGATTTAATTAAATAAAAGGCTTGATTTATTTAATTAAAAGGATGGTGATGTTAGGATCAAGTTGATTTATTTAATTTAAATTGATAACTTTAGGAGTTTGAACAAATAAACATGATTTATTTATTTGATGAGTGAATGTGATGCACAATGCCAATTTGATGTGTCTAAATTTTTCCCCTCTTTGAAGCGATGTACTTGTTGCATTGGTTCAAAGAATAAACTTGCTGCGATCAAATTTCAAACATTTTCTAATTTTTTTGATTGCCCCAGTGGAAAGAAGTACACTGGTACATTGCCCCCTCAAGAGATCACATGAAAATATTCCATTTGAGGGTTGATCTAGCGATAAAGAGGTTCAAAATGGATGGCATGTATGATTGCGATGAGATCGATGAGATTGATGATGTGATATGCTATGATTATACAATGGATGATTTATGATATGCTTAGACTAACAAATATTTTATGATGATGATATGCAAGTTAGATGATTGATGTTTCCTATTATGCATGATATTAATGATATGTGGTATGCTGACAATTTTGTGGATGCAGGATGGATGCATGATGGATGAATGATGGATGCATGATGGATGCATTGGTGATGATGATGTTAGTGCAGAAATGAGATGATGACAAGAGGATCCAACAAGTCCATGATCTGACGAGAATTTATTAGAGATGATGATGATATATAGATAGATAGATAGATGATGATGATTTGCTTATCAAGGATTGGGATTTTAAAAGGGCTACTTACCTTATGTTTGATAACACACATAGGTATGATGCATCAAGGTATAAAGAACCAGGATGGCATTGTACCTAGTGTGATGGAATTTGACTCAAAAAGCATATAGGAGTATTCTTGTTCACACTTGACATACGGAAGCCTTGCTAGGATGTACCTAACAAAACAAGTATTCTCCAAGTTATATTACAAGAATGTCAAACAAGCACAATAGAAAAAATATAATGATCGTTGCCCCATTCCCATCTCTCTAAATCCTTCATTTGGATATCATTTAGAGGTCCTTGGAATGAGTGTAATAAGATAAATCAAAAGAAAAGATCAAGTACACAAACAAGCCAATGTTCTTCATACCTCTAGCCAAGGGATGTGTTTTGATAGGATAAGAATCTAAGTGATATCCAAAATGATGCCCATTGTCGGAACGATATATCCTAGGACATGCATTGTATAGGATGATGATGGTTTGATAAGTTGATTGATAGGCTATTGATATAAAGTTGAATGACATGTCTGAAAATGATCAAGAGTTTGATTTTTTGTTAATAGTTTGTCGTTTGCTTTTGATTTTATGATTTGAAGCTTTCTTTTGTTGATTGTTGTGATTGTTTCTATTTGTGTTGCCAAAGGATGAAGGTGACAGTCAGTTTATTATGGATGATTGATTATTGCAGGTGAAAGTGAAATGGGATGGATATATTTTTTCAAATATTTTGATGTTTGGAATGTTTTGAGGTTGTTTTTGGTATTTATTGAGATTTTACAAATGTTTTGATTTTTGATTTTTTCAATGTTTTTTGGATTTTGTGTTTTTTCAGATGTTTTTGGATTTTAAATGTCTTAGGGGCTGATCAAAGACTAGCCTTGCCTACATTTAAGCTTAGAGATGACGTAGTTCAGAGTCCAATGTTTTTGATATTTTATGTTTCTAACTTGTTTTTGGATTTTAATAGGTTTTGGATGTTTTTTTTATTTTCGCATGATTTTGACAATTTGGATATGGATAGGTGATGATATCAGTGGTCTGTTTGTGATTTTGTTGAAGACCAAGCTAAGGTTGATTGATCAAATCGATGGATTGATGATGATGATGAAAATGATGATAACATTTTTGAGGATGCACAACAATGCAAGGATAGTGTTAAGCAACAAAAGGATATCCTAATCATGATTTTTTGATTGGATTCAATTGATCATGATTGATGAAGCTTGATTTTGGAACAAAAGTTGTTCAAATGATTTGATGTGACATTTGACATGCAACTTAGATGCAATTGATAGTGATTTCTTGGATTGATGTTTGATTAAAGATGAATACTTGATAATGAACATCTTCCTGTCAAAATATGCCATGGGCTAGTGATTCAGATTATTGCTCACAAGTGGTGGACCAATTCGGTTTCTCATTTACCAATGTTCGGATCACCACACAAGTTGGAGGATATAGAACAAACATTATTCTCGAAGCAAGATGTAAAATATTTTCCCCCAATGTAAAGCAATGTATGGAATGTCATGGTTGGATGCTCAGATAGGTGTATGGATGGATGGATAGGGTAAGTATGCCAAGGATTCCAAGGATTATCTTGTGATAAGATAAGGTATTTGAACGAAGGAATTCTTCATAGCTCAGATAATGTTGCATAGGATAGGATGAATAAAAATGATCCATGTCAAGATGTTTACCATAAGTGTAAAGTATGCACCAAAATTTGTCAAGATCAGGATATCTTGGACTATGTATGTAGATGGATGAAAATGAATTGGATAAATGGTTCATGGATGAATGGATTTATGATGACTAAGATGGATGGAATGTTGGATTCATTATGGATGGGATGAGATGCTTTCAACTGAACTGGCACACGCAGATGCTCGATTTCGCACATGATGCCTATTTTCTAGGTTTTCATGATAGGCTTGTCCAAAGCACCACCATAGTGGTTTTCACTAGAGGATGATTTTTCTCTTTACTATTTTCAATTCTTTTTCTCATTTTTTTTCATATTTTTTTTATTTTTTTATTTTTCTGAAAGATTTTAAGGTCGTGCTGAATAACAAGGTGTTGCTGACATAGATGCCCCTATCATAATGTGCCATCGATATCTTGCTTGAAGAAGTTTCTTTGCTAAGATATGTGCACTTGAATGCAACTTTTGGGATTCTTGATCTGCTTTATTGATACCGAGGTTAACTCTGTCTCTATGCACATATCGTGATAGAGTGCCTTCTGAATCCTTATGATGAAGGGTCATTTCCAATAAATGGTCAATGTGAGAGCTGGATATCATGTGTGGAGGCATGGGCAGAGTGTGTTTAGGGATAAGAGATGGATTGGTTGATAGTTTGGATCCTTTGACTTTCCAAACTTGGGAATATGAACAATGATGGATGGATACGAAAGTGTGCATGGAATTAGGACCAATTGCTTGATACACTTTGTATGTCTTTTGAAAAGCTTGCTTTTGCTTTTTCAGACATCTTTGATGAATTCTTTTCCTATATTTATTTTGCCCCATAGTTTCTTTGACTGATGGAGTTTGATAGAGATGATATTTCTTTGTATTCTTTGGTATCCATTTGTATTTGATTTGTCCATTATGCTTCTTAGCTTCTTTTTCTTTGATAACATTCTTTTCCCTTTGATGTTGGTCCCAATTCGTGGATGGGGTGATGGGTGGATGAAGATTCATGATGCGACTGGTTGTAGTATTGGCATCAGTTTCATCATAAGGATTCTTCGTACTCCCTATGTTAACATTTGCTTGAGACAAAGTTGTCCCCATTATGGTGGTAGTAGTATCTTCATAATTTGATTCAACATGTTCTGAGAGATCTTGTTTAGAATGCATTCTCTGATAAATGACCACCATAGGTGACATTTCAATTTGATGCTCTACTAACTCTGGAATATCATGTTATGTCCGACCAACTTCCTTGAGTGGATAATGTTGGATGTCTTCATACATGATGTCTTTAGTTTGGATTCTGGATATATCTAATTTTGATGTTGATAACTTAGTTTGACTGTAGGAATTAATAATCATCTCTTTTTGTGTAACAAAATCTTGTTCTAGCTGAAGATCATCTATGTGTCCAACCATAGAAAGCATCTCATGGGTAGATGGGGGAGTATGTGCTACATGGATATAATCATCTTGCATAGATAACAAAATGTCTATTAGATTATTGTAGTATCTTGAGGATACAAACTCTTGATCCTGAATGATTTTGGAGTTGCTTTCATCATGATTTGGATCAAGTTCTTGACATGGGCCAATTTCAAAGGATGGATTGCTTACAAAGGGTTTTTGGATGTCATCCTTAGACATGGTAAGTGGCTTAGTATCCTCTTGATCTTTGTGTGGACATAGATCAAGTTTCGAGTTCAGAGTTCCTTCAGTATCTATAACCATGAGGTCAGACAGGGTCAACATATGTTGGAAAGGACCATTGCTAAACCTTAGTGGAAGATTTTGATCTTGCTTTTCAATAAATTCTTGAGATATTTCCTCTAACTCATTAGGTGATGTAGAGACATTTTTTTCATGATCATTGGTTGATAGATCATGCATTATGTCAATAGGATCAAATAATCCTAACACTCTTTGAAATAGATCACTAAAAAGTGGCTCTTGATGTATGGTGAGTTGATCATCTAATGGGGTGGAAAAATCTTCAAGGTAATCATCGACGGAGAGATCTTGATCATTTTTTTTGACAATTGTGGTGGGGAGATTATCAATGCTATCACCACTGATTGAATGTCTTCATGTTTGTTCTTGTACTTGTTGAGCTTGTGATACTTTTTGTATGGTTAGATATTGTTTGATGGACTTTTGGTAGGCCTCGTGAGCTTTTAGCACAATGTCATATTGTCTTGTTGCATTTGATTTTGGTGGTAGCAGTGGTGGATTCAAAATCATGTTGGATGTATTGACAAGTGGTTGAGATACACTTGGAGTGATCATGGTAGTGAGGGGTGGAGATATGATGGGTGTAATAGGGGTGGTTGGAGTGATCGAGGTGATAGGAATGGTCGAAATAAATGAGATGATAGGTCTTTGGGAGACCATATTTTAATTGGTTGGGATCAACTTTCTTGTTTGATTAGATACCATCTGTTGGTTTGATTTCAATAGTATATTCAAAGGATTTGATGTGATGGCTTGATTGGTGTTAGGTTGATTTATTTTGATGGAGTGATTGGTTCTAGGTAAAGGGAAAAGCCCTAAACCAATGAATGATATAGGTAATGGTGGTGGAGATTTCCCTTGGTGCAATGACTCAACTATTTTGGTAAGTGTGGCAATTTGATCTTACTAAATTTGTTCTTGATTTTGATCTTGACTCCCTTGATATAGTTGATTTGTATTTTGTTTAATCAAATTTGGAGTGTGTACTTTTGTTTGATTTTCGACAATGTTTGATTTGGGATGACACTTGGATTTGGCATGGTAGGTTGAAATTGAACATTACTGATGTTGGGAATCACATTTCCTTGACTTGGAGTTGTTAACATCTTGTTTGGATTTTGAGCAATATTCGTATGATTTGCAAACATATTTTTCCCAAAGTTTGCTGGATTCATATTTCAAAAGTTTTTATTTGGTACATTCTCATTTAGCATGTATGGATTTTGTGGGATGCCATTGTTCATTTGAAGGCTCATGCACTGATTGTTCGGTTAGCAAACTTGTAGGTTTGGATTTAGATCTACCATCAGGAAATGTGTTCCAATCTTTGATTTGGGCATACTCACACTTGTTGTGCCATTGAAATTTGTAGAAGTTAATGATCCCATGTATGGATTGTATAGATGTGAGTGTTGATAATCAATCGGTGTTGTAACGCTTTGAAGGTTCATTTGATTTGGATTACTCATGATGTAGGGATCAGGTTTGTATTCCATGTTCCTCTTGTATTTCAACCTTGTTGCAAAAGTGACCTCTAAGGTTCTTAGGACTAATGACTAGATGAAGGATGAAATGTGTAAATGATATGGGTGATGAACGTTTAGGAACTTTGGATCAATGCTAGAATTAGGGTTTGATCTTGTTTGGTTTGATTGGATAATGAGCTTGCAAACAATAAGATGTTAGAAGTTATCTTAGGATGAACTTTTTCAAAGAATAGTTGATTTAACTAGAGGTATGAGAAAGGATGAATTCCCATACTCATAACTAAACAAGGTGATTTTAATTTTGATGATTTACCCAAGTCTAGAATGATGTTTCCAAAAGCTCTAAATTTTTTTGGGGGATGAAGATGATAAATGTTTGGGATGGATGAAGTGTTTGATTTGATCCTAAATGAACCTAGGAAGGACTTGTTTACTAGACCAAGATAGTGAAGAACATGCCTTTCTCTAAAAGTAATTCAAAATCAAAATATCAATGTTTGCATGAAAACCATATGATCAAAAGATTCCAAGCACATATGTGGGGTCCAATTGATTTAATCTTTGCATAAAGGATTATTTTTCCCACAAACACGCTCTTGATTATATTTTGAATCTAGATGTCTAATGTTTCAACTTTCCCCTTATCCCGCAAAGTGTATTATGCAGAAACCAAGGAAATTTGAGGCAAGAGTTACCTAAAGTTGACTTTAGTAGAAGCAAATTGAGATGAAATCCAAATTTTTAGATGCCTCTAAGGACACCAATCCCAAGGGAAAGCAATAACATGTAAATTTGTTCAAGGATATTTTCCTTTCCTAATGGGTTTGCAATTTTGATGATTCGTTGAGTGTTGGTTTTCCAATGTTTTTGATTAAAGCACTGTGTTTTCAAATTGACTCACATGCAATATAACATCCTAGCTCAATTGGTATGTTTTTCTTGGTGGGCTTGCCTCATGCCCTTCATAGTAGAAGAGATGATTTTACATGCAACCAAGGACAAAATATAAAGGTATGTTAAGAATGAAGTCTTAACCTCTATATTTCAACCAAGATCAGACATGGCAAGTAACTTCTTGGAATCTAAGTTCCAATGCACCACTTCGATAAAATCGTTGGATGGACTAGTTGGAAACTACAAACAAGGTTCTTAATGACACAACATCGGGGACATGGCACCTTGCAAGCATCCAGCAAGCCACTAAAGGCTTTAATCAATCCTATTAGGGGCTCTTATACATTTTATGGTAGTACCCCATTTTGAAAGACACTGTACGGCTAAGGTCTACATACCATGAGGACTTGACAGTTTAGTCTTATCCATTTTTATATCGGCCTAAATGAAAATTGGTTGGAGTCACCTTTGAGTTCTCCTTTTGGATGTGTCTCTTAGGCAAGCCCCTCTAAATGTGACTCAAATTAGTAAAATACATTTTGAGTGTTTCTTTTGCACCCTAGATCGCACAAAGCACAAGGGCAGAGGATACGCACTCAGAATGCATCAAAGACAAAACCACACAATTCAAAAACTTGTTCGTTTTAGCCTCAAAGCAATGATGAGTTTATTTTAAAGCACCAAGATGAAGTGTGAAATTTTTTTGATCAATTTTTTAGCCCAAAAGTAAAGACTAGTCAGTTTCTAACATTCAAGTTTAGACCAACTTCAAAAAGATCAAGACAATGATTGATTTTAAATCCAAATTGAAAGAAATTTGTTATAAAATAGAAAACAAAATGAGGAAATGAATGCCTCAAGTTTTCACAATAAGCACTAAAAAATGCTTTCCCAAGTTCAAGTTTTATGCCCACTTCTTGTATTCAAATTTGCTTGTGATTTATCCACCTTGATGCAAAGTAGATCCATTTATAGTTACGTATGAAGAACTGATCAAAGTTAATCAACACAATCCACCTTAGCAAATCTGCATCCAAAAAAAAAAATTAAGTTAGCAAAACAAAATCAATCATAGGTCAACAAGTTTATTTAAATTCAAATAGAAAATTATTTTTCCCTTTTCCCCATGTAGAGTATGGTGGTCAAATTGCAATGTTAACAACCCATTATGTTGATGATCTGCGTCCAATCCTAGAAAGATTTCATTGTAGCTAGTAAAGATTATCAGCACCAACAAAGTGTCACTTTCTCACTTTATCTAGTCCTCAGTTTGCCTCCCTCTTTTCAACATCACTAGGTGATTCTTGTTAGTGAGATAATGCCTATTCAATAAAACTTTTTCTATTTTTAGTCTAAACAATCGACATGTCAGTTACATTAAAGTCGAAGTCAAGACCATAACTATGTGTTAATAAAGAATAGAAACCTAACGCGATTCAAGACTTAATGCAGCAGCCAAAAGTAAGATTTAAGGAAAGGTAGGTGAGATGGGTAGCACTTCAATGCTAATTCCTCATACTCAAGACTTGTTTTGAATAAACCTCAGATCTCCCACCAATTTTGGTTTAGTTATATCTTGGAAACTACTACTTAACAATAGCTAAAACGAATTAATGGAGCAAATGATTATTTATTCTAGTTGAGATATGCGCCTTAAAAGAAATTTTCAAGCTAATGCAATTAGCAGGTGTAGAGTTGACCCCTATTGTTCTCTAATAGAGTGTAATGAATGCAGGACTTGCGCCAAAAGGATCTATCTTTGACCAACATTCATTGAGATTTTGTTGTGCGATTTGAGTGAGATCTCAACATATCTTAGAAATCAGCCAAACAGTTGATCATTATCTCACATTATAATGCATAAAATGATTCTCTATCTACTGCAACTACCATACAATAAAAAGGAAAGAAAGCAGGAGGTGCTTTCAATCATCAACAATCATCTTGTGTGTGAGCCAACTGTGAGAATCTTATTTAACTAATTAATTCAACCGTCAACAAGGTTTTTGGATTTCTGGGATCCAAGCATGTTGTTGATGATTCAAATGACAAGCCTATTTATTATATCTTCCAGATAAAACTTGAAAAGTGAAGCTAAGTGGGAATAAGGATTTCAACTTAATAAAATTCAAATCAAATAATATCTTAAAATGGTTGGAAACAACTTGTGTGGATGTTCAGTGACTTTGCTCAGTAGCAATAATTTAGATGGAAGATATTTTTATGACTAGTTGTTTCAAACTTTGTAAGCTTTCCTACTCTTTATTTCTACTTACTTTTACACTTTCTCCTGAATTCCTTACTACCTTAAGATAATTTTATTTGAACAAGAAATTTTAGTTTTAGGAAATAATTGACAAGAGGAGGTTATGCTTTTAAAAAGACTCTCAACTTTTCATGCTAACACAACTGGCAATTGTAAAAATCAAATGAAAAGGCTTTATAAACTTTCAAGAAAATGCAATCTGTTAAAGCATAGAAAAGACACATGAGCTGCGTGATAGAATACCTCAGAGAAATGTTAGCTCATAAACATGCAATAATTGTTGAATATGCACAAAACACATTTGTTAAGAAGGCTATAGAAATTTTCAAGCAAATGTGGATTTCAAGTGTCCAGCCATATTCCACAATCTTTGCATAGCATCCTTGCTATGCCAACGTCCTTTCTTCCTGTGTCAGAATCTTTAAAGCATAAAACGGCTGTGCAAACTTGTAGTGGTCATCTTTAAAGCATAAAACGGATGTGCAAACTTGTAGTGGTCATTGGCATTTACAAAACCAGCTACCACCAATCTTTGACTAGTATCTCTTCCCTTCCAGCATCTTCTCTGTCTGTGCCATTAAATGAGATTTTTATTAGAAGATCAACACATTGTGAGTATCAAATAATGTGAAATGTGTTGCCTAGACAAGGTGTGTGAAATGTTTAGACATAACACTTCCAAGAGATGTGGTTGTAGTGAATGGAATGACTGCAGGATATGCACAAAATGGATTTACTGAAAAGGATTTTAGAGTTTTCAAGGAAATGGAAATGGTAGGTAAAAAAAGAAAACAATGCCTCACATCAATATCATCATCAGCCATGAATTCAAATGCAGAAGACTAGACAAGGAAAGTGACCAGTTTGATAAAATTCATTGAATAAATGTCACGTGATTGCAGGATATGTGTAGAATGCATTTGTGGAAGAGACTTGAGACATTTTTAAGCAAATTCTATCGACATGTGTACAACCTTCGCTATGAGCTCTTGCATGTGCCAAAATGGAGTTGTGAATAGGGAATGCCAACTATTTTTAGAATTCCTAAAAAAAATGTAATGATTTGTAAGATATGCATAGAATAAATTCACTAAAAAGGATTTAGAACTTTTCAATCAAATGGCTTTAACAGACATACAACCAAATTCTGCAACCTTGTAATTTATTACTTTTTGTTGAAAACCATTTAAATGAAATATTTGAAATAATTTAGCATAGATTTCAAAGCGCTATTTAACATTATACATGTCTATAAGTACAAGTAGTGCCAAGTGATGAGCTCAGGATATGCTCATAATTTGAGTATCATGATGTATTTTTAATATCTATACTTTATTGCTAATGGATATTTTAACTATGTGATTAAAGACTTTTTTTTATCTGAAATTGGGTAGTATCTTGTAGCAATACATTCCTATATTCCTGCAACCTAACATATCAATTTGTCTTATTAATTACCCTATTTGACCTTCCAAATGATTGGTATAACACATATGGTTTTTGAATAATGGGATAGATTTAATATGTGATTAATGAATGGATCGTGTTGTTTTCAACGCATGCTTTCTTTTGCCTCTATCACCTTGTGCATCATAGGTTGTTGAAGGGAGCATGAACGAGTCAAGTGCAGTGGATCTCGGCTCTGCAGTAAATTCCATTTCTTGTGTGACATCGAGGAAGTTGTTCCAATGAAGACTCTCTACCCGGGTCGTTAGGAAGAAACTTAAATGATCATTTAATTTGAAAGAGTGGAATGCTAAATTCTCTAGATTGTGTTGAATAGATATGTTTTCATTTATGAGAAGCTTTTTCCTTAGTTTCAGGATTCATTTTATTTCCACATCTTTCTCTGGTTGAGTTAGTTAGTTAGTTGTTTTTCTAGTTTAAATAAGTGTTCCTCCTACGTGAGTGAGCAAGCATAACAAGCATAGAAAGAATATCATGTAAAAGTTAGTATGATAATAAGAAGCAAAGTATGTAAGAGTTAGTACTATGATAAGAGATAGAGTTTTGTGTTAGTTTTCATATGAACAAAACAATGTACATCATTCTGAGTTTATGAATAAAAGTTGATGAAGTTCTGAGTTCAATACTGGCATAATTAGTTGATGCTTACTAAGGGGGACCACTTAGTAAGTATCTGTAGTTAGTTAGTTAGTCATTCATTTTCTGTTGATCATAAGTTAGATTTTGTTCTTGAAGTTTCAGTGCAAACTCCATCTTATATTGTTCTTGCAACATCAGAAATCCATCCCTGTGTCTATTCCTGTAGCATAAGGCCAGTTCATAGTTTATTTCTCAGTTGGTAGTTGTTATGGTTTCTGCTTTGATTACGTTTAGAAGGCTTCACATTACATTCCTGTAGCATAAGTAGAATTCCTTTCACACATTTATTTCTAGTAAATCGTGATTGAAACTGGTTCTTAGTGCACATACAATGTCAATCCATTTCAAGTATATGTTCCCTGGTTTGACAAAGTAAATGAATGAGCATAAGAATATGTTAGTCACCTATTGTAATGCCCAATTCCCAAGTTAGGATTTGTTGTGACTATTATATCCTTTTGTGGGTGCGACCTTTTTTGTGCGTCATTGCTAGGGATTGTGTCAAGCTAAGAACCTATCAAAAGTCATTGTTAGCATTGTAGTTTAGTCTGTTATTGAAGCATTTTCAAAATTCCTTCAATTTACCATTTATTCTATTGCATGCATAGAAGAAGAGACGCTCTAGGAAGATTTTGTCCTAACCTTCCATTCATTGATAATAATCCTTAAACAACTTATAATCTATTTGAGGAAGGAGACCAAGATATCAATCCATTCGCTAAAAATCTATTTGTTGAATTGCCATTTGACCTAGCTGATGAAGAACCTGAGGAAAATCCATTTGCTCTAATACTCCATCAAGAAAATATGGCACAAAATCCACCTAATCAACCTCTTTCTTTTGAGTTTCTCATCATTGCTCAGTAAGATACTGATAACCTTAAAAATATTCCTTCCTCATTACTCCCCAAGTTCTATGGACTAGTTATAGAGGACCTATACACTTTCTTGTTCGAGTTTGACATCCTTTGTCACAACTATGATTACACTTTAGATTGTCACAAGCTGAAGTTGTTTCCTTCTACTTTGAACGAAGGAGCTCTTAGATGGTTCATGAGTTTGGGAAGGGATGTCATTGATAGTTGGGAAGTCATGCAAACAAAATTTCTTGAGAAGTACAAGGAATATTGTAAAAGTGGTAGTAAGGGAGATGATATATTCAAAATTCAAAAAAAGGAGGATGAAAGCCAAGAAGACTATATCTCAAGATTCTTGTTTTTCCTGAAAAAGAATTCAGACCATACTCTCAATGAAGAATCTCATAAACTACTTTTTCTAAGGCGAATCAATGATACCTATATAGATGCGTTGAACCTGATGGGAGGAGGTGATATAACCCAACTTCCTTGGGATGATATCAAGAAGATATGTCTCAACTAATCTCGATCAATTGTTAAGAAAGGTAGAAGTCATCAAGCCACTATGGGAAATTCCTCTATTAATGGAGTTTCACGAATGGAGATCATAAATTTGTTGTTTGATTTCAAGCAGGATATCATAAACAACATGGCTACACAGATGGATACTATGGAAGCTCAGAAGAAACATGAGGAAGCTGAAGTAATCTTGGTTGAGTTCTGTCCACATTGTAGACAAAAGAAACATGACTGTAGATGCAAGATGGTCGCCAACAAGGAGGCTAAGTAGCTACCTATTGACTTTAAGGTGGTAGAAAGTGATGATGACCAAGTATTCTTTGTCTCACAAAGGCAACCATGAGGTCCAAGACAAGGTATGCCTCAAGATCCTTTGACTTTTGGTAATCCTTATTCTAATTACAATAACTAGAGGCAACCTACATATGGCCTATCACCACCTTGGAATGCTTCTCAACCTCACTGGCCTAGCTATCAGAATCATCAATGGCAATCTCCTCAAGGAGGTTGGCAGTAGACCACAAGGACAATGGACTCCACCCCCAGGTAATTGGTAGTAGAACCCTCAATGGAGAAGTCCATAGCAATGGCAGAACCAATCCCCAGCCTTCATGCAGCCTTAGCAACCACAA
Source organism: Sequoia sempervirens (assembly GCA_007258455.2). Classification (NCBI taxonomy): domain Eukaryota; kingdom Viridiplantae; phylum Streptophyta; class Pinopsida; order Cupressales; family Cupressaceae; genus Sequoia; species Sequoia sempervirens. The sequence goes on from VDFB02075321.1 coordinate 27,106,712, forward strand.
CCTCAGGCCCTCATACCATCTCCTATAACACTTGCAGCAAATACTGGCCCTCCAAAATAAATGCCTATTCCTACTCAACCATTGCCAAATTCTAATAATAAGTAGTAGCAACAACAACAACCTATGTATTTTGCATAAGTCAATCAGCATCCAACTTATGCCCTGAATATTCATGATATCCATCTCTGATTTGGAACCACACTTCATGCTCCACAGCTACCTGTAATTATAGAGATTCTAGACTCTGCCTCTGAACAACCAACTGATCCTACAAAACATATACATGTATCAAATACTGTCTCTAAGGAGCCTATCCTGTAGCATCAGGCCAAACTGCCTTTTCCTCAGAGATTGCAATTTACTACATCAAATTCTATGGAAGAGCCTACCTTTGATATTTTGGATCAGTTGAAGAATGTACACATTCAAATACCCCTTTTTCAAGCCATTAAGGATGTCCCAATTTATGGAAAAACCATTAACAAGGCCTGTTTGAAGAAACTAGGAAGAAAGAAAAATAATCCCCAAACTATCCATGTTCTAGGACAGTTGGCAAATATTATGTTAGGAAAGGTAGTCATTGCAAAATATATTGATCCTGGGAGTCCTATGGTACAAATAAATATTAATGGCCAAATAGTAAATAATGTTTTGATTGACCTTGGTGCAACAATCAATGTAATGACAAAGAATACAATGGAGTATTTGAATATTGTAAACATTAGGTCTACACCTACCATCCTGTAGCTTGTTGATAGTTTCACAGTAAAACCTGATGGAATGGTAGAAGATGTTATTGTCATCCTTGAGTCTTGGGAATACCCAGTAGATTTTACCATATTGTCCACTAAGGCCACTTTGGGAGGATATCCTATCATCCTAGGAAGACAGCCACAACTAATGCTTTTATAGGATGTCGTTCAAGAGACATGACAATTTTTGATGGTCAGTCAAGAAAGAAATTGTCTCTATACCCACCTACTCAGCCTCAGCCAGATTTGTCTAAACCAATTTGGCTAGATTTAGGAGAGGAAACTGAAGAAGTCAATTCATTGGCTCACCTAATCATGTTGCAAACTAATCTATTTTCCTAGCTTTAGAGTGAGGATGACCTACTTTTCAATATTCTTTAGTCCAATCCTAGTCCGAGTAGCCCATCTGCTGTAGATAGCTATCTTCAGTAGTGTTTCCTGCAGCAATTGAATTCTGAGAACCTATCACCTGAATCTCTTGTCGTTTATCACAATTTGCTTCCATATGAAATACAAACACCACCGTTATCAATAGCCTTTATGAATAATCTTATCAAGTAAGTAGAAGTGTCTCCAGGCCATTTTTTGAATATCAATAATAAGCTGCCTCAATCTCAACAAGCTGCCTTAGTCACAATGTTGTAAGAACAACACAGAGCTTTTGCATGGGACTATGGGGATATGAAGGGAATAGATCCTCAACTTTGTACTCATAGGATCTATATTAAGGAAGATTGTTCACTTGTCAGGTAGCCTCAAAGAAGGATAAATCTAACACTTAGGGAAATAGTTAAAACATAACTTCAAAAATTGCTTGATGCTAGTTTTATCTACCCCATTTCAGATAGTCAATGGGTATCTCCATTGGTGATTGTCCCTAAAATAGGTGGAAAATGGAGAGTTTGTGTAGACTACAGGAAGTTGAACACAACAACTAAAAAGGATCATTTTCCATTGCCATTTGTTGACTAAGTATTACACTCATTGTCTGAGAAAAATTATTTCTCCTTTTTGGATGGATATAGTGGCTATAATCAAATAAGAATCACCCTTGAAGATCAAGACAAAACAACTTTTACCAGTCCATGGGGCACTTTTTCCTACTTTGTTTTACCTTTTGGACCGTGTAATGCACCTGCAACATTTCAAAGGGCAGTCATCAATATTTTTCCTGAAATTTCTCGTGATTCTATGGAAATCTACATGGATGACTTCACTACCTATGGAATTACTTATGAAGAAGCATTAGCCAATTTGGAAAAAGTGTTGAAAAGATATCATGAACAAAATTTGTCTTTGAATAGTAAGAAATGCTTTATGATGATGCAAGAGGGAATTGCTTTAGGCCATCATATCTCTCAAGCAGGAATTCAAGTTGATCCTACAAAAATAGAAGTTATTCTAACTTTTCCAACACCTACAAAACAAAAGGATGTTAGAAGCTTCCTAGGACATGCTGAATATTATAGAAAATTCATCAAAGATTTCGGCAAGATAGCTAGTCCACTATATGCCTTATTGACTAAGGATTCTAAATTTACTTGGACTAAGGCCTATGACAAGTCTTTCCTGTAGCTTAAGAACCTACTTACTCAAGCACCTGTTCTTCAATGACTGAAGTGGAGTCTACCTTTTTATATACACATAGATGCTTTTGATTATGCCATTGGGGTAGTTTTAGGATAGAAAGAGTATTCAATTGAACATGCCATATATTTCATTAGTAAAAATCTTCAAGGCCTTGAATTAAACTATACTATCACAAAGAAAGAATTGCTAGTAGCTGTGTATGCCCTGAACAAGTTTTGACATTATGTCACTGGTTACCAAATATTTGTTCATACAAATCATGCAACCATAAGGTACCTCATGAATAAGCCTCCCATATCTGGCAGATTAGCAAGATGGCTCCTGTAAATAGGGAAAAAATCAGATTTAATGATGTAAACAACAAATTAAATAAACCCTATTAAGCACTATGAAGCACAAACTAGAATGAAAATTCAAATAAACAAAGGAAATGCAAACCAAATTTCAAACTAGACTTGATTGACCTCCATGGCTCTTCTCCACGTGCATAAGAAAGCAAGATTTTGAAGGTTGATTGTTGGATGAATGTTGGTTGCTCAATTCAATAGCATAACATTGACATGGGGATGATAGATGAATGACAATAGATAGAAAAGGATGAAAGACTGAAGAATGATTTTGACAGCATAAGGATACTTGAAGAATCAACCCCCTAATGGCTTATGAGAGAGTTTATTTATGGGAAATGTTTGATTTGGATTGACAGTTGAGATTGAATGTCAATAAGATGTCTAAATCAATGGCCAAAATTGAATGTTGTAGTATGGACTAGGGTTAGGTCAAAATTAGGGCAAATAATAAAGATGAAGGGCTAAGATTGAATTATGAGATAATTTAGTCAAGGGCCAATATTAAATGAGATGTCAAGAGATAAGATTTGATGAGGAAGATAAGATTGACATAGATAAAGAGGTTGCTGGAGAAATTAAATAATAAAAATTATTTAATTTAGGTGACCAATGAATAATTAATCAATAAAGATATTATTTAATTATAGAGGAATGTGACAAAAAGAATCATTTTGCATTAAATAATGATTTAATTCAAAATTCAAGAGAGTGGACGAAATTAAATAAATAAAATTTATTTAATTTATGAGAGAAGAGGCCAATGAATAATCAAATAATTAAAAATAAATATTTAATTATAGTGGAAAGTGGACAAAAATTAAATAAATTAGAATCTATTTAATTTTAGAAAGAAGAGGACTTAATTATTGATGTAATCAAATAAATAAAAATTTATTTAATTAATCAAGGGAGAATAAAGATAAAAAAATGAATTAATTAATAGAAGACATATGACTTTAGAAAATAATTAAATAATTGAAAATTATTTAATTATTGAGAATGAAAGGGGCAATGTTGAATAATCTAAGAGTTACAAGTCTAGAACAATTTTATGTGTCTACATTTTGCCCCTCTTTGAGATGATGTTCGAGATGATGAGCTTTGTGTCGAGTAACATCATTTCAAAGAAGCTAAGTTATGGATAGAGAAAAATGGATGATGATAGAAAAATAGGATGATGATGAAATAAAAATGGGATGATGATGCCCCCTCGAGAGGATAGGCGAGTTGGAAAAACATGGGTATGCTCACGAAATGAAATGATGAGGGACAAGATGAATGACACGTTATGCTACAAGAAAGTGAGCAACCATGATGTTTGATGTAACACTAGACATGATGCACCAAGGTATAACGACCAAGGTGACGATGTGTCTTGTGCCCCAGCCTAATACAACCTTGTCTAGATACAAGATATGAATATTAGATGGAATAAGTTAGATTCGATGCAAATGAGAGACAAAAATGATAACACAGACAAGCAAGCAAGCAAGAATGCACAAATGACACAAAAACAAACAAGGTATTCCCCTTGTCAAGTTGCAAACCAATGAGTAATTAAGTGACTGATGATGATGACTAAAAGTGTTGTCTTTGCGGGGAAAGACATATCCCTAGATCAACACAAGAATGACTGACTAATTGATTGATTGACTTTGATTGATTGGTTTACGACAAAATTAGGATCAAGACCAAAGGATGTGATTGGATAATTTGACAAGATTGATCGACTTGACTAATGTGGACTAAGGATTGACTTGCATTTGGATTATTGCTTGGCAGTTTATGATTTTTTTTTTTTGGGATTTTTGACATGTTATGATTTTTTTTGGATTTTTGACATTTTATGATTTTTTTGGATTTTTTTGACATGTTTTGATTTTTTTGGTTTTTTTCAGAATATTTTGAGGTGTCAATGGATGAAAATTTGGGTAGCCTTTGTGCTAGATACCAATGACAAGGGGAAAACCAAATCTAGGTGCAAGGGTGGGTGATAGGATAAGGGATAAAAGGCTCATGATAAATGGATGGATGGAAAGGATGTATGCATCATAAGAGAGCAAGGATGTGATTTTCAAAGACTATGTTGCATAGGAATGACATGCCCCATTCTAGGCACAAGACTTGGAATTTTTCATGACAAAGCTTATGACAATAGGATAATGATAGGCTTGTTTGGAAGGGGTGAGGTATGCCAAGAGATACCCAAAAAACATGTGTCAACATTTTTCCCCTATGTCTTCATCAAGATCAAAAGGAGAAGGGTGGATAAGTGGACCCCATATGATAGGTCTATATGATGGCTAAGATGGTAGGTAGGATGGAAATGATATGACATAAAAATGATAGGTTGGATAGATAAGACATTGTGCCCCCAAGTGTAAGTGACATAGAAGATCAACCTACACATGACGCCTGTTTGCCAGGTTTTCATCATGGTACTTATCCAAGGCGCCTGTTTTCTAGGTTTTCACCATTGGATGAAGGGATTTATTTTTACTTTTTTTTTGACTTTTTGACTTTTTGACTTTTGGATAGGAGGGACTCAAGTGTCTAGTTGCATGAAATGTGATAGTCCCACGAGGGATGGATGTCATTGCATGGACCATGTCAAAATGTCATTATGCCCATAGATGTTGGTAAGGGATGACATGAAAGGGAGATGTAGTAGGTAGATGATGGATTATTGAGGATTATGTAGGGAAGATAAAGGACTTATATGGGACTTATGAAAAAGATGAATGGGGAGGCTTAGCCAAAAGAATGGACCATAGGGATATGATAAAGAAGATATGTAGGATAATGGGTGAAGGGCGAGGAGATGGAGGTATGTGGAATTGTTGTGAAATGGAAGGGAACCATGACCAATGGTTGCACACATTGTGATAAACGTTGAAGCTTTTGATGTGGACGAGGTGTAGGAAGCAATGGAGATGTTTGCTTAGGATATGGGTGATGAAGTGCTTTAGGTACCCACATAGACTTAGTAATTTTATGACTGTTATTTGTCGTGTGGGATTTTTGTAATTTTTGAATGGAATGAGAATGTGGGGTGGAAGTGAATGGTTGGGATTTTTGTGACGTGGATGCCTCATTTGACTTGATTTCTTTTTGCTTAGGTACCCAAACCATTTTATTTTTAGGCTTGGCTTTTGGAGGTATGGGCTTATATAACTTTTGGCATGCATTTGGCTTTGAATTTTTGAAATTGTATTCTAAGGCATTAAGACCTTTAGAATTTTTGACTTTATAAATAGAGGCATTCAACTTTTTATTTTTGAATCCCATGTGTTGGATGGAATGAGTGGAAGCTTTATGTTTACACAATGTGTGCATTTGTTGGTCATGACTAGGATATTTAGAGTATTTATGAATGATTGGAATATTAGGTGTTGGAAGTAATGGTGGCAAAGCGGATGGAGGGGTATTAGGAGTTGGAAGTAATGGTGGTAAATTGGATGGAGGAGGGTGTATGGTCACATGCTTTTGACATTTGTAGGATGATGGTGGTGGAATGGCAACATATACTTTTGGCATATGATAGGTTTTATGATGGAAAGTGGACATAGAATGCATGGAGGAAATACCAACATCTTGAGACTGGTTTCCTTGGGGTATGCAATGGACAATGGGACTAGGTGTAGGTGGAACACTAGACACGAGTTCCTTATTGGAAAGACCAAGTGGATATGATGGAGGACTTGCAATGGGGTCGATAATGGGTGATGGGGGATCATTAGGATCTTGATTAGCATTGTGTTCATTTAGATCCAATGTATTTGTTTGATCTTCTATACTAGCTTGGGAGGCAAGTTTCTCATCAAGGGAAGTGGAAGTTGATGGATCATGGATAGGACTACATGGAGATGAATTTGGAATATCTTGCTCATGGATAGGCTCTTCATCATTATGGATATCTATATCTCTTTTATGGATAGGACTAGGGCTTGATGTTTCCACATGCTTAGGATTAGGCTCTTGACATACATCTTGGGTTGCTTGAATGGAAGTAGAAGGGGATGACTCTTGGATAGACTTGACATGTTCTAGATGGTCAACAACATAGGAGCATGATGGAGGTTGACTTGGACTTATGAGGGGAGACTCTTGACTTTTCCCAAGGGGTTGAGGATGACATGGTTGACTTGAAGGACTTGGCATGATGTTTGAGGACTCTTTTGTATGTTCAAGTATATGAATTGAATGACATGGTGGTAGTTGATTCCTTTCTTGTAGCCCTTGGGTCACATCCTTTGTAGGTGGATTGGTGGATTTAGATAATGCCATCAATTTATATTTTAAATATCTAAATGTAAGGCATTGGTTTGATGAAGGATTAGATGATGGTGGGGGTAATGAAGAGTTTGATGGGTGAGAAGGTGGAGAGGCCAATGGATTAGGACTAGGACATGGTGGATTAGGGATATTCATTTGATTGGATAGTGGTAAGGGTGCATGGACTAGATTGGTGTTCCCCTTGTCAAAGGTGGCATTAAGACTTGAAGGCTCTTGATGTTGTTGCCAAGGTGGACTTGGGAAGCTACGTTGTTGTTGTGATACAGGTGGATATGTTGATGTGGAATTGACATGGAAGGTAAATGGGTTTTGTTGGAATGATGATGAAGGTGACACATAGGATTAGGGTTGAATGTGTTGAGGTTGAAATGGTGTTTGGACTTGTGATATGATTTGTTGTTGTGATGATGATGGAGGGGTTGAATAGGATAATGACTATTGAAAGGTTGATCGATGTGAATAAGCGTTGACATTAGAAGAGTTGTGATAGGTTGATGAAGGGGAAACTTGATATGTGGATGGATGAGGTTGATATGATGATATAGGTGACACATAGGGTTGATGTGAAATGTGTTGATGTGGTGATTGGACTTGATAATGTGCTTGTTGTACTTGACAGTTGGCCATGAGGTATTGGATTTGTGCTATGAGTTGTTGCATTTGTGGTGATTGGTTGGTTTGAAGTTTTTGGATAATGTTATGGGTGCTTTGAATGATTTATTGGTCTAAAGTTGTTTGATTTGTTTGAGCTTCATGAAGCATGTGAATAAGCTCTAGTGCTATGTCTTCAAATGTTGTCATGGTGTAAAATGATGTTGATTAGATTAAAGAGATGATGATGATTAGGATATGATGTGGAATGACAAGATTGGATGACTTGGATGATGTGGAAAAAAATTATTGGAAGTTTGACTTGGGCAATATCAAACACAAGATTTTACATGTAAATGCATAAACACACACACCAAGCACAATGATAAGTTTGTCTTCCAAGATTAAATGTTATGATTAATCAAACACTTGAATACACAACAACAAGCCCTATGACTAGTCAAGTGGGGTATGGCCAATCAGGTCTCAAGCTAGATTGCACGAGGTTGACTAAGGAAGAATTTTGAAAGAAAAATCTTGCCAATAAGCCGGGAGAAAGGGGTAACCCACCCTTCACCTTCACTTCCCAAAGGTATAAAGTTCTTTGGGGCTTAGCTTAGAGTGACAAGATTTCAACTCCCAAATGAGCGTGTCTTTAGATTCACACTCAATTGAGGTCATCCCTTGGAGGGGTGTGTGCTCCAAGCAGGCCTCCTAAAAAGGGTATGACAAAAGCAAACCAAGTGAGGTGTTTTGGAGGACACACACACTTAATTCACACTCGCAGTGATTAATTTCCCTTAGAAATGAAATGTTTGTATGCAAACAATAGAAGCACTTGTTCTTTTTAACCCCAATTCAAATGTGTAGGAAGACAATGGTTAATTTTAGACCCAATTTTGATATGTGATTGAAGACAAAATTCATTGTTAAGATCCCAAATCCAAATGTGTGAGAAACGAGATTAAGAAATGGAAGATGGAATATGTGCACCTGATTATTCCCTTTCCAATTTGTTGTGTATGAATGATATTTCTACCACTAAAACTCCTTATGATCACCTACAAAATCAAAAGAAATAATATCATCATGCAACAATGAAAAAAAAAAAGCTCATTAGAAAATTGCAATTTCAAATACATATTTTTAACATAGCCGAATTAGATTCGATTATTTGAAGACATTATTGATCGGAAAAATACAAAATAAAACAAGAGACTGATATTATTTTTTGAAGAGATTTCCAAAAATGTAAAGAAGCCAGAAAAATTCCCTATTTTGCACCCAATATTATCTTTTTATGAAAAATCATAAAAAAATTATAAAAAATACAAAACAGCTCCAAAAATTCTGATTTTTTGAGTGAAGTTGTATTTTGTCATTCCAAATCTGCAACTATTTGTGAGATATAGGTAAATATGTGTGAAACCCTAATTTTAAAAGATCTGCTATTTGACTAATAATTGTGCATCCAAATTTGAAAGATAAAGAACAGACCCCTATTAAAATTTAGAGGGCTTTCCAGAAGTATAAAAATATCTAAAAAATTTGATAATTTTCTCTCAAAATCTATTTTTCATGGAAAATAGAAAAAAAATTATACAAAATTCAAACCAGCCCTGAAAAATCTAATTTTTGGAATGGAAGCTTTATATGTTGTCTCCAATCTGCAAAAGAATTTTTGTGAAAAAATATGCATCTGTTTGAAAGTTATGGTTGAATCTTTGGAAACTAGGGTTTTGTCCAAAAATGATGCCAAACTTGCAACAAAAAGCTAACAAAACCTGCAACAAAAGAATCCAACTCCAAAATTTCTCAAAATGTGTTAAAATACGTCGGTTTCACCAATGTAAATAGGGAAAAATTCAGATTTAATGTTGAAAACAACAAATTAAATAAACCCTATTAAGCACCATGAAGCACAAACTAGAATGAAAATGCAAATAAACAAAGGAAGTGCAAACCAAATTTCAAACTAGACTTGATTAACCTCCATGGCTCTTCTCCACCTGTATATGAAAGCAAGATTTTGAAGGTTGATTGTTGGATGAATGTTGGTCGCTCAATTCAATAGCATAACATTGACATGGGGATGATAGATGAATGACAATAGATAGAAATGGATGAAAGACTAAAGAATGATTTTGACAACATAAGGATACTTGAAGAATCAACCCCCTAATGGCTTATGAGAGAGTTTATTTATAGGAAATGTCTGATTTGGATTGACGGTTGAGATTGAATGTCAATAAGATGTCTAAATCAATGGCCAAAATTGAATGTTGTAGTATGGAGTAGGGTTAGGTCAAAATTAGGGCAAATGATAAAGATGAAAGGCTAAGATTGAATTATGAGATAATTCAGTCAAGGGCCAAGATTAAATGAGATGTCAAGAGATAAGATTTGATGAGGAAGATAAGATTGACATAGATAAAGAGGTTGCTGGAGAAATTAAATAATAAAAATTATTTAATTTAGGTGACCAATGAATATTTAAACAATAAAGATATTATTTAATTATAGAGGAATGTGACAAAAAGAATCATTTTGCATTAAATAATGATTTAATTCAAAATTCAAGAGAGTGGACGAAATTAAATAAATAAAATTTATTTAATTTATGAGAGAAGAGGCCAATGAATAATTAAATAATTAAAAATAAATATTTAATTATAGTGGAAAGTGGACAAAAATTAAATAAATTAGAATCTATTTAATTTTAGAAAGAAGAGGACTTAATTAGTGATGTAATCAAATAAATAAAAATTTATTTAATTAATCAAGGGAGAATAAAGATAAAAAAATGAATTAATTAAATAATTAAAATTATTTAATTAATAGAAGACATATGACTTTAGAAAATAATAAAATAATTAAAAACTATTTAATTATTAAGAATGAAAGGGGAAATGTTGAATAATCTAAGAGTTACAAGTCTAGGACAATTTTATGTGTCTACAACTCCTATTGTTGCAAGAATTTGATATCACAGTTATTGATAAGCCAGGCCGAGCTAATGTAGTGGCTGATTTCTTATCAAGACTTCAAACACCTACACCTGACACTCCCGAGGTAATTGATGATAGCTAACCTGATGAACATTTGTTTTCTATTGCTATTCAAACTCCATGGTATGCAGATCTTGCAAATTATTTAGCAGCAAACAAGATTCCAGCTCACTTCTCACCAAAGGAAAGGAAATTGTTAGTTGAGAAAAGTTTCAACTTTTCATGGATTGCAGATTGTTTGTTTTATACAGAACCTGACCAATTCATGAGAAGATGTGTTAGGGAAGATGAGACCTGGGTAAAAGCACAAAGCTGTGTCACACTTTATAAAGGAAACAACCAATGTTGATCCAATTTTTAAACTTGAATCACTCAAAAGTGACATATATGTTTTGAATTTTGAAATGATGTAAACTAGTAAAATATGTATATTTTATGTTTGTATTTTCTTTTTTAAATATTAAAAATTATTTTAAACTAGTTTTTAATAAATTAAAACTATAATTTATTTACTGATAAAATGCTAAAAAATGAAGTTGCATGGGACGCCAAACTTTTTATAGTAATTTTTTTTTTTATTCCAATTTTTTTTGTGTATTTATAACTTGAAATTTTAGTGTATGGATATATTTTTTTCCAATTTTGATAAATATATATTTTTAAATAAATATTAAAATGTACGTGAATCAAAAAACTAACTGTTTTCCTCGGACGTCAACTTTCATATTAAATATTTATCTAAAATGGAAACAAAACTATACCATCTTAAAATAAATTCTTTTATCTAGTGCATCATTTTTTTTCAATTTTTTTTAATAAGTTTTAGTATTTTTCCTTGGCATAGTAATCAACCTTATATATTTTTCTAAAAACCTACTTTTAATCAAAATAAAAAATAAAATATAAAAAATAATTAAACTATTAAAATAAATATATTTTTGAAAACTACATTTATGGATCTACAAAAGGGTATTTTTATATTTTAAAAAAAATTGTTTACATTAGCAAGAGTTATTGAAACCTCAAGATTTTCAAATTATTTAATTTTTTTAGCAAATTGGACTCAAAGTGATGCTCCATATATTTTTAGCCAACAATTTTAGTTGGAAAAGTTGTGGAAGCGTCTAACTTAGCTAGAATGAATCTTACTAGATCATATGTTTGACCAAAATTTATTTTTAGTTAAAAATACTTAAATTCAGTTGTGCTGATAAGTTAGCTGAAAGTGTGACACAGCTTTGTGCTTTTACCCACCTATGACATTTTATATGCCTGTCATGATGAGCCCTGTGGTGGACACTTTGCAGCTAAGAGAATAGCTATGAAAGTGATTAATATAGGATACTATTGGCCCACACTACACAAAGATGTTGTAGCTTACACCAAGAAATGTGATAGATGTTAGTGCATGTGGAGACCAACAAGGTCTGATGAAATGCCCTTCAATCCTCAAGTGGTAGTCAGTCCCTTTGATAAGTGGGGAATGGATTTTATTGGGCCTATTGATGCTCCATCCAATGCGAAATCATACATTTTGGTGTGTACTGATTATGTAACCAAGTGGGTAGAAGTAAAAGCAATGGCACGCCCATGACAATAAAGTTGTTGAGTTCCTGTATAAGTAGATTTTACTCAGTTTAGAGTCCCAAGGGAACTTTTTACTGATCAAGGAGCTCAATTTACATCCAACTTAATCACTACCTTGATGAATGATTACAAGATTAGGCACATAAAGTCTAGCCCCTATCACCCTCAAGCCAATGGCCAGGCAAAAGTTACCAACAGAGAAATTGAGGCAATCCTTACAAAAATAGTCTAGTTACACAAGAAGAATTGGAGTAGTCACCTACTTGAAGCAGTCTAGGCCTATAAAACAACATGGAAAACAACTACATTGTTTACTTTTTTTGAATTACTCTATGGTAAGACTGCCATGTTGTCAATTGAATTTGAGCATAAAACTTTGAGGACTATTCTCCAGCTTAATATTGATATATCTGAATCTCAAAAGGAACGCCTCTTGCAGTTGAATGCATTAGATGAGATGAGGAAAGCTATCCTAAAGCATACTAAAGCTATCCAACAGCAAAGAAATAAATGGCATGACAATCATATTAGAACTAAGCAATTCTCTGTCAGTGACTAGGCGCTGCTTTATGACTCTAGATACAAAGAAAATCAAGGTAAACTAAACACATGCTAGCTTGGTCCTTATGAAATAGAACATGTATTTGATAATGGATTAGTGTAGTTGGCTACAATAGATCCAGTCCGATTCAAGCTACTAGTTAATGGACACTGCCTTCGGTTGTACCATAAGCTGACATCTAAAGATGAGTTTCTGGAGTAGTTTGTTTCAAATATGGCCACTGATCTTCCTGTAGCAAAAGACTTCAGTCTTTCTCCTGCAACATCTCTTTAAATTCCATGTTGCATGCACATAATAAAGGTTTCCTTTTCAAGGACGCCATGTTCTCCATTTTCCATCCATCATCGCCATTCATTATCTTTTCTTCCACGTCATCCATCTTGTCATACTGCCTTATTCATGGTTACTATTCTAGCCATCATTTCATGATGTGTTGTGAATTTTCCCAACACATGCGAGCATTAATTGAAAGGTACACGATATATTCTCTTAATCAAATTATTTATTTGTTTCATTTATTCAATAACTAATATGTGCATATCATTCTTTATCGACCATGCTTCGCCTATCCTTTCAAACCTTTTCTTATGTCGCTGTCATAACTAATATGATATTTTTATTCTTCTTGTACTTTCCAAATATGGTTGCATGTTTTATCTTAAACAATATTAACTGATTGATATGAGTAGCTCTTAGTAATCATTACATGCAATTATTTTTTGAAGTCATTCTTGGAAAAGAAAAGAAAGTGACGACAGGACAAAAAGAAACTGAAAGAGGCAAAAAAAAGCAGAGCAAAAGAATTTTCTTTTGAATTTTCAAAAAAGGTTTGGGTTTAAAGAATCTCAGCTAAGGTAATTTTGTGAATATGGGTGGTCAATTGGTAAGACATAGCTTGTAGCTCATGAGCTCTTAACACAAAATCCTTAAACAGTGTAGGCATTCAATAATTGTGGTTGGCTAAACTATTTTCTACGGTTAGATTCTTTTAATGAGGACGTTGCTAGTGAATTTTTAAGAACTCTTTCAAAAGGGGAAGCTTCAGGATGGGGTCTGATAGTGGCAGTAATAGAAGAAAAAACTCCTGAAGTAACTAGACTTCCTACAGCAGGAGAAAATTTCTCTTTAGATGTTGTTTCTGTGAGGGCAAAATTTATAGAACCAATTGATGGAACTTTGGAGGTCTCTAAACAAGGCCGCAAACAAGTGTCACTACCCTTTCCATATTTTGAGTATTTTGCATTCATAATCAGGTATTTCACCTATGAGGGACACTTCTCCTATTTACATTCTTACCATTTTAAGTTATTGAGCCGTATGTGGCATGGGTTAGCTATTAATGTCCCAAGCGTTTTGTTAAATATTTTAAAACAAAGTGCCCATGAAACCCAGAGAGGAAGGGAAAACTCTATTTCCCATCATGTCCTCATAAAACTGTTGATTGAGCATTCCTTGAGGGATGTTTCTCCCCTTTCTTGGCAAGAATTTGTTTCCCAAAAGGGTTTACAACTTCCATAACCGCCTAGAGCAATCCCTGCAGCACCTGCACCAGCAACATCTATTCATGTGGCCTCCACACTAGAACCCTCTACCAGAAAAAAAACCAGGTATGCTAGTAGAAGAGAGAAAGGAAAAATGAAGGTAGGAGAGTCATCTAGGGTAGAACAAACCCTAGAGTCTGTCCCTCATGCTCAAAGACAACAATGTCCCTCTCCTGTAGCAACACCTATTGCCATGATAGTTTCTCTATCATCCACTTCTGTTGAGTCTGAACCCTTTAGGCAAGTCAGAAAGAGGAAAGCCATGAGAGTGCCTCCTGCACTTGCCACATTTCCAAAAAGAGTTTCAACAAGGAAACAATGTAAATCCACCTCAATGTTTGCTCAACCTGAAGTTATAATAATTTTAGAGGATTCTGAAGAGTGCAACCATGATGATTCTCAGAATGTACCTGAGAATGTTTCACATCGCCCACCTATTGTTCCTAAGGATATAAAAAATGAACCAATGGAAGTTGATGAAGCACAATATGATAATAATGAAAGGGGAATGCCAAGTCTTGATGACTTGGCTGAAGTAGCTAGGAAAATTTTAGGGGAAGTACAATCTCCTCCTACACTGCAACATGAATTCATCTTGTAGCAAGAGGAAGAACAACCTAAACATTTGGAAGTGGCCAATGAAGCTTCATTACACCATGCAACTTGTCAAGCCATGGTTGCATACAAAAGAAATTTTTGAATGAATTTTTGGGATACCTTAGGACCACATGGAGGCCGTTCACATTCCAAACCATGAGTTTCCTCCATTTAGCCAAGACTAAAATTCAACAAAGTATTTGGGAGGAAGAAAAGAAGAAACTAAAAAGAGAAATTGAAAGGTAGAAACAAGAAATCCAAGAGATGAAAAAGAAAATGGATGAAATGATGATAATAACTAGTAAGATTGTGGAGTGTAGACCACTACCTAGAGTCTATGCCATGTGCTTAAAGGAACAATTTCTTTGGTTTCAACTAATGATAATTGCTAGGAACTTAGATCTTGTTATTCATTCATCTAAAGAATTTTATGATGCATACCAAGTGGCTCCTAATTGGCTAAAGAATTCTTTATGTGAATTTTATTTGCATGGATTGATAATTCCCAATGAAATAGAGTGGAATCCACTTCTTTACATTGGTGACATTCATTTGAGGTCACTTATGTCATGGGTAGCCAATGAAACCAATTATGGAAGACAACTTGAAGCCTATGAAGAAGTTGAAAGGGATGAGCCCATACCACTACGATCAGAAAGCACAAATCCTTATACAATGCTAAAAACCTGGCTCATTGTTGCATATGGGTTCAACAATCATGCAAAAAGGGTAAAAATATTTGATGTCAGAAAACAAGTGTATGAGGAATTCAAAAGCGAACTGTATTTGTTATGGAAGCTTGCCTCTTCTAGAATTGAAAAGAGATGGGAGAAATTGACTGTTGGGCTAAGGAAATTTGAGCCACTTAGTCCCCTGAATTTTGAAGCAACCCTTGGAAGGACAGAGAGGTACATACAACTTGGTCTTCAGAAGAGGTTCAGATTATGGTTTCCAACAACATTTCGACCTCCAGTTTTAATGTGGCCACTTTATCGCTACCAAGCTACAAATGTTAATAAAGAAATAGAGAACCTCAGATATGCAAGATGGCAAGATTTCAGAGGTTTCTATTATAAATTTTGGACTATGCCAAAAAGCCATACTGCTCCTACAGATTTTAGGGAAACAACTAGGAAGCTTAATGCTAGTGGACCATCATCAGGTTTAGTAGGGGGCAGATGATGAGCTCAGGATATGCTCATCAATTGAGTATCATGATGTATTTTTAATATCTATACTTTATTGCTAATGCATGTTTTAACTATGTGATTAAATATTTTTTTAATCTAAAATTGGGTAGTATCCTATAGCAATACATTCCTATATCCCTACAGCCTACCATCTTGATGTGTCTTATTAATTACCCTGTTTGACCTTCCAAATGACTAGTATAATGCATATGGTATTTGAATAATGGGATAGATTTAATATGTGATTAATGAATGGATCATGTTGTTTGCCACACATGCTTTCTTTCATCTTTGTCGTCTTGTGCATCACAGGTTTTTGAAGGGAGCATGAACAAGTCAAGCGCAATGGATCTTGGCTCTGCAGTAAAGTCCATTTCTTGCACGATGTCAAAGAAGTTGTTCTAGCAAATACTCTCTACTCGGGTCGTTGGGAAGAAACTTAAATGATCATTTAATTTGAAAGAGTGGAATGCTAAATTCTCTTGATCATGTTGAATGGATATGTTTTCATTTATGAGAAGCCTATTCCTCAGTTTCAGGATTCATTTTATTTCCACGACTTTCTCTAGTTGAGTTAGTTAGTTGTTTTTCTGGTTTAAATAAGTGTTCCTCCTATGCTAGTGAGCAAGCATAGCAAGTATAGAAAGAATATCATGTAAAAGTTAGTATGATAATAAAAATTAGAGTATGTAAGAGTTAGTGCTATTATAAGAGATAGAGCTTTGTGTTAGTTTTCATATGAACAGAACAATGTACATCATTCTGAGTTCAATACTGGCATAATTAGTTGATGCTTGCTAAGGGGGGCCACTTAGTAAGTATCTATAGTTAGTTAGTCATTCATTTTCTGTTGATCATAAGTTAGATTTTGTTCTTGAAGTTTTAGTGCAAACTCAATCTTATATTGTTCCTACAGCATTGGGAGTCAATCCCTATGTCTGTTCCTGTAGCATAAGGCCAGTTCATAGTTTGTTTCTCAGTTGGTAGTTGTTATGGTTTCTACTTTGATTACATTTAGAAGGATTCGCATTACATTCTTATAGCATAAGTAGAATTCCTTTCATGCATTTATTTTTGGTAAATCATGACTAAAATTGGTTCTTAGTGCACATACAATGCCACTCCATTTCAAGTATACATTCCCTAGTTTGATAAAGTAAATGAACGACCATAAGAAGATGTTAGTCGCCTGCTGGAATGTCCAATCCCTAGGTTAGGATTTGTTGTGACTATTATATCCTTTTGTGGGTGTGACCACCAGGAAAATGAATTTATGCTAAGCTGAAGTTAATAGATTGCAGTAGACTTCGTGGCGAGTACACTATGCTATTCCAAATATATTTAGACATTTAGATCTATAAGACTTCTACGTTTATAAAAAAAATACTTGAACAAATGGCAATGGTTTTATTTTATCAAGATTATACATTCAAGAAACTAAATGCCTAACAAAATAACAAGTTGGCCCTCCTTCTAGCACCATATTGTAGATGGTGAAATATGCATTTTCTCAAAACAAATAACACACATTAGCATGATTAGTTTAAAACAAAGCAAAAAACATCCATATGAAATGATACATCAATGCTTTCAAATGCAAACAAATGACAAAATCAAGCTAAATAAGCACATGAAAAACATGAAGTAAGTCATCTCATATTGGATTGGTGTTTCTATGGAAAGAATCCATTTCACAATCCTTGCTTAAGCTAATTTAAATGATGTAATGCTAATGATGATGATGGAGTAAGATGGGTGAAATTAGTTCTCAAGGAGAGTGACTTTGCAAGAGGTTGTGGATGATTTGCTCAAGGATGATGATCTCTATTTGTAGATTTTCAAATGCTAAGAGTGTTAAAAATGGACCAATGTGGGACTAAAAATAGGCCAATGAAAAGAGGCCACTTGTCATCTTGTGAGTGGTTGAGGATTGTGCAAGATTTGGGAAATGTGCCCAAGCGGGGGAAATTTTCAAATTTGAAATGAGAGTTAATGCTGAGTTTGACCTTTACAAGGGGACATGTAAGAGACATGTAAGACTTATTAAATGCCCTATTGGATGTACATTTCAACTTGGCTTTCGAATTCAAACATGATGGAATATTCCTCATGGATGCCATGTTGAGTGAAAATGCTGATTTTAATAAATCAATAAATGGATTTATTGGTGCAAGTGGAAAAATCTAGAGAATGAAAGTAGTTAGAATTAGCATTTAATCAAGATTAATTAGCTAGGATAATGATTAGGATGAGTTTGACTTCTCTGACTTAGATATTTGATTTATTTAAATCAGAAAAGGAGAAATATGAATTTAGATTTAATTAAATAAAAGGCTTGATTTATTTAATTAAAAGTATGGTGATGTTAGGATCAAGTTGATTTATTTAATTTAAAGTGATAACTTTAGGAGTTTGAACAAATATTGTTGATTTATTTATTTTATGAGCGAATGTGATGCATAATGTCAGTTTGACGTGTCTATAGTGTGCACTTGAGATTTTGATGGAAATTGGAAATGTCTTCTAGAATGCTACTGATGCTAATTTTTAGGCCTAGTTGGACTCATTCACCATTCTAGGTGAATTAGTCCTAGATCTGGGAAACTATTTTGGAGCTCGTTTCAAATGAACAGGTATCCAAAACTATAGAAAACCTATTTGAGTCCTGGCAGTAGGACTCATTTTCCATCCATGGTGAATCAATCCACTTTTGAATTTTTGAAAATCCAAAGTTTGAAATTGAAGTCTTTGGTCTACACTTCGGCTCCTAACAGGTGTTTGCCTCTGAAAGTCTAATTTTTGGGTCTGAAAGTGACTTTTTTTTATATTTTTCCTTGGAAAAAGAAGAGAAGACTTACAAAACTTTGCAACTTGATCTTCAATGATTTACAAGACTCCAAGATGCCTAAATATATAAACATAGAAGAAGAGAAGAAGAAATGTTGGATGTTAGGACATGGGGGTTTGCCTTGGTCAAACCCCTTTGTAGGTAATTAAACCAAAATGGTGAAAGAATGTAATGAAGCATGAAACAATAGATTTAATTCCTTTCCATGATGTTTGATCTTGAATGTATATAGAAAAACATGAAGAATCTTCCCTTGAATGTCTTAGGAACCTATCTTGATGACTTAGAATGATGAGACCCTAGCTTGCTTGGCTTGATAGAGAAGTGTGTCATAGAAAAATGGCTCCTTGTCATTTTCATGGCCTTTTAGGTCTTTTTTCATGGTATTTGATATATTTTTCTCTAATTTTATTTTGTGACATGGCTTGAACATGCATATTTATGTACTAAAATTCAAATAACAATGTCTTGTGAAGGTGTTGTGAAGTGTTGTAAAACATTTCTACATTCTTCTAGACTCTATTTATTGCAACTCACCTAACAATCACCTTTTTATTCATAATAAAGTCATATTTTGAAGTGTTGTAAAGTCTTGTATCAATATTCCATGCTTTTCTAGGCACAACTTCACTATTTATCCCTTTCTCATGCTTTATTTGGTCCCTTTATGCCCTCATATTTCTTAATTAAGTGTAGTTTTGAATGCAATCCTTAAAAAAAACATTAAATACAACTTAATTCTTGAAACCTATTTTTCAGGTCCTAGGTGGGACCCATTCGCCATCAGGCCCTTGGCTCCAAATTCAATTTTTTTAAAATTTCCTTTTGGGTTTTTATCTAGAAACACTTGATGTCAACCTATTATGAGGTATAAATGGTTAACTGAGGAATGAGTATCTATAAATATGTTATTTTCACCTCATTTTACATCCCCTACAATTCTCCAACATTCACACATCATTTTCAAGAATTCAAGCATTCTACAACATCAATTCAAGCAATATTCAAGCACTTTGGAGCATGCATTGACATTACTTTAGATTTGCATTATCAAGGGTTTGGTAAGTTGATAACTATTGCATTTTTTTATTTTATCATTCACTTTCCTTTCATTATTTCATTAAGGGTTTGATTACCAAAAGTGGGGTTTGACCTAGGCAAACCCCTATATGCTAACCCTCAACCATTTTTCCCCAATTGCATGTGTGTTTGCAGAAATAGGTATGCAAGTTTAACAAATATTTTTGGTGTTGAAGATTGGTAAAGAATTCAACTAGGCGCTTCAATTCAACTCATTCCTATTTCAATATTGGAGAAGGTTTTTTATTCATTTCCTACAGAATTGACTTCGGTAACCCGACAATCAAAGATTTCCAGATCTGGTGTTGCAGAGTTGTCTCCTGATTTTTCAAAAATTTGGGAGAGTGCTAATTCACCACCAGTGGTGAATGAGTCCTACCTTAGGATTGTAAATATGATTTTTTTCATATTCTGGATCCTGACAGTCAGAAAATAGTTTTTGACACTTTTTCACCTGTAGGAGCACTAATTCGCCACCTTGGGTGAATGAGTCCCAATGTGAAATTTTAGTGATTTTATTCAACATCCAAAACATTCCAGAATCATTAGATGTTGCCTAGGTGCACTTTTTTCACCTAATTTCTTTCTATTATGTATTATTTCTTCATTTAGCTCATTATTTGCATATCATAGTGTGTTTTCAAAGATAGCATAGATCTTAGTTTTGCATTCATATTTCTAATTACATTTATTTTACTTAATTCAGTTTAGAAAAAATATTTCATAACATAATTTGAATGAACTAGTTAGCATTTTTGGCCATATCTCTCTCTTTTTAGGTGAAAAAGCCTAGAAGAGCTAGACAAGTCCTAGAGAGCCAAAAATCAATGGTTCAAGAAGATAGATGATGAATGAATGATAAGAGATGTGTGAATGAGAACTATGAGATGTAAATTAGGGTTTAGAGACTTATATTTATAGGCATTCCACCTTATTTTCCCATAAATTTGGTCCCTAAGGCCAACATGAAGAGAAATAAAACTTAAATTCCAAAATTTCCTGCTTCAACCCCAAAAGTGGCTCAAATGGGACTCTTTCACCATCAAGGGTGAATGGGTCCCACCTAGATGGGATTTATTCATCATTTAGTGTGAATGGATCTGACAAGGGCCATTCTACTAGTTGGAAGGTTGGGAGATAAGAAAATCAGGTTTCTAGATTGTTCTAGTCGCTTATTTGATCACATTATGCGTCAAGATGCATAATATGGGGTAGTAGCAGCCTATTAATGATGGTGTAAAGGTCAAATATGGATTTGGACACAAAATTCAATGTGAAAGTGTGATTAAATACACTTTACAACACTAAAATGAAGTCCACATATCCTGGAAAGGTACAACATCCAATTAAATGTGTAAAACACATTACAACAATCGATTAAAATTAATTTTATTTTACAAGACTTCTAGATTAATGTGATAATGTTATTAAATATATTTTATAATGTTGAATTAGGGAAAGACCGGTCCATTAAGTCTAGAGAGGTGTGAAATTCTTGTACAACACTTTACAACACCTTTACAAGACATCATTAAATGCATTTTATTGAATTTGAAATAGTCCAAGACCTAATGTGGATGTGAAAAACACCTTACAACACCAAATCAAGGCCTCATTAAGTCCAATTTATCATCAATTAATCCAAAATCAAGCAAGTAAAAAAGGATACTTTTTATGTGTCCATAGTTAGACCCCACTTTAGTGAGAGAATGAACTTGCTTCAAACTCAGGCTAAAGTGGACATTCAAGAAGGGGTCCAATTGTACCAATGCAAGTGGTCTAGGATTAAAAATATGAAGGAAGCAGTCATGCCCCCAAGATCCAAGATCCTAAGTCAAACCAACATACGCATGAAAGGACACACATAAGGTGAATGATGTGCAACAAAACAAGATACATGATCATGCAATGTCAAGAACTAGAAGGAAGAGAAAAACAAAAATAAAAAGGTGGATCAAGCTTTGATCATTTTTCCAAGAGGTTGTAGATCAAATCTAGGTTATTTGTCCCGAAAATTCATACTCACTCTGATGGGATGCAACTCTTGGTTTTCCATTGGGTGAGAATTCCTAGGTATACCCAATCTAGGACCATAGAGCTTATGTTTTTTTGTGGGGTGAGAAATCCACAAGGTGGCTATGGGGAAAATTCATGCCTCTGAATGGGCTTCATGGTTAACCATACCAAAGTTATACCTCCTAATAAATTTTTTAAGGTGCATAAAGGAAAAATAATTTTTGAGCTCTATGAGGTAACAAAAACTTCATATGCTTGACACTCATACACATTGCAAATGAAAAATAGTGCAAGGAATATTCAAAGGGATTTTTCTAAGTTTGTTCAAGGTCTCATTTTAGCAAAGATCATGCTTAATGTTTCCAAGAGAGGATGTGTCAAAAAGTATCACACTCTTAGAGGGAATCAAGCCTAATGACACAACCAAGAAAATGATGTGTCGCAAGAAGAAATAAAATCACATAATGAAATGTGAGTGGTGATGTATTCCCCCACTTTAAAGTAGTTGTGAACACCATTACTATGAGTAATTGATTTAAAGTAGAAGAGGAAGACATGAGCGCTTACTCACAAAACCCTATGCCAAGTCATATGTTTGTTAGAACCTACATCATGAGAAAGATAGTAAGTCATGTGTGAGCCAACTTAATACGTGTCGTCCACATTCCAAGCTTTCTCTTATATGTTCATGAAAGGTTAAAAACTAGCAAAAGGAGGCAACAACAAGTGACATACAAGGAAAAGGCTATCAAACCCCTTGTCCCCACTTAGTGTAGGAAAAGGGTGAGCTAAAATGATTGATGAGATGCATGCTAGAGTGAAAATCAATATGAATTAGAGGAATTAGATGCCCCACATAAGGAAGAGCACATAACTCCTTAAAATGGTTGATTTTACTACACAAAGCTTTATAGTCATTAGTGGAATGACCATGAACTCTATGATAGGAAAAAAATGAAGTCTTGTAATAAATTTTTTTTTGAGTTCTTACAGGAAGGGTTATCAAGTTATCTTGGAGGAGTCTTAACAAAATACCCTCTTGATCAATGGTAGAAGGTGGTATTCTAGTTTGTGGCAAAGATATCACCTACTTAGTATTAGTTGTCATATCCATGCAAGACTCTTTAGATTGTGAGATTTTATTCTCTCCTTTATAGGAGGGTGTAAAATCTAATGAATTGAATTCATTAATGTTTTGTGAGATGAAATTGACATTAAGAGAATGTGTATTGGTTTGTTTGATTGTGTGAAAAGGAGAATCATCAAGACCACAAGTTTCTATCAATTCAAGATGCTTTATAGTTCAAGTTGTCTTAGAAGAATGTTGTGTGTGTTGATTTTGAGTTAAGGCTTGGTGATTTCTATCAAAGTACAATAAGCAAGACCATGAGTTGCTTGTTGTGTGATAGAATCTATAGGATTGTGGATACCTTGTCCGTGAGCACCACATCCCACATCCTTTTCCACTATATCCAAGTTGGTTGATAAGTTCATAACCTTTTCCATAAAGCTTTTGCATCACTCTTGGATTAGGTTGTTGGTCGTTCTTGTGTTCATCAAAGGTTGTTGTGTAATTGGTTGTGTTTTGGTTTGAAGTGGTTGAGGTGGATACTTTCAAAGGATCATCCATGAGTGGTGGTGTGAAGTCTAAGGAACTCCAATCATCATCTAATAGCTTTGTGACTTGTTCAATATGTTGTTGTTTGTTCATTTGTTGGACGAGTTCCATGTGTACAGTTGGTGTTAATGTGTTTAAATGATGCATATTGTTTTTCTCAATGTGCAAAAGACTATTTGTATTAGGGTCAACTTCAATTGTGTACACTTTGTTTTTTTGAATGTATTTAATTTTGAGATGAAGAGTGGAAGGCATTGCATTCATTCATGAATCCATGGTCTTCCTAGAAGGAAATTATATGAAAGTTCATGAAGCATAACATGAATTTTTGTATCCAATGTGGCCACTCCAACTATAATAGGGAAAGTAATCACACCAAGATTTTTTTTTCTATATTTTCAAAGCCTTTAATAGATAGAGAATGGTATGTGCAAGATCATCATGGAAAAAATAGGCCCTTAAGTGGCAAAAAAATTAGAAAAATCAGAGTTATGCAACTTAACATAAAAAATTGAATAAGGTATCTATATTATTTCAAAAATATGTAAAAAATAGAATTTGTAGAAAATTAAATGTAGTTTCTAAACTACTAGGTTTTTTTTTTTTTTTAAATCTATTTGGTGAATATTTGAAATTTCAATGTAACTTAGTACTTAAATTTTAGGGAAAAAAAAAGAAGTAGGTGTTTGTTTGAGCACCCTAACCACAATAAAATAATAATATATTTTTTATAATATTTTAGATATAAGTAGAGTACTCATGTCCTGATGTGATGCATATTTTTTTGTAATTTTTTCCCAAGTAAAATAATTAAATATGAAATTTTTATTACAACTTTTAAAAAATATAAAAACTCATATTTCTGACCACCTTAACTTGGTCAAAACTTCATGAAATTCTTTTTCTTTTTAATCCTATAGTATGCAAAGCATAGAATGTGATGCATATTTGATATTTAAAAAATGTGATACTGTTTGAAAGCTATAGATATTTTTGAATTAGCCTATCAATCAGTACTTTAGTCATAATTGAAATAGAAAATGAATAATAATTATTTATTAAATTCTAAGTAAAGCATAATTTATATTGGTGGAAAGTTGAGAATCTCCTTTGGAAACCCTTTTGTTTCATCAATTTTGAGTAAAAAAGAAGTTGTCAGCCACATGCCCTACATATACCCATCATATCACCACTTTTTGTTCCATCATGATCCTACACATTCCCAAAATTGGGTTGAATTTTTGATGTATCCACAAAAATCCTATCCAAGAGTTTTACACTACACACATTAAGAGAAGAGTCATTATCAACAAGGGGTCACTTTATCCATGTCGTATTGTATTGAGATATTATTTTGAAAGATTCATTTTTTTTGTGCATGTCCAAAGGAGGGAGTTCACTATGATGGAAAAAATGTCATTGTTTGTTCATTGGATTATGACTACGATGTTAGTTGGTTGCACATTAGAAGGGATAAGAACTTGTTGTAATGTCATTTGAAGCATAGTGTGATAGGTAGGTGAAGTCTGAACAAGGTCCCAAAGAGATATCTTTGTGGGATTTCTCTTAAGTTGTTCAAAAATATCATACTCCCTTAAGCGACGAGCACTAGTCAGTATAGAATTAGGAAAAGGTAAAGAGGTTAGGGTGGGTTGTTGTGGTTATGGATGATTTCTAGTGTTGTATGTATGAGCAATGGTAGGATGACTCGGTTGCTATGACACATTATTCTAAGGTAGGTAAAGGGTGAATTCGGGTTGGTTTTGAGCTTGTAGTTTGTGTCATGGTGGGTAAAGAATGAGTTGAGGTTGAATAATATTAACCTCCTTAGAAGGAGAGTTTTTAGGACAACAACAAGCCAAATATTTTTGACATTCAAAGGTCGGTTCTTCTAAAAGGACTTCATCACAAGTAGGGGAATGATCAATGGTTGAATGCTCTTGCTCAAGAAGGTTTTTTCTAGGTGAAGGAGAATGACTAAAATAGTCATGACCTTCATCGATTGTGTTGTCTAACATCAAATTATCTACTTCACAACTATCCGAGATACTAGGAGAAGAATGAATGTTATTTTCATGATTATATGTAGCTGTATTATGTTGGTTATGAATTTTTTGTTCAGTAAGAGAGGTAAAAGGAGAGAAACAACTAGGATTCTCAAAATTGTCATTGATTGGTTCTTGTAAAAAAATATCTTTGTCACCAATAGGAGAGATATTAGGAGAAGAACAAATATGATCATTAGGAATGTCTAAGGCTATTATCACTTGCACAAAAACACTCTCATAGGGAGGGGATAGGGAATTTTTCTTAACATGTCCAAATATGAAAGGTACTAACATTGTTTGAACAAAAGTGCAAAGCACTTGTAACCATTTCATACAATGTTTCGACAATATAAACAATGTGTATGCAATGATGCAAAACATTTTTATCCAATAGATGCAAATTTTTAAGAATGGAAATAATTTATATTCAAAAATCAAAAGCACTTTTAGTATAATTATGCAAATTTTTATGATTAGAAACATTGTGTAAGTAAAAGTGAAAAGTACTTTTAGATGGATGTGATGCAAAATTTTAGAAATGTAAGCATTTTCAGATCTAATGATGCTTGTAATTGAAGTGATTTGAAGAATGAGTAGTATAAAATGATTTTTTTGAGTGAGATGCATTACAAAATTGTTTCAAAAAATTTCTATACTGATAATATATGGTACATGAGGCTGAAGAAGCACAATAAGAGGTTTCTAATGCTGTAATAGACAGTTAAAAATCTAGACTGGGACTTATTTGCTCAATGGTGAATGAATCCTAGTAAGGGTTTTCAAAAAAAAAAAAAAAGAAATTTTCAAGTGGTTTTGATGCATTTTAGGTTGTATGATGTATATCTAAGATGAAAGTGGAAAATTTTAGAAAATTTTAATGATTTAAGATGCCAAAAATGCAATCTAAATACACTTTTTATGAATGCAAAATTTGAAACCTAACATGAAAATTAATCCATGCGAACCCTAATGCAAGGCGAATAAAATCTAGATCTATGATGAAGGAATCCAAATAAAAAAATAAAATTATTCTAAAGTAAGGTTCACCAAAATGTAACAAAGGGTTTTTGCACCCTAAACCTTTCTAGCACTTCTAGGGTTTTTCACTTAAAAGGAGAAAGATGACCCAAAATGGGAAATTGTCACACTCAAAACTAATGCAAGAGACAATGAAATATGAATGAAATGTGTCTAAATAAGATAAAATAAATTGAAATAACTAATAAAATATATTGATCATTAAGTGAAAACTATTGAAATGCAACTTGTTGGAAAACACATTATGATATGCAAAAATATCTAGAAAAGAATGCAAATTGAAACAAAATGGATGAAACTAAAAGTTTGCACCTGAGATTGTGATTGAAAATTGAAATGGATTTTGGAATGTTGTTGCTGCTAATTTTTAGGCTTGGTGGGACTCATTCACCATTCTGGGTGAATTAGTCCTAGATCTAGGAAACTATTCTAGAGCCCAATTTCAGACAAATGGGTATCCAAAACTATAAAAAACATATTTCAAGCCTAGTAGTGGTACTCATTCACCATCCATGGTGACATCAGTTCACTTTTGAATTTCTAAAAATCCAAAGGTGGAAATTGAAGTCTGTAGTCTCCACTTCGGCTGCTAATAGGTGTCTACCTCTAAAAGTCTGATTTTCGGGTTTGAAAGTGACTTTTTGTTGATAATTTTCCTTTGAAAAAAGAGAAGACTTAAAAAAATTTACAACTTTATCTTCAATGATTTACAAGCCTCCATGATGCCTAAATTTTAAAAAACACAAGAAGAGAAGAAGAAATGTTGGATGTTAGGGCATGGGGGTTTACCTTGGTCAAACCCCTTTGTAGGTAATTAAACCAAAATGATGAAAGAATGTAATGAAGAATGAAACAATAGAGTTAATACCTTGACATTATTTTTGATCTTAAATATTTGCAACAAAACATGAAGAATTTTCCCTTAAATGTCCTAAGAAGCTATCTTAATGGCTTAGAATGATGAAACCCTAACTTGCTTGACTTGATAGAGAAGATAGATGATGAATGAATGCTAAGAGATGTGTTAATGAGTTATGGGATGTAAATTATGGATAATAGACTTAATTTTATAGGAATTCCACCTTATTTTCCCATAAATTGGATCCCTAAGGCCAACATGAAGAGAAATAAAACTTAAAATCCAAAATTTACTGCTTAAACCCCAAAAATGGCCCAAATGGAACTCATTTGGCATCAAGGGTGAATGGGTCCCACCTGGATGGGACTAATTCTCCATTAAGGGTGAATGGGTCCCATAGGGGCCATTCTACAAGCTAGAAGGTCAAGAGATAAAAAATTTAGGTTTCTAGATTGTTCTAGTCAGTTATTTGATCAAATTATACCTCAGGATGCACAATATGGGGAAAGCAGAACCTATTAATAATGATGTAAAGGTCAATTAGGGCTTGGGACACAGAATTCAATGTGAAAGTGTGATTGAATACACTTTACAATACTAATATGAGGTCCACATAGCCCAGAGAGGCACAACATCTAATGTGAATGTGTGAAACACATTAAAACACTAGATTAACAATAAGTTTATTTCACAAGCCTTCTAGATTAATGTGATAATGTTATGAAATATATTTTATAATGTTGAATTAGGGAAAGATAGGTCCATTAAGTCTAGAGAGGTGTGAAATTATTCTACAACACTTTACAACACCTTTACAAGACATCGTTAAATGCATTTTATTCAATTTGAAAGAGTCCAAGACCTAATGTGGATGTAAAAAAACCCTAACACCAAATCAAGGGCTCATTAGTTCCAATTTATCATCAATTAATCCCAAATAAAGCAAGCAAAAAGGGATACTTTTTTTGTGTCCACATTTTCAAATATCCTCCAAAGGGGTATGAGGAGAGATACAATCAAGACCCTCAATGCTTGTACCTTCTTTCACCAAGATACCTTTGTAACTAATAGGAGAGGTATCAAGAGAAGAACAAGTATTATTGTTATGATTATCTACGCTATCATTCTAACCAATGGGTACTGCAATATTAAGGATTGTGTTAATGGTTTAATGATTAACATGTTTCATAATGAGCTCATTGTTGTAATCAAAATTGAACTCATAAGAGGGTATGTTGTACTTATGGAATCCATTTTTAGCTAAATAAAAGCCACATCTCAAGAAAGAAAACATGTTGTAATGAAAAATAAAAGAAAGTACAATGCAATGAATGAAATAAAAATGTTTATATGCAATTTTTAGATGTGAAATAACGTAATTTTTTTATTACATTATGCAACAACCTAAAAGATGAAATGTTGTAAATGTAAATTTGAAATTAAGAATTTCATAAAAATGAGCTAATAAGCTAGACCTAATGAATTGCATGTTATATAAACTCATCCAATTGATACATATAGGTAAGGGCAGCAAACAAAAGCTTAAAAATAGGGTTTATAGTGTTGTGAAAGGTAGTTTTAGGGGTGAAAAATGAATAATTCACCCAAGGTGGTGAATGAATCCCAATAGGGATTTTTTTTCAGAAATTTTAGAATTTTTTGAGTGATTTTGTTGTGTTTTGTGCTCTATGATGTAGACCTAATATGGAAATGCAAAATTTTAGAAATTTTTAGTGATTTGAGATGCAAAAATGCAACCTATATAATTTGGAAACTCTAGATGTAAATTAACTAATGCAAACCCTATGCAAAGTTAACACAAGCTAAATCTAGGAGAATAAAGGAATCCAAACTAGCAAAGAAGTTGTTCAAAAAGTAGGTTCACCAAAATGAACCAACAATTTTGGGCAGGTTATGTGCTCTCTTGCACTTCTAGGGTTTTTCAACTAAAAGGAGAGAGATAGACCAAAAACTATGTTGGTTCACTCAAAATAATGAAAGTATGATTGGAATATGCCTAAATGCAATGATCTAAATGTAAATAAATAACAAAAGAGATGGATTATTAATGCAAAACTAATGAAATGCAATTTTTTTGAAAACACACTATGAAATGCAAAAAGAACTAGAAATGATCATGACACAAAACAAAAAGATGTAAAACTAAATGTGTGCACCTTAGAAATTTTATAGGGATTGGAAATGACTTCTGAAATGTTGTTGATCCTAAAATTTTGGCCTACTAGGACTCATTCGCCATATTGTGTGAATTAGTCCCAAATTTGGGAAAATATTCTAGAGCCCATTTTGGACAAATGGGTATCCAAAACTAGAGAAAAAAAATTCAGGCATGGTACTAGGACTCATTCACCACTACTGATGAATGAGTCCAGTTCTAAATTTTTAAAATCCAAAAGTGGAAATAGAAGCCCTTGGTTAGCATTTCAATTCCTGATAGGTGTCTACCTCCAAAACTCTGATTTCCAGCACTATAAGTGACTTTTTGTGGACATTTCAACTTAGTAAACAAGGAGATGTCTTTAACAAATTTGTAACTTAATATTTAATGATTTCCAATCCTTGAATGTACCTAAATCTGCAAACATGCAAGGAAAGAGAGAAACTTAGGATATTAGGGCATGGGGATTTTCCTTGGTCAAGCCCCTTTTTAGGTAATTAAACAAAATGAAGAAATGAGATGAAGAAAGAACATGAAATTATGAAATTATTACCTTTCCATGATGATTGATCTTGAATTTATACAATAATACGTAAAGAATCTACCCTTGAATGTTTGGAAAAGCTATCTTGAGGACTTGAAATGTTAAAACCCTAGCTTTCTTGACTTGAGAAAATGATGAATGATGGATGAATAATGAATGAGTTGTGAATTAGGGTTTAGAAGCTTGTATTTATATGAAATCCACTTAAATTCCTATTAAATTGATCATTAAGGCTGACATGGAGATAAATTAGACTTAAAACCTATTTTTTCTTGCTCAAGCCTTAAAAATAGCTCAAATGGGACTCATTCACCATTAAGGATGAATGGGTCCCACCTGGATGAGACTCATTCACCCCTAATTGAAAATGGGTCCCTCAGGGTCTCTTTTGCCAATTAGAATGTTGGGAAATAAAGAAATTAGGCTTCTATATTGTTCTAGTTGGGTATTTGATCAAATTATGCTTCAAGATGCACAATATGGTGTCATAAGGGCCTATTAATGATGATATAAAGGGTGGATAAGGCCAAGGACTCAAACTTCATTGTGAAAGTGTGATTAAATACACTTTACAACACTAAAATGAGGTCCACTTAGCCTAGAAAGGCACAACATCCAATGCAAATGTGTAAAACATATTACAACATTAGATTAAAGTCAAGTTTAATTTACAATCCTTCTAGATTAATGTGAAAATACAATTAAATATATCTTAAAATATTTAATTAAGGGGAATAATAGGTCCATGAGACTTAAATAATTAATAAAAGTTTAGAAATGTGTGAAATTCATTTATAACACTTTACAACACCTTTACAAGACATTAATAAATGCATTTTATTTAGTTTACAAGGGTCCATGACATAGTGTGGACTTGTAAAACACCTCACAATAGTCTAATTATTCCCATTTCAAGCAAGAAATACTTTTTCATATAGTACACATTGACACCAATTAAAGGTATAGGGAAAATCACTTCATTAAACACATCTAGAAGGCTTGTGAATTAAACTTGATTCTAATCTAGTGTTGTAATGTGTCTTACACATTCACATTGGATGTTGTGCCTTTCTAGGGTATGTGTACCTCATTTTAATGATGGAAAGTGTGTTTTATCACACTTTCACATTGAAAATTGTGTCCTTCACCCTAATTACCCTTTTACATCATCATTAATAGGCCCATATCACCCCATATTGTGCATCCTAAGGCTTAATTTTCTCAAAGACCTAGCTAGAACAACCTAGAAGCCTGATTTCTTCATTGCTAGATAATCCAACTAGAAAAGTAACCCCTATGATACCAAGTCATATATTTGGGTGACTTATTCCCATCCAAGTGGGACTAAGTCACCCAGCTTGGAAACCTAGTCCCATTTGGGCTATTTTCAAGGCTTT
Source organism: Sequoia sempervirens (assembly GCA_007258455.2). NCBI lineage: Eukaryota > Viridiplantae > Streptophyta > Pinopsida > Cupressales > Cupressaceae > Sequoia > Sequoia sempervirens. The sequence goes on from VDFB02075321.1 coordinate 27,138,403, forward strand.
GGCAAGAAAAATTGGAATTTAACTTTATTTTTCCATCATGTTAGCCTTAGGGATCAAATTAATAGGAAAATTAAGTGGATTTCCTATAGATACAAGCCTCTAAGTCTGAACTCATAACTCATTCATATTAGTCATCATTAATCTTCCATTTCAATTCAAACAAGCTAGGGTTTTAACATTCCAAGTCATCAAGATAACATTTTCTAGACATTCAAGGGAAGATTCTTCATATTTTGTTGTAGGAAAACAAGATCAACTATCATGGAAAGTATCTAACTCCGTTGTTTCTCTCTTCATTATATCATTTCTCAATTTTGGTTTAATTACCAAAAAAGGGGTTTGACCAATGCAAACCTTCATGGCCTAACAATAAATATTTTCTCCTTCTCTCCTTGTGTATTTTTAGATTTAGGTATCTTGAAGGCTTGAAGATCATTAAATAATAGTTTGGAAATTTTTTGAATACATCTCCTTGTTGGCTAGGTCAATATTCACAAAAAGTTTTTTACAATGCCAAAAATTAGAGTTTCAAAACTAGATGTTAGTAGGGACTGAAGTGTAGACCAAGGGTTTCCATTTCCACTTTCGGATTTTCAAAATTTAGAAGTAGACTAAGTCACCAATGGTGGTGAATTATTCCTATTGAACCTATTTTTCATAGGTTTCTATAGATTTGGATACCCATTTGGCTTAAACAGGCTTTGGTGCAATTTTCTAGATCTAGAACTAAGTTTCCCATATTAGCACAAGTGTTCCAATTGACTTCTACATTAGGTTTTTGAGGATTATAAACCTTCATTCCATCCTTTTTTAGCTTCTAGGTGCACATGTTTAGTTTCATCAATTTCTATTACAATTTACATTCATTTCTAGGTGTTTTTGTATATCACAATGTATTTTCAAAAATATTGCCTTTCTTTAGTTTTCATTCAATAATTGATCTATTTTATAAGTTTATTCCATTTATACATCATATTTATGCATACTTCATCCATCCTTTCATTTATTTTGAGTGTAGACACTGCCCATTTTGGCCCATCTTTCTCCTTTTAGGTAAAAACCCTAGAAGTGCAAGAAAGCCCTTGGGAGCCAAAATATTTGTATACACATACAAAATGCTCCAAACATTCTACTGATATCATAGCACCAAATTGTATCATCACAAATCTCTCAACCAATCATCACATCATCTAGAACACCTCAAAAATCCAAAAATCTAGTCTCACAAGGACTTATCATATTAACTACCAATATGAATCCACCATATACCACTCAACCCCTTCTCATCACTTAAAAAAAACCTCAATAAACACCCCAACAACCTCTTGAAAATAATCTCACACAATTCCCAAAATATCCCACCTCCACCTCCAATTCAGTATAATATTGTGTTGCAAGCAACACAACAAGCATACCAAAAGGCCTTGCAATAATATAGTACCAACAAGCACAAGCACAAGAAAAATATAAAGGTTTACTACAATAAAAATAAGCTCAAGCCCAAGGCCAAGTGCAAGCTCAAGTGCAATCTCAAGCTCAAGGGAAAGCACAATCTTTGCTTCAACAACAACAAGCCACACAACATACACAATAATAGGCTCAAGCTCAATACAAAGCACAACAAGCACAAGTTAAAGACTTCTTACAACAAGCCTCTCAACAAGCTTTACAACAACACCACACACAAAAATAATATTTGATAGCACAATAGCAATAAACAACACAACAATAGGGTCAACAAAATGCATTATTAGCACTGTAACAACAACAAGAAACACAAGAATTCCAACATCAAGTGTTGTTGGAACAACAAGCATACCAACAAGTGTTGCTCACACAAAAAAGCTTGCAACGACCTTTCATGAGCACACAAGAAAATTCCTTGAACCTTAACACACAAGCCACCCTATCCTTCACCCAATAAACCATACCATCCCAAATCATGCACATCCCACCACTTGATCTGCAAAATGACCTCTCCACCCAAGTTAAATTTTTCTTGTAGCAAATACACAAAATCCAATCTAGAAAATTGAAAAAATCATACACCCAACAAGATTTTTTCCCCTATTCATTTGATAAGAACATTTCTATGGTTCCATTTCATCCATGATTTGAAATACCAAAATTTGACAAATACCGAAGGAAAGGAAATATTGAGGATCATATAAGAGAATTCCACATACATTGCATGAAACTAGCTTATGATGATTCATATCCTAAAGTTTGGCTAGAACAAAAATGAAATGGTTCTCTCACATACCTCATGGAATAAAAAATTTCTAAGAATTTATAGACCTATTCATAGAAAACTACTCATTTAACCTAGAAATGGATGTAAGCATAGAGGAACTATTAGACCTAATTAAAGCTAAGGGAGAGGCATTTGCTTCTTTCTTCAAATGATGGATATCTAGAGCCAGAAAAAAGAAATGGTCCATATTAGAAGAATAGTGAATTGGAACCAATATCTCTAACCTCAAAGGGGAGTCATCCTTCCATTTGAAAATGAAACACATCACCACATATGACCAACTGATCCCCAAGGCTCTCAACATTGAACGAGCCCTCATAGCACAAGGGTGCACACCTATGTACCAAGATAATAGACCCTCAACAAGCTATAATGAAAAACCTCATATAGGGGATAAAAATAAAAATGTTACCAATGATGGTGTGGTTGATTCCAAAGTTGTTATTAGTCCTCCAAGGAAAAAAAACATAAAAATATCAACAATGAAACACTCATCAACCACAAATCAACGTAGAACAATCTATTCACCAAAATACCCTACAAACAAACCCAACACAACAACAATCGAATAATGAAATAGCCAACAATATGAATGCTCAAGGAGGTCCACCCCCAAGGAACAAACACCCACCGAAACACATGTATACACCACTAGGGGAATTAATTAAATTTGTCATGCAATAGCTAGTACAAAAAAACCTCACCACACTTCCCATTTATAAAAATTATTGAGAGCCTCATGTAAAACCACCTTGTTATAATGAGAATCACCTTTGTGATTTTCACAAGATCAAGGGACACACAATAGCTAGTTGTATGAGACTCAAAAATCCAAGATCTCATCGAAAATAGTCATAACCATTGAACAAACAATATGAAATCAAGATCTCAAGATATACATGAATCCCATGCTAGATCACAACAAAGGGAAAAAAAATGGTAAAGGAAAGAAATGCATTAAGGTAAACCATATCTATGACCATGTTGTAGCATCATTGGATGAATTTGTGATGGTTTTCAACATCAAAGGGCCTAAATTTGAGTGTGGATTCACCAAACGTAGTGGAAATATTTCTATCCCAAGACCATAACCACTACCTCAAGCACCACTTGCCAATCCAAAATCAAATCCTAGTGGTTATAATGTCTTGGAATAGCTAAAAACACACCAACCTAGATATCCATCATGGAATTAATTAAAATATCTCTTGCACATAAGGATATCCTGGAGAAATCATTGACTACATCCTATGTTCGCATGGACATTTGATGTAGACCAATTTGAATCTATGGTCAAACACATCACTATGCCACATCTCCTTACATTTTTTGAGAATGACCTCTTGACCCAACCATCACATAACTTTTCACTTCCCCTTGAGGTCTTGGTGGATGGGGGTGCAGGCTTAAGTATTTGTACCTTGCAGCTAATAAAGAATCTAGGGTTCTTTGAGGACATCATAAAAAAGGGAAAGTTATGACCATTAGGGCCTACGATGACCAAGAATGGCTGTCCCAAGCCTCCATTCAAATCTCCATCCATGTGGGGCTAACAATCATGGAAACCACCTACCAAGTTCTTGACCTTGAGCTTCCATATAATATTCTCCTAAGGATTCCATTGATCCATGAGATGCAAGCTATCACATCTACCTTCTATCAACGTGTAAAATTCCCTTACTAGAATCAAGAATTCATGATCCATGGTGACCTCCAACCTTTTTATTACTACAAGAATTTGGAAGAAAAATACTATAACATCCCCCAAGTTTTGATAAATGATGAGGGGCCCACATCTCCCTATGTTGATCCATCCACTTTATCCTCCACTTCTGAGACAAATAAACCTATCATCAAAAACATCCTAGATATCAAATCCATTATCAGATACAATGGTTGTGGGGACTATAACTTATAGAAAGGTTCATATGTGGTAGGAGAGTAGCCTCAATCTCCTAAAGCTTAGAGAAAACCATAACCTAGTGAAGGTGCATCCCATACATTCACAACATCTCCTACCACTTTCAAAAATTGGGGAGACTTAATCAAAGAGGTTGTTGATGAAGATGTCTCAAGTCTCCTCCACCAAGATAATTGACCTATAACAATTCTCTCAATGGACGAGGACAACAAGGGTCTACAACTAATGATTGGACGGGGTTACAAAAAAAAATAGAAGCTTGCGAAAAATGGCAATGGCATGTTAGATCCTATCATTGCTTAGAAGTGCCCTAAGAATCTTGGCCTTGGATGTACCCCTATAAAGATAACCATACTTGGAAAATGTGCTATTATTAAAATGGTCAAAGCTTCCTCTTCAATCCCTGTCTTTCTTAGTAGTACCTTTGAGGATCCCATCTCTAACCAACCCATATTATTTGAGGATTCCCCCCTTTTCATAATCATGTCCATGTCATTTGAATCAAGTAACCAAGTCACAGAGCTAAAGCTCGTTTACCCCCAACTCATCGACTATGACCAATGAGGACAACCGATCTTAGATATGTTCCAAAATGATGAGGCTCTCTCATAATTTATTAGACTAAGGGATAATCTACCATATGAAGATCACAAAGTAGGGTTTGACATTGAGTTGGAAACACATGCATGAAAAATTGAATCTCTTAGTTGCAAAATATAAATTCTAAGAGTAACATTGAGATCCTTAAGTGAAAACTATTGAAATGCACAAGACAATTGAGAAGGGGGGTGAATAAGTTGTCACCAATCATAATCACAAATCTTTGACACTTATTAGTTTAACATCAACTTTAATTTTTTATTAGGTATGAGCATGAAATTTAAATAACATAAAGCAATATCAACATAAGAAACACTAAATTTACATGGAAAACCCAATAAGGGTAAAACCACAGTGAGGATTAACTCACAATATAAAGTAATTGCAAAACCAATTACAAAAAGTCCCATTTCCAAAGGGCTTACTACCAAAGATAAGACTCACTATCCAAATAGGGCTCACTTTCAAACAATGAGGCTCAATTCTTATAGATACAAAAAGATAGAAATAAGAATGTTACACAGAGAAAACTTTCTAAATGCAAAAGAAGAACCACCAACAACTTCCACACGTCTGTAGCCTTGATCAGAGAACTGTATACACTATCAACTCACTGCTTTCAATAGTCTAACACATTAAAGTACTACTACCTCAATTCACTTTTTCACACTCTTTCTTCTCTAACTTCTTGCTTCATTTGATCCATAACATTTTGTCTTGTATTTATACTATCTTCAATCTTAGAAACTTTCTCCAAGTTTAGGTACACACTCTTCATTTTACAAATTCAAATTTGTTCAGCAACTCAATATTCATACAGTATAAGAGAATGAGAGTGGAAAAAACCAACACTTAATCAAGACCCAAAACAAACATCTTGAGTCAATCACACACTTTCTTAATTGATACTTATCCTTTGCATGACGTGTAAACACCAGGCTAATCAAACCTAATGAAAACACCAATGAGCTTTGAAGTACATACTTCTAAAATAAAAGGATAAGATACAAACCACATAACACACTTCATCATATATTGGAACACATCTCATATTCCTTTGGATTTCTCTGTAGGAAATGTAACAACCTTGATACATAAAAAAATTCCCATCACTCCATCTAGACTATATAGACACACAAAAAATTTGAAACACATCTTCATGAGAACTAAACCATGAGAACCTTTGAAAAAAATAGATAACACCATTACAAGCCTTCTTCCAAATCCACAAGTCCTTAAATAAACTAGTCAAGGAAATTGGAGAAGAAACATTTATCCAAATCGACAGACAAACAACTTTTCCAAACCAGTTCTCACACCAATGAATAAAACTTTCACCCTTCATCAAATTAGAAGCTAAAATCTAGGATATATCACCCATAGATTCCCATAAACAACACTTCAAATCTGCACAAGCATAGGATCAACACAGAAGAAATGCAGAGCACATACCAAAGCACATTCACAACTTTGACTTATCCATTTATTAATTTTATCAAAAGCACTTGGTAACTCATCATATCAACACACATAAAACACCATAAAGATAGCTCCATGTAATCACAACATCTCAATAGTATCTCAACAATACATGTACCACATGTAATCACTTTATTCCTTTCTCTAAAACAACCTATACTGAGTTGACATCAATGACAACATTAAGGACAACACCACCATACTCATTCATACTTGCAACAAAAACCACATTGTGGCACATTCTGATCCCAAAATAGTAAAAAAATGGATGTATCTAATGGTGAAAACCTCTAAGAGGCACAAAAGGATGAGGAATTCAATCTTCCCTTTAGTGTCATCCATCAAGAGAAATCAACAGTCTTAGTAGAAAAGTGAAACCCAATGAACTTGGGAACCGAAGAGACACTACACATCACTTTCTATTCTGAGTCACTTTTGACTAAGGAGAAAAAATATTTAGCAGCATTTCTAAAGGAAAGGAAAGTAAATTTTGCATGGAAATACGACGACATGCTAGGACTTGATCCAGAGGTGGTGGTCCATCATTTATCAGTACATCTTGAGGAAAAACATGTGAGGAAAAAATTGGGAATGATGCATCAAAAGATTATCTTATTGGTCAAACTTGAGCTACAAAAACTCCTTGATGCAGGATTCATTCGATCCATAAATTATCTCGAGTGGGTTTATAACCTTGTACTTGTTTCCAAGCCCACTAGGGCCATTAGAATTTGGAAAAACTTCAAGGACCTAAATAAAGCATGTCGTAAGGATGATCTCCCCCTCCCCAAGATAGATATGGTTACAGATTTGACAATGGTGCATGAAATGCTATCATTAATGGAAAAAAATTTAGGATAAAACTAGGTCATGATTGCAAAGGATGACCAATATAAGACAACGTTCACTTATCCATGGGGCACCTACTATTGGAATATGATTCCATTTGGGATAAATAACACCAAAGCTAGATATCAAAGGGCTATGAATTTGATCTTTCATGACATGATCGAGAAATTTGCAGAGGGCTATGTAGATGGAATATTATCCAAATCTTGAGAAAACGTCAATACCATATATCAATGTTGGACCCAATATTTGATAGACTAGAAAAGTATAAGGTAAGACTAAATCCCAAGAAATTTTTCTTTGGAATAACTTTAGGAAAGCTCTTGGGATATATTATGTCAATGAGGGTAATCGAGATAGATCCAAAAAAATTCAAGGAAATATTATACATGGAGGCTCCATAGACACTAAAACAACTAAGAGGCTTGCAAGGAGGTCTATAATCCATCTTATGATTCACAACACAACTCACAGATAAGATGATCCCCTATTCCCATTTTCTTCACAAGGGAGTAACATACAAGTGGGATGAGAAATGTGATAAGGCATTTAATAAAATCAAGGAATACTTATTAACACTTCGAGTCCTCATGCCACTAATGTAGAACAAACCATTAATCCTTTACATCTTAACTACAACAACAACTCTTGGTGCTCTTCAGGCTAAACATGATGAAATAGGGAAAGAAGAAGCCATCTACTACATTGGTCGAACCTTAGTGGGACATGATCTAAAGTATACATTCATTGAGAAGGCTTATGTTGCAGTAGTGTTTTCCTCACAAAATTTTAGACACTACATGCTTGCTCATCAAATCATGCTCATCGCTAAGATAGATCCTCTAAATTATCTTCTTTCTAAGGAAACACTCATAGGATGGATTTCCAAGTGGGTCATGATCTTAACAAAGTATTACAATGAATATTTGGAATGAAAATCCATCAAGGAACAAATGATTGCAATTCAATTGGCTCAAGCACCTATAAATGCTGATAACCCACTAGAATCACAATTTCTAGATGAGTCAATCTTCCCCCTAAATTCCAAAAACCATTGGAAAGTATATTTTGAAGGATCCTACACACAACATGGGTCAGAAGTAGGAATGTTGTTCATCACATCACAAGGTGATTATATCCTAAAATCATACAGGTTTTCCTTCCCTTGCACCAATAACATTGAATAGTACAAATATTTTATCATAGGACTTTGAATCATAGTACAATGGTAAATCATGGCACTCAAGGCCTATGGTGATTACCAATTGATTATTGATCAATGAAATGATGAATATCAAGCTAAGGATGAGAAACTTACCGCATACAAAAAGATTGCAGAGGATCTCAAATAGTTCTTGATTGACATAACATTTGAGTAAATACCAACGGTAAATAACAAAGCAAATGATGTTATGGCTATGATTGGATCATTTATATATCTCCAAAGGAACATCCATAAACATGAATTCCTTGTTGAGAAACTTCTCATAAAAAAATTGAGGTACCAAAATTTGAGTTTGTGTGTGAAAAAATTAGTCTCGGTGATCCTTGGCACCCTGATATATTCACTTACTTAAATATAGAAGTCCTATCCATCGACATTACCCTAAATATAAATAATACCTTCATTAAAAATTTATCAAGCTTTATCATCTTAGGTCACAACCTTTACTATAGAAGTATTGAAGGGACCCTATTATTATGCCTTAACCTTGAGGAAGCTTTGGCTTCCTTAATACAGGTACACAATGGCATTTTTGGTTCACACTCTAGTGGTATGACCTTGGCTATGGAACTACTAAGGATAGGGTACTATTGGCCTACTATAGAGAAAGAATCTCATGAATATGTCTAGAAATGTATGCAATGCCAATAGCATGGGGATCTCATCCATGCACCAACTTAGAATCTCTAGCCAATCATAACACCTTGGCCTTTTTCACAGTGGGGGCTCAACCTCATTGGGAAAATCACACCTACTTCATCTAAGGGACACAAGTTCATTATCACCACCAAAAAATAATTCAAAAAATGGGTAGAGGCCATATCAATTTCCTATATCATAGGGAAGTAGATCTCTAAATTCATCCTAAATTCCCTTATTTTCCATTACAATGTTCCACAAGACCTTATCTATGATAATGGAGTACCCTTCAAAAACTAGGATTTTTTTGAGCTATGAAAAATATTTAATATCAAACATCACTTTTCCATAACATATTACCCCTAGGGTAATGGCGAAGTTGGTGCTTCCAACAAGACTAATCTAAAAATCCTAAATAAAACAGTCAATGAAGTTGGCCATGACTAGCATCTATAGCTAAAACCTACATTATGGGCCTAATGAGCCAACATTTGCAAACCTATAGGTGCAACCTCTTTCTCCTTGGTCTACAGATCAAAATACATCATTCCCATTCAAGTTGAGCTCCCATCCCTATGAATATCCTCATAGAACCTTATTATTGATAAAGAATACAGGGTATCATGGTTGAACAAGTTGGAGTTGTTGGATAAACATCACCTAGATGTTTTCAATGACCTACAAGTTTATCAAAACCATCTAAAGAGGAGATGTAACAAAAAGATCAAAAGTCAGTCATTTCAAGTTAGAGAGCTCATTTTGAAAGAAAATTAAAAGAATGTACCAAATCCAGACAGCAAGGGAAAATTTGAACCCAACTCGTTAAGACCCTTTACCATCACTGCAAGTTACAAATAAGGAGCATATCATCTATACACATCCAAAAGTGAGCCTCCATAGGAGCCCATCAATAACTACCATCTAAAAAAAAAATATTCCTAAGCTTGCAAGGTATAAATCCAAAAATACAAAAAAATAAAAATATCAAAATCCAAAAAATCAGAAAATGGATTAAAATTGGTAAAGAAAAAAATCATCCTCTAGGGAAAACCATTTCGATGGAATTTTGGGCAATTACTTGGTGAAAACCAAAAAATCAAGTGGCTTATGTAAATAATAAATTTTCATCCATCATTGATTCATTGTCTTGTTCCCCATCACATTCCATTTTTCTTTCCATCACTTTTTTCGCATCCACATCATAGCTTGATCATGCATCAAGATCATGTTCCATCCTATAACTACTTGGTAGATTCTTAAGGCTAGTTTATTTTTCCTATATGGAGGTAGTCTATTGTATTACACTAGGGGAATGTCCTTATACCTACATCGGACTAGATTCATGTATATCCTTGACATCTTCCATAACATTGAAAAATCCAAAAGCATTCATAAAACCAAAAACTTCCAAAACATGTTAAAATCCAAAATAGGTAAAAAATAGAACAAGTCAAAAACATAGTCATCATTTCAATCTATGAGGCTTCTATGTGTATAGTGTAGGTAAGCATAATCTTTGATCAGCCCTCAAGGCCCCTAAGATAGTTCCTTTGTTTTTCCATCATAATAAACTGGCAATCCAATTATTCATATCTCATTAATAAATGATTTTGTGTCAGTCCAACTATGTGGTCTCTATGTGTATAATGTAGGCAAGGCTAATATTTTATCTACCCTTGAGGCCTGTAGGATAGGTCATTAGGTTAGGTTCTTCGTCAAAATATTAGAAAATAAAAAAACATGATAAAATTGGAAAATAAAAACATTTGTAAAACATTTTAAAACTCAAAAATAGCCTCAAAACATTCAAAATACCAAAAACATGCAAAAAAACCAAAATCATCCCATTTCACTTTCACCTATAATAAACATTCACTCACAATAAATCAATTGTCATCTTCAACCTTTGGTAAAACAAGTAGAAACAAGTATAGAAAATTTAAAAGTGTAAACTCAAATGAAAAGGTCTTAAGTCTAGATAGTAGGTAAACAAGTTGGTTAACTCTTGGTATGAATAGCCCATCATCCCGTTATTCTCAACATCATCTGATAAATCATGTCGTAGGATGCATCCTTCCTACAATGGACATCAAAATCAGGAATCACAATAGTTTAGTCTTGGATAGAATTATGAAGAACATTATCTTGTTACTTTGTTTGATATTTTCTTATGATTTATCTTACTATGCTCACTCCAATGACCTCTAGATTATGTCTATCAAAATATTTAGAGAGAAAGGAATGAGGCATTAAACACTATCTGTTAATTGTCATGCTTGTTGGATGTTCTTGTACTATATCTTGGTGAATACTTGCTTCAATGGTAGGTTTGTATGGAAAAGGTTTTGAACAAGCTTGCTGACTATTACATTGTTAGGTTATGCCTTTCTATGTTTTGGTTTGAGATGTTTGAAATTTATGAAATAAATCCTAGTTAGGTTTTCATATGTCAGGTGTGAACAAGGATACTCCTATGTATTTTTTGAGTCAAATTCCATGACACTAGATACCCCACCATCTTGGTTTCCTATACCTTGATACATCATATCTATGTGATCTATCAAACATAAGGAAAATTGTGTGATTTGTTTCCCAACCTATTAATAAGAAAATCATCATCACTCATCACCATATCTAATAAATTCTTGATGAATCATAGACTTGTTGGACTTTTGCATCTTCTCAGAATCAAGGGTTGATCCCTCTTATTATTCTATCCTCTTTCATGATAACATGGTATCATGACATTCACCAAAACATCAATTTATCCATCCTTCATCCACAAACTATCAACATCTTGCATAATTATTGCATCTCATCATAATAGGAAACATAATCCATGTAACACATTATCATTTAAATTGCTTAGGATAATATAGATTCTTTATTCTAAGCATCTTAATCCATCCAATTTACATTGTCATCATAATAGAGACCTGTTTTTCTAAACATCTCATAAAAAAACCATCCATACATCCATAAAGCATATTTGTCATGAGCTCAACCCAAAATTTAGAATTTTCACCTAATCTCTTGAGGGGGTAGTGTAATAGCACAATTCCTTCCACTGGGGCAATAGTGGGACATCCAAAAAAATAGAAATTTTTGAATTTCAATTTCAATAGTGTTATTCTTTGAAAGAATGTAGCAGGTACATTATTTCAAAGAAAGCCAAAATTTAGACACCCAAATAGATTATACATCTAATTCTGAAATAATTAACTCCTAATCCTCATTACCAATTTATCTATATTTTAACTCCCTTACAGTTAAATCATCCCATGGTCAACTAACTAGGTTGCACATGAAATTCATTTATTTTAATTATCTAATTAACTTATTTATCCTCACAATGGAAGATTCCTAAGAATATTCCTCCAACCACCCCTTCATACAATTTCTCTCCAAAAGGCTCTTACACACCCATAAATAATTCTTACAAAGGCATTTACTCTCTCTTACATGCCATCTTGTCTCTAACAAGGGTACTGATCTCTCCTACACTCTCAACCATCTTCTCTTACACTCTCAACCTTATGCATTAAATCCTCTTACACCCTCTTAACTATGCACATTCCCAAAAATATGCTCCACCTTCATCCATTACCCTTTTGAAAAGTGACATGTTCCTATTAGCTCTCCTTTTAATGCCGCATTCACCAATTTCAACCATTCTTCAACCCTCCACACCTATAAGTAGAAGCCTCTTCTACTTGAAATGAACTATTGATTTTTGGCTCTCTAAGACTTCTCAAACTCTTCTAGGGTTTTTCACCAAAAAGGAGATAGGTAGGGCAAAAAATGCAAATTGATTCATTCAAATTATGTCATGTGCAATGTTGTCTATTCTAAATGAAGTAAACTAAATGCAATTGAATGATCTAAATGGATGAAAATGAATGCAAAAGTGAGATTTAAGCTATGATTGAAAACCCACTATGATATGCAAACAATGAAGTAAACCAAGAAAATATGCAAAATAGAAAGAAATATGAAGAAACAGAGTGCACCTAGAAAATATCTGATGAATCTAGAATGTTGTGGATGTTGGTTGAAATCATTGATTTCTCATAGTGGGACTCATTCTTCTAGGTTGGAGAATTAGTCCTCCTCTTGGTGAAAAAGTGTCGGAGACAAGTTTATGTCTATCAGGATCTAGAATCTAACAAAATCCAAATTTTTAGTCTTAAGGTGGGACTCATTCACCACTGGTGGCTAATCTTTCCTCTCCCAAATTTTTGAAAAATTAGGAGACAACTCTGCAACACCAAATTTAGAAATCACTCATTATCGAGTTTTCAAAGTCAATTCTGCAGGAAATGAACAAGAAACCTTCTCCAAGCATGCAATAGACTTGAGTTCACTTGAAGCACCTAGTTGACTTTATAAATTAATATTCAACACTAAAATTCTTGTTAAATATACATACCTAGGATTACAAACACACATGCAATAGGGGAAAAATGGTTGAGAGTTAGCAAATAGTGGCTTGCCTTGGTCAAACCACACTTTTGGTAATCAAACCCTTAATGAAATTATGAAAAGAAAGAAAATGATAAAATAATAATATGCAATAGCTATCAACTTACCAAACCCTTGATAATTTAAATATGAATTAATTTCAATGGATGCTCCAAAGTACTTTAATATTGCTTGAATTGATGGTGTAGAATTCTTGAATGCTTGAAAATGATGTATGAATGTTGGAGAATTGTAGGAGGATGTAAAATGAGGTGAAAATCACATATTTATACACACTTATAGTGCCTTAGTTAACCGTGCATACCTCATCATAGGCCAACATCATATGATTTTGAATTTGGAGCCAAGGGGGACTCATTTGCCACCCATGGTGAATGGGTCCCACCTAGGACCTAAAAATATGTGTTGGGAAATATGTTGTATTTAATGTTGTTTTTTGGGCTTACATTCAAAAATACACTTAACTAAGACATATGAGGGCATAAAGAGGTTAAATAAAGAATGATAAAGGGATAAATAGTGAAGATGTTCCTAGAAAAGCATGAAATCTTGTTAAAATACTTTACAATACTTGAAAATAGGACTTGATAATGAATAAAAAGGTCATTTTTAGGTGAATTGCAATAAATAGAGTCTAGAAGAATGTAGAAATGTCTTACAACATTTCAAAACACCTTCACAAGATGTCATTATTTGAATTTTAATACCTAAATATGCATGTTCAAGCCATGTCATAGCATAAAATCATAGAAAAATAGATCAAACACCATGAAACTAGACCTAGAAGGCCATGAAAATGTCAAGGGGACATTTTTCTATGACAAATTTAACCCGAAATTTAGTGATATGATGAACCTACTTCAAACTTGCACTAAAGTATACATGAACATTAAGAGAAGGGTTCAAATGCATTTACGTTACCAAGATGGAATGACAACAATCAGCTGGGATGATCAAGCCCCTAGGATGGAGATCCCATGGCATACTAAGCATAAGAACAAAGGAACACACAAGTGTTGAAATGAAAGAATTGAATGCAACTTCAATCATTTGTCCAACTAGTTGTGGATTAGGGCTAGGCTAATTGAGAATGTATATTCACTTTGGGGTGACAGAACACAAGATGGTCCATTCGGTGACAAATCCCAACTATACTCACTTTAGGGCCACAAAACTTCTAGCTGTCGGTGGGCTGAGAAGGCCCAAATGTACTCACTCTAGGGCCATGGAACTTCTGACTACCCATTGGGTGAGAAATCCCAAAAGGTAAGATACCTAAGATAGTTGGTAAGCACTCAGAAACACAAAGGTGAATATGGGGAAAATTCATGCCACTAATTTGGCTTCCCACTCAACCTTATTAAATTTATACCTACCGATAACTTTAACAAGGAACCATAAAGAAAAATTTCATGAACGAAAAGAAAGGTACCATAGTCATGCAATTTGCGTTATTGAAGGTGGAAATAATGCAAAATGTAAAAATGCAAAACTGGAAAGTGTAAAAGTGTAAAATGTTCAAAGGAGTCTTGTTCAATTCTTGCAAGGTTAGTCACTTAGGGAACATTGTGTCTAATGTTTCCAAGAGAGGACCAATCAAAGAGTAGTATATCCACAACTTAGGGGATGCAATGCATCGCATAAGGCCACCAAGAGGAATGTAATATACTGAGATAGATCAAAATTATGAAGGACATCACACCCAATGTCAACCATAAAGTGACAAAAAAATCACATAAACAAAAAAGGATGAACTAGGAACCAAGAATGCAAATGAAATAATGGTAATGTATGCCCCCCACTTTAAAGGAATTTCTACACATAATTTTGTGAGAAATTACTTTAAAGTAGAGAATAAATGAGAAAAAAAAAAAAACAAGACATGAGATCCAACTTGGAAAGACCTATGCCATGTAAAGGAAAAGGAAAAGCAAAGAAGAGGGAGCTTCCCCCTAGAAAATAAAGCACACCAAAGACATAAGAGATCTATGGATTTGGGGTCAGTATACAAGTTGTTGCAATGTGTTTATGAAGGAGCTCAAAACTATCACCATTCCCCAAAGCACATAGAACTGGAAGAATGAAACAAAGAGTGAAAAAAAAGGAAAAAGAAATTCTATTTTGGATCAACATGGAAGAGGTATTGTGGTATCAAAACTTCGCATCATCCCCAAAATGAAAACACAAGTGAAATGAAAATGAAAAGGAAAAAGAAAAGGAAAAATATTTTGGGTCAACATGAAGGAGACATTGCAGTCTCAATGCTTTGCATCATCCCCAAAAGAACAACAAAAAAAAAAAATGACAAGGACCTTTGGGTCAACATGGAAGAGACAGAGGGTGTCTCTACAGTTTGTGTCATCCCCAAAAGAAGAACAAAAAACAAAAAGAGGAAGATGCATGACATATAGAAGAATAGAGGTACAAATATAATAAGTGTATGAAGAGAGGGAACATTAAACACACATTATAGGGGAACATGATACACACATGAAAAGGAAAACAAAGAAAAGAGAAAAAAATGTCTAGTTAGATGAATGCATGTCAACCATCTAACAATTCATCCACCTCCCATTCATGTTCAGTATAATGCGAGACAGTTGACTGTCCAAAGGAATAATTGCAAGCATTGAACTAGAAGTCATACCAAGTTCTTCACTTGGTGGAGAGGTTGCATCTTTTAAGCTCATTGTACATGAAAAAAAAGATTTTAAATCATTATGCACTTCTTCATCTATTTTTTCTATTGTCGCATCACTATCACTATCATCAAGATTAATGACAACAAGAGGACGAAGGGTGATTTCCAAGGAAGGATGTATCAAAAGGTGAGGTTGTTGGATTGTTTCATTTTGTTGGGATTGTTGTATTGGACTACCATGTGGCAAGTTAGGAGGAGGGTGGTCATCTATTACTTCTATAAAAGGAAAAGTTTGATTTTCTTTATTTTATTCCATGTGAGATTAATGTGTAAGGAGATGATGACGATGCCTATGTTTCCTAGCACCGTAGTTTCATTTAATTCTATTTTGGATTTGGTGAGCTATAAGAGTGGATTGAGGCATCATAGTTTTTTCTACTTTTGAAGAGGGAAGAACATAATAAATCAGAGAGGATGGATCAAACACTTTCTCTTTTACTTTATACACTTGTTTAATGTGAGGAGGCATGGCATGAGTTTGTTCATTTTCCCTTGGTTGTTTAAACGATGACTGAGAAGTATCTAGGGGTGGTTTTTTAGAAGGTTGCATGGTTTGCTCAATGTTAGACTTAGGTTTAAGCATGGTTTCATCTATTACAAGAGGTGTTGTGGTAGAAAGGGATGCATTGCGAAGAGAAATTTTTTCTATCTCTTTGGTTTTGAATTTCTAGTAAGCTATGAAAAATAAATCCTTTCGAGGTGTAATGGGTTCCATGGGTTTAGGCCAAAAGGATTCTAATGAAAATTTACCTTTAGACAATAAGGGATTAAAGCCACTATGGTGTATGGTAAATATTTCATTTCCATGTGGAAATTTCAAACACTTGTGAACAACTTAAGGGACTGTTTTCATTGAGCAAAGCCAAGGGTGGGATCGCCACAGAAAAAATTAGTCAGATTGTGGAATAATTGAAAATGTTACATCTAAAGTTTTAGGTCCAACTTGTAAGGGAAGTATGATTGATCCGATCATAGGACACACAAAACCAATACGTGTCTTAATCCATCTAGTTGTTTTATTATAATCATCTTGATATAGCTCATGTAATAATAGAAACTCCTTTGTGATCACATTCTGACCACATGCAGGATCTATTAATATATTGTTAGTGGGCTTATCTATTAGAGTAATAAGTTATTATGCTTAATTAATTACATCACATTGATTAATTAATTAAGTCACTTATTCCTCTTTATTACTTAAGCTAAACTTAGGAACATTAATAATTAATTATTTATTAATTATTAAGTGTGCACACTAGGGTTTCCCTTTTTAGGGTTTGTTGATCTCCTTCATAAGGATTGATCACTTTGTAATAATTGATTCTCTTAATGCATTTTTACTCAGAGGTTTACAAAGAACATCTTTTTCGGTTCTTCATATCTTTTCCATGTGACAGGTATTCATCTTGCATGTAGGTGATCTTGGATTCTAACATGGTATCAGAGCTCCAGACCTGCAGCTGCTTGTTCGTGATTTGAAGATATGGCCTCTCTGTGAGTTTCAAGTGCAAGGGTTTCCACAGGCATCTTTTCTGTAAGATTTGGGGGTAGCCTATTTTTTGGCTCACTTTGGGCTCAAACGGACATCGCCATCGCGTTCGCAGCGTCCCAAAACCCTAGAAACGCCTATCAAATCGTCCATTTTGGTGTAGTTGATTCGGGAGGCAAAAAAATTTTGTCTAGGGGGCCGTAAGGCCTCCCCAGCACGTAGATCGAGGCATTTTTTTTGAAAATTTTCAAAAAAAATATTAAAAAATTGAAATTTTTTAAAATTTTGGGCGTCGCCTACACAGAAGGTAGGCGGCCACCGCCGCACCACTCGGCGGCCACCGCCGCACCACCCAGCGGCCACCAGGAGCGCCGGCCACCGGGCGGCAGCCACCTCCTCCACCGCTGGTAGTTTCAACCACCGCCAGCCCCCGACCGCTCTTAGCCCTCAACGGCGGTCCTATGGAGGACCAATGGATCAGCCCCCTGCATCGGCCCACCAGCCCCTGGTAGCCCATAGGACCAGGGGCCCAAAATTTTTTTCATTTTGCAGGGGGGCCGATTTTTTGTGGCGACGGCCAGACGGCCGTCAAATTTATACTCGGATTTTGCTGCTGTCAGTATGACGTCATGATGACGTCATCCGTACGGCCGGCCCTCTTTGCCCTCCTAACCCTAGTTTTTTTCTAAAAGAGCAGTTTTTTTCTTTTGGCTATAACTTGGGCATACGGTATCGAAATCGGGCAAACAAGATATCGCCTGAAAGCTAGTTCCCAGCACTTTCCAGTAGTGCTGTTTATTTTTCAATATTTTACTATTTTCATGCATTTATTTCTATTTGAAGTCAGATGTTGTTTTTGGACTTCCGAGCTCATAACTTTTTGCCACGATGTCCAATTTTATCCTCGTTTGCGGCGTTGGAAAGGTACTAAGGAGCTCTATATTGCTATACATGCACTTTTTCTATATCTTTCCCAAGTTTATGCATGTTGTCCTATTTGGACATTGTAGACATTATGGGCTCACTTTGCATGTATTTCTCTTTTGTAAACGCACTGAGATAAAGTGCCTCAACATTGTATGTGTTGTATTGGACTTCTTGCACATCAATTTGTGCCATATTTTGTACTTGCACTGTATTATAAAGTGCCATGGGGGGGTTGTGTAGTCCCCTTATTTTTCCATCACACCTTTGTCCGGTGAGTGTCCCTCCACGACAACAGTGGATCCATATGATTCCAGCCTCATATGTGTGCTTTGTTTTGCACACCACTTTTTCAGTTGCAGGTGCTTTCTTGTGCACTTTCAGATGCTCTTGGTTCCTCTTCATGCACTACTTTCTGGCATTCAGTTTCAGTGTACCTGTCACACCTCTCCCTTTTTAGCATTATGGGGGGTTTCTACTATTGGTGTTAATGCTTCTTTGGTTTCGCCTTGGAAGGGATCTTCCATTCTCTGTTGATTAGTGTTCTTTAGACTATTGGTACTTGTGCCATCTGTATATTCGTTCCAGATGTTTTGCCTTTGTTTGCTATCTGATTCGAGTAGTGTCGTTGGGGGCACTCATGCAGATTGTTGTCTTCTTGATCTTGATCATCATATCTTTAGAGGAGGTTCTTCGGCACCGTAGCAGTCATCTTTGACATAGTTTGCAGCTTCTTCATGCTTCTATGATGTTCTACATGTTCTTCCTTTTTAGGACATTTCCTTGATTTGGAGGCTTTTCAGTCCTTCAATCACCTTTGATCTCTTTTTGGAGTAGAGTTTTGTTCCCACGAGGTTTTCTCTATTTCTCCTCTTTATAGAGATCTTCTATTTGTACATGGGTACCTTACTTGGCCTTGTTTGCCGAGACCCATCTTTGCTTTCATGTATCTTTTTCTAGTGTTTTAGCTATTTCCTAAGTTCATCTTAAGGGGGGGTGTTAGAGTAATAAGTTATTATGCTTAATTAATTACATCACATTGATTAATTAATTAAGTCACTTATTCCTCTTTATTACTTAAGCTAAACTTAGGCACATTAATAATTAATTATTTATTAATTATTAAGTGTGCACACTAGGGTTTCCCTTTTTATGGTTTGTTGATCTCCTTCATAAGGATTGATCACTTTGTAATAATTGATTCTCTTAATGCATTTTTACTGAGAGGTTTACAAAGAACATTTTTTCGGTTCTTCATATCTTTTGCATGTGATAGGTATTCATCTTGCATGCAGGTGATCTTGGATTCTAACATTATCATAGATTCTGCCAGCTATGTAGAGAGGTCCAGCAGGAAGCTTTTGTAGTATGTCTTTAGTAGAAAAAGTGATATCAAGAGATTTAGGGGTTTGGCCCTTATGAGGGATAACATGTATCATAGCCACAAGTTGATCCATAGGACCATCTTCAATAATAGGTGGAGATGTATCATGTTGTTCATTATGTGTATCAACAATCATTACATCAGTGTTTGAAGGTTCACTAGCCTTGACAAATGAAGTAGTGTGTTTAGGCATAGGATTGGTGAAAATTTGTAAGTTTTGGTTACGGGGTGTAATGAACTTATTTCCTTGATCATTAACACCCACAATAGACAAATGGCTTGAATCAATGAGGTCTTGAACTAAATGTTTTAGATGCTTGCAGTTTTCAGTGTCATGTCCATTCTAGCAATGAAAATGACAATAAGGATTAGATTTAAAAGTGGGTGGTAAGGGCTAGTTTGGATCAAGTGATTAGATAGGTGGCAAAGTGAGCGTGTGTTGTTGAATTAATTGGTTCATTGTGTTATGAAGGGTATCGGGTAAGGGAGTAAATTGTCTCTTTAGATTCCCATAGTTATAAGGCATCGCTGATTTAATAGCCACCACTTGAGTTTGAGCTTGTGGGGTTGGTTGCAGTTGTGAAGGAGGAGGTAGATTGAACTATAAAAAGCTTCTTTTTTTTGTGAAATTTTTGTGTGTTATTTTGGTTTTTATTATTGTGTTGAGAGACAATTTACTCCCTTAAGTGATACCCTTCATAACACAATGAACCAATTTATTCAACAACACACGCTCACTTTGCCACCTATCTAAACAGGGGGAATTTCATCATTGTTAGCTTATCATGAAGGTGTGTGTGCACATTTTTGATAAAAATATTTTGTAGATATGCATCAGGAATCTTGACATCAATTTGAGCATACAAGGATTGGTATCGTGAGATAAAATATATTACTTTTTCATTTTCTTTTTTTCTACATCGCATGAGTTTAGCCATTGTATTTTTAGGTGTCATGTGAACTTGAAAGTGACTAATGAAATCATCCACCAATTAATTGAACGAATGGATGGAATGATTGGGAAAGTTGGAAAACCATTCTAATGTAGTAACTTTCAAGGTTCTTAGAAATAGTTTGGCTAGCAATTTATCATCAAGGAGAAAGTCACTACACAAAGCTATATAAGCATTAACATGGTTGATAGAGTATCCTTTACCTCCACATTTCACAAACCGAGGCATTTCTATCCCTTGTGGCATTGGGGTACACAATATTTCTAAGGATAAGGGGCTGCTATAGACATGATATGTGTTTGGAGCGGATTGACCTTGGCTAATGGTGGAAAGTTCGTGTTGCATGGATGAAACAATATTAAGGATTTACGTAAGAATAAGATCAGGGTATTTGGGTTGAGGTGGAAGAGAAAAAGGTGAGGGAGTATAAGTGATGGTAGGTGAAGTGAAAGGAGTACTATGAGGTGTGAAGGTGGTGGAGGGGACTTGTGATGTGACAAGAGAAGTAGGAATGCTAGGTGGAATCGGGAAAGAAGTAGTCACATAATTAACCTATTGCATAGTTGTGTGGACGTGCGGATTGGTATGAGTTGGTATAGATGCTATGGTTGAAGGGGGAGGAACTTGAGGTCCTTCTTGGCATACAAGAATATTTTTGGATTGAGTATTAGAGGAGGCATGTTTATTGTAAATCTCAACAATTCTCTTCATCACTTACAATCCATCATCACTTTCAATCAAATGATGAAGATTTTCAATGATAGGTATGGTAGTGGAGGATATGTTTTTGAGTGACAAATCTTGTTGTAAATTTGCAAAATCCTCATGAATATTAATGACCTTTTCTTGCATGAGGGCCTTGTTTTGGGCATCATCATGCATTGGATGGAAAGGTGAAGGCATAGAAGTGGTATTGTTAGTGCATAATGCACCATTTTCCATACTAGGAGTAGTTTCTTGTGAGATCCTGAGGTCTATAATGAAAGTGCTATTGTGGTAAGCCATGAGTCTAGAGCTTCTTCTCACTAAAGTATTATCAACAGAGCACCAAACACTCATAGAAGTACAAAAAAAGAGAGGTCAATGTAAATGCAAGCTAATCTAAGAGCTCTAGAATTCTAATAATAGAAATTCTACTAATTGTAATAGAGGGCTAACTACAAAAAACCAAAAATGTAGACAAATGACAAAAAATTGCCAGAAATGTTGTTCAAAATGTGTAGAGGGACTAATTCACCTAGGGTGGTGAATGAGTCCCAGTATGATATTTTTTTTGTGTTTTTAAGAAATTTGAATGTGATTTTAATGCTCTATAGAATGCACTCAATGATGTAGAATGCAAAATATCAATTTTTTCAATGAGATGCAATGCAAAAATGAAATCTAAATGAACTTTTCACTAATACAATATGAAAATTCCGAGAATGCAAAAAAAAAACAATGTTCTAATTGAATGTTGATGCAAATGCAATCTAGGATGCAATATGAAAATAAAATAAAAAATGCAAAGTGTTCAAAATGCGGGTTCACCAAAATGAACTGTTGATTTTTGGCTCTCTTAGACTTCTCTAACTCTTCTAGGGGTTTTCACCTAAAAGGAGAGACTTAGGGCAAAAAATGCAAACTAGTTCATTCAAATTATGTCATGTGCAATGTTGTATAGTCCAAATGAAGTAAAATAAATGAAATTGGATGATCTAAATGGATCAAAATGAATGCAAAAGTGAGATTTAAGCTATGATTGAAAACACACTATGATATGCAAACAATGAAGTAAATAAAAAAATATGTAGAATATAATGAAATAGGAAAAAAAGAGTGCAATTAGACAATATCTAATGAATTTGAAATGTTGTGGATGCAAGTTGAAATAACTCATTTTCATAGTGGGACTCATTCACCCAAGGTGGCAAATCAGTCCTCCTAGTGTCAGAAACAAGTTTCTATTTGTTGGGATCTAGAATCTAACAAAATTCAGATTTTCAATCCTAAGGTGGGACTCATTTGCCACTAGTGGAAAATCAGTCTGCTCCCAAATTTCTAAAAAGTCAGGGGACAATTCTGCAACACTAGATCTAAAAATCACTAATTATCAGGTTGTTGAAGTCAATTATGTAGGAAATAGACAAGAAACCTTCTCCAAGCATGCAATAGACTTGAGTTGACTTGAAGCACCTAGTTGACTTTGTAGACAAATCTTCAACACCAAAAAGCTTATTAAATTTGGATACCTAGGTCTGCAAACACACATGCAATAGGGGAAAAATAGTTGAGGGTTTAAAAATAGGGGTTTTCCTTGGTCAAACCCCACTTTTGGTAATCAAACCCTTAATGAAACAATGAAAAGAAAGAGAATAATAAACTAATAACATGCAATAGCTAACAACTTACGAAACCCTTGATAATGCAAATCTAAAGTAATGTCAATGGATACTCCAAAGTGCTTGAATATTGTTTGAATTGATGTTGTAGAATACTTGAATGCTTGAATATGATGTATGAATGTAGGAAAATTGCAGGAGGATGTAAAATGAGGTGAAAATCACATATTTATACACACTTGTGCCCTATTTAACTATTCATACCTCATCACAGGCGGACATCAAGTGATTTTGAATAAAACCCAAAAGAAAAATTTAAATTTTTTGAATTTGGAGCCAAGAGGGAGTAATCTGCCACCCATGGTGAATGGGTCCCACCTGAGACCTAGAAATATGTGTCAAGAAATATGTTGTATTTAATGTTGTTTATTAGGCTTACATTGAAAAATATACTTAATTAAGACATATGAGGGCATAAAGGGATCAAATAAAGCATTAGAAAGGGATAAATAGTGAAGATGTGCCTAGAAAAGAATGAAATCTTGTTACAAGACTTTACAACACTTCAAAATAGGACTTGATAATGAATAAAAAGGTGATTTTTAGGTGAATTGCACTAAATAGAGTCTAGAAGAATGTAGAAATGTCTTACAACACTTCACAACACCTTTACAAAATGTCATTATTTTAATTTTAGTACCTAAATATGCATGTTCAAGCCATGTCACAACATAAAATCAGAGCAAAATAGATCAAACACCATGAAACAAGACCTAAAAGGCCATTAAAAATGACAAGGGGTCGTTTTTCTACGGCACACTCAATGACTTGCATTTTCATCACATTTTAGGTTAGATTTCATACTCTCTTTGCATGAAATTCGTCTTCACATCAAAGGATCAAGAGCTAATCAAGGGGATTGGGAAAAGACTTTTTTTCCATATCAAAGGAGTACCAATCCCACTATGAGATAGAGTTTGAATATGTTTTTATATGCTTTCATTAGTTTCTTGGTTTCTTATTGTCGTGTTTGCATATTTAGCATGTTCAAGTATCTCATATGAATGCGTTATTTGGTTTGTTTAAACTGATTAATATGTTAATATTTGTCAATAATTTATCAATTGCAGAAAAATGTTTACAATTATAATAAATAATATCTTCAACCTGTGTTGCACATATAAAAATACACCCCTTTTTTTTTACTTTTAAATATTTATCTTTTCCTTTAAATCCTTATCTTTTCTAAAATAATTTCAAAAATAAGATTTGTTAAAGGTAAGACTTTGTTTTAATTCCCTTATTTTTTTAAAAATAAACTACTTTCTTTGAATTTTTTTTGTTAGAACAACCATATTTGAATCAAATGTCAATTGCAGAACAATTTGAATAGTCTTTGATTAGTATAAATGGATAGATAACTAAGGAGTTATTAACATGTTTCTCTCCTTCTATTTGTATAGATTTTTAAATATTGTTTGTGGGCATATACCTACAAAGCCACATTTTGTGAATTTAAAAAAGAGTTAATAGAGTGGAAACCATTTTTCTTTATATGCCCTGCGTGTGTCATTGGCCAATTGTACGGAGCTCAAGCTGCTAGATTTCAGCAATAATGGATTAAGAGGGGAGCTATCTTCAAACCTCCTCGAAAATTGTAAGGAGCTGAGGGTTCTGAGCCTTGGCTCCAATGAATTTTAGGGTCATATTCCTCCATGGATCACAAACCTCACTAAGTTGCAGGTGTTAGATTTATCCAACCTGAACCTTCGCAATTGAATGGTGAGATGGGTAATACACTCTATGAGGATATGCTAGCAGTAATCAAAGGAAACAAGTACATGCTCGAATATGTGTTGGCAATAAACACCATATTAGACATGTAAATAAATAATTTGAGCGGGAACATTCCTCGAAGCATAGGGACTCTGATTAGCATGAGACTCTTAAATTTGTCAGGCAATCATCTAGGAGGGAGGATACTGTCTTCCGTGGGAAAATATAATTCTTGGAACACTTAGACTTGTCTCAAAATAATTTGAGTGTGTAGATACCAAAAGAGCTGTCTAAATTATTTCTCTCTAGCTATTTCAATGTTTCTTTCAATAGTCTTTGT
Organism: Sequoia sempervirens; assembly: GCA_007258455.2. Taxonomy (NCBI): domain Eukaryota; kingdom Viridiplantae; phylum Streptophyta; class Pinopsida; order Cupressales; family Cupressaceae; genus Sequoia; species Sequoia sempervirens. Next base: position 27,163,743 of record VDFB02075321.1, read on the forward strand.
GGGTGAATACCTGAAAGAGCATAGTTTGTGACGTTTTATAATACATCATACCAGGGAAACTGTCCTTGTTTATGTGACAATGGTTTCATCTTGAGGAAATGCAAGAAAAATGAAACATTAGTTTCAACTTTAGGAAAGGTGGAGAAGTCGGTGTGGAGTAGAGCAGATGAGTACATGTCAGTGGTGGCTATAGGCCTGGGGTTGGCGATTGGATTTAGTGGAACAGTGCCAATAATTGTATGGTGGGATAAACTTGGGCCATCAATTAGGTTCCTCAAAAGAAGAGGCTCTAATTGACTTGCGCTGCATACTTTCTAAGTTATTGGATTACAACCCTCACATTTCCATCTGTGTTTATATGCAATAGTTAGGTGCGAAATCTATTCTTCACTTTAAAATTGTTTTGATTTCATCTGTCCAGCATAAAAGGCGTAGGATTGCAGCATCAGATTGCAAGGATAGAGATCTGGAAAGAGTAAGCAGTGTTTTGTGTTTCAAAATTGCAATTTTTGTGTACATAGTTTACAATTGCTTTCTACTCTTTATAGTTTCACTTTATTATTAGTTCTTTCGCAGGTTACTATAGTGTTCATTCAATGAAAATAGCTTGATGTTATGAATCAATAAATATTAAAAAGTTTTAATAAGATATTTAGTTTTTAAATTATTATTTTTAATTATCAAAATTAATTAATCTTCATTCATTTAATTGCTGCATATTTTTATAATAATGAACAATTTTATTATTATTACAAATTAAATGTTAATAAAATATATTTTCTATAAATTAAAATAAATATTTTTAGCAATTTAAAACTATGTTTACATAATGAAAAAAATTAGTATTGAAAAAGTAAGTTCACTTTTATCTAAAATTCTAGTAGTTAATATTTTATTGATTGTTTATTTATAGTTTCTTCACAAAGTATGAACAAATGGTTGGCTTATTAATAGGTTTTTCTATACTCAAATCAATCCCAAGTTGAGAGAGCACAGTGATCTTGCCACACCTTTATATGGTTGCACTTCTTCAATATTTAGCAACAACTCTTACCTAGAGTTCCATCCCATAGCATTAATCATCTTCACCTTAGTTGACAATTGGTATGCACCATTAAATCTTAATCTAATTTTGCATAATTTTGTTTGAATTTTCTATAGAGCAATGTATTTTCATCTATTTGCCTCTTTCGAAAGGTATTTTTGGGAGCATTAAGAGATATAAATTTGTACTATAGGTTCTACATTTATGATAATAATTTTTATTAGTTTAATGTTAAAATGTTATTAGGATTTTTAGTGTGATTGTAACCAAAACTATTATCAATCCTTAGATTTATTTTTTTAAATTGTCTTAAATTGGTATGTGATTTATTGTTGAATTTATACTTCAAAGATTAAATAGTGTTTAATTTTTTTTATTTAATTTGGAAGTGTAATATCACAATTGGATTAGTTCATTTGATTGTACGATACTATTTTATTAATTTAATAATTAATTTTGTTAGATTATTGAATGTGATGTTTTAAGAAGTATTATTTCTTTTAAATGTAAGAAAGATTTAATTTAATTTTTGAGTTTACCTTTTGAAGCAAGTGTTTAAATTTTAATAATTCAATCAACAAAGAAAATAATTAAATCCAAAGAGCTTAAGTGGAAGTATATGTCTAGTTTTAGTTATGGAGAGAAGACATTTCTACATTTCTTGCAAAATTGAATATAATCTCATTATGTTGAAAACTTAAAATAGTAAGATCAAATTGTTTTAAGTTTTTTTTTTTTTTTTAAATTGTAAACAAAGGAAAAATAATATTGCTTCTGACTTTGATTGTGTGTAAGTTTTTTCATAATGGATTGTGGAAATCCCATAATACTATAATTACACACAAAATCACACAATCAAAGCTAGAAGCAATATAATTACATTCAAAATGGATTGTGGAAATCTCATAGCACTTAAAGGAAAAATAGTTTATAATTTTAGAAATTTGCAACCATTATCTCTCATTTATTTCTTTTCTTGTTTTCTTAATCTATTAAGAATGGTCATTTTTCTTTGTAAATTATATTTGTACTAAGTTGCCTCTAGTTGTTAAATTTTTTAAAGCTAAGTATGAGGTATGTATTCATACCTTATTGAGACATAGCACCATTATAGATTTTTTTTTTCCAACATAGAATTTTTTATGATCATGTACTCCCTCTTCATCAAAATAATATCTCTTCACATAACAAGTTTTTTGGATTTTTTTTTATCTCTTTTGATTTTCTATGTGCAAAAATGCTAAGCAATGTAAAAAAAGGACATGTTTAACCTTAATATTTTTTTCATGCCATGCTTCACAAGTAGCATCTTTCCAAATGGACTAATGGAACTTTGATTGTGAAGATAAACTATTATAGCAATTACATCTTCCTAAAAGGATTTTCTCAATCCCTTAGTTTGCAACATGATCCTTGCAACCACTCTACAATTTTTCCTTTCAACTACAACATTTGTTTGAGGTATGTAAGAAATTATTAGATATATTTTGATAAATTGATGCTCTTAATATAGTTTTTGAAAAGGAAAAAATAGGTTTTACAGGGATCTGAAACCACAGAGTTTAAACAACAGAAGAAAACAAAATAAGTCCAAACAAGCAGATGGCTGTCCCAAAAAGGAAACAATGGCACAAAGAGACAAGAGGGTCCAAATAAAGGACCACCCAAAAAGCCAGAAACAAACACCACTGCACTACTCCAAGGTGTTCAACAACTCCTCAGCCTCCTTTTCAACATCATTCATATCTTGTAGCCCTTGCTTTAGGATTTGAGTTGTATGTGACAAAGTCGGGGTCTTCCTCTTAGTGTTAGCCTAGGTACGAGTCGAAATCCCTTCACCAGCAGATCTACAACATCCTCTGTCCGCATCCAAATCCACCACCAGTGAACCCTTTTGATTTTTTTTTAGCTTTTCCACCATTGCATTGATGATAATGGTGTTATGCCTAGCAATTTTGTGATTGTTCGCCATAGTGGCCCTAATATTTTGGCCTATCTTGGACATATTGCACTCGATACTAGTCAATCTTTCCTCTTGTGAATGCTATCTTTTCCTTGGTAAGGGGGTTTCCTATCCTTCATTCTCTTTATGACTCTAGCTAATCTTCTGCTCCAAATCCATGACCCTGTTGCTTAGATCTATATTACGACCTTTCAAATCATAGACTTCCTTTTGGGTCCACTTGAGAACAGTGAAAAGGCCATCCGTACTTCTTTCTGCCACACTCACAATGTCCTCAGGCTTGAGCTTATTTAGGGAAAAATTAATTTCATCTTGATTAGGGGAATCATTAGGGGCATTCCCAAATCTTCTAGACGCAGGGGCACTAGGGGCTGACTCCTTATTGACCATAAGTTTATCAGAAATAATTTCCATGGAATTTCCAAAATACGAGACAAGTTTAGTAAAAGAGGTACATTTAAAACTAGAGACCAAACCCAAAGTAGGGTAGCCAGGAGATGACTGGGGATTAAGACAGGGCGGTAAGGCAAAACCTATGCTAGGTCACTCATGCAGAGGCTGCAACTTAGGACATGACGGCAGAGCAGAATCCTTAAGGGAATTCCAACCAGACAGGGACTGGGGAGCATTGGTATTAGGACCAATAGGGGCACAAGCAGGGGGGCCTGGGGGTTGTTCTCCCTACTACTTTTTGTATCCTCATCATTCAATTCTCCAATATCAACAATTTTAGGCAGAGTAGGTAAATTTGATAATGCTTAAATATGAGCCTGACAAGACCAGGGTGAATAATAGTAGTCCTCCTAGGGTTTCTTTCAACTTCATCAAGGTAATTCTTCAAAGAAGAGAATAAGTAAAAAGGTAGAGAGATACGAACCTTGTGACGGAAGTGGTTCAGAATGGCAAAGTGGTAACCATACACTCTGGTGAAGCACCCATCAACCATGATATACTTAATAATAACTCTCAAAACTTTCCTCCAGATAGATTTGATGGACTCCACATCAAAGTAGCTATTGGAAACCTTAACCAACTTAGCCTTCTCCTTGTCTTTTTTAGGAAATTTAATGATCGCTTCATCAGAGAACTGACGATCCCAATAAAATTTCACACCCTCTGTCGAAAGACCAGTTATCTCGATGATTAAATCCTCATTCAGCTTAACATTCCTGCCGAACAACACAATCTCACCATTTTTCCATTTTTTTACAAAATAGTCCAGCATGCCCTCATCAGTACCATGGAGCTTTTCCAAATATGGGACTAAGCCTCCCTTTTCAATTCTTTCCTAGGATTTGGCATTCTTTCTATGCTCCTAAAAACTGCATGGCTCCACACGTTTTCTTTCTCCCCCATTTTCAAAGCTCTGTTAAACAATACCCTACAGTTGCTCTGGGTCCCATTTAGGCATATTTTATCAAACACCAAGAAAGCATGCCGAAGACTCTTCTTGAAAAAGAAAATGATGTCGGTCCCATCAAATCTAATGAAATCGATGTACCTAATCTTTATCTGCTTCATCATGATGAAGACAAACTTCTCTTCCATACACTAAATCATAATAAATTAGTGCTTTCACTTTAGGATGGAGGTAGCCATTCTTCCTCCATGTGTTTCCCCCAACCTTCTTAACCCCTTCATTGGCGAAGTAATCAACCACCTTATTGGCTTCTCTATAGGCATGGGACACTTTCACTTTATCAAATTTACTTAATAATATTTTTGTATCTTCGATCCACTTTTTGATTGTCCACGAGGGAGGGGTAAGCCAAAGAATGCAATTTATCATATTCATTGAATCACCCTCAAACCAAAGACATTTTGTGTTCATCTTGAAAGCTAAGCTAACCGCATGATAAGCCCCTATAGCTTTTGCAACATGATTAGTTTGGGTGCCGATGTCCATGGAAAAAGCCGCAATAAAAGCCCTCAAATTGTCCCTTAAAACACACCCACTGCCAACTTTCCCAGGGTTTCCTTTAGCCGCACCATCAAAATTTTCTTTCACCCAACCCAAAAGTGGCAAAGACCAACTAGAATTCTCTCTCCCACAAACAACAAGTTTGAGGACATTTGACCCAACTAATTTTGAGTTCCACTTTTTAGCCATAGCAATATTGAAAGGAGACCAATTAGCTTTATCAACCATTTTTCTTGGAATTAAAGATAAATTTTCCTTTATAGCCCTTATGATTTTAGCATGCAAGTCCCCTTCCAACATCTCTTTATCCCTAAACACTCTGTTGTTCCTTTCCTTCCAAATATTCCAAGACACAAAAGGTAGAAAAAAAGACCATAGCTTTCGTACAAAAGGATTTTTTGAAGGAAATTTCCATTGTATGAAGAAATCTTCTATAGAGGCAAGGGAAACCCAAACCACATCAAGAAGCACAAAAAATTTACCCCAGATATTCGAAACAAAAGGGCAATGAAGAAAAAGATGATTAGCAGTCTTAGCTTCATTCCTGCACATATAACACCTGTTTGGTAATTGAATTCCTCTTTTTCCAAGATTGTCCAAAGTGAGAATCTTATTCTGTAGCATTATCCAGTAGAAAATATTAATATAGTTATCATCCATAAAATTTCTCAAAAAAAATTCTTCATTAGGATTAGTTCTTTAGAATTTTATTTTATAACCAATTTCATTATAAAAAGGATTTGAACCTCTCAAATGTATAAAATTATTTATCGTTGTGCTTTAAAAATAATCCTAACACTTTCATGAATAGTCATGAATAATAATAATGAAATACAATGACAACAAAATATTTTTGCATGGGACCAAAAATATCAAACAAAACTAACTAAAGTGGATAATGGGCTCTAATGTTTGAAAAATTCTCTCTTATGTGGTTTTCTCTTGTGCATCCCTCAAAAAGGACTCAACATCTCTCCCCATGAAATAAATTCATCATAAATATATAATAATTAAGCTCCCATAAGAGAGAAAGAGAGAGGTTGTGTATCCTCTTAAAAAAAAATAGCTCATATGCCAATGGTGAATGGTCAAATATGAATCCTAAAGAGTGTCCACAATTGTGAGAAAAAATTTCACCCCTTTGGAAGAAACAAATAATGTGGTGTATCAACAATAAAATCTATTTTCAAAAAAGAGAAATGTAGGATTAAATATCATAATAGGTTCCTCTAGAAACTATGAATTTCCACATCTGAGAATCAAAGCACACAAAAATGCAATAAGGATCAATAATATAAAACATATGAAGGGTAAGTGCAAGAAGTTGAGTCCAAAAAATGTTAAAAAAGTGAAATATTTTCCTGGTTTTCAAAATTTGTCACATTTTGACTAAAAATTTGAAGCACTTACAAGTTGAATCTTATAAAAGTTACTTTTTAGGACCATACCATGCACATGTATGGACACCATAATTTGACCTAAATAAAAATATTTTTGTAATTAATTATGGGGAAACATGTGTAATATACTAAAGATTGATGAGGATATTTTCTCTATTTTTTTATAAATATATTTAATAATTTTTTTATTGGTTCTAATTGTTGTTTTTAAAAATTGTTAAGCAAAATGACCATAATGTGACCTAAACTAATATTTTTTTGATTTACTCATTTTCTAAATAACAATTTTTATTGATTTCATAATTGGAGATGTTGACTGATGTATGGGTTATGGTGCCATATTTTCTCCAAAAGAGAAATATGTAATCTTTAATGTAATTAGAGATGGAATCTCCATGTTAAGGCTATGAGCCTATAATTGTATTGTAATTGGTTATTTTACTTATAACACAATGGTTCAATGCTTTGCAGTGTGGGGTTTCCTACTCAAAAAGGTTTTCCTCATGTATATTTGTGTTCTTTCTCTTATGTTTGTTCTTAAATTTTTAAGATGTTAATTTACATGCCATTATATTGTTGAAAATTGGTTAGATCTAAAAATTGTATAATCTTTCGTTTAGGGATTAATGAGATGGAAATTAAAGTGTGGCCATTGTCGCTTTAAGAAATACTTGTATGTTATTGTATCAAGAGGTAAAAATATATATTTGTTGTGCATATTGGCTCTCAGATGTCTTTTTGAGATTGAAATTTCCCTTCATTTCATATCAAAGCTCAGATCCATGCTTTTTCATGTGCTATATAAGAATTTCATTTACTTGCATCAGCTTTCATATTATTTGTATGCACTTGTATGTCAATGCATATGAAGATTCTTGGTGTTTACGGTTCTAGGTATTTCTATTATTGCGATTCCTTAGCCTGAAAAGCTTAAAGAAATCTATCTTGAAAAAATTGGTTGAATATTAATCCTTGTATGAGTGGAAATTCTATAGTTATCTTGTTTTTCAAGAGATAATAGGAATTGTGAAGGATATAGAAGATGAAATGTTTTGGATTTGATCATGAGATTTCAATTAATATAAAATTTATATAGATCTCCTATTTTAATTTTTTTAATAACCCTCATGCATGGTGGTTAAATTTCATTTTGTGATTATATGCAGCAAAGTATTCATATTAGGTGTCTGAGATGGGCTCCCTAGTTATATGGAGAAATTTGTGTTTTTATGACTATGGTTTGATTTGCCTATGTTAGGTGCTTGGTTTTAGCCTTAGAATTTGAATGCATTGTTTTAATAACCCTAAATGCATGTAGGATATGTATTTGATCATTGGATGACCCATAAGATTTTGGAATATCCTAGCTCCTCTACAAGCTTGTACATAATGTTGTTATCGAATTGGCATACAGATAAGCTTGGAGTTCCTGGACATCTTCTTCCTTTGGTTGGTTGTACTTGCATGGCTCTAGTTCATGATTGGTTGGATCTAAGGGTTTTAGGGATTTTTTGTTAAAAAATATATGTTGATGGTAAAAATGAGGGGATTTACTACTCTCAAGAATCAAGAAAAATAGATTTTGCAAGGAGCAAATAGCCCTCGATTATCTCAAAGTACAAATCCCAAGTAACAAGGTAGAAAATAAAGAATATTTGAATAACTTGATTTAATGAAATGCTAAGATAGGAAAAGGATGATAAAATTTATTAATAAAAGAAATTGATTATAAAATTACAAGCTATAAATTACAAAAAAGGAAATTGTACAACTCAAAAATTCATCCTCGACCATAGATGGCAACACATTGTGGGGATGTTTACGCCTCAAACTGTCATTCCTATCAAAATAGAGAATAAAAGCCTAAATGTGCAACTTCCAACTCTCCATGTTTATAGATCTACACACAAAATAGAGAAGAAAAAATGTAGGTTTTGTTTCATGGATTTTCTTAGTCAGACCTCTATTTCAGTGTTTCCACCTCCATAAATATCTAGATAGATATAGATAGAAAAAATGACATGAAATGTAAAAGATATGTGATACAAACAAACTTGGTTATGGAAGAGATACCTTATCATGAATGTAATAGATGGTAAAAAATCGAAAAGACAATTAGACAAGAGAGCATTACAAATAGTTTGTGCCTCCCCTCTTGGCTTTACAGATGTGATGTTCTTGCTTGGAAGAGAGAATTGACTATTGTTGTGATAGAAATCCAATAGAGATTCTCTACAGAGAGGAAGAGAGAAAATATATAGAAGAGAGAATAGGAGAGAGAAAGATCAAATGAGACAGAGTGATAATGAATGAGAATGAGAGTGAAAAGAGGAGTTTTAAGAGGCTGCATGTGTGTGAAGAGTTTCTACATTAACATTTTTTCTCCATTATGTTGTGTGCCATAGGAAAAGGATGTGGAATATTCCCATTTGAATCTCAAAAAGTTTTGGGATGCTTTTGCATTATCCAAATGTCTATGTGTCACACAACCATCCTACTAAAAAATCCACAATAATGAGACATCTAGGCTACTTTAATTTTTCATCATTGTCCCCTATGAAGTTGTAATTTTGAAATTTTGACTCAATTTTTCGCTACTTGTAAATAGACATTATATTTGTTTTACATAGAATTCAATTCTTCTCATATACAACACAAATATTTTAACTTCAATTGAACTAATTTTAAAAGTTATTTTATGTAGATAAAAATAATAAATTAAATCATATGTGCTCTATTGCATCCCTTTAGGTTTAAAAATATTCATATGTTCAAAAATATTTATAAAAGATATCAAGCCCAATAATATAAATGGTTAAAAAAACATAATAAAAATGGTTTGATTTAATTGTCATGATAGTATAACATAATACATTAAACAAGTTATAAAATCATAAATAAGAAAAGAAGTAAAATTAATAGATAATTTTATATATTGTTGTCTAATATAAATATTAAACATTATGCTAGTGCTTATAAATAGAAATTATATTTTTTTTTACTTAAAATTTAATTCTAATTATTCTCCTAGTGCCTAAAAAAAAGACTATTTCATTTTTGTTTTTCCCCTATTTAATCCCAAAAATATGCTTTAAACTTTCATTACATTGACAAAAAGGGAACTTAGGTTGGGTGGAGTTTCAAAATTGTCAGCCTCTACTTCACATTTCCAAATTTAAGCACTCAAATTATTACACTTATTTTCTTTTTTTTAAGCTTTTACACTTATTTTCATGAATTCTACATTTCCATTTTTTATACTAGAAGGAAGTTGTTTTGGACATTGGTCTTCAAAATAATATATTGGATGATTCTATAAGATAACGATTTTGCTTAATATTTGAAAAAGTAGATGTTCATCTATGTTCTCTAATTATATTGCTCATCAAGAAGTAGAAATACTAAAGCTTTACATTGACATCATTTTTTAGTTTATCCTTTTGTATTTTCAGTTATAAGGTGGTACTAAGGAAGAGGCAAAGCATATGAAGCACTTGGAAGATTAAATATCAATTCTTACAGTTCCATGAAGGGGATATGTGTTTCTCCACACAACTTCAAAGTTTATTTAAATTTAGAATATAAGTGTTGCCATATTTATTTTTCCTTCCTATTATTGTATATGTTAGATGATAAAAGTCCTCTTTCTAAACAAGTTTGTTGCAATAGATACTTATGCAATATACTAAGAAGAATTACTTTTATTTGTAAGGATTATGTAAAAAAAATTACTTTTGTTATGGTTATGTAACTATTATTTCTATTGATCTTTTCCTCTTCTCTAAACAATTCCTTTTGAACTACATTATTCATTTATATATTGTAGTGTCGATAAAGGTAATCCTTTTTCACACTTAATTTGAAACAATGGACACATTACTAACTTAATTATTCCTTGGGGTGGTGTTGTAAGGTGTTGTACACATTCACACCTTTATATCATCCTTATTTAATTAAAAAATATTTAAATTTCACCTTTTGTAAAAGTGTTGTAACACATATTCACACTTTTCTAAGGTTTAAATTAATCAAGCCTAATGGACCCATCTTGTACCTAAATTGAGCCTTATTTTTGGTGTTGTAAAGTGTTTAAACATTATTTCACATTTATCTAGGGTGGTATTAATTAATTATGGAAAATTACACTTAATTACCCCTTTAATTCAAATTGAAGCCCTCTAAATTGCATTTTATGAGTGATCAATCCTGACATCCAATAATTAGATAATATAACTTTCAATTTGTAAAGTTCTAGGTCCTAGAAATTGGAGCCAGGATCCATTCGCCACTAATGGCGAATGGGTCCTCCCTTATTAGGACCTCCCTTTCTTTGCATATTCTAACTGGGTTTTTGATGCTCTTTTCATCCCTTGAAGCAAGGTCTTTGGAAGTTGTGTTAGGACCCATTTTCCCTTGGTGGCGAATGGGTTCCAGATCTGATGTTGGGTTGAATTATTAGAATTTTGGGGTTAATTCTCTAATCTATTATTTAAATACAAGGTTATTTTACATAATGTGGCAACTAGAGAAGATTACAAGCAATCAAGAGACAAATAAATTTCATGAGATCAAGCATTCATAGTCAAGAAGCAAGAAAAGTGTAGTTTTTAGTAACATTTCAAGATCTTCTAGCTTATTTTGTATCTAAGATCAAGCATTATTGAAGTTTGATGATAGATGCCTATGGAGAATCATGAGGGATTCTAGGTGTTGGGAGATGCACAAATCATACAACCAAGCCTAAGGACTTGTTTCCTAAGTGATTCAATATTCTATGATCATCCAATTTGCAACATATAAGAGGTATTTTCAGATTTGTGATTCATTAAAGAGATTAGAAATTTGGGTATGTGCAGGATCATGATGGGCTAAAAAGTGGCAATATGATGGGTATTTGTAGGGTATGTGGCTGACGACCTTTTTTTTTACCCAAAATTGATGAAATGAAAAGGGTTTTCAAAGGAGATTCTCAACTTTCTACCAACATAAATTATGCTTCACTTTGAATTTAGTAAATAGTTATTATTCATTTTCTATTTGAATTATGACTAACGTCTTGATTGATAGGTTGATTGAAAAACATCTATAGATTTCAAATAGTATCACTTTTTTGAATCCAAAACATGTGTCACATTCTATGTTTTGCATACTATATAATTAAAAAAATAAAAATTGAATTTCATGAAATTTTGACCAAGTTAAGGTGGTCAAGCATATGAGTTTTTATATTTTTAAAAAGTTACAATAAAAAAATAATAATTAATTATTTACTTGGAAAAAAATTACAAAAAATATGCATCACATCCAAACATGAGTCCTCTACTTATGTCTAAAATATTATAAAAAAATATTATCATTTTATTGTGGTTAGGGTGGTTAGACAGACACCTACTTATTTTTTCCCTAAAATTTAAGCACTACTGCATTGAAATTTCAAAATTTCACCAAAAATGTTTTTTTATTGTCTAAATAAACATAGTAATTTAGAAACTACATTCAATTTTCTACAGATTCTATTCTTACATATTTTTGAAATAATATAGATAACTTATTCAAATTTTTACGTCAAGTTTCCTAACTCTGATTTTTTTAATTTTTTTTCCACTTAAGGGCCTATTTTTTCTATGATACTACACATACCCATCTCCTTTCATGAGTCTTTCACATTGTTCATATTGCATTCAAGGCTTTTATCCTAATACAATTGGGTAGAACTTCCTTTATATTCTCATAGATCTTAGTCTTAGACACACATAAGATTAGGATCATGCACATTATATTGCATATTTCATATTTTCATTCATCATCAAGGGTTAAATTACCATCAAGGGGTTTGACTAAGAAAAACCCCTATCCACCAAAAAACAACCAATTTTTTTTGCAGGTTACTTGTAGATCTAGATGTAGAAATAGGAATTTTGAGGTGTAAAGGAGAAGAGCAGACCTGGAAGTTGAAGCCTAGATTCGTAGATCCCCAAAAGAGCCTAACAATACCCATTCACCTTTAGTGGCGAATGAGTCCTTTCTAGGGGTTGAGAGACAAAAAATCACAGACGTTACAAGATTTTTTTTAGTTTAGAATCTTTGAAACAAGCCTACCAAGATCCATTTGCTTTTGGTTGTGAATGATTCCCTATAAAATTTTGACAACAAATTTTTTTAGTAGTTTTTGGTCTCTAATAAACATTTCTACCTCTATTCTAAAATCTGAGAAGTGGTAGTATAAAAAATATTGGATTAGCATTCAAGTTCTTGTTATTTTGATACATTTAGCTTGTGTATTTTAGTTATAGACAACATTATAATTTTTCATTTTTAGAATTTTTGCATCAATATACATGTTCAATTACATTTGGAATTCACTAGAAAGAAAATTTCAAACAACAATAAATGAGACCTGTAAAGAAAGTAAAACAATATCAAGTTTCCTTTTAAATGTTGACCTACCCACCAATCCCTTTAGTAGTGATGACTTTGACATGTTAAATGAAGCCCTTGATGACTTCATCTCACAAGGTTCATCCACTAAGGATTTTCATGAAAAAAGGAAATACAAATAAATTAATACCATCACACCACAAATCATAATTTATCCCCCTTCACAAAAACCACAAGTTTAAAAAAAATCATGTGCTCATCCTTGAACCGCTAAAAAATAAGACTTCATCTGACAATGGTAATGCTTCACAAAAAAGGAATTATAATACCATTGCACATACTATACAAGGAACAATAGGCAACAAAAAACACCTTTTTTTTCATTACCATTGCCTAATTATATTTTACCTACTTCTCCTCATTTTACGAAAAACAATGGGAGTGAATATAACCTTGTTGAACACATTAAGAATATTCTTGCTAAGATTTCTATATGTGAACTACTTCAAGTATCACCTAGTTATCATAGCATACTTCAAGAGACCTTGCAACAAGTTATGATTCCTTCTAACACTAGTTCAAACAATGTAGCAACACTCATTCAATAGATGAATGAAATGAACTTCGATATAGTCTTTTACCAAAGTGAGCTAACTCCATTGGAAATTTAGAAGAAATTTGAAGCTTTCAACATAATAGTCTTCATCAACAAAACTATGATAAAACAAACTCTTTTTGATAATTGTTTAACTTTGAATGTGTGTAGTGTAAACCTTTTAAAAATACTTAAAATGAGTAAAAACCTAATTATTTATCTATTCAAAGATCTAACAATAGGAAAATAACTACTCAGAGCCATCACATTACCTATTAGAATTAGGATGTAACCTTACAAACTTTGGTCCATGTAATGCCTGATGATCTTTATTATAATCTCCTTTTAGGGAGACTGTGGATTCATAAAATGAATGGTGTGCCTTCCACTCTACTTCATATCATGAAGTATGTCTATAAAAATAAAGTCTACACACTAAAAGTTAATCCTAAACCTGGAAGTTGTTTGATGGCTGAAAGAGAAGGACATAATCCTTTGGAAGCATTGGAATCCTATACATCGCAAGTTGCAATAGAAGAAAAAGAACAAGAAACAAACATTTAATGAACTTACTAAATTGTTGGAAGATGATTAGGGATCTTAAGATTTTACACCAAGATTCATGGGAGAATACAAAATAACAACAAAAGACACTGAAAAGAAAATGAAACCAATGGTAATTTCAATGCAAAATTCAAAGGATGTGTCACAACCACCTACCTCATCTACTTTGGATAAAGACACAAGTTATGCAACAAAATTTGATGAGATAGATTATCAACAACCATCAAACCTGAAAGAAATGGAAATTATTTATGGGAGAGGTTATGAGCTTATGAAATAACTTGGGTATAATAGAAAAGGATGTGGGTATACATGCATGATCATGATGGGCCAAAAAGTGTTGATATGATGGGTATGTGTGGGTATGTGGCTAACGACCTTTTCTTTACCCAAAATTGATGAAAGGAAAAGGGTTTTTAAAGGAGATTCTCAACTTTCCACCAATATAAATTATGCTTTACTTTTAATTTAATAAATTATTATTATTCATTTTCTATTTGAATTATGACTAAAGTCCTGATTGATAGGTTTCTTGAAAAATATCTATAGCTTTCAAAAAATATCACAATTTTTGAATATGAAACATGTGTCACATTCTATGCTTCACATACTATAGGATTAAAAAAAGAAAAAATGAATTTCATAAATTTTCACCAAGTTAAGGTGGTCAAACATACAAGTTTTTATATTTTTTAAAAGTTTCAATAAAAAATTCATAATTAATTATTTACTTGGAAAAAAAATTACAAAAAAAATACATCACATTCAAACATGAGTCCTCTATTTATATCTAAAATATTATAAAAAAATATTACCATTTATTGTGGTTAGGGTGGTCAGACAGACACCTACTTCTTATTTTTTCCCTAAAATTTAAGTACCACTGTTGTTGGAACCTAAAAATTTAATGCAAATTTTGGATAAATTTTATGTTCCCATGATTGGAAAAGCCCATTTTTTTCAACTCACTAGTGAAATAAAAAAATACTTAAGATGAAAATGTATTGCAAATGAGTCAAAATGCACCTTCAGGGGAGGTCGTGCAGGGCAAGGATAAATTAGAAAATAGTTTTGAAAAGTGAGATTATAATCAAAATCAAGTAAGATTGAGGCAATTTAGTGGTCACAAGGGGTAACATAATTTGATTTTAATCACAACCATCAAAGACAAATAGGATGGTCATTTTTTGATTTTCTTCATTTGTTGTACTAATGAGAATAGTCCTAATTTTGCATGTGCCCTTCCAACCAACCATTGGAGTTGGTAATATCACCTTCCTAGGCTTGTAAAAATCAATTGAATGATTGAGAATCAAGAAAAATTTGTGGGCATAATAAATGACAACATTCATATGACTATATCAAACAAATGAGGTACATCAATTGATGGTCCATTGATGGTAGTAGAAAATACAATGAATAATTAGATTCTTCAACAAGGAGCATGAAAGAATTGTATGAATGTCATCAATTGTTATGAAATTTTCTGCCATTTGAGAGAATCTTCACATAGATAAAAATCATGTTGCAAAGCTCTCAGATTCAATAGCATATATGTATTACAAATAATAATGTTTGTAAACACTCCCTCAAATTTCATGTCACACTATGATATTAGCATTGCAATGCAGAAGTTGTAGACTCTAGATTTCAAAGCAAAAAGTTGTGAAGCATAAAGGGATTGAATACAAACATCATGAGATAGCTTCAAGCAGATTTCCTTGAAGTTGATGTCACTGGCGGCACAAGTAATATGGCAAGGAAAATATTAAAATACTATCAGAGAGACTGACCTTATCTATTGGAGTCATTTAGAGCTTCAAGGTCCTATCAATAGCCAAGCAATGCTTATTTCATCGGTAGGACATATCTCATCAATGGAAAGCATAAATATTCTCTTTGATTTCCATGTCCCCTCTATAAACAATGGTGGCACCCCAATCTGTTGTATAAGTATTCACAATGAACTAAGTACTAATGAAGGAATTGTAGATTGTTAGAGTAAAGGTTTTAACTTAATTATGTTAATTAAGTTACCTTTATTCCTTTCTTAATGTTTCACTTTAGTTTGCATATTGTGATATTTAATAATTATATTAATTATTAAATGTCTACCTATTAGGGTTACTTTTAGGTTTTGCATGATCTCCTTTTAAGGATTGATCTTTGTAAATATTTCATTCTATTGTTTTGTAAATACATCTTTCATATTACAAAGCTTAAAAACCTTGCTTTCTTTTTTCTCCATTCTCTTCCCTATGATAGGTATCTCTTTGCATGAAGGTGTTCTTTGAATCTAAAGTTGGGTTTAACAACTTCTACGTGGTATCAAAGCATGGACCTGCTACAACATGTTCTTGTTTTGAAGAATTTGGAGCTACAAGGGTTAATTGATCTAGCTTTCACATGTTTTCAATTTGATTTTTTGTCAATCCGGCATACTTCATTCTTTGGGTTCATTTTGGGCCTGAACATACCTCACCATTGGATTCACAGTGCCTGAAAACCCCTACTTTCATATAAAGCTTGTCTAATGTGGCCATAGTTGATCAGGGAGACAAAAAATATTTGGCCCCAAGGTTGTATGGCCTCAGGGCACAATTTTTGAGGTCAAAAATTAAAAAAATAAAATTTAATTTTTAAAAAATTAAATTAAATTTTTAAAAAAGAAGGTTCTTTTAATTATTTTTTGCACCCATAGTGTATTAGGGGTCTACCGCCAAGAAGCCTCCACCGCCATGCTCCCAATGGACCAGCCCGAGCAGGCTTTGAAGCCACCAGCCCCAGTCCTATAAAGAACTGGGGGCTACATTTAGACCTAGTAGCCACCCATTCTCAAAGCCTCGGTCATATTGAGAACCATGGAATCTTCCCAGGAACCAATTTGCAGGCCCTAGTTAGCCACGTGACTAGGGACCGAAGATTTTTAGCCCCTCAGGGCTCAAAGACCATTTCATGTGCCTTTTTAACAAAATTTCAGTAAAATGGACATATCTCGATAATTTTAGCTGATTTTTGAACAAAAATAGGCATTGGAAAGATGGCTCCAATTGCATTGTGATGGTGTAGGAGTTCTTTCAAAATTTTGTAGTTTGGTTGCCTTTTCTCACAGTCAAAATCAGATGATGAATTTTGCACTCAGGGGGGCATAACTTTGTCAGTTTTGCTCTATTTTTCAAAAATTAGTAGGCATTGGAAATCTCTTCTCACTCTCTATTCAAATCCTTTGTTATTTTTTCTAGAAAAATTACCAGGTATACAAGATTCAATCTAAAGCCTTTTTTGCTTTTTTCCTATTTTTTGCTGAAAAATCACTACTGGGATTTGGTTTCTTGCATTGTGGGGGGATTTTATTTCTTGATTTCTATCATTTAATTTAGAAAAGTAGAAAATATTCACATTAAACATTCATTAAACCTCTCCAAACATTGATGAAATCCCTTCTTTTGTTGAACTTATCACACCTCATAACTATCATACTTGGAAGGCATTCATGACACGTCTTCTCAGATCAAAGGGGTTGTGGTCCTATTTAGATGTGGTTCAACTAGTTTTGACATGGCCATTTGAGGTTATGCAACATAGAAATAAGATGGATGAGGCTATGGGTTTGATTTCCTTACATGTTTCAGACAACTTGTTGTTTCATCTTGATGGGTGTAACAGTCCTCTTGAAATGTGGACCAAGTTCAATGATTTATTTGGTACCATCAATCAATTCCATATAATACAGATTGAGGAAAAGTTGACTTCACTTGTACCTAACTCTTTTCCCTCTATTGAGGACTTTCTGATGAAATGCAAACAACAGAGATCTCTTCTACAGTGTTGTGGTAAGAACAAAATATTCTCTTTTCAAAGCTTCAAGGTCCTTTTCAAATATTCTCTTTGACATTTTATTCCACCATGGATGCATTGGGAAACTGCTTTACCATGCCTACTTTTGAGGTGTTATGTGATCGGTTGACACAAGAGCAGGCTAAGATATCACAGTTGGATGCTCTCACAGGATCTAAGAACCAAGAACTAGTAGCTCATTCATCTGAAGGGAAAAAGAAGTAGAAATAGAAGCCCAAGATAGATTCAACAAGTAGTGAGAGTTCCTCCAAGCCACCTCCTAAGACTGATTCAAAACCATAGTTCAATTCTAAACAAGGAAAATCTTTGAAGTCTGGTGAGTCTTCCTCTAAGACTAAGAAGAAATCAGGTGATCCTTGCAATTTTTGTGGCAAGGAAGGACATCTAGTTTCCAGGTGTTGGAAATGATTAGAGGCTTTAGAGGCTTTAGAGGAAGCCATATAGTAGCATAATATCACCTCACCTTAGTCTCCTTCCCAACCCATAGGGAAAGGTCATGCTCTTTCTGCACAAGCATTATCCTCAGGATCCACTTGGATTCTAGATTCTAGTGCTTCTCACCATATGACACAAACACAAGATTTGGTCACCACACTTGCTCCTAATAGCACTACACATATTGTCATTGGTGACTCAACACATCTTTCAATTTAGGGTTCAGGTAATATTTCATTGGATGGTGGTTGTCTTCAAGATGTGCTTCTAGTTCCTGACATTTTGACAAACCTTCTTTTTGTTTATCATATTTTCCACTCTAGCTCTGGTAATACAGTTGAGTTGTCACCACATGATGTGGTTATTTGAGACCTTCATGATCCTGACTTGGTTGTGGCTACTGGGATTCTTGATTCTACATCTTGGTTATACATATTTGATGGCTTTCAGAGTTCAGACACTATAGGTTCCTCTCTTATAGAACATGTAGGCTTAGTGAGCAGGATTTGGCATGAGTGTTTTGGCCATGTCAATTACAAATATCTACAATAGATGAGTACTCGGGCACTTGTGATTAGGGTTCCTTAGATTTCCTGTACAGATGGTGTATGTTGAGGTTGTGCTCTTTGAAAACATCATCAGGATCCTTTTCCTAAGGGTTGAGCCACACATGCTAAGGAACCCCTGGAGTTGGTACACAGTGATATTATGTCCTTTATGACACCTTTATTAGAGGCTTGATATGTTCTCACTTTTATTGATGACTTCTCCAGACGTACATGGGTGTACTTTCTTAAGTACAAGTTTGATGTCTTTCATTCATTCAAGACCTTTAAAACATTTGTGGAGAAGCAATCTGGACTTTCTATTAGGAGGATACACACATATAATGGGGGGGAATATTTTAATCAGGATTTTAGAGATTTTTACACTAAGCATGATTTACAACATCAATTTATAGTACCTTATACCCCTCAGCAGAATGGTGTCATTGAGAGAAAGAACAGAACCTTATGGGAGATGGAAAATTGTATGATACAGTCTTGAGCTATGAGTTCTTCATTTTGGGCTGAGGCAGTCAATTGTACCAATTATATTCAGAATCAAATTCCTCATAAGGCATTATGACATATGAATCTTAAGGAGGCTTGGACCCATGTCAAGCTTGATGTTTCTACATTCTGAGTTTTTGGTAGTCAGGCTTGGGAATTTATTCCTGATGCTTAGTGGAAAGCTATGGAGAGGAATAGCTAACCACTTATATTTTTTGGAAACTGTGAGGATGTTAAGGCATATAGGTTGTTTGATCCTAATTCCATAGAGGTCCTGCTTTGGCAGGATGTCTAATTTGATAAGCGCTATCCTCAAATGGATTCTCCATCACCAGCTTCTCCCTTGCTGCTTACTCCTCCCTCTTCATCTCTTGAGGATTTATTATCTCTTGAGGATGATGCAAATGATAATCCACCATCTCCACCACCACCAACCATTCAAAATTTTCCTAGGTGGGCCCGTGTTACTGTTGAGGCAGCTGGTTCTTTGGTAGGTGATCCTTCTAATACTTGTCATACTCGTTCTGAGACATCTGGTTCTATTGTTTTGAGTCATGCCATTTCAGATGATCCTCAAAAGTTTTTAGAGGCCACAGGTCACCTTGAGTGGTATAGGGCCATGTATGAGGAGTATTCTTCTTTGATGAATAATCATACTTGGGATCTTTGTCCTCTTCCTAAAGGAAGAAAGTTTGTTCGGTGCAAGTGGGTGTATTGTACCAAGTATGCTACAGATGGTTCAATTGATAAGTATAAGGAATGTCTTGTTGTGAAGGGGTTTTTTCAAGTAGAGGGTATTGACTACTCTGAGACCTTTGCTCTTGTCACCAAGATGAACTCTATTCGCCTTGTACTTTCCCTTACAACTTCACAGGGATGGACAATGTTTTCATGGATGTGAAGAGTTCCTTCTTGCATGGAGACCTACATGAAGAGATCTATATGGAGCATCCTCAAGGATTTGTGTAGGACACTTCCTTGGTTTACAGACTTTGACATTCATTGTATGGTCTCAAACAAGCCCCTCAAGCTTGGTATGAGAAGATGGACTCTTTCTTTCTTTCCTCTCACTTCACATGTTGTCATTCTAATCACATAGTGTACATTCAGTGTCAAGAGGGTGATCTTTTAATTCTTGTGCTATATGTAGATGATCTCATTCTTACAAGTAGCTCATGCTCCATGATTCAGAGTGTTTAGAGAGCTTTGATGGAGTAGTTTGAGATGACATATCTCAGTCTTCTACACTTCTTTCTAGGTCTATAGGTTATTCAGTCTTTGGATGGGATTTCCATATTTCAACATAATTATGCTCTTGATATGCTTTAGAGATTTGGCATGCTTGATTGCAAGCCTTCCTCCACTCCATTTTAGTTAGGTGTTGTTTTTTCTTCCACTTGTTCTACTCCTTTAGTGGATCCCACTTTATATAGGTAGTTGGTTAGCAGTTTGTTGTACTTGACACATTCTCATCCTGATCTTTCCTTTGTGGTTGGCCTTATTTCTCGGTTCTCCCATGATCCTCATGAGAACCATTGGAAAGTAGCCAAATGTATTTTGAGATACATTCAAGGCACCACTCATTATGGCATTCACTACACTTCAGGATCCCCTCACATTATTGGCTTCACTGACTTAGATTGGGTTAGTGATGTCAATGATTGGAAGTCTACTTTTGGCTTTGATTTTTGCCTTAGTTCTGGTCCTATCACATGGTATTGCAAGAAGCAATCTGCTATTGCATTTTCATCTACAAAGGCTAAGTACTACATTGTAGTATTAGCTAGTCAAGAGGTTTTATGGCTTCGGTAGTTGATGACAAAGTTTGGGTTTCCTCTTGATAGTCCCACTGTTCTTTGGTGTGACAATCAGAGTGCCATTCACATTTCCTGCAACCCAGTGGAGCATCAACAGACTAAGCACATTGAAATCCACATGCACTTCATTAGGAAATTGATTTAGGATAGTTCTCTCATCTTGGAGTACGTTCCTACAGAGAAGTAGGTTGCAGACATCCTCACTAAACCTTTGGCATCGTCGCACTATCTTCAATTGTGCTCCATGCTTGGGGTGAAGGAAGTTTTCTTTGGGGGGTCTCAGTGAGGCCTTCCTTCCTTCATGTATTTTTTTAGCATGTTTCTTTATCTCTTTTTTGAGAGAGTTTTTTCCCACTGGGTTTTCTCCTTTACTCTACTTTATAGAGATTTGGTTGTATTCAGGTACCTGATTAGGCCCAGTTGTCGGGACCCTTGTTTGCTTTCATGCATTGTAGTTACCCTTGCTTTCTTGCACATGTCTATAGTTGCACTATTTCTCATCTTAAGGGGTGTGTTAGAGTAAAGGTTTTAACTTAATTATCTTAATTAAGTTACCTCTATTCCTTTCTTAAGATTTCACTTTAGTTTGTATATTGTGATATTTAATAATTATATTAATTATTAAATGTCTACCTATTAGGGTTACTTTTATGTTTCGCATGCTCTCCTTTTAAGGATTGATCTTTATAAATATTTCATTCTATTGTTCTGTTAATACATCTTTCATGTTGTAGAGCTTAAAACCATCTCTTTCTTTTTTCTTCATTCTCTTCCTTGCAACAGGTATCTCTTTGCATGCAGGTGTTCTTGGACTTTGAAGTTGGTTTTGACAATTTCTACATAGACTGCAATTCATTCGTAGAAGACCACACACATTTTCAGATCATAACGTCCTCGATCAACTAATTTCATTGAGTACACTATATTAGCTTGCTCGTTGGCCATGTTCCCTCAAAATTAGTGATAATTACTTTGAGAAAAATATACTACAAAGATAAGAAGATCGGGTTCTCACCGATTAAGGCATTTTGTAGTGGATGGAAATAGAGACTTAGGGTATGCTTTGGAGCTTTATTCACTATAAATCACAAAGGGTACGAAGAAACATCGAGTTACAGGGTGCTCGATAAAATGAAGAGGTCTCTCTCTCACAAATAAAGTCATCAGAGATCGTATGAAACCCTAAAATTTGCAACGAATGAGCAAGGAAAAAATGCATAGGAGTAACTTATAGGATCAGAGCAAGTTTGTCAAGTATTACTAACTACATAGGTTACACTGATGAGATTATATATATCACCACAAATTATTTATAATGCATATCGGTGAGAGAATCACATTCAGTGGGAAAAAAGAAAGTCACTTTGATAATACATGTCATGACGAAAACTTGAATAAAGAAGTAAATGTGAAAATGAATACTATCGGTGAAAGTAAAGAAGAAATTTTAATATTAGATTGCAGAAGTAATAAAGTGATAAATTATTGAATAAAGATAAAGGTGAATAAATAATGTATTTCCTTCATGAGATAAAATATTTTCATTGAGATATGAAATATTTTAGAAGGGAGTTATAAGGTGAATAAATTTGTTTACCCATGGAAACCAAAAGGGTAAAATTTATAAAATATTTGCACTTGGAAGTGGGATATTTTTACCAAGGAAATTACGAGAGGGGGTAGGGGGTAATTATTCAAAGGAAATAATTATTTGGTGAAAAGATGGAGATAATCACAAGCATAAGTGAAAAATGTATTATAAGGAATGAAGTTTCCTTGCAAAGTAAAATTATAAAGTGTTTCATGGAAAACTAACACATTTTTCACCAAGGTAATTAAATGAGTGTAATTATCTTGAAATGGGTAGTTATTTTACTAGAAGGAGTAATTTACTAAATTTGGTGAAATCTTCCAACTGAGAGACATAAACGGAGAATACTTTCACTTAAGGAGTCATGAAGCAAGTAATTATTTTAATGGAAGAAAATTGAAGTTTCCAGCAAAGGATGATTATCAAAATTAATTTTTTGTGAAGATGTAAAATGAAGATTATGGTTAAAATATTTAATTTTCCAAAAGGGAAATTAATTAAATATTTTTTCCGAAGAAGAGAAATATTGAAGAGATGTAGTGAACAAGTGAAGGGTCATAACCTTAAAATTACAATATATATATGTAAAGTAAAATTGTAACAAAAAAGGGGACCAGATAAAAATTTTAGGAGAAATAATTAGTAGGTTAGGCAGTTGGATAGGGTGAACTATTGCCGAAATAGAATATCATTATGTATATTGCAAAAATGGAGAAGAATATATAAATTTGGTGAAATCCTTTCTTAGTGTTTAGTTGTTGTGATGTAATTATTTAAATTTTTATCTGCTTGTCTCCAACTTGAGATCTTTTAATCGTTTAAATTAGTATATCAAGTATATTTTTGATTTATCAAAATGTATTCCCATTTTGTGTGAATTAATCAATTGGTGTCTGCAAGTTATATTTAAATTCTTTTGGATGAATCACAGTGATTTAAAGATTTAGTTTGGATAATTGAAGAAGAACCTACTGAGAAAATATTCCAACACAATTTATACTATTCATAAATTTAGTGAAGTTTTATGCTAGTCATAGAACCTCATTCTCAAAGTGCCTAGCAACTAGAGTTAAGCCAAAAAGGGGAAACACATATCATTTATCTCTTGACTCCATCATCCCAAGAAAAGTAGGAACTAGTCACACCAATTCCTTTTTAGAATTTTATAAAATATTATTCAAACATTCACATCTCGCATTTCAGTAGGAGTAGTTAGCAAGCTTTCATCTATTACACTTTTGGACATCATAATAGAACCATCAAGTCAATCAAGTCACACAACTTTAAGTCTTCCTCATTCAAACAAGTATACCTGCCTAGGTCTAGCAACACCTAAAGAGAAGGTGGTTCAAGCCATTTTTCCTTGTCTATTACCCTAAAACATACCAAGAGTTTGGCAACCTCTTGAGGTATTCTGCCTGCATTTTTGAGAGCTAACAACTGCATTGAAATTCCAACTTTTCACCAACTATTTTTAAAAAATAAATAAACCTAGTAGTTTAGAAACTACATTCAATTTTCTATTGATTCTATTCTTACATATTTTTGAAATAATATAGATAACTTATTAAAAAATTTAAATCAAGTTGCCTAAATCTGATTTTACTAATTTTTTTGCCACTTAAGGGCCTATTTTTTTGCATAATGATCCTGCACATACCCATGTGGGAAAAAATAGCAAGGCATCTATATTCCTATAGAGCCTAACACACAAGAAACAAAAATTAGCTTGGGATATTTCCCTTCTAAGATAACACAAGCAAAAAATTGACCTTAGCTCAACATCAACACTATCATATTTAACTTTAGGAAACCAAATCTCAACTTGAAGCATCCTGAATTGTTCAGTATGAATTATAATGAATCTTTGGAAATACTTTGAGGATGGTGAAGCTATTAAATAAATTCTAGGAGTGTATGATAAATAATTCCCACCTCATACAAAAAAATAGGTCATATGTGCTTTGGTTAGTACTCAACAAGCTGACAAAGACAATGCAAAAAATGAGAGTATCAAAGAAAAAGAGGAGTATGATGCTGAAATATAAAAACCAAAAGCACTTCCTTTAGGAGATATGATCAATATACCAATGGACATCAACAATGAGGAGAAAATAATTCAAGTAGGGAAGTGTCTTGATGAAGAAAAACAAGAGGATCATGTAACCTTAATTCATGACATTCTTGAGCTCTTTTCTTGGACTTACTCAGATATGCTAGGAATTAATGCTAATATTGTAACACATAACATAGTCCTCATAGAAGATGCTAAACTAGTACGATAGAAGATATGAAAAATGAATCCTAAGATAGCATTATTGGTCAAAATTGTAATTAAGAAACATCTTGACGTTGGTTTCATTCAGCCTATTGATTATTCCCCATGGATCTCAAATATCATCACAATGGTGAAACCTGACAATCATATTAGGATGTGTATAAATTTTAGAGAATTGAATAAACCATCTTTAAAAGATGACTTTCCCCTTCCTAATATTGATATTATAGTAGACTCCACTATGGGACATGCTTTGTTGTGATTCATGGATAGATTTTCCAAATATAATAAGATCTTTAATAACCCTCAAGACCAATACAAGATAACTTTCACCACCATTTGGGGAACTTTCTATTGGGTGGTCATTCCTTTTGAATTGAAAAATGTAGGTGCAATATATCAATGGGTAATGTTGATATTTCATGACTACATACATAAGATTTTGGAGGAATATGTTGATGATATTTTAGCCAAATCCTTAACTCGACAAGATCACATAAATATTCTTTGTGAAATATTTGAGTGAATGTGAAAATACAACATGAGAATGAACCCAAAGAAGTGTGTCTTTGGTGTAGATAGTGGAATTTTTTTAGGTTTTATCGTATCTCATAGAGGCATTGAGGTGAACATGAAGAAAATTGATGCTACAGTTAGCATGCCACCTCCTAAAAACATATATCAATTACGCACACTACAAGCATTTAGGCTATACATTGTTTTGTGGCCTCCTTAGTGGATAAAACATTATCATTCACCCAACTCCTTAAGAAAGATGTTTAGTTTGATTAGAAAGAGGATTATAAATAGGCCTTTGAGATTTTGAAATATTATCTTACTAGTTACTCTACCTATTTTGCAACCTACTATGAAAAAAAATCCATTCATCCTTTATACAACATCACCAGTCTATGCTCTAGCAACATTGTTAGCTCAACAAGATGATAATAGTAAGGAACATCCCTTTTATTACATTAGCCAAACCCTAATTGACTATGAAACATGATATACAACCATAGAGAAACAATGTTTGGCTCTTTTTTTTGCTACTAGTAAACTGAGACATTATTAATTGAATGTTGAAATCCATGTTATTACAAAGTTTGATCCCTTAAAACATCTCTTTGGAAAGAAAAAAAAAATGCAGGGTGCTTAGCTAAGTGGGTTATGCTATTAACTGATTTTGACCTTAAGTTTTCTTCACAAAAACCAATTAAAGGACAATCCTTGACTGACCAATTAGCTAATGCTCCCTCTCCCCTAGCACTTCCCAACATAGACTCATTCCTTGATGAAAATGTGTTGATTGTACAAAAAAATAAAGAAACATGGGAACTATACTTTGATGATTCTAAGTGTAGAATAGGCTCAGGAATAGGATTTATCTTAATTCTTCCATCAGGTAAGCCTATTCCCTTATCTTTTTTTCTAAACTTCCTATGTACCAATAAAAATACATAATATGAAGCTTTAATAGCTGGCATATGTGTCATGTTAGCATTAAAAGTCAAACACATCTCTATATTTGGGATTCACTCTTAATTATGAAACAAATAAATGGTGTGTATCAAGAAAATAATGATAAGCTTGTCCAATATAAAGATCTTATAATTGTATTATTAAACAAGTTTCAATCATACATGATAGAAAACATCCCATGAAAACATAATAGGCATGTAGATACAATGGCGAGTACTTCCTCTCTTGTATATCTCGATGATCCTCTCATTGACTTCACATTTAAAGTCCAAATGATACCAAAACCATCAATAGATGATGAGAGAAAATAAGTTTTATTGAATGACGTTGATAGTTCTAGTGAATGGTTTACATCAATATTCAATCACTTGAAAGATGGTACCTTTCCAGAGCCTACAACTAAGAACACTTGAGTCCGTATGTGAAAGCTTGCATCCAAATATATAATCTTAGCTGACGTTCTCTATACAAGATCATTTAATTTCCTTTTACTTTGATGCCTTAAGAAATATAAAATCCCTATAGCACTTGAAAAATGGCATGCAAGTGCTTGTGGGGTTCATTTCAGAGGAATATCCTTAGTTCAAAAATAAATCTGCATAGGCTATTATTGGAGATATATGGAACATGATTTTTTTGAGTACGTGAAGAAGTGTCATAAATTTCAGGAACATAACAATTTGATTCGTACCCCTACCTCTAAAATTTGCACTCACATTCCTATTTAGTCATTGTTAGTTTGGGGTTTGGATCTTATTGGGAAGATATCACCACCTTCCTTTGCTAGACATACCTTTATCATTACTGCAATTGATTACTTCACATATTGGGTAGAAGCTATCCTACTTCATTCCACAACTGTCGATGCATTATGTCATTTCATATTGGAAGATATTATTGCTCACTTTAGTCTCCCTTCCACATTAGTTTCAAATAATGGAACTACATTAAAAAATAATGACATGAAGAAATTTATTTAAAACATTCAATATTCAACATCGTCTTTCAACACCATATTATCTGCAATCAAATGGAAAAGCAAAATATGTTGGCATATGGCTTCTAGTGTTGTCATTGATGGCAACCAAAGTCATTATTTTGGTCTGCAAATTAGAACTTGGTCGTACTGGTAGATAAAGTAGAGAACAGAGTGTTACCAACAAAAAGTAGGAAGAACAAGGTATCCGGGTAGTATGTTGATCCATATGCTTCACTAGATCATCATTTTGAGTTGTGGATTCTTGAGATAGGTTGTTAGGAATATATGTTATCTTACTGTTAAGTTTTGTGGTGTTGCATTAATCAGTGTATGAGTAAGCAGATCTGACAAGATTTTTTTTTTCTATTTATTTGCTCATTGTGGCCAACTTAATGAATGTGGAATGTTGTGGATGAATAAGGAGTAATTATTTAATTTTTTTTTAGTTCAAGCATTTTTTTTTGGGTCAAAGATATGTTATGGCCAACTTGTATGGGTGTGCATTAAAAATTGTTCATGATTTGAGCTGACACATGGAGAATATTTTGTTTGAAGCTGACTTGTAAAGATAAGATCTTTTGTTGTAGAGATATATAAGTGATCAGTTATATCATTTTTGTGTGTAAGAGGTGTGGAAAAGGTATGTTGAAGGGTGTTGCGATCATCAGAAGTGTGATTAGGTGATTATGCACACTTTCACTTGTGCATCAAAGATTCTATGAAGCGAGCATAGTAGAGCAGAATTGTAGAATCAGTCAAAAGGACATAAAATCACTACTGAGCTTAACCAGAACTGAAATCAGGCATTTGTAGATGCTATTCTCTTAGTTCATTTTCTTTGATCTAATCCAAATCATTGTAAGGTAGTGTTCCTCTATATTTTGAGTAGTGAGTTCTAGGTAGTGTGCCTAAATGCAAGTGCATTCCCATTTTGTAATCTTTCTTTTGGGTATACTCAGATTATATTGTGCATTGTCCATCCACTGTTGTTTTTCCCCTAACAGGGTTTCCATGTAAAAATCTTGGTGTTATTGTGTTGTGATAATTTTCTTTTTGTTCATGCATATTTATTTTGTTGAATGCTTAAGTGAGTTATAGATCAAAACAGTAAATTTATTTTTTTCACAACACTAATTCACCCACCCTCTATTGCTTGTTTCCAACAATTGGTATTAGAGCTAGTTCCTCGAAAGAAGTCTAATAGCTTGGTGAGATCTTGGAAGGAGTTTTTCAATGGATACTAGCAATCTTCAACAATAACTTATGGTGGTCTTGGATGATCTTGACCAATCAAAGTTTGAGAATTGGGAATTGCAAGAAAATATTGAGAGTGTAAAGAAATTCATTTAGTCATTGAAAGAAAAAATAAATGAATCAAGTGAGAAAAGAAAGGAATTATGTGATTAGCTTAAGCAAAAGAACATAAGCATGGAAGATGAAAAACCCAGTCATGCCTTGAAGGAGAAAACAAAAGAATGGGTATGTGTAGGATCATGATGGGCCAAAAATTGGTGATATGATGGATATGTGTAGGGTATGTGGTTGAAAACTTTTATTTTACCCAAAATTGATAAAACAAAAAGGGTTTTTAAAGGAGATTCTCAACTTTCCACCAATATAAATTATGCTTTACTTTGAATTTAATAAATAATTATTATTCATTTTCTATTTGAATTATGACTAAAGTCTTAATTGATAGTTTGATTGAAAAAAATTTATAGCTTTCAAACGGTATCACATTTTTTGAATCTAAAACTTGTGTCACATTCTATACTTTGCATACTATAGGATTAAAAAAAAGGTTTGAATTTTATGAAGTTTTTACCAAATTAAGGTGGTTAGACATATGAGTTTTTATATTTTTGAAAAGTTGTAATAAAAATTTCATATTTAATTATTTAATTGGAAAAAAATGACAATAAAATATGCATCACATTGGGACATGAGTCCTCTAATTATATCTAAAATCTTATAAAAAAATATTATCATTTTATTGTGGTTAGGGTGGTCAGACAGGCACCTACTTCTTAATTTTCCCTAAAATTTAAGTACTACTACATTGAAATTTCAAATTTTCACCAAATAGATTTTTTTATTTTTAAATAAACCTAGTATTTTAGAAACTATATTCAATTTTCTATAGATTATATTTTTACATATTTTTGAAATAATATAGATAACTTATTCAAATTTTTATGTCAAGTTGACTAACTTTCATTTTTTTGAATTTTTTGCCACTTAAGGGCCTGTTTTTTCCATGATGATCCTGCACATACCCGAATGTGAATTTTTTTTTAGAGAAAATGTTACCTTGAAGCAAGAGATGGCATCCATCATGATGAAGGGGACCAAGGAGATTGAAGATATAAAGAAGAATGAAGAAAATTTTGCACAATCCTTGAAAGAAAAATATGAATAATGCAGCCGATTGGAAAATGAACTAGAGCAATCTAAAAACAATGATAAAGTTCTTGAAAAACAACTTGATGATCTGAAAAATGAACTTACTATTGCGAATGAGTACAAGGAGAAATTCAGAGTAAGCTCAGCCAAACTTGATGAACTAATTAAAAGACATAGGACTCATGGTGACAAATGAGGTCTTGGATATGAAGAAGGAAAAAGTTTCAAATCTAGAAAAAAGAAATACAGAAAAGGAGGATTCAGATAAGGAAATTAGATGAATAAAGCTAGAAGGAATCTAGTAAGATAATTGAATGCTCAAACATTTAATGGCTACTATTTTGCTTGCAACAAATTTGGTCATATGCCTTCTCGGTGTAGGAGGAGGATGAACAGAAGTGGACAATCATTCTCAACTAAGTGCTTTAATTTCTATAAGTATGGTCATAAGTCAAGTGAATGTAGAGTTGTGATGAATAAATTTCATAGAGATGCTAGATGTTATGCACGAAATAGATTTGGGAATATTACTAACCAATGCATATGAAGAAAAAATTAGTGGAATAATTGGTCTAGACAAATAAGTGTTGTGTGCTACAACTGCAACAAATTTGGCCACACTGCTAGATTCTATTGGAATAGAAGAGGTCCGGTAAAATAGAACATGCAAAAATATGTTAAGGGAAAAGGTAAAGTCACTACCGATGCGATCAAGATGCAAATGCAGAAGAAATGGGTTAAGAAGAATCCCTCTATTGAAAGAAATAATCCAGCACCAGAAGAAACTTATGGTAATTCCTCCAAGAATTAGTTCTAGGCTTTTGGGCTAGTGGGAGCTATCAGAAAAATATTTTAATCCCCTGAAAATAATTGATATTGGAAAGTGGACAAGTCTAGTAGGTGGATCAATAATTTTTAGATGTTGTTCAACAAATTGGAGGCACTATTGAAGAATTTTTGAGATCTGTAGAAGAATCATCTATCTTTGTACATGGAAACCAAGAAACCAGATGAACTAGGGTAAAAGCATTTATTGTGACAAAAAGGGTTAGGTGTGCAGACTATAAAAGAACATTTATATCCTTCATTTGTCACTTTGTATTTTTGAGAAAAGTAGTTTGAAGAGCCCTAGAGTGAACCTTTTTGATTTGTGTATAGATTCAAGCGTGAAGAATGTTTTGAGATCAAACTTCAATCTGATAGAAATGTATTTATCAAAAAGCTTGTGAATTTATGAATTTATATACATGCAAATATTAAAGAATTAGGAAAGCGAATGGGTGCAATATCTTATGAGTTGTGTTCATGTCAAATTTATGTTGTTGAGTCTTCCATTCAAAATCATGAAAGATGCTATATGCGTGGTCACAAGTCTGAATTGCACCGGTAGACTTCTAGTCTTGAAATTTGTGAAGAATGAGAAGGTTATAGAGGCAATAGGTGCTCAATGGGATAGAAGGGCAATGACAATAGAAGACATTGTTGAAGTGGATGTGAAATTCACATCAATGGTTATTGGCTATAAGATCTACCATTCAAGATGGGATATTTCTATATCTGGTACGACCATTTATGCAACTTATGAGATGGTGAAACAAAATGCAGTTTATGATTTGTGTGAGTTACTCAAAAGTTAGTTGAAGGAGAATTAGGAAAAAATTAAGAAAGATAAGAAGAATACTTTCAAATATGGTAATCTACTATTATGTTTGTTCTTCTACTTCATGAATGAGGTTATGGGAGTTGGAAAAGTACATTGGAAAAATGATGATCCAATAGTTGTTCAGATAAGGAACATGTTGTTTGGAATTGGTGATCACCAGATCAGGAATACTACCCTCTAGGGGTACTTCAAAAATTTCCAAGATATGATGCATGCCAAGGAAAGAATTCCCACTTCAATTGTGGAATAGTACAAAGATACTATCGGCTTCATGGTGGACATTGATTAATGCCACCTGGAAGTTGTTGATCCCAGAATAATCTAGATCATGCATATGGGATATGAAGTAGACGAGAACATTTTGAAGATATATGTAGAACACTTGTTCAATTCACCTTTGGATCAGGGAGAAGAGAGGTTTGGAAATTATGCAAATAAAATTATGCAGGTTCATGAGGAACAAAAACTGGTGATAGTTAGGAGAGTAAGGAAAGAGGTAGAAGTTTTTGTAGAAAGTATGGGCATACCTGTAGAGAAATGGAAAGAAGTGACAAGGAAGAGAGATGACGCTAAAGCATCAAAAGAGAAAGATCAAACTAGTCTGGGAACATCTTCTTCCTGCACTTGATCTACTAGGAGTTCCCCTGCAGCCAAGCCAACTCATTACAAGACTTTTAGTAAAAGGAAGAAGAATAAAAGCATAAGAACATATAGAGTTGTTTCTAAACATGAGGAGGAAACTGAATTAGAAGAATTTGTGATTGAAATGAAGGCTACTGGAACTCAAGCTATCAAGGTAAAAAAAGAGAAAATCTTCTGGTAAAGAAGAAAAAGCAAACAAAAAGGAAAAAGTTGAAAAATCTAGTATGTTAGTTGAGGAAATTGAGAATGCAGTTGTTAAAGATGGAAATCTCAAGCCCCTTTCTAAGTTGTATTAAACCTTTGATGAGTCCGGTTAGAAAACTCTTGAAGAAGCCACAATAAAACATTTGAATATTTTCAATAAGGTTCTTGTTGAAATTATGTCTAGTTTACCCAAGAGTCTGTATGAGGTTTTGGAGTTGAGAGGATTAAGTTCCAGAATAGAAGAAGAGAATCTAAGGAAGAGAATTCTTCTTGATTTATGTCTAGAAATGTCAATTGAGGAGATGAATTCACTCCTTGAAAATGCCAAAAAGGAATTTAAGAACAAGACCAGGGTGAATAAACTCATGACTAGTGAAACTGATGTTGTTAGTGAAAGCAATTTTTTTTGGAAGAGTTCCTGTCAAAAAATAAGATAAATGTTGAAAAAGTGAATACTGAAAATAAACTAGAGAATGAGGAAGTGAAAGCAGATGTTGAGGATTTTTAGATCCCTCCTAATGTAGAAAATACAGAGACACCTATGGAAATTGAAGATCCTAAGGTGGTATTAACTAAAGAGAAGGAGGTTAAAGTGATTGAAGGAAATCTGGAAACAGTCTCTGAAGAACCCAAGGTTGAAGAAGAAAAGTTCATGTCAAGGAAATCAGAGTGGAGGCATTCAAGAGATCTCTAATGGAATGACAAGAAAAAATAGATCCTGAATTGGATGAAAGCTCAATCAATCTATCCACTTTTTCTCCAATTCAGATGATTAAGGTTGCTTCAATTGCACAAGTGAAATCCAGTGAGAAAATTTTGAAGTCCCACATAGAAGATAGTGAATTGCTAAGCCTTGCATCTAGAGTTATGGAAAAATTAATGCCTACAATCCATCTGGTTCCTCTTTTGGTGAGTTAAAAAAGATCATAAGTTATGTAAGTTCTCACTTTGAATATTTTAAAAAATCATCCTTGATTAAGGTGCAGAAGGAGTTTAAGGAAAAGAGATTTGGTAGTTTGAAAGAATTGATTGCCAAAGATAAGACTTTTTGTTTTTAATCAAAAGTTGTAAACCACTTATATTGAATATATATTAATAAATATTTACATATTTTTGGTTCAGGAGGACATACTAGTGGGAAAGAACTAGAAAGAAAACCCCAAGTTGTGGTCTGAGTAACTGTTTGTACAATTTGTCATAAAGACTAGTACGGTCATTTAGACTTCTACAAAAAACTATTTCCTTCCTAATACAACTAAAAATAATAATTAATTTGAAACTACATTTGATAATTCCCATTTGATTCCAAAAATACCCTATTAGAATGTACAAACTACATATACCTCCATTCCTATTCATTACCCATAAATTTATTTCTCATGGAGAGTGGTGGATTGAAACAATACCAAACTTAAAAAGATGCAGATTTGCTATTAGCTTTTTGAAGGCCATTAACCAAACTTTCCTCTGATTTCACATATTTTCCCTTATTATGACAAGCATAAGATGGGATTGCTTTGTTAATATCAGGTACATAATGGTAACAAAGCTTCATTTTACTTGCTTGTGAAGTGGCTGGAATTTGCAAGTCATGAATACAAACATGGCTTCTCAAAAAAGAAATTGCATGATGTTTTCTTTTAAAATCATCAATCTCCTCCATAGAAATACCAAAATTATACTTGTTAAGAGCTTGATATAGGTGCATAGATGTTTCATGCATTGTAGATAATAACATGCCTCAAAAAATCTTTGCATACCTCCTATTGTGATACAAGACGTGCCTTCGAAATAAATCACCATTCAAACCATCACCCAAGGTGAAATCATACTGTTGTACACTATTTAACAGAGCATCATCTTCTAAATATGCACTACCAAAAAACTTGTTAGCTATAATACATATAATATCAAAGTTTTAAACCAAGTCCAATATATTTGATAAGAAAATAGAGAGCAAATTAGCAGGGAAAATTATCCTTTGCAGCTCTATGTGTAAAATATCCTCTCCAATGATCGATTTGATGCAATTTAAAATAGATTTACACTTCAGTTTGAATACCTTTTGCAACTCCTCCTTGTCAATGCAAGTAGAGAACAATTCCTTCCATGATTTTACCTTAATGGGAACTTAATGGGAACTTTGTAATTATAGAATTTAAAATCTATAAGTTGCATACTCCCTAAGCCTCTACAACAATAAACTCTGAGAAAATAGAACTGTATGAAGCAAATGAACAAGGAAAATAGTTTATAACCATTTCCTCATTCTTATTCGCATGATGGAAACATTGGATAATACACCCAGTAAAGATAGCATGGGTGAAGGATATCCAAAGATACATTTTGATTACCATCTTTTCATATTATAGTACAAGCATTATACCAACTATGTCGCCAATGGATTTGGAAACAATTCCTTTCAAAACAAGTAATGAAATACCATTATAAATTTTCAATTCTTTTGGAAAATAAATTTAGCAGTACCTCTAATGCTGTTAATTTTGATATCTTTAAACTATGATATCCTTACTGGATGCCCAATGCACCACCTCATTTCTACATTCTTACAAAGTTTGCATAGAAATTTGAATGAGATGCCTTAGCCAATTGTAAACTTTCTTATCAAATGTGTAAATAGGTATTGCATGTGCCTTATTAAGCCATGGGACCTAAAGCCACACATGCCATCATATGGCATGAAAAAGAGAATCAATACAAAATATTGCAAGCTTATCACAAAAACATCAGTAGTACTAATATCATATAAGTGATGATGCAATAACATGAGAACCAAGATGATGCAAGCTAATCAAAAGAAATATTTAAATAAGACCAATCTTGCTCTAATTTTTGATACCTTTCTTATCTTGAATAACTAGTTCCATCAGATTTTGGAATGTCTTTATGTCAATCTGAACAATTGAGTCCTTTAGATCATTTTGTTCACTACCCATCACTACTAAATAATCTACCACTTTATTACCTTCACGGTATGTATGTGTAATTATTGACCTTTCTAATTTGTCAAATAAAAACTAGACTTTGTTAAGCACATAGTGAAGATTCTAGTTTTGTATTCTCCTCATCCTAATTGATAATAATCAGAGAATCACCTTCAATATGCAATTTAGAAAATTCCCCCCGAATTTCCAATTCCAAAACATGAAGTAATGCTTGTGCTTCAACATAGTTATTTGTAGCATTAGACAAGTGAAAAGCATATACTGCTAGCACTTCCCCTACGTCATTTCTAAAACATACCCCCACATCTGAATGCCCTAGATTTCCTTTAGAGGCTCCATCGAAATTAAATTTCACAAAACCCTTTTGTGGAGGAAACCAAGCAATTGAAACTCTATTTACTTTTGTAATACCCTTTTTAAAAAGACTACCATCAAATGGAAGTTTAATTTATTTCCAATTTGATATAATTAAACTATCCCAATTTGTAAATTTAGTGTTTATAAACTTATCCCTTTGAACACAAGTATTAACTCCCTCTGAAATAGCTTTCTCTATTTTTAACATTAGCACTTCAATCGGTGATTTGATCTTTCTAAAAACCCTCATATTTCATTCCCACCAAATATTCTAGATCACAAGAGAAGGAATGGTGATCCATATGCATGCAAAAAAAAAGGATCTGAATAAAACTAGCCAGGTTTGGAATAGTTCCCAAATTGTGTTTGACAAAGGGAAATAAATTTGAAGTCTACTTTAGATAAAATTCCAACACTGATTAGCCACTACACATTGAATAAAAAAATGATCTACTATTTTAGGTTCCAAATAACATAAGGGGCATTTGAAATGCTCAACAATTCTTAGTTTAACTTGATGATCACTTGTTAAATTTTTTTTTTGTAATGCAAGCCATGCAAAACTACCAGCCTTTGGAAGGACTTTATTATTCCAACCAAAATTATAAGCACGTTGAGGTTCAGTTAAGTAGTTTGAGTTTTCTAAGACTGCATAGCCATCCTTAATTGAATATGAGCCATCTTTCAACGTTGACCATATTATTCTATTAGATTTTTAAGATAAATAAACTATTGTATCTTTCATTGCATTATTAAATAATGCAGCTTGCTGATTATTTTTAATAGTGAATTTGGTGGAGACTTCCAAATAACCTTTCCTGATATTGGATGTGAGGACTAAACATAATCTAACAAATTTTCCCCCTAGGCTTGGGACAAAATTTCTTTTGTTTCAACAAATCTTGGTTAAAGGCCAAAGGAGGTTTTCCTAACCATAAATCTTTGCAAAATTTGACACTTCTTCCCTCATTTACTTCCCAATAAGAATTCTCTATTATAATATTTTTTTTATAATAAAGTTCCAAATTGTTGAACCCTTTGGAGGGTCAACCACCATAAAAATTTTGATTGGATCTTCAATATCCATATATTTTTTCTACAAAATTTTCACCCATTTATCCTCCAGACATGTGTACATCTTCCATACAAGTTTTTCCCAAAAAGCTTTATTTATCCAATTGAGATTATGAACCTCTGCCCCACCTCGCTTTTTTTCCTTTTGCCAATCCTTCTAAGGAAAGTAATGGGGTCTTTTTCTTTTCATCAATATTTCCTTTCCATAAGAAGGTTCTTATTATCTTTTCAATTTCCAAAAAATAGAGGTGGGAGCTTTAAGAACTGATAAGAAATAATTAGGGATAGATTATAAAACTAATTTTATCAAAAGAATCGTGCTTGCTAATGATAACCATCTGGCTTTCCATTCAATAATTCTATATTTTAATCTATCTATAAGCTTATGCCAATGGGTATGTGCAGGATCATCATGGAAAAAACAAGCCCTTTAGTGGCAAAAAATTCAGAAAATAAGAATTAGGCAACTTCACATAAAAATTTGAATAAGTTATCTATGTTATTTCAAAAATATGTAAGAATAGAATCTATACCAAATTGAATGTAGTTTCTATACTACTAGTTTTACTTTTTTTAAAAATAAAATCTATTTGGTGAAAATTTGAAATTTCAATACAGTAGTACTTATATTTTAGGGAAAAAATAAGTAGGTGTATGTCTGACCACCTTAACCACAATAAAATGATAATATTTTAGATATAAGTAGAGGACTCATGTCTATATGTGATCCATATTTTTTTGTAATTTTTTTCCAAGTAAATAATTAATTATGAATTTTTTATTACAACTTTTATAAAATATAAAAAACTTGTATGTTTGACCACCTTAACTTAGTCAAAACTTCATGAAATTCAATTTTTTTTTTTCAATCCTATAGTATGTGAATAATAGAATGTGACGCATGTTTTGGATTCAAAAAATGTAATACCGTTTGAAAGCTATAGATTATTTTCAATCAACCTATCAATCAGGACTTTAGTCATAATTCAAATAGAAAATGAATAATAATTATTTATTAAATTCAAAGTAAAGCATAATTTATATTGGTGGAAAGTTGAGAAACTCCTTTAAAAACTCTTTTTGTTTCATCAATTTTGGGTTGAAAAAAATTCATCAGCCACATACCCTACACATACCCATCATATCGCCACTTTTTGGCCCATCATGATCCTACACATACCCCAATAAAAGGATTTATTTGGTCCTTTAAAAAAGGGAATACCCAGATAGGAACAAGGAATTTCTGCCTCTTGAAATCCTAATATCCTAATAATTTTCCTTTTCAAAACTTTAGATGTGTTGAAAATATAAACTTTTGATTTAGCTGAATTTATCTTCTGACTAGAAGCTACTGAATATTTATATAATACTTCCTTTACCTGTTGTGCTTCCTTGATTGAAGATTTATTAAATAATAAGGTATTATCCACAAAAATATTATGGGTTACTGAAATTGGGGAGTTTGGAATTTTTACACCTTGCCATTGATTTTGAGTATGCCTGAATGTAATAAATCTACTTAATGCGTCTACCATAATTATGAATAGGAATTGCAAAAGAGGGTAACCCTATCGAACACCTTGGGTAGAACTAAAAATCCCCATTGAGCTCCCATTTATTATTATAGGAAATTTTGCCCCAGAAAGACATGACCTTACCCAATTCTACCATTGTGAAGATTTTTTTTTTTTAATAGGACCAAATTCAAGAATTCCTAATTTACTTTAACATAAGCCTTCATCATATCTAGTTTAACAATAAATGTTGGAAGTCTTGATGTGCATGAGAAATGTTCAAGATACTTTTTTTGAAGGAGGAAAAGTGTATACTTGTCATGTTTAGTTTTCTCTGAATTCACTGAAGCCAATGAGAAAAAGGTGAAGGATATTGAAAAGCAACTGGCTATTATCTCTAATGCTTTTGATCCATTAGCTGGTAATGCTGGTGAACAAGGTCAAGTAATATATTTTCTTGAAAAAATAATGAGTTTAAAGCATGAAAATAAAAGGGATTGTTGGGAGAGTATGCGCACTTAGGGGACTAATCAGTCTAGAGATTGAAATAATGGAAAATACATTAAAAGAGGCCAAAGATGCTATGGCAGCTCGTGACCCAGTAAATCTTGAATTTGTAGAAACTCTGTCTTACCTACTTTATGGTCACATAACTATTTTGGAGAGTTTTAAAAGAGTTTGGGACACAAATCTAAGTGTGTTGAAGAATGATTTTGCAGATGTCTTCAAATTTATGTAAGTCACAAGTTATGTTTGTACAATTTTGAAATTTTGTCTTTTTCAATTTCCCAAATTTTGTCATTGATGTCAAAGGGGGAGAGAGTGCAGTGAAAAATGCTTTGACATTATAAGGGGGAGCAGTGTTTTGAAAAGAAGTTGGGTTTTGAAATTTTGAACTTTGGCAGTGTACTTACTAGTTTCAACACTTAGTCATTTTTCACTAAGTGTTGCCATCAATTCCAAAAGGTGGAGATTGTTGGAATATTGCTTATAGTGTTGTCATTGATGGCAACTAAAGTCATTATTTTTCTTTTTAGATCAAAATTTTGTCATACTAGCATATAAAGTAGAGAACATAGTGTTACTGATAGAAAGAAGGAAGAACAGGGTATCTAGGTAGTATGTCGATATGTATGCTTCATTGGATCATCATTTTGAGTTGTGGATTCATGGGACAGGTTGTTAGGCATATATTTTACCTTACTGTTAAGTTTTGTGGTGTTGCATTAATCGGTGTATGAGCAAGGAGATCTGGCGTGATGTTTTTTTTCTATTTATTTGCTCATTGTGGCCAACTTAATGAATGTGGCATGTCGTGGATGAATAAAGAGTAATTATTTAAATTTTTTTTATCTTCAAGCATTTTTTTTGGGTCCAAGCTATGTTGTGGCTGACTTGTATGGGTGCACATTAAAAATTGTTCATGTTTTGAGCTGACACATGGAGAATATTTTGTTTGAAGCCTGCTTGTAAAGATAGGATCTTTTGTTGCGGATATATATAAGTGGTTTTTTATATCATTTTTGTGTGTAAGGTGTGAAAAAGGTATGTTGAAGGGTGTTGCGATCATCAGAAGAGAAATTATGGGATTATGCATAGTTTCACTTGAGCATAAAAAATTATGTGAAGCGAGCAGAGGAGAGTATAGAAAAGTAGAATTGTCTAATCAGTCAAAAGGATAGAAGATCGCTACTGAGGTTAACCAGAACTAAAATTAGGAATTTGGAGATGCTATTCTCTCAGTTCATTTTCTTTGATATAATCCAAATCATTGTAAGGTAGTGTGCCTCTATATTTTGAGCAATGAGCTCTAGGCAGTGTGCCTGAATGCAAGTGCATTCCCATTTTGTAATCTTTCTTTTGTTATACTTAGATTATATTATGGATTGGCCATCCACTGTATTTTTTCCCCTAACAGGGTTTCCACATAAAAATCATGGTGTTACGGTGTTGTGATTATTATTTTTTTTTTCATGCATATTTCTTTTGTTGAATGCTTAGGTGAGTTAAAGATTAGAACATTAAATTTAATTTTTGCACAACATTGATTCACCCCCCCTCTTAGTGTTGCTTGTTTCCAAAAAAAGCAACTAATACAACTATTGAACAAATTCTATGAAAGACAATAAGAAAACACAAAAAAGATTGGAATATGAAATCAACCTATGGGTTATGAGCTTATTGTGCAAGTGTTAAAAAATCCACTAGGAATACTCCATATAACCTAGTGTATGGTGTTGAAGCAATAATTCCCTTAGAGGTAGAAATTCCCTCCTTAAGAAATTATCTTAAATGGCTCATTGATGACACTACCTACGAAGAGCAATGATTGCATCAGCTTGAAATGATTGATGAACAACATATTAGTTCTCTCGAACAATTACAAGCTTACTCTAAACAAATGCAACATGGATACAATGATAATGTCATTCCCAATGAATTTAATTGAGTTTGTCTAGTGTTATATGAAAACTAGTGAAATGTCAGTGCTCTCCCAAATGAAAAAGGAAAATTTAGCCCTAACTAGTTAGGTGCTTACATTATCAAAGAAAGGTATGGATCTAGAGCTTATACATTAATAAAAATGGATGGAACACCTCTAAAATATC
The DNA here is from genome assembly GCA_007258455.2 of Sequoia sempervirens. Lineage (NCBI taxonomy): Eukaryota > Viridiplantae > Streptophyta > Pinopsida > Cupressales > Cupressaceae > Sequoia > Sequoia sempervirens. The sequence continues at coordinate 27,204,530 of VDFB02075321.1, forward strand.
CTATCAATGTCATGCATATGCATTAGTATCACATTCAACCTTTCCTATTTTGAATGGTATGTTAGAAGTAATTTTTTTAGGTGAAGTGGATGATTCCTATTTTATCTTACATTTCTTTGTTCATTGATACATAATAACAAGTGTGTATCTTAGATTCTAGGATAATTAATAAAATATTTTGTTTAATTACTTTAGTCACCATACTATTCAAAACCCATTGTGTTATGGTAATTTAAATCCTTACATGAATTTAATCCCATTAGATAATGAGTATTTAAGTTAACATAGCATTTCTTAATCACAATGTAGTATCTAACATATACTATGAATGATTTACTTAGATCACATAAAACGTTAAATCATGGTGACATTTATTAAATATTCTTGTAAAGGATATTTGATAAATAACATTGATATTTAATTCAACACAACATCATAAACCAAAATGCTCATATATATAGTCATCAATTTTTTTTAGGTATATATGCATCAATGAGTACAATGCTAGTAGTGTCTATGACTGCCTGACCCCTCAAGCGATGATAACCTCAATGGTCGTCATGAGATAGTAGTGTGAGATCATGATCTAACCAAGTCTCTTTGTAGACCCTCTAGCATCCTTGATTCCCTAGCCTCCTATAAGAGAGCCTCAACATGCTCTTGATCTATACAATCCCTTTCTACCTAGATATCCTCACAATCTCATCTTGTAGCCTCGAAGATTTGTTCCCATAGGTCACTCTCCACCCTACTATTGACAGTGCCTCAAGAATCCAAAACTGTTGTAATCTATACATGGAGCTCATTGGCACAACTAATGGCCCTCTCATAGGTTGTACCCAACCTTTCCATAGAATCAAAATGCTTTGCATGTGAATCCATTGAGGGTGGGGACACGTACTCTCCCAAGACATCATTCTCAAGACATAGTAGAGGCACTAGTGCTATGGCCACTTTCTGCTAGAGATCAAACCACTCTTGTATAGATCCTACAAAATAGAAATTTTAAAGAATATTAGTACACATCATAATCAGATATAAAGTAGATGTGTAAAAGAAACATATCTAAAGAAATAAATTAAATTATCAAAATATCACTTGGATCATCAGTCTTCCAATCAGGGTATGTTGTATAATGGTGGTCCCTCCCTGTTTTGATGACATGGGTGGTCTACTACTAGCCTCCCCACACTCATGGGTATGGATGGAATGTTGTTTGATCAGTATGATAAGAGGTATATCTACACTATCAAATGTAGCTAGATCCTCCTTTGTCTTATTAGTCTCTTTGCTCATGGGTTGCGAATCCAAATCCTCCTCCTCCTCATAATCCTCATCCTTCTCCTCCTAATCTAATTTTGTAAGGATATTGAGCATGGTAGCATCATCATCTATGGCTCCATCTATGTGATTTTCATCTTTGTCCTCTCCATGACTTGGAAGAGGTTCGATAAAACCCATAGGGTGATGTAAAGGGAACACTGGCATTGGCCTAGTTGTAGTCCACCACTCATTGTAGGCTTGGGTAATACTTGTGTCATCAGACTTAGAGTCTAGGAGTAATCAGGGTCCTCATCATTTGAATCATTGAAGTATACATCATCCCTTATAAGACAACGACAATCCCTGGGGTTGGTGGTACTCCATGTTGATCGACATTGTGATGGCCTCGACCTAGGAGGTACATGGACATTCTTGAACTATCTCATCACCTGATCATAATAAAAAGGCCTAACCACATATTCATGTCTTCCTAAGAAATATGTCCATCTATAGCTTGTGCATTTCATTTCGGTGATCCACCCACTATGCTATCAACTAATTTGTTCTCTAGCAGATATCATCCTCATCCAACTAGTCAAAGGTGATCCTCCAATGTAATAAATCTCCCTCCTACCATGGTCATCTCAGTGGGTCGTTGAAAACCCTTGGCTAAACTAGGGATTTTGTAAGAGCCAATCCAGTGGGCCTAGTACATGTAATATACTCAAAGCACCATATCTATACCAATGTACAATGTACGATGCTACAGAACTCTTGGAATGAAAAGCGATTGAGATCATAGTATAAATGAGAAAGCATGTTGTGACCCCATGCATAGAAAGTTTTTTGCTCCTCCATCCCTCTAATAGTATGAACAAGGCCACCATCTAAATGTTCCCCTCCACCATCTAGAACTAGTGTAAGTGCTATAGTCATGATCATAATTCCTCACTAAAGTGGTGACCACACATTTAGTAGCCATTTAAGCTCCACACATAGTTTGATGCTTGAGCATTGGATAGGCTGATGTAAGAAATAAATAATATTGCCTCTCATATGTGGGAATGATTTATTAGTAGCTAGCTACACATTCTTTCCATGGATGGGAATGCGTAGGATGCAGTGAATATCCTATAAAGTGATGGTCATCTCCCTCATGGGAATATGGAAAGTCCAAGTGTTCGCATCCCATCTCTCTGCTAAGGCCACTAGCATACCATCATGGTATCTCATAGGTGGCATGAGATACACCCAAAAAAACCAACCTCCTACAATAATTGAATGTCCTTTGAAATCCAAGTCACTAACTCTCGAAGGAAGTAGAACTACCTCCCATCAAGATGTTGTCAGGCTCAATGAGGCACCTAAGAGAAAAATTACATGGAATAAGTTCCAAATCAACTAATCAAAATTACTAGAGGTGTTCTAAGAAACATTTCAGACAAAATAGACACCTAGACCATTTTTGTATGGGAGACTTGGACACTTTACCTATTTTGGGATATTTGCATGAAAGTGGGACACTTTATGCTAAAGTGGGACACTTTTTTCCAAAGTGGGATGTTTTGTGACAATCTATTTTAACATCATAAAATTACTAAATTTATATAAAATATTACAGTAAAAGTATGAAAACAAAGGAACAACAAAGCATAATTCACTCACTATATGACAAAAGATTCCCTATGTTGCATCGTTGTGAACTAAGTCCAATCTTGAAGGCTTGTAAAATCTATGACTTGGTATCTTCATTTAGTCTACACTAAGGTAAATTTGCAACAAGGTAAGTGAAAAATAGTGAAAAGATTCATTTTCATTAGTAAATAGTAAAACCCTAGTAAATAATTTGTATTCATTTAAAAGGGGAAATTCACTAAAATCACATATTGGGGGCTAGAGAACTCCATTTTTTATGTTGTTTCTTACATTGGATTCATAATTCCACTATCGGTCTCATCAAATGTCTATCATTATGTGGTATGGTACTTGGAAATACCCTAGTATATGACTTGGGTAATTCTATATGGTTTCGTGCTCACCCTAATTCCACCTCCATAAAGTAAGTGGAATCAAGGAGGCATACATCTACCCTTGAATTCAATTCTCCATAGAAGTTAAGATAAGAGGATTTTTGAATGACTAATGAATGTGTTGTAGGATGTGGTTCCTAACATTGTGGTTTTTTAGGTAGCAATAGTGGGGGCTTCGTTCTCCTTAACAAATCCATATGATTATCCTTTTTCTTAGAATTTATTTCCTTTAGTGTGCATATGAGTATCATATAGTAGCTAAAGTGGGGGCTAAATGTAGTGTCGAAAAGAGTAATCCTTTTTCACACTTAATTTGAAATGATGGAAAAATAATTAACTTAATTATTCCTTGGATTGGTGTTGTAAGGTGTTATACACATTCACACCTTTCTAGGGTCCTTATTTAATTAAAATATATTGAATTTTCACCTTTTCCAAAAGTGTTGTAAAGTTTTGTAACACATTTTCACACTTTTCTAAGGTTTATTGAGTCAATTAAGCTTAACGGACCCCTCTTGTACCTAAATTGATCCTTATTTATGGTGTTGTAAAGTGTTTAAACACACTTTCACATTTATTTAGGGTGGTATTAATTAATTTTAGTTAATTAGACTTAATTCCCCTTTAATTCAAATTCAATCCCTCTAAATTGTATTTTCTAAGAGATCAATCCTAACATCCAGTAATCAAATAATATAACATTCAATTTGGAAAGTTCTAGATCCTAAAAATTGGACCCAAGACCCATTTGGCACTAATTTCAAATGGGTCCTCACTTGGAAGAACCCCTCCTTTCTTTGCATATTCTAACTAGGTTTTTTATGCTATTTTCATCCCTTGAAGCAAGGTCCTAGTAAGTTGTGCCAGGACGCACTTGCCGTTGGTGGAAAATGGGTCCTCCCTTAACAAGGAGCCTCTTTTGAATTTCATCTTGGCAGGATTTTAATTAATTTCATTTCCAAATCTTATGTTGGCTTGAATTATTTGAATTTTGGGGCTAAATCTCTAATTTAGGATAAATAAAAGGTTATTTTACATATTGTGACAACTAGAGATGACTACAAGCAATCAAGAGACAAATAAATTTCATGAGATCAAGTATTCGTAGTCAAGAAGTAAGCAAAAGTGTAATTTGGAGCAACATTTCAAGATCTTCTAGCTCATTTTGTATCCAAGACCAAGCATTATTGACAGTTGATGATAGATTCCTATGGAGAATCATGAGGGATTGTAGGTGTTGGGAGATGCACAAGTCATATAACCAAGCATAAGGACTTGTTTCCTAAGTGATTCCATCTTCTATGATCATCCTATTTGTAGCCTATAAGAGGTATTTTCATATTTGTGATTCATCAATGAGATCTCATTTAGTGATTCTTTCACATTGTTCATAAATTGCATTCAAGGGTTTCATCCTAGCACAATTGCATAGAATTTCTTTTACATTCTCATAGATCTTAGTCTTAGAAACACTTAAGATTAGGATCACACAGATTATTTCATATTTCAGATTTGCATTCATCATCAAGGGTCTAATTACCATCAAGGGGTTTGACTAATGAAAAACCCTATCCACCAACAAACAACCAAATTTATTTTGTAGGTTATTAGCAAATCTAGATTTGGAAATATGAATTTTGAGGTGTAAACGAGAAGAGAAGACTTGGTAGTTCAAGCCCAGATTTAGAGACCCCAAAGGAGCCTAACAGGACCCATTCACCTTTAGTGGCATATGAGTCTCTGTTAGAGGCTGAGAGGCAATAGATCATAGACATTACAAGCTTATGTTTTCACTTTAGAATCTTTAAAATAGGCCTACCAGGACCCATTCACCTTTGGTGGCAAATGAGTCCTTGTTAGCTTCACAAAAAAAATTGATTTCACTAGGTGCACAACGTCCTTTCCTTCTTCTTTTCCCAAAAATATTGTAGATTATTTCTATTTTGTGTTTAGTTCATGCATTTCATGTCTTAGATCTAGGATTAGAGTTTTTTCATCAGCCTAATTCCTTATCCCCAAGTTAAGATCTAGCTCACACCTTGTCCTTGTGTAAAAGAAAGATTACAAGATCCCTTAATCCTAATTCAATTGGCCTCTCCAGATGATAGTTTTTTTAGGATTCCTAGATCACATATTTTAAATGAAACCCCAATATAGGGAAAGTGTGTTGGATATATCCTTGTATCCTATGTTTTCCCCATGTTTCATAGTTTAGCTTTTTTTTAAATAAAAAATAATTTAAATATTTCCCTAATTTCCATTCTACATAGTCCACTTAATAAATTGTGTACATATCATATTATTTCCAATACAAATAAAGAAAAAATAATTTCTAGTATATAATACCTAGGATAGAGGGACTAGTAGTTGTGCAAGGTCCAATTATTGTTATAACACTTGTACCCATAATACTCAGTCTTATCACATATTTATATTATATATTGTAAATAAATAGTCCAGGTGTAAATAGATAATAACCAAATGTTGGTCAAAATGGACCCGTACTTCAACACATGAGAACCTATGAATGTTATATAAAAACAATAAATACATTCATGAAGAAGTGAAATAATTATAATTTATTCTTAAATAAAATATCAAAACTATCCACTATAAGTGTGTCATTTATAAAGTAAAATTCTCATAAATAATAAAATAAAACATTAATTTAAACAATATTATTATCATAGTAAAAATCTATTGTTCTTATGTGTTCAACTATTGGTGTAGCAATGTACAACCATTGGAGTATTTCATATTAATACTTTTTCGAATCACAAATATAAGAGGTGGGAACAATTGTAGATATGTCAAAATGCCTTAGTGCATATCACACATTCAGATTCACATTTTTCCATCATTAGTATCATTTTCATCCTCATCTTTGCATTTCACTTCATTTGCATCATAATCCCCTATTAATATCATTTTCACTACTTAATCCTATTTACCTCTTTTAGTTAAATAATCTTGAATTGTTTAACTAATTCATTATGTTCATCACTAGTATTCCCTTTCATCCACCCTAATTGAATAATTCTTAATTTTTTAATTAGTATCATATATATTTCCCCTAATCCCATCATGATTAAATATTCTTGATTATTTAATTATCCTATCCTTTTAATCTTCTTGTCACATGAATTAAATAATTCCTAATTATTTAGTTACCCAATTTCACTCCACAAAGCATATTCCCATGGAATATTCCATTTCAAAATATTTCAACCAACTTGTCTCAAGCATTTATGTCCTTTTGTCTTCAAATAAATCCTCATCCATTGATCTTAAATATCTTAACCATTTTCCTAAAATGGTGGGCTAAGTTTGACTTCTAATTGATCTCCTTCATCCATCTTCCTTGATTAACTCTCCTTTTTGGTTTTTTTATCAATATCAACCCTTCTTTGTGGGGTTTCCAACTCAATCCTATCCCTTGATCTAATTTATCTAAATCTATAAAAGAACCCTCATCCCTCTCATAATTCATCTAGAGAATTTGTTAAGAGACCATGTCCAATTGAGTTTTGAGAAAATTGAGCATTTGGCATCACATTCTCATTCATCATATCAAGCTTTTGAAATCATGGATGCTTTGTGTTGAAAGGAAATCCACATACCATCATCAACAAAAATACACTCCACCATGGGATCATAAGATTATATAGTTTTGAATTCATATGTGTTTCAATTTGATTGTGCTAACCTTGATTATTTTAATTCATAGCTATGGTAGGGTATGTGTAGGATCATTATGGGCCAAAAAGTGGCAATATGATGGGTATGTGGTTGATGAATAATTTTTTACCCAAAATTGATGAAACGAAAAGGGTTTTTAAAGGAGACTCTCAACTTTCCATCGATATAAATTATGCTTTACCTTGAATTTAATAAGTAATTATTATTCATTTTCTATTCAAATTACAACTAATGTCCTGATTGATAGGCTGATTGAAAAACATCTATAGCTTTCAAACAGTATCAGATTTTTTGAACCCAAAACATGCGTCACATTCTATGCTTCACATAATATAGGATTAAAGAAAGAAAAATTGAATTTCATGAGGTTTTGACCAAGTTAAGGTGGTTATACATATGAGTTTCTATATTTTTTTTAAAAAATGTAATAAAAAATTCATAATTAATTATTTACTTGGAAAAAAATTATAAAAAAATATGCATCACATCGGGGCATGAGTCAATTACTTATATATAAAATCTTATAAAAAAATATTATCATTTTATTATTATTAGGGTGGTCAGACAGACACCTACTTCTTATTTTTTCACTAAAATTTAAGTACCACTACATTGAAATTTCAAATTTTCACCAAATAGAGTTTTTTTTTTTGAACAAATCTAGTAGTTTAGAAATTACGTTCAATTTGCTACAGATTCTATTCTTACATATTTTTGAAATAATATAGATAACTTATTCAATTTTTTACGTCAAGTTTCCTAACTCTAATTTTTTTGAAATTTTTGCCACTTAAGGGCCTTTTTTTTTCATGATGATCTTGCACATACCCAGTAGTTGCATTTCATGAGTAAGTGGGTCTTAACCCTTCTTTGATTTCATTTTGGTTGAATTCATTGATATAATCTTGATCAAAATTCCCCTCTTACATTAATTGGCATGCTCAATGGGACCTAGGGCCTTTAATCTACCATTTTCAACAAGTTTTGTGATTAGTTATAGGTTTTGGGTCATTGTTTTGTTTTACAAGGGTTTCTATCATCAACTAGGTCACTTCCATTCCAAAATTTGAACATGATCATCCTATTTTCTCATCACTATTGCATTAATCTAGCCAATGTCATTCTAGTTTTCTAATTCTATAATAGGGGTTTTGATATTGTACAAAAAAAAATTAACTATTTTATGGAAAAGAGCTACATTTGTCTTAGAATTGAGTCTCTATCATCCCTTTTCTCTGTCATGGTCATCCTATTTCCTAGCCACTATTGTTGGAACTAGCTGCTATTATCTTTTTTGTTTATAGATTTTCTAACTATGTTTTGTGTGAATATCAAAGAAGGAATGCTATTTTTTGTAAAAAAACTACTATTGTTCCATTTAGAAACTACTATTGTCAGATTCAATCACAATCATCTCAGGAGCAGAGCCATTGTTGTAGGTAACAAGGCCGCTATTGTACTGCTTTCTGCTTTTGTATTAGATTTTCAATCTTTTTTTGGATTAAATGGATTTACCTAACCTTAACTCATTTGTTGTCTTTTATGTTTTGATTTTACCTGAATTCTTTGGTGTAGCTATTGTAGGGCAAAGGCATATCTTTCATGAAATACTAATCCATTGCTTGTAGGGTTGATGAATGGTTGAAGAAATTCAAGCTTAAACTATAATTAACAACTTTCTTGTAGCCCCTTCTTCAAGGATCTTTTCTTTATTTCAAGCATTATGTCTTCTTCTCATCTTCTCAATCTTGAAAAATTTAAGTTTGGTGCTTAGCACTTGAATGACCTAGAGTAAACATACTTAATTTTGGGCTTAAGAATCAAATTGTAATGAATTATCTACTATGTTCTTTGTGATTGGAAAATTGGATGCACATCCTCTCCCCTCATGTCATTATGTCATAACCCAATTTTATTGCATATGTATTTAAATGTGGAAAATATAATTATTGATGAAACTCAACTAAATATTTAATGGAGATTCTATAATATTTGAATGTTGAATATAACGAGTTGACTGATGTTGAATTTGTGGATTTATAAAGAACTATTTTTATGTCATCAAGAATTTGAATGTTACTGATCAATTTTCAACTACAAGTTTGTGTAGTTATAGGATGATAGGTTGAAGGATGAGAACATAGTTATAGTAGGATTGTTTATCCAAATCGAATGGTAAGCCAGTTGGAATATAGAGGAACACACCACAATGTCATGATGACTGGCATTTGATTGATCTACATATATAAGAAAGCATAAATTTTATGATTTGAACTATTTTCAATACATGCAAATGAATGATTAGTAGATTTAATTGTCTATTCAAGCTTTATGATTTGAAGGAACTCAAATGAGCATTGTAAAGAAAATTCTCTTCTTTAGTGTAGAAATATATATGTAAAGAAGCTCAAAATGAAAAATTAAAGTTCCTTACTTAAAATGATAATGTATGGAACCTTTGAGTCATTCCAAACAAGCAACTAGTATATGAATTTTTATTTAAAACATATGCATATATACATGTATATGTGTATGTAAATCAAACAAACATATATATACATATATATACATTATTCAAAAGCATGGTAAGATGTGAATGAAATCATTGAAATGCATAGAGATACAAATATGTAAGTATATATATATATATATATATATATATATATATATATATGTACATATAAATACGTAATCATGTTCAAATTTCAATGTACATTAAGTTGATAACCAATGCTTTAAGAGTTGGATTGTGGTAAAATGATTGAAGATTACAAGGTAGACCCATGATGGTCATGGCCTACCCAATAATAAAGGCATTATTCAAAATTGGAGGGAAGCTATGGTGGGAAACTACCATAATATTTAGCACCCAACCACATGCAAAAGTGGGGGGTTTACCATTCTTTTGAATGAAGGTGGTCGAAAAAGTAGGAGATTAATAAGGAAGGAAATCAAAAAGCACCTAAAAAGCAGAAAAGAGATCAAAGTTGTAGGAAAAATATGAGGAAATATTCAATTTGACAAGTTCATCCTTTGAGGTAATTCGATTCATGAATTAGTGCTGATATCACTATCATATCTCTTCATTGTTTATGTTTATCATTGCATATGATGGTAGAACCAATAGTATAGAGGCATGCTATGTATTCTCCTTATTGTTTTTGCTTGAGTCGAATGAATAGTTTTGGTGATCACCCTCAAGGGATTCACATGGCCTATGACCTACTCATGTTAGTTTTTTTAATGAATCCATTCAGCTAGTTGTTCTAGTTGGAGGCATCAAAATCCTACAATCGACTATTAAGAATGTTCGCTCAATAGAGAAAGCCATATTATGGCTATTGGATATCATAATCAGATTTAATGTGTACCATTTGGTGTTGACTATGTAAGGGTTCACCTACTGAACCTATGTAAAGAGGAAATAAACCTCTATGCTACCTTTAGTATGTTTCAAAAGAGCTATCTTTTAAAGCAAATGCTTCCTATTATCGAACTAGTCGATAATGGCAAAAGGGTAAATCATTCTTTTATGCAAGTCAATGGTAATCATATATGTATAAAAGAATCCCTAATTTGAAGAATCCATGGATGTTAATGAAGGATTTCTTCGTAAACTTGTAAAGATCAATCCTCATGATCAATACTATAATTTATTGTTTTAGAAGCAGATATGAGTCTGCATGAAGTATAGAGCAGTATACATTAAGTTATTGAACCATAGATTTTATGAGGTGTGAAATGCTAAGTCTCCTTTGCTCAATTAGGGTCTTTCACCGAATGAAAAGAGATAGATCCCACACCTAAAATCTAAGGTGTTTCACTCAAATAAATGATTATATGATAGAAATATGACTAAATGCAATGATGTAGATACAACTAATTATTGAAATTGATTAAGTATCGATGCAAAACTAATGTAATATGCAATGTTTGAAAACATAATGTGATATGCAAAAACACCTAGAAATGAAAGAAAATTGCAACAAAAATGGATGGAGGTTGGAAATGACTTCTAGAATGTTGTTGACGCTGAATTTTAGGCCTGGTAGGACTCATTTGCCATTCTGGGTTAATTAGTCCTAGTTTTGTGAAACTATTCTAAAACATGTTTTAGACAAATGGGTGTCTAAAAATGTAGAAAGCCAAAAATAGGCCTATAAGTGGAACTCATTCGCAACCTATGGAAAAATAGTCCACTTTTCAATTTTTGAATATTAAAAGGTGGAAATACGAGCTTTCGGTCTGCACTTTCTGCTTCTACACGTGTCTAGTTATGAAACTGTCTAATTCAGGCCTAAAAGTCACTTTTTTGTTGATATTTTTCCTTAAAAAATGAAGAGAAGACCTAAAAAACTTTGCAACTTGATTCTTAATGATTTAAAAGCTTCTAAGATTCTTAAATCTTTCCATGATGATTGATCTTGAATGTCTATAGTAAAACATGAAGAATCTACCCTTGAATTTCTGAAAATTGCTATCTTAATGACTTGAAATGATGAAACCCTAACTTGCTTGACTTGAGATGGAAGAATGATGGATGAATAATAAAGAATGGTTATTATTTAGGGTTTAGAGACTTGATTTTATAGGAAATTCACCTTATTCACCTATAAGTTGGATCCCTAAGGCTGACATGAAAAACAAAACTTAAATTCAAACATTTCCCACTCAAAAGTAAAAAATGGTCCAAATGGGACTAATTCACCACCTTGGGTGAATTATTCCCACTTGGAAGGGACTCACTCCCCACAAGTGGTGAATTAGTCCTAGTGGGGCCCATTTGATAGTTGGGTTCTTAGGAGATAAGAAAATAAGGTTTATATCATGTCTATGTCAGGTATTTCATCATATTCCCTTGAGATGCACAATATGGGGTCATAAGGTCCTATCAATAATGATGCAAAGGTCAATTAGGGCTTGGGACACTGAATTCAATGTGAAAGTGTGATTAAATATACTTTACAACATTAGAATGAGGTGCACTTAGCCTAGAAAGGCACAACATCCAATGTGAATGTGTTTTACATATTATAACACTAGATTATCATTAAGTTTATTTTACAAGCCTTCTATATTGATGTGAGGATGCATTTAAATACATTTTATAATGTTGAATTAGGGGAAGATGGGTTCATTAAGTCTAGAAAAGTGTGAAAGTCTCTTACAACACTTTACAACACCTTTACAAGACAATGTTAAATGCATTAAAAAGGATCCAAGACCTAGTGTGGATGTGAAAAATACCTCACAACACCAAGTCAAGGCCTTATGAAGTCCAATCTATCATCAATTATTCCCTAAATCAAGCCAGTTTCCTTTTTTCTACCGTACAGGTATAAACCAAAATACCCAAAAGGGTAACTTAAAAAAAAAATTGAGGTTAAGATAGGAAATACACGACCATAGAAATGGGTTGAAATCAAGATAAATCGCTAGTCTTTTTGATGTATCCCATGTAGGAAAAAGTATCATAGATCCTGAAACCTCTTCGTTTTCTTAACTGAAAAAATTTCTTAAGAAACTCACTTGGACAAGCACATCAATGTTGGCTTCCTTATAATATTAAAGATTCTCATAGTGATTCCAGTGATGAAAGAGTTCAAGATTTGGACTAAAGGAATTTTGTTCTTAAGGTTGAAACTATGCTTTCTGATTTTTTTAATTTTTGTTCATGATGGACAAATTTGTTCAACATTAAATGGTGAAAAATTACTTGCAAATAGCTTAAGATGAGTAAAATGAGTAAATGAAATTAATTGTCATTAAAAATATGATTATGTTATTTTTAAACAAAAGTATAATGATGTAAACAAAATTTATTCTTTAGCAACGACTCTATTTTATTGCAAAATGTCTTTATAGCTAGAAACAACTTATTTTATGACTGTTTACTATGTAAACAACTTACTTTATAACTATTTAGTAGGAAACAATATCTGTTTTGTTAAAACAATGAATGCTCATGTGTAAACAATTTATTTTATGACTATTTATTATGTAAACAACTTACTTTATGATTGTTTAGTAGGAAACAATTTCTCTTTTGTTAAAAAGTTGAGTGTTCATGTGTAAACAACTTATTTTATGATTGTTTAGTATGTAAACAACTTACTTTATGACTGTTTAGTAAGAGACAATACTCGTTCTGATTAAATGGTGGATGTTATTATGGAAAAAAAACATGTCAGAATATCAGTATATGAGAAACTGTTAGTATAAGACTTGCTGAGAACATTTATTTTGACAATAAATGTCAATTAGAATACTATTGAAAATTGCAATCTAAATAATTATTATTTTAGAATGTATGCACAAATTTTAACATTTCTAGGCACATATATGTGTATGCACATAAAAATTGTCTATGTACATAGACATACTTGTGACATACCTTCTTTTGTTTTTAATACATTTTTAAAGAAGAATGATTAAGTTTTTAATTAGAAACTAGTCATAAGAATGATATGACTGAATGTTGAAATACTGTGTGAAACATAGAATCTACTTTTTGTTTAGAACATAAATTTGTATTCTATTTCTTCCTTGAAGACAATGCGGTAGTATATTTTGAATACTTGAATAGAAAAAATAGCACCTATGGGTAGTTGTTTCTAGAAGGTAGATAGTTGTACTAGAATGTTACCTTCTGAGACGGGTGCCAAAATTGGTTCGAAGAGTATAGGTTTTTTTTACCAGAATCTATATTTTGTTGTTGTTGCAACACACTTATTGTGCTTGGCCAAGGAATATGGTTCATTATGTATGTATGAATGAACTCTGTGATTTCACTCTCTTCCATTCCTAGCATAGATCTTGCACTTTCTTTTCTATATTATAGATAGAAATTGCATGTTGATGTATGGGAATGCACTAGATTCCACCTTGTAGGTTGTTTTCTTGCTAAAATTTACATGCAGTGTCAAGCATTCTTCAATTCAAAAGTATACCAGGGAAGCATAAGCTTCGTGGTTGGGTGTTAAAGTGCTTAAACCATGTTCTCATCCACCAGTGGAGGCAAGCATTAAAGAAGAACCATAGTTGTTCCTAGACTATCATAATGTATGATGTATCTTGATGTTATTCATTCATGTACTTGATGAGAAATGTACTATGTAATGACATTATGGGTTTAGGTTCCAAGTAAATCTTGATATTGTAATTTGACTTTTGAAGTGAATATAAGGATCTTTGATGCATTTTATATGGACATGTGTAGCTATGATTGACCTTAGCCACTAGTTATTTGTTTTTAATTTGGATTATATTCATGTGTCATTTACAATAATTAGGAATGGGTTATTACATTTGGTATCAAAGCTTAGGGTTTAGCTCTAGTCCTTTTGAGTCTACCATAGTTGACTAGGGTAGTTAACCCTTGACCCAAAATTAGGAGTCCTAAGAATTGACCAAGCTTGAATTGAATGCAAGAATGGGAAGGTCAAAGACAAGATGAAAGAAAGGGAAAACTATTAGAACCTCATGAAAGAATGATGTTAAGGAAGGAAATTACAAGACAAAGGTTTAAACAAAAATTCTTGATGATGAAACTATAGCTCAAGCTCTTATGTGACTCAATTTAGAGAGAGGCTTGAAGATTGAGGAGAAGCAGACACCCAAGATTAAAAATATTTTTGCAATTTGGTACTGGCCTCTAGGATGTGGACCCAATCCACCCTTGTTGATTAAAGAGGGAAAATAGAGCCTACATTTAGAAACATCCTCTTCTATAAAGTTTTATGTAAACTCAGATGATGATATAGAGGAATGCCCTCTTTCTTATATCAAAAAATCAAAATGATGTGACTCTAAGCCTATTGTAAAGAAGGGTCTATAAACTCACCCTAAATATAAATAAAATCAGATAATATTTTTTTGGTGTGTTCAATGAGAGACTCTAAAATGTGTTTATTTTGCTTGAATGTGTATGTCTTCTATTTTGAACAATGTATACATATGGAAATTATGTGATATAGCATAAGAATGTTTATTCATAGGACCTTGTGTTGAGATACGATAAATGTGATTATGATGCATGATAAGTGTGGGACATCATGGTGACCACCATGAAAGATGGGGGTGATAGTGTTCCTAATAACGAACCAAACAAGAGACTAGAGAAAATTATAGAGCTTCTAAATTAGCAAGAGTCTCACATAGACCACATAGAGCAAGAAGTCCAAGTGGCATGCGAGGACCGAGACCACAAGAATATAGAAGGGAAATATAGGAGACAGTGGTCTAGGGGTAGGTCCATGAGGGAGAATTGAGGAAGAGCTTGGGAAAGACCTCAAAAGAGTAGCACCACCCAAGTTCAATGGTAAGGCTATTAGAACTAGAGCTGAAGCTTGGATTATAGAGATGGAAAATATTTTTGGCTTTGTAACCTTTTTTAATAGACTAAGGCGACATGGGTGAGATTACTTGGGGACTCTTCCTCCAAGTTTTTAGGAAAATATGGTTACCACAACTTTTCTTCGACAAGAAAATGATGAAATTTCAATACTTAACCCAAGGAAATACAACTGTGATTTAGTATTGGGAAAAGTTCACTAACCTATTGAAGTATGTGCCTCAATATTAGGTAGATGAATTGTTATGTATCCAAAAAATTCATAATGGGACTCAAACCCCACATAGGAGCTGAGGTAGATATTCATGAACCTCATACCATGAATGAAGTCTTTAAAAAAGCCACAAAAGAGGAAAAAAAGCAACAACAATAGTCAAATCTTCGTAGCGATTCGAGTTCTAAGTATCATTATGGGAAGAAAAAATTTCATAAGTCAGACAAGAGCCATTAGATCTATAATATCAAGAGGGGAAGTGACTCATAGGAGAAGGTGAGGATGGTAAATTTGGGAAGAACAAGAAAGAAAACAAGGGTAAAGGAAATGATGACCATAAGCAGAAGGGGTTTAGAGAGGACAATCCAAGAGGTCACAAAGGGCCTTGTGATGGATGTTATACTTGTGGAGGTGACCATTAAGCCTTGAATTTTCCTCATCAGTTGAAGTTATGAAAGGAAGGAAGCTACCAGTAGACTCACTAGGTCCATGTTGCAGTCGATAAAAAGTAGCTAGAATACCAAGCTTCACCAATCTAGCTAATTGGTAATTGCTATGGCCAATATGTCTCTATCTTAATTAATACTGGAGCTTCTAAATTTTTTATAGATCCTAGACTAATATTCAAGATACCCATTAGACCTAGGTACATGGAAAACTCATGGACAGTCCAATATGGTAACCAAGCAAAGGGTAGATACCTATCTCTTTTGTAGTGAATTAGAACTTCCAACCTTTCAAACTTAGGTCAACTTGTATGTGGAAGCCTTAGGCTCATATGATGTAATTTTGGGAATAATTTGTTTAATTGAGCATAAAGCTTTAGTGAAATATTAGGATAAGGTGGTCAACTATCTAGATGATTATGGGAGCCTAGCTGAGGTTTGTGGAATGCAGAGACCCTTAGAGCTTAGATAGATTTCTGTGATGCAACTAAAGAAGGCTTGTTGAAAGTAGTATGTGATTTATGTAGTGCATGTTAATAATCTAGACAAGGATCCATATTTAGATGATTATCCAATTCTCAAGGAGTTCCAAGATGTATTCCTTAATGAACTATAGAATTTCCTCTCAAGTGAGAATTCAAGTTTTCTATTGACCTAGTTCTAGGAGTTGAGCCTCAATCCAAGGAGCCTTATCAAATGACCACCACAAAACTCTATGAGATGAAGTCTTAGCTAATGGAATTGTTGGATAAGGGACTCATAAGAACCAGTGTGTCTCCTTAGGGAGTGTCGATCATTTTTGTGAAAAAGAAAGATGGAACTTTGCATTTGTTCAAAAGAAGGGATAAATGGTGTTCTCCAAAATTTATCTTAATTCAGGGTACCATCAATTAAGGATTAAGGAAGAAGATATTCTGAAGACTGCATTAAGAACTTGGTATGGACATTATGAGTTCACAGTGGTACCTTTTGGTTTAACTAATGCACCAGTAACCTTTATGAGCCTTATGAATAGTGTATTTAGGGACTACTTGGATGAATTTGTCTTGATTTTCATTGAAAATATTCTAGTCTAGCCAAGGACTGTTGAAGAACATGATATACATTTGAAGATAGTTTTTTAGCATTTGAGAGAAAGGTAACTCTTTGGAAAGTTGTCCAAGTGTTCCTTCTATCAAGATCGAGTGCACTATTTGGGCCATATCATTTCAGTTGAAGGGGTCTCTGTGGACCCCAAGAAGATCAAGGCAATTATGGAATGGCCAATGGCTCAAAATGTGTCAAAATTTTGTAGCTTTAGGGGCTTCATAGGATATTCTAGGAATTTTTCGCAAGGGTTCTCCTAGATTGCATCTCCTATTACCTCACTCCAAAGGAGAGGAAAATGGTTTGAATGGACCGAGAAATGTGAGTAGGAATTCCAAATCCTGAAGGAGAGGCTTACAAAAACACCCATTCTGACTACCCCTGATCCTAATGGGAGATTCATAATAATCATCGATGCTTCCAGAGAGGGATTGAGAGAAGTTTTAATGCAAGATGGACAAGTAGTGAAATATGAATCAAAAAATCTTAAGTAGCACAAAGTAAACTATGAGCCTCATGATTTTGAATTTGCAACCATATTTCATGCCTTATAGATGTGGGGGAATTACCTTTTGGGAAATCCATTTGAACTCAAGAAAGACCACTTGGGATTGAGATACATATTTACCCAACCAAAGCTCAATGCATGATAGAGGAGGTGGCTAGTATTCCTTAGTGAGTATGACTTTAGAATTGAATACATAAAAGGGAAAGAGAATAGAGTGGTTGATGCTCTTAGTAGATGAAGACATATGACAACCATAATATCAAAAAGATCTAATTTGAGGTAGTAGGTAATTCAAAAAAATTTAGTGGATGAACACTATGAGAGAGTGAAGAGTTCCCTAGTATAAAATCATTTAGATCATTGATTTGATGGGTATGAAATCAAATTGGATGAAATTTTGAGGAATTGGAGGAGAATGTATATTACTAACTCTAGAGAGATGAGAAAGTTGGTTTTAGAAGTTCACAATGCACCTTATTTAGGAAACCCTAGTGTATCTGAGATGATCATGGAGTTGAAGAATATATATTTTTCCTAAAATTAAGAAGGATGTAGTGGAGTATGTAGCCAGATGATTGGAGTGCTAGCAAGTTAAGGATGAGCATGGAAACCCAATCGGGTTATTTTATCCACATGACATACCTAAGTATAAATGGCAGGTGATCAATATGGATTTTGTGGAGGGGTTTTCATTAAGAAAGAATAAGAATGTTGTTATATTGGTCATGATTCATGAGTTGACCAAGGTTGCACACTTCATTTTAGGAAACCTTAAGGATGGATCATTGACCTTGGCTAGAAAATTTGTTCTAGATATCTTTTGTTTACATGGAGTTCCAAAGACTGTCATTTCTGATAAGGACACATGGATGACCTCAAGTTTTGGAAATCCTTGAATGTAGCATTGGGGACTAATTTTTTAATTTCAGCTTGGCTTATCATCCTTAGACTAATAAGTAGACATAGAGCATAAAATCAAGTAGTCAAATACCTCCTCTGAATGCATTGTATGGACCAATAGTATAGGTGGGAAGAATATTTTCCTTTGGTAGAGTTTTCTTACAACTCCTATCATAAATCCTTAGGCATGGTAGCATTTGAAGCCATATATGGGTAGAATTTTCATACTCCCATCAGTTGGGATAAACTAGAGGACATGAACATAGTAGGACCTAAAATGCTTAAGGAAATGGAAGAACAAATTAGGCTTATTAAGAGAAGACTGAAAGAAGTAGTAAACTAACAAAAGAGTTATACTGACAAGAATTGAACTCTTAGATAGTTTACAATAGTGGATAAGGTTTTCTTGTGATTTAAATCTCATAAACTTTCTCTATTTCTTTTGGAAAGTCTTCCAAGTTGTCCTAGGATATGTGGGACCATTTGAAGTCTTGGAAGTAATTAACCTAGTCACTTATAAACTAGCTCTACCACCTACTCTGGCTTGAATTAATAATGTGTTTCATTTTTCTTTGCTTAAGCCATATCATCCCCACATGACCCATGTACTTGATTAGAAATCCTTGTAGGTACATGATCCAGGAGTGGTGCTAGTGGAGCCCATTATAATCTTGGATAGTTGCAACATTAAGTTGTAGAGTAGAGATGTTGCTCAATATAAGATCCAATGGGACTAGTATTCATAGGAAAATGCTACTTGGGAGGATGCAGAAAAAATAGAATGTTCCTTTCCACACTTTCTTTCTTGAAAAGAAACTCAATAGTTTTGTTTGAAATTTTTTGATTGAGATACTATGATATTTCATGCTTTAAAATTTTGATGTTGAAATAGACATGTATTTTGAAATGATGTTGAAATAGACATATATTTTGATGAGATGTTGAAATAGACATATATTTTGAATGATGTTGATATAAACCCATGATGGTCATGGCCTGCCCAATAATAAAGATATTATTCAAAATTAGAAGGCAGCTATGGTAGAAAATTTCCATAATATTAGCACCTAGTTGCATGCAAAATTTGGGGGGGGGCATTTACCATTCTTTTGAATGAAGGTGGTGAAAAAAGTAGGAGATTGATCAGGAAGGAAATCGACAAGAACCCATAAAGTAGAAAAGAGATCAAAGTTGTAGGAAAAATCTAAGGAAATAATTAATTAGATAGGATCATCCATTGAGGTAATCCAATTCATGAATTATTGTTGATACCACTATCATATCTCTTCATTTTTCATATTTATCATTCAATATGATGGTAGATCCAATAGTATGGAGGCATGCTATCTATTCACCTATTTGTTTCAGCTTGCTCCAAATGAATTATTTTGGTGATCACCCTCAGGGGATTCACATGGTCTACAACATGCTCATGTTAGTTTTTTTTTAATGAATCCATTTGGCTAGCTATGCTAATCAAAGGCATTAAAATCCTAGAAGCAACTGTTAAGAATGTTCACTCAATAGAGAAAGCCATATCATGGCTATCAGACATCATAATCTGATTTAATGTGCACCATTTGGTGTTCATTGTGTAATGGTTCACCTATTGAACCTATATAAAGAGGAAATAAACCTATGTGCTACCTTTAGTATGTGTTGACAGAGTTATATTTTCAAATAAACACTTCCCATTATCAGCCTAGCCGATAATGGCGAATGGGTAAATCGTTCTTTTATGCAGGTTAGTGGTAATCATATGTGTACAAAATAAACCTTGATTTGAAGAATAGATGGATGTTAATGAAGGGTTTCTTCATAAACTTGTAAAGATCAATCCTCATGATCGATAGTGTAATTTATTATTTTAGAAGCAGATATGAATTTGCATGAAGTATAGAGTAGCATGCATTAAGGTATAAACCAAAATACTCAAAAGGGTAAATTAAAAAAATACTTGAGGCTAAGATAGGAAATAATCGACCATAGAAATGGGTCGAAATATAGAAAAAACCCTTTTTTTTATGCAGCCTATGTAGGCAAAAGTATTGTAGATCCTAAAACCTCTTTGTTTTCTTAACTAGAAATTTTTCTTAAGAAACTCACTTTGATAAGCATGTTGAATTTGGTTTACTTATAATATTAAAGATTCTCATAGTGATTCCAGTGATGAAAGAGTTTAAGATCTAGATTAAATACATTTTTCTCTTAAGGTTGAAACTAGATGCTTTCTAATTTTTTTAATTTATGTTCATGATGGAAAAGTCCATTCAGTATTAAAGAGTGAAAAACTACTTGTAAACAACTTAAGATTAAAAAAAAAAAAGTAAACAAAATTATTTTTCATTAAATATATTTGGTTAGTTTTGAACAAAAATGTAATGATGTAAATAGAAGTTATCATTTAGCAATGACTCTGTTTTATTGAAATTTATCTTTATAGATGGAAACAACTTATTTATGACTATTAAGTATGTAAAAATCTTACTTTATGATTGTTTAGTAGGAAATAGTACCTATTTTGTTAAAACAATGAATTTTCATGTGTAAACAACTTACTTTATGACTGTTTAGTAGGAAACAATACTCATTTTATTTAAATGGTGAATGTTCTTATGGAAACAAGAAATGTTAGAATATAACAATAGGTGAGAAAGTGTTAGTATAAGACTTGCTTAGAACATTTATTTCGACAATGAAATGTCAATTAGAATACTATTGAAGATTTCAATTTGAATATTATTTGAGAATGTATGCACAAATTTTAACATTAGTATTCACATATAGGTGTATGCACAGAGACTTTCTCTATGTACATACACATACTTGTGATGTGCCTTCTTTTTTTTTAGTACATTTTTAAAGAAGAATGCTTAAGTTGTTAAGTAGAAACTAGTCATAAGAATGATATGACTGAATGTTGAAATACTCTATGAAACATAGAATCTGCTTTCTATTTAGAGCATAATTTATTTTTTTTTCTTCCTTGAAGACAATGTGGTAGTATATTTTGAATACTTGAATAGAACAATGATACCTTAGTTGAATAGAGCACCTATGGGTAGTTGCTTCTAGAAGGTAGATAGTTGTTGTACTAGAAAGTTACCTTCCAGAGTAGGTAGTGAAATGGGTTTAGAGAGTATAGGTTTGATTCACCAAAACCTATCATTTTTTGTTGCTATAACACACTTTTTATGCTCAACCAAGCAATATGGTTCATTATGTATGTATGAATGAACTTTTTAGTTTCACTCTCTATCATTCCTAGCATAGATTTTGTACTTTCTTTTCTATAGTTTAGATAGAAATTTCATGTGGATGTATGGGCACACACCAGATTCCACCTTATAGGTTGTTCTCTTAATAAAATTTCTATGTAGGGTCAAGCATTCTTCAAGTCAACAAAATACTAGGGAAGCATAACCTTCATGTTTGGGTGGTAAAGCACTTCAACCATGTTCTCCTCCACAAGTGAAGGTGAGCATTAAAGAAGAACTTTAGTCATTCCCAGACTATCATAGTCTATGATGTATCTTGGTGTTACTCATTCATGTACTTGATGAGAAATGTACTATGTAATGACATTGTGGCCATAGGTGCCAAGTAAATCTTGATATTGTATTTTTTCTTTCGAATTGAATATAAGAATCTTTGATTCATTTTAAATGGACATGTGTATCTATGATTGACTTTAGCCATTTGTTATGTATTTTTAATTTGGAGTATATTCATGTGTCATTTATAATAATAATAATTTAGTAATAATTAGGAATGGGTTATTACACATTAAACAATCTTGGGTGTAATAGAAAAATCTTGGACTTTGAGCTTTTTGGTCACCAAAGGTGTTTTGATATGTATCCTCCCCCTTGCATCATTCGATGATCCTAGGTGTAAGAGATATATCAAAATAGTAAGTCTTTCTTTCTAATTAGAGGTCCCTGCTTATGAGACACATCCTACAATGGAGAACTCATAGGTGACCCTAAAGCACATTTATCGGTGGGCTATATAAAGTATGCAAAAGAAAAAGTAGCATAGATCCATTGATGGCTACCTTACAGGCCTAATCTCATGCAAATGAATTGGTTGCTTAGGGTAAGCTAGAGACTTTAGCATCTCCCATCTAAATTAAACCAAGTGGTTTTCATGGTGTCATTAAATACCTTTATTCTATAAGCCATCCAAGTTTTTTTTAAATATTTCTTTGAAGTAGTGCACGAGAATAGCACCATTCCCAAAAGTTACTTACCATGTCCATTTATAGTTGAGTATAAGGCTTAAGATTTAATTCTCTTTTACAAAGCCATGAGTAGCAAGGTGGTACATGACCATGTTATGTCCTATTTGATACCTCTATAGGTATAGATTACATCACTCCTTTGGGGGTGAGGCAATCTTGATATGAAGAAGCATACCTACATTCCTTAAGCATGCAATTAATTTCCTTGTTCAAGCCACATGCTTGTGGATCTAATGGAAGAAGCCACACAAAATATCCCCCTTTTCCATTGAGTTAGTGATTTGCATAATTTTATCTATTGTATTGTATCACTTGCTGTCAAACACATCCCCCAAAATATTAGATAAAAAACATTCAAAGTTAGAAACTTATCAAAAATGGTCACCAAATTGATCACTTTCAAAAAAGAACTTCTAAATTATGTATTTTACTTCTCTTGTCCTGAAATATTACCATAGTCATCTTAAAATTTTATTGCTATTGTGTATCCATTTGTTTTTGTCATCTCTATTTTACAATTCAATAATTCACACAAAACCATAGTCATTCCTTGAATAGAACTGCTATTGTAAGAAATTTTCGTAGTTGTTCCTTGAATAGAACCACTATTGTCATAACTATTACACATTCATCCTAGATAACAATGACTATCATCCTAATTAGTAGCATATCTTAGACAATTGTCAAAAAAAATCATCATTAGACCTACACTTTCATACCATCACCTTACACCATCAAACATCACTATAGTTTATCTCAAACTTGGTTTACATAGGGCTTGTAACTATCACCTTTTGGACAAAAATAACATAATTGGACTTGCACCATATCCTATTAGCAATCTTGGACATCCTTTCACACCACCATCATACAATTAAACATCTATCTTATCGTCTATACTTACTTTTTAAATAATATATCGAATCCTATCATCTTTGTGAATGCTTGGAAAATGGTGCATTGCTACACTTCATTGACCAAATGAGGTATAAAGAAAGAGATCCAATTTTGCAATGTTCACACTCAAGGACACCTTAGAGATACCAACCCAATGAAGGATATGAGAGATAAAACAATAAGGTATCCTAGGATATGATTGAGAAAGGAAATGGGTTCACCACCAAGTATAAACTTGGAAAAGACATAATGTTTGAAAACACAGTATGATATTCAAAATGACTTATAAATGCAAGCAAACTATAACAGAAAACTATGAAAGTGGAAATGTGCACCTGGGAAATAGAATAAGGTAGGATGGAGGTCTATAATCTTGGAAAATATGGTGTTGATTCCAACTGGGACTCATACGTGAAGCTAGGCAAATTAGTCTTGTTTCGGGTAAACTATGCTAGAACAGGTTTTAGACAAATGGGTACTCAAATCTGCAAAAATCATTTTTAGGCCTATATAGTGGGACTCATTTTCCAAAAAAGGAGAATCATTTCATTTCTAATTTTCTATAAATTTTGAAGTGCATTATGTGCCTCTCAATCCAGAGCTCTTCTATTCTTGATTCAGATCCAGGTTTGAAACTGCAGAATTCAACCAGTAGATCTTCTCCAAGCTTCTCCTAGAACTTTTGAAACTTTGAATTGATTTTATAACTTGATGATAAATTTTCCAACCTTTATCCTTGAAAAATATACAACCTAAATATGAAAATCACATGTAAAGAGAGGGGAAAATGTTGTGGGGTTAGTGAATAGGGGTTAGCCTTGGTCAAATCCCTTGTTGGTAATTAAACCTTGAAATAAAATGAAATATAGAAGGAGAATGAAAAATGAAAAAAATATGATGCTAAAACTCACCAAACCATTACAATAAGATTTTTCAAACATATAAGTGATGGCTCACATGGATGTGGACTTAGACTCTAGCTTGAAGTTGATGGATCTTGAATGTAATGCTTACAAATCCTACATCAAAATTTTGTTAGCTCTAAAACAAAATGATGCAAAAAATATTTGACACAATGGATGACACTTGTAAATTCTCTTGAAATATTGATAATCTACCCTTGAAATTCCTTGAAATCTCTTGCAAATGCTCAAATTCTCTTGTGAACAAAATGCTTGATTGCTAGAAGGCCTAGATTGCTTGATAGGATGAAATGAGTGGAAAAAACCTTGTATTTATACTCAATTATGTAATAATTTCTGAAATTACAACACTACAAGCCAACCTTACATTTTGGATAATAAAAACCCCCATAATTTTAAATTAAATTAGAATTTTGAGCTAAAGGGGACTCATTCACCACTCTAGGTCAATGGGTCCCATCTAAGGGGACTCATTCACCCAAAATGGTGGATGAGTCCCACCTTACGAAATTATGGTGGGTTTCAAGATTTAAATGTTTTAAATGATGTTTATCGAGATTATTCTCAAGAATACACATAAATAAGGCTGGTGAATGTAAAATGGGTCCAATTAGAGCATAAGAAAGCCCAATTATTAATGAAAATCCTAGAAAAATGTGAAAGTGTGTTACAACACTTTACAACATTTTGAAACAAGGCTTGTTAAATAAGACCTTAGAAAAGTGTGGAAGTGTATTACAACACTTTACAACACTTAGGTAAGGTACCATTAAAATCATTTTAGTTCACAAGGGCCTAAGACCTAATGTGAATGTATTATCCATATTGGAACACTAAATCAAGGAAAAATTAAGCCAAAATCACGAGGGCCCAAATGAGTCAAAAAAAGTAGAAGGGTTACTTTTTTTATGACCAAAATCTTGCTATTAGTTCTATCAACAAACCATATCCTGTAGTAGTCTTGTCAAAATTAAGTGGAAAACATCCTTCCCTAGGTTTCATGAATATTAGCATCCACCTTTACTTTTAGTTTGTAAACTAAGTTCAAGTGAAGAAATCAACATATCCTCCATCACAATTCGTAAGACGTAGTAAACATCAAACATAAATATTGTTCATCACTGTGATCCTAGACTATTATCATATCAACACCATCCAAACTCCACTCACACTCTCTTTTTTAGGGTTGAACATCCATAAATATAGTGTCATTTTTCAAACATCAACCAAAATCCACTCACACTCTCTTAGTAGGGTTGAGCATCCATAAACATAGCATCGTTTATCAAAAACCATCTAAAATCTGCTCATTTCATCATCATAGGATTGAGTCCAAAAATATAATCATTTCTAAACATACAAGAGTCCCACATCAAACTTGATCATCAAACAATCCCAATATCCACATCAATCCATATCAATCAATCAAAATCCTTTGTCCAAAATTTTTGCAAAATTTCCTTTTGTATGTCATATCACCAATCAAATTTTCAAATCACACCATTACCATCCATTCATAAATTGCATATTCACATTCACCAAAGTCTATTATGCTCATTTATGATAACAACAAGATCCCAACATAGAAATAAAATGGACACTAGTAAAAGTAGCTCCAACGGATCTAGTACCACCAATATGGAAAAATTAGTTTCTCAAGCATGGGCTTTAATCATAATACAACTATAAATTTTTCAACCCCTAGAGCACAACAACCAACTTTTAGAGCTCAACCTCCAAGTGAACAAGGTCTACAAATTTAACATATAGAAATGCTTCCTACAAATCAGGATCAACCTCCTAGTCTTTATGATATAGTCATTGAATA
Source organism: Sequoia sempervirens (assembly GCA_007258455.2). NCBI lineage: Eukaryota > Viridiplantae > Streptophyta > Pinopsida > Cupressales > Cupressaceae > Sequoia > Sequoia sempervirens. Next base: position 27,230,920 of record VDFB02075321.1, read on the forward strand.
ACATGATAGTGATGAAGAAATCAATGATGAAAAACTCTTAGAGTACTCTCAAGATCCTAAATTGAAAAAACTAATGGACAAAGTACTCATATTATATCCTAACACATACCTTTTGAATCTTACACAGCATGGTTCCACGTTACCTGCACATTTTAATTTTGATTCTATTAGAGACCCATCTATCATCCACATAGATGATCAATTAATTGTTAGAAAAGTCCCAAAATAAATTGTAGAACCAAGGATACCCCCTGTCATTTTGAAACAAAAAGAACCTATCAATGATCAACCTTATGAAAAACAAGGGGAAAATCTATTATATAGACCTCCTTCACAACTAGAAGAAGCATTGGTGGCCCAACAAGGTCGAGGGAATCTAAAAACCATGGAAGCTCAAAATCTACCTCCTCAATCAACAAACCCCTTTCCACACCACTTGCAACATGATATGTGGTAGTCAACACATGGAGACCCAATGATTCAAGAACTCTATATGATGAGTCTTTTGATCCATGACAACAAGACCCTAATGTCAACATGCAAAATATGGGTAACTTACCACCTACGCAACAATAATATGCGACAAATTAGACAACTAACAACCCCCCACAACAATAGTTGCATGCTAATATTCCACCTCAAGTACAACACATGGCATCACCTATTTACACAACACAACAACCAACCTGATGCAGGAGCATCTAGTGGTGTAGGGGCAATCCTGCATCACCCAAAAAGATGTTTTTTTTTTCATTTATGTTTCCTTTTGTTAGCTTTTTGTATATGTCTTTGCATTTATGGATACCCTTTTCATCATAATGTAATTCCCCACTTTTAGTTTTTTTTTTTTTTGGTCAACTACTATTTTTAGCAAATATTAGAATTTGAAGGAGTTTGGGGACAAAAATTATATGGGAGGATTCATAATGGAAAAACAAGAAGATTGGCAAAAGTATCAGGCCAAGAGCATTCTCGATTTGAAAGATATTGTAGTTTTATTCATCCAGAAATGCACCTAAAAACCTTCTAGAACAGGTTTAAGGCACTAAGCAGCCCCAAAACAGCCCCAACGGTTCAAACAGTTCAAAAAATGAAGTCCCAGATCAAAAGTTATGGCTCTCGGAAATTGGTACGCTTTCAAAATGTGCTAATTTTTTAATGATGTTTTAAATTTTGAATTTCAAATTGTAATTTATGGCACCAAACCACCAAAATATGATAATTCAAAATTTTTTTGGCTCCAAAAAATAAAAGGAGTTATTTATGGGGTGGATTTTTTATTTTTGTATCTTTTTGGGGAAAGAGTTCTCATGTTGTGAAAAGGGAAAATTTTGTAGTTTCTAAAAATTTTGTAGCTTGCATGTATTGCAGAGCCTGAGGATTTGAGATCCTCTGCATGTAAGAATTTCCATTCTGAACAATAATAAAATTTCTCTAGTGGTTTGCATCATTTTCTGTGTCTCAGGTTTGCTCCCTCATCACACCCACATATCAAAAACAATAAGATGTACCTCAATACCAAAGCATGTGCCAAGAAAATACACAAGGACAACAACAAATGAAATACATGCAACAACAACCATCATACTATGATATCAATATTGATCTTCATCAATTCAAAACCCTCAACAAAAAAAATTCATTTCACCACCACAAAACACCCATCGTCAAAATCAAATGCCTAATCCCACATCAAAAAACATTAGTGCATAAAAACTGCATACACATAAAAAACACCACAAAAAATTGTACCTCCTCAACAAAACATTCCTCCACAACAAAATCCTAGTCCACAAGGTACTACTATCAATCAACAATACACACACACCATTCCACAAGGACCCCATCCTTCATCATACACATAATATAGCAAAAGGGGCTTTCTACACATAAAACCAATAATATTAAACACAATACATTATGGACATCAAGGTTATGGAGTCCCTAATCCTCAAGTGAACACACCTAGTGGTTATTGAACCTTACAAATTCAAACTCTTAACCAAAGGATATCAGAAGTTTAGCTTGGAAAACCAAATAAAAGCTATGCACTACAAGATAGATTTCCATATCCTTCTGATCATACCATATCAATGATTCCTTTTTCTAAGAACTTTGAAATACCTAAATTCGATAAGTACAAAGGGAGGGTTGATCCAGTCAAACATGTAAGATATTTTTTAGTGGCTTTTATGGAACTTACAAACAATTACTCCTACTTATTGAGAATCTTTCCAAGAAATCTTAGGGGTCTAATTATTAAAAAAAAATCTCATTTACCACCCGATGTTAAAACCTTTGATGAGTTATTAGACAAATTTATAAACCACTTCTCTTGCAATATCAAACATGAAATAACATTTACCAATCTATATAAAACTAAATGGCCTATTTTGGAAAATAAACTAGTCAAAATATTTGTCTCTAACCTTCAAACAAACATTAGTTATCAATTAACCATGTTGGGTTAGATAATAATTTTGAAGAAATAATTGAGAAAAGTCTATTCATTAAGAGAACACTTATAGAAAAAGGTACCATAAAACCATACAACAATAGAGACCAAGCATCTAGATATAATGAAAAACCTCAATCTTGGGAAAACAAATATCAAGCATCAAACTCTAATGATAACTTCAAATTTGGGCTTAGAACAAGAATGATGGAGTAGTTGATACTAGGTTTATTCAAAACATTCAATCATCATCTAATCCTCCTAAAAATTACCAAAAAAATGTGCAAAACAATCAATATACCTATCCTCCACTGAATCAAAACATGGTTCTAATCCAAAATCCTCCAAGGAAACAATCAAGATTTAAGAACAATGAAACACAATGTAAATTCACCCCCTTAGGGGAACCTATTGAGGTACTTTTGGATAAATCAATCCAATAAAATTTCATCAGTATTCTTGATCCCAAGAATTATCAAGAACCAAAATTCAAACCTCCTTGGTATTAAAGCAATGATTATTGTGAATATCACCAAATAAAGGGTCAAAAAATACAAATTTGTGTTAAACTCAAACATCTTATACATTACCTCATTGACCGAGGCGAGATTAATGTGGATCAATAAACAATATCTGATCAAGAAAAGAAAAGGGATTCCAATAAAGGAAAGCTTTATAACAAAGCTAGCTATGTCTATGAATGGGATACATTAAAGAATCATACACTTACATCAATCATGTTTTTAATTCCCCTAATGAGAAGGTGGATATTAAACAAGGTACCTACCAAATAAATGATCAAAACTCTTCTCCTATGTATAGCAACGTATCCTATCTAGATGTTTTCTTTGATCATGTATCAGATTATAATATATTCCTTTTTTATTTGATGATAGCATAGGCTATGTTGAAGAAGTATATCACGAGGAATCTCCTATCCCATCTCCAAGATCCTCACAGAGCCAACCTATGTCATCCTCACCAAAGTCATCATCTAATGATGAACCCACTCCAGGGATATCTACAATGGATGATACCAATCCCGAAACAAATTTACAAAAAAATGTAATCCAAGATCAAAAAATGTAATTCAAGTAGAACCATGTTCTCCATCATTTTTCATATCCACTCAAGATTCAGAATCTGCTGTTCATAATCTACCATCTACCCAAAGTTTATTTCAAGAAAATACTCCTAAGCACGACAAGTGTTGCTCTAAGATGACTCGAGATCAAGATCCTATATCTCCAAAATACTATTGTTAGATAATGATCATCTTCCAAGTTGTAAATGATATTTCACCTATAATAAGATGAGATGAGCAACTTACAACTTCCTCAAAGTACTATCTTGACCTAATGAATATCCTCCATTCCATTTAGGATTTTATAGAATATGATCATAGCCTTATACCTACAACTCCTACATCTAACCATGAGGTACCTACTTCCACTAGACATGTAGATGATCATAATTCAAAACAATCATCTCCAGCTTCAAACATATTTGGAAATGATGAAGCCAGATTCAGCTTCATAGGATCTTATGATAATATTTTAGAGAAAGATCATGAAGGATTCTATATCAACTTTGGAACAACCAAAACTTCAAAAGAATCACTAGAATCTACTTTTTTTGAAGTTCAAGATGAATGTATGCAAAGAGGAAAAAAAAATCAAGAAAAAGCTTATGGAAGCTATTCATATCAACAACTCCTCTAACCTTAATCGTGATGATGACTTTAGTCTTAGCAGTTCTTGGAAACCATTACTTTCCAACCTTCACAACTAGACTCTTTCCAAGACTGGTCTTTTCTCCTCACCTCTGAGTTTTTCCCTTACCCTTGTGGCCTTCTCTTCTGTCTGTCTGACTCGTCCTCCTCTCAGTTGATTCCCTTTCCCCTCTTCTTCATTGTATGGCTTCCTACATTTTTTCCCTCTTCCACCCCAATATCATTTCTTTGCTTCTCCTTCTCCCTTTGTGCTTCATTGCTCTTTCCCTCCTCCTTTGTTCTTTCTTGCTTATGTTTTTCTTTTTCATTCTTTTTCAGTCACATCTTTAGTTCTTCCTTATTCTGTGTATTCCTAGTTTGTATTGCTTTCATGTGAATTCAATTATTTCTTTGGTTTTTCTTTTGGGTAGGTGCAAAAATATGGGGGCCAAAAAATGGCCAAATTACTTTTTCATCTCGAAATAGAAAAAATGTGAGTGCATTATAGTAAAATGTGCTCATGTTATGGGTTGGTAGTGACCAAGCCTAGGCTCAGTCATTACCAAGCCATAATGTGAGTGTGTTATAACATGCTCACATTATGGTTTAAATTTCAAAAAATGCTTACATTTTTTAGTTACAAAAATGTGCATTTTTTGAAATTTAAAAAACATTTCCAAAACATGAACATGTTATAATGCACTCACATTTTTGTCTACATTGAAATTGTTTTCTTCTATTTTTCTTTTCTCTTTCTTCTTGTTATCTTTCAGGGAAACTATATACAATTACATACGGAAATTTAGTTTCATATACTTTAAGTTATATTTCATGTATATAGTTTCAAGATGTTTGAGAGTGACCTTTCAGATCTCTAGGAGTTATAATTCAAATTCTTGTTTTTTCAAGATCTTACAATTTTTCAGACAGCCAAATTTCACTAATCAACATGTCAAATATTAGCAATCAAGAGGTCAAATTTTAGTAATCAACAAGTTATATCATCTTTCTCACTCTATCTAACTCATTTTTCATGCATTATTCTCTAGATCTCTCTCTCACACTCTCTCCTTCCCTCTATACTTCTATCTATCTCACCTCTCTCTCACCCTCCATCCCTCCCTCTATTTCTCCTTCCCTCCTTCCCTCTCTAATTTTCTCTATCTCACCCTCTATATCTCCCCCTCTCTCTCTTTCTCCAACTCACCTTCCCTCTCTACTTCACTCTATCTAGTTCCTATCCCTCTACCTCTCTATCCCTCCCTCCTCTCTCTCTCTCTCAATCTCTCCACCTTCCTCCTTCCCTCTCTACTTCTCTTTATCTAACATATCCCTCTCCACCTATCTCTCAACCTCCCTTCTCTATCTCTTAATATCTCCTCCTTCCTCCTTCCTCCTCTCCTCATTCTCTCTATCACACTTCTCTCTCCCTATGTCCCTCCATCCTTCCCTTTCTACTTCTCTCTAGATCTCTCCCCATCCCTCTCTATCTCACCTCTCTCTCTCCTTCCCTACCTCTCCCTCTCTCTCTACTCCTCCCTCCCTCCTCCCCCTCTCTATCTCTCCTTCCCTTATAATTCTCTCTACATATCTATCTCCATCTCTAACTCTCCATCCCACATTCCCTCTCACTCTCTCCCTCCCTCTCTCCCTCTCAATCTCCCAACCTTCCTCCTTCACTTTATATTTCTCTCTCAAACACTCTCTTCCTCCCTACCCAATTTTGATCTCTAACTCTATCCAAGTTCCCTCTCTACTCTCTATCTCATCATTATATCTCTCTTTATCTCTCTTTCCCTCTCTCTCACACTTTCTCTACTTCTTTGTCTCTTATTCCCAATATACTTCTCTATCTCTCTATCCATATCTCGCTTGCTGGCATATAGTTGTCATTGATGTCAAAAGGGTAAATTAGGAAAAAGAGTTTATTGGCATGATGACAAATGATGAATGTGAGTACAGTGGATCTGATGAAAAAATTGGTGGAAGATTCATGATGGGTTTCTCAAGAGCTTTCTAGAAAGATATTGTGCAAGTCTTGATGTAAATGGTAATGTCAGCATTAATTTTTCATGCTCTCGGTCTAGATTTTATCAGTTAGACCATACATGTGCAAGTGTTTACAGTCCTAGTATTACAAATTTTCTATTTTGATAGTGACTTGTATTTGGTGGTTGCAGGGAGCTTAAGTAGTGAATTAAGTCCATCATGTTCATCCTGTGACTAAACCCTCACTTCTTGGAAACTAGTTAACAAGGTTCATGTTTGCATCGACTTGACAACAGTCTTTTGGTAGGACACTAATGTATCACTAGGAGTCAAGTAGGAGTTCCTTTGATGGCCCGATGGTCAATTTGTTGGTGTGAGCATGTAGGATCAATGAGAGTCTAGGAGACATCCAAGCAATGGAGTGACAAGGAAAGTGTTATCGGTGTGATTGAATGGTTTTAGTGGGTCATTTAGATATCTCCCTTCCATAGGAATGAGAAGTTTGTGCTTGAGTGGGACCTAGTCATGATGACATGGGTGATTGTGATGATGATGCAGACACCTGGCATGACAACATTAGGAATATTGTAATCCACATCCTTGTTGTCGATTATGGAGTTATGACATGGCAATGAGGTGGAAAAATGACATCATCAAGTGTCTTCATCAGTGTGACTCAGTCATATCAACAAAAGTGTCGTGATCATCTACCTGACACAACAAAGGCTATATCTTTAGTGAGATTATATTTCATCGTCAGTGCCTTGAAGAAGGTCCCTCTAATAGGGAAATGGAAGAATAGACACTGGAAGTGGGACCCAGCTACGTGAGATGGCATATATCGAAGGTATAGATAGAGATCAAATAGCAAGATTGCATGTGGAAGAAAGCAACAAATGAAATATGACATGGATGACATGTAGGTTGTGGGCCTGATCAAATAACATTGCAAGTGCATTGGTGTGACATAGGCACATCAATAGGTCTATGATGGATGTTCCCCCGATGAAGCAATAAGAATTATCAGAAAAAAGAGGCACATTGGCAAGAGTGTAGTTGGCATCCCTTCAATGAATTAATGACCACATTGAAGTGAAATTGATGCATCAATAAACTGGCGATGGTGTCCCCCCAACAAAGCAATGAGGTGTTATGTGGGACTCAATTGTGATGGTGGCTGAAAAGTGGCAATGAACGATTGCTCAATATGTCATTTCTTATTGGTGTTGTGAATGATGTGGTGACAACATGGAAGACTGGTGGCATGAAGGCCCATACGATCCATATTGGTGGGAGCTATGGACATTTGCAAGATTGAAATAGGTATCCCCTACATGGAGTGATATTTTAGATCAACGATGTAGTCTATTTGGTGATTGATCTAAAGGTGATCATTTCTCAATGGAGATTGAAAAAGAAGATTTGAAGACAGTTTATCAAATGATTTTGATTTAAAGACAAGATAGTAAATAAGGATCACAGGATCAAGGAATGAAACGAGAAGATCAGTGGCCAGACTTCAAATGCAAAAATCAGAAATGACTATGAAAAGTGTAAACGAGGGTTTGGACTAAAAACTAGGACAAGAGAAATAATTATTTTTTCCAACTACCTCAGCGACCAAAATAGGAAGATTTGATCTTGTAGGTAGGAAAAAAGATAGAAAAAGTGTTTGACATCAAAATTAGGTTGAAGGATCAAAAGAGAGCATTAAATGCACAATCAGATCTTAGGATTTGACAAAGAGAACAAAGGAAATTTCTCTTAAATAGAATTTAATGTTGTATGGCTCAATGTAGGGAATGGTGATATCTGATGAGCTGGACAATATGTGTGTGGCTTGATGTTCTGACACTTACTGAAGTAGGCTGAAAGTGGAAAAACCCTAATAGTGATTCCAATATGTATGAACTAAATAAAGGGAATCGTAGATCGATAGAGAATGAAAGAGGGTGTTTGAATGTAGAGAAAGTTGAACTGTAAAAGAAAGTAAAAATATGAAATTTCATGAAGTTGGTTACAGTGGAGTAAGGGAGAACACACAAAGTGAGAGAGAGAGCTTATGTATTGAATTGATGCATTATATGTTGTGTAGAACCATTTTATGCATAGTTGATTGCAATAATTTGTAAGAGGTTATAGCCTCCTTTTGCACTGAGTTATAGATCAGAATAGGGTGTAGTTGAATCATTGAAGTTTTAGCTTCTAAACAGGGATTTGTTTCTTCCTTGGGTTGTAGCCCTAAACATTGTAACCGAACTTTGATGCTTGTGAGCCTAGATTAGGATAGTAGATCCTAGCAACATTTCTCACCATTTTTTTTCCCATCTTTGGTTTTCCATGTATATCTAGTGTGGTGTGTTGACCTCTTTTATGCTTTTGGTTATTATATATGATAGCATTTCAATCTGCACATTTCAATTTAAGGTTGAATCTGCAAAAGGTTTGAAAACTATAAGTTTTATCATCTACTGATTCACCCCCCTCTTAGTAGATCATTGTGTTCTAACAATTGGTATTAGAGGCCTACGTTCCCTAGGAGAATCTCAACCAACTTGGGTAGATCTTGGAAATGTGAACAAAATGGAATTTTAGGAAGGTTCAAATAATCCACCTAGGTTTGATGAAACAAACTATACTAAATAGAGCTCATTAATGGTAGGATACTTAGCTTCTCTTGGAACTGAAGTTTGGGCATGTGATGAGACCCAAAATACTATTCCTTCTACTATTCCTACTGATCCTATAGAAAAAAATGTGAACCATAGATTTTATGAGGTGTGAAATGCTAAGTCTCCTTTGCTTAATTAGGGTCTTTCACCTAATGAAAAGAGATAGATCCCACACCTAAAATATAAGGTGGTTCACTCAAAATAATGTAGGTATGATGGAATTATGAATAATTGAAATTATCTAAATGCAGCTAAGTGATGAAATTGATTGATTAAGAAAGTAAAACTATTGAAATATAACTTGTTTGAAAACACATTGTGTAATTAAAAACACATATAAATGAATAGTAAACTACAACAAAAATGGATAAAACTAAAAGTTTGCACCTGGAATATGGATGAAGACTAGAAATGACATCTGGAGTGTTGATAATCCTGATTGTTAGGCCTAGTGTGACTCATTCACCATTCTAGGCAAATCAATCCCAGTTTAGGGAGACTATTCTGGAGCCCTGTTTCGGACAAATGGGTATCCAAAACTATAGAAAACCAAAATTAGGACTAGTAGTGGGATTCATTCATCATCCATGGTGAATCAATCCACTTCTAATTTTTTGAGAATTTAAAAGTGAAAATTGTAGTCTCTGAACTGTACTTTGGCTCCTCACAGGTGTTCTCCTTTGAAAGTCTGATTCCCGAACCTGAAAGTGAGTTTTTGTTGATATTTTTCCTTAGAAAATGAAGAGAAGACTTAAACAAATTTTCAACTTGATTCCTAATGATTAATAAAAGAAAGGGGTTCACCACCACGTATAAACTTGGAAAAGATAAAATGTTTGAAAACACTGTGTGATATACAAAATAACCTATAAATGCAAGTAAAATGTAACAACAAACTATGGAACTAGAAATGTACACTTGGGAAATAGAATAAGGCAGGATGGAGCCCTAGAATCTTGGGAAATATGTTGTTGATTCCAACTGGGACTCATACGCAAATCTAGGAAAATTAGTTGTGTTTCGAGTAAAATGTGTTGGAACCTTTGACTTGCATGAGTAGAGTTAGGATTTGGTACCTTTGAACATGGATGATATCAGGAAGCAACACAACAATTCTAAGGTATTCATCAAAAAGAAGTTGTTTCCCTTGCATACTACTATAACTAGTACCAGGAAAAATAGAAAGAAAATAAAAATTAGTGAGAAGGAGCTTGATCCTTTCCCAATGAGCTATTTTGCAAGCTATTTCAAGAAAACTATATATTCTTTATGCCAAATCATTGTTTTTTCTCTACCAGACACATTCTACAAATAATATAGCTATCTAGAAACAAATATGTAACACCCAACTTATAAAATAGTCTATGATTATGCTACTTATCTAGCAGAAAGTATCCACAAGGGTTTCGTTGAGCTGAAAGAAGGGAAGCAATGGGTGAAATTCTAGTGGTATTCACTATTAATGCATATGTTCTTGCATAAAGGGCAGAATTATTTTTAGAAAGATATCTTCGAAAAGGAAGGTAGAAGGTATTGATTTTCCCATTCAATGTTGGACCCATGTTCTAGACAAGGATGATTTGAAGTATAATTATGTGATGTTACAAAATGATTTTGTATCAAGAATAAGGATATCCTTGATCTATGAACCACCAAGAATTCCTAAAGAAAATAATGAATTCTTGAGACCTATTGATTTGAGGCCAGACTTGAATTTGAGTCACAATTGGAGAGACTTGATTTTATACCCTCATAAAAAAAAATTAGAATATATGGCAACATTCTAGATCCATATATTTTCCCAAGAGATATGTCAATAATGATAGGGTTTCTTGAAATCATGAGACATTTGGGAGCATCACAGATGGTGCACTTATCTGATATAGCAAGGAAAGGTTCATTCTATCCAAAGTGGACATCATTTCTTGATTATGTTTTGGTGAAAGGGGAATGAAAGCAATTAGTACATCCATCGGAGCCTTAAAAGTTGGAGACTATGTTCCCAAGGAATAATGATCATGAGGGTTTTATCACTAAATTGAAAGCAGATCAAAGGCTAGGTAATTTTGTACATATCTTTGATTATACTGAAGATGTCATTAGGAGCATTTTTATCTTTCAGGAGCAGGATGAAAGGAAAGATAACTACCTTCCTTATAGGAATATGTTAAAATAAAAATGGAAGAAGGATCCCAATTATAATACTTTTCCAAATATAACTGATGAATTCAATCGAACCATGTATGTTATGAATAATTTTGAAAATATAGTTGGTATATTGAGGGAGCAGCAGGAGGTTATAGACAAAGGAAAAGAAAGAGTGGTTGAAGAAGAGACCATTGTAATATTGGAGTAAAGGCCTACTTACCAACCACCCAAGAAACTAAGAATCTACTCTAGGATGAAGAGATCAATGGATGAAGAACAAACCTTGCCGATTCCTATCACTTCTAAGGGATCAAAGGTAGATTCTCCTAAGAGTACCTGACCATCACCTCTGAGACAAGCACCTCTACCTGTAATTGATCTTGATTCACCTCTAGGAAGTACTACTCCATCAGAGCAACCACCTCTTAAGAAACAAAGGATTGAGGCAACAAGAGTGGTTGAATATTTTGATACCAAAGAAGATGATATCTTTATCACTCCTAAGGATATGCGATAGGGAATGCCTCCTTCTATAGGGGAAATTTCTTCAAGTTCAAGACAAACCACTCTCAGGTTGGGAAAACTTGACATCAATGGTCTAAACAGTGTAGATGACATAAGAATTGAAGCTTGTAAGGATTTTATGAAAGATGACTCCTTTGTTGAAACATTTGTGTTTAGGGATTTTTGGTGGAGATCTAAAGCTAAAGAATATGGAGAGAAAGTAGCCATTGAAATGATATTGCATCTAGAGTTACCTAAAAGTGTCATTCAAGCCAATTTGAGGAGTATTATGAAGGATGAAATTCAAAAGATTATTGCCCAGGATGGCAAAGAGCTTGTTAAGAATTGTGGTGTGTTATTGCTACGAGAATTGGATATTGCTAATGCTATAGTCCAAGATGCTATAAGAAGAGCTAAAAGGCCTCTAGTGAAAATAGAAGAGGAGTTGGATATGGCACTTCATGGTTTTGTATTTAGTGAAGATTGGGATGCACTAGCAATCTGGTTATTATCCATGGGATCCAAGAAACCAGTACTTGTAGAGTCATCGGATGTTAGTGGGTAACTACTTGTAAAGAGAGTTGTTGATACCCCAGCTTTCGAGGCAACAAGCATGGCTATTAATGTTTCTAGATTTACTAAAGAACTGTGGAAAATCTCACCCTTGAAAGGGATGACTTCAAGAACAAGTACCGTGAGCTACTCAATGAGTATAACAATAGTAAAAAAAAGGTAGTTGTACTAGAAACAAACCTGGCATTTTATAAGTAGAGGGAAGAAGTGCAAAGAGATCAAGGTCAGACCAGCTCCAGTTTCCCACCTCCATCTTCTCCAATTACATCATCCCAACCTTCCCCTCAATATCAAGCATTGGTAATGGTGCCATATTATTTGGGACAAGAGCCACTTTCAGTAGAGGAACCAAGTAAATTAGGGCCCAATTCATCTCATGCACCTACAAGGGAAAAACTTCTTTCACAAGTCAAATATATATAAGAAGTTGTCGCAATAGATACAAGACACAATGTATGAAAATATCTAAAATATTGTTCATACTATCTTGAAGCATCTAGATATGAAGATCTAGGCTAAACTGAATAGTGTACATGACAATTACACCCTGATGATGCGAGCAATAGGATTATCTCAAAGAGATAAGGATTTGGCTATTCCAATTTTGAACAAGTTGATTCCAAGGGTAGAGAGATTGAAGTTGATAGTAGTTGGACCTAACTAGCATGAGTATAAATTCCCTAAAGTGCTACCAACATATACATTTGTGTGTGAACTAAGTGAGCAAAATTTTCAGGGATACATAGCCCCACTAGAGTAGAAAATAAGAGAATTAAAGGCTCATTATGATCTAGAAGATTTTTCATTGTTGCTAGACATTGAGCTCACCAATAGTGAAATAAATCCATTTCAAATGTATGCTATGAATAATTTTTAGAATATAGTTGGTATATTGACCTCAGCAGGAGGTTACAAACAGTGGTAGGATCAAAAAAGTTTTTTCTATTGGATGGATTTAATGGTTACAATCAGATCTAGGTGAGAGAAGAGGACTGACACAAGACAACGTTCACTACCAAGTGGGGAACATTCACATATGCTAAAATTCATTTTGGCCTTTGAAATCTGGGATCCACTTTTAAGTGGGCCATGGATATTGCTTTTAGAAAATTGATTAACAAGATTATCCTCATCTATTTTGATGATCTATATATTTTCTCCAAACATAAGGATGATCATTTTAATCACCTTGAGATGGTTTTCAAAAAATTCTAGGAGTTTGGGGTCTCCCTAAACCCAAGAAAATGTGTTTTTAGAGTGTTGCAAGGCAAGCTATTGGGACACATAGTGTCCAAAGAAAGAATTGTGATTGATACCGAGTGGGTGAAATCAATCAAAGAACTTCCCCTACTAGTCAACAAAAAGGGTGTCCAATCCTTCCTGGGGAAGGTAAATTTTGTGAACATTTCATTTTAGATTTTGCAAGGATAATCAGACCAATCACCCTAATGCTGAAAAAGGACCAATTATTCAAATGGACTAAAGAAGTGAGAGAATCCTTCAAAAATTTTGAGGATGTTATTTCCTTAGCTCTTGTACTGGTCAATCCAGACCTATTGAAGAACTTCATAATGTATGTATTTAGCAGCAAGTCAAGCATTGCTACTGTCTTAACACAGAAAGATGATGAAGGAAAGGGAGAACACCCAGTAGCATTTCACTCCCAGACCTTAAAGAAATATGAGATGAATTACAACTTCATCAACAGGAAAGCTTTCATAATAATTAAGGGACTCAAGAAGTTCTAACACCTAATCTCTTGCAACAAGGTGGTTGTTTATGTCGCACATTCCAGTGTGTCTGAATACATCATGGAAGGAGAAATCATCAAAAAAAGGGCTAATTGGATCACCAAGATCCTTGAATATGACATTGAGGTCAAGCCTACAAATATTGTCTGAGGGAGAGGACTGTGTGAATATTTGGTGCACAACTAAGAAATGACACCAGGGGAAGAATAGTTAGAATTGGTTCCAATGAATGAGTCTGAGTCTGAAGGCTACTGGCTAGTGGACAGAGTAAGATTCATGCACATAGGAAAATATTTTCCCATCCTTCCTTCTCAAAAGAGAAGATTCTACCGACTGTAGAACAACAGATATGTGCTTATCAAAGGGATCCTTTTTAAAAGGAACTTTAATGACATTATGTTGTGGTGTGTCAACATAGAGTAGACTAAGAGAATTCTCGACACTTTCCATAGTAGTCCCGAGGGTGAGCATTTCTCTACAAATAACACCGCCATTAAAATTATGTGTGCTGGGTACTTTTGGCCCATGTTGTTTAACAACTCATATTCCCTGGTAAAAGCTTGCAAGCAATGCCAATTCTTAGTAGGGAGAAGAAAAAATTATGCAATGCCTCTCAAGTCGATAGTAGTTGATGAGCCATTTGTGCAATGGGGCCTTGATTTCATTGAAATGATCAACCCTAGCTCTAGTGCCAGACATAAATGGATTCTAATGGAAATAGACTACTTCACAAGGTGGACCGAAGCCATGCCCCTGAAGAATGCTACAGAGGCAGAGATAGTAGACTTCCTCAAAGAACCCATGATGAGGTTTGGCCCTTCTAAAACCATCATCTCCAACAATGCTAAAGCTTTCCTAGGCTCTAAGGTATACCAATTTGAACTCACACATGGTATACTCTTAAAAACATTGTCCAATTACTACTTGCAGGGTAATGGTTTGGCAAAGTAGACTAATAAAAATTTAGTCTAGCTCATCAAAAGAATTGGTTTAGAGCACTATTGGGAATGGCATAACAATCTTCAAGTGGCACTCTAGGTAGACCGCATAAATGCTAAGAAAGTCCTCAATACTTTTCCATACAAGTTAGTATATGGAAAATAAGCTCTATTTCCTATCTCCATGGAGATCCTAGCACTACAATTCCTCAAATCTCTTGAGATAGAGCAAAATGGAGCCATGGAGGTAAGGCTAGCCAAATTGCTAGAAGTGTAGGAGAAAAGAGAGAAGGCCTTGATAGCCATGGCCAACCTCTAGTAGGTGGTTAAGAGATGGTTTAACAAGAAATCTTTTGACCAAGGTCTAAAGTGCGGGGACCTAGTGCTAAAATTTAATTAAAGGGTTGCAAAGCCTAGCCAACATGTGAAGTTTGATAGCCTCTGGGAGGGCCCTTTCAAAATAAATTAGCGCAAAGAACATAACACATTTGAATTAGAGACCATGGAGCATGAACCATTTGGAATTTTATTCAATGGGATTCATTTAAAATTATTCAATTAAACTTCAAAATTATTCTGCCAATGTAAATATGTGAATAATTTAATTAATTTTTCCCTTGTGTTTTTGTTGGCTGGTTTTTTTATAATTAATTCTACAAGTGCAAGAAAGCATAAGTGAATGGAGCCCATTATCACATAGTGCAGAGAAATTTAAAAGTAACCCATGACAATGAGGAATGATAGCCATATGTTGAATTGAAGTGAGCACACATATGCAGAAAACAAAAAGAAAACCCACATTGTAGAACAATAGAAAAAGGAGACATAATATTTTAAAATAAGCTATATCTTCATTATATTTATATACTTTTCTAAATATAGTATCAAAATCGTTCAGAGGCCACACTTTTAGAGTATATATCTATTTATTTATGTATCTTCTTTATCTAGCTACTGTAAAGCCTTTTTTAGGCATATATACAAAAAATGGACTAACGAGTATTAGTTTCTTAAAGCATAAAAAGGAAATTTTCAATTACAGGTGTGAATAGTAACAATGGAGGCATCAATGTCAGCATCTAGAATCACTTCATCATCAGGGGAAACATCATCAACAACAACAACGCTTGCAGGATCAATGGCAAGTGGCGGAGGGAACACTAGCTTCCTAAAGTCCATGTACTAGTCGATGTCATGAAATGACACCACAATGTATAGGCGAAATAGGAAATGGCATGAATGGGTGACCCTTTGGTGATGTTATTCTTATGATTGAATATGGAAGCCACTTAGGAATGACATCCATGGCATGAATTCTTCTTCCTCAATGTATTTCTAGAGGTCTCTTGTCATCAAAAATCCTATTCCATAGGTAGTGTTGGCCATCACCTCTCTGAGGCCACCTAGATATTTCTTCAGAAATATTTCAATTACTAGACATAGAACCAATGGCTTGGGAACTTCAATATCAAGCATGGACAACACAAAATGAGAGCACACATCAGTCTTAACTCTATACCTATCCTTATAGACAAGGAAATCCCTCCCCATAACTCATTTTATTGATATGATGGCAAGAGAATGATTACTCTTGGTCATCCATTTGAGGCGTCAAGTTGTAATTTTTCCAAGAAAATTTGATAAGGATATATTGCAAACTAGCCTAACAGGGGTGTTCATGGTGAAAATCTCTATACAATTGTCTAACAAAAGCTCTATGCAAATTTCCTAAGTCTAAACTCTATATAAATTTTATGCAACTGTAAATGTCGAATGCTAAGCAAATCACCTAATACCAATTTCGCTAAAAATTGTAAAGTGTGATTTTACAATTTCCTAAGTGCCTATTTATAGAAATGGCCAGGATATGCATTGTAATTTTCATACCATAAGCATGAGCTTAATCAAGTACCATCTTGAGAATTGCACCAAGGCTCACTCAAAACTCCCACCCAGTTGTGTATGCTAGGTATGATTTGTTGTGTACAGGATTAGTGTAACCTAATTAATTAGCATTAGCTACTGGTAGTCTTCAGTGGTAGTTCATATGACCGAATGTTGAGGTGTTGTTTTGCAAGTGCTTCTCAAACTTCAAAAAGGAACGTAAATCTTTTCAGGCACTTATTGCATATTTGGGCCTAATCAGTATGTTTGGGATATTAATTGTCATGGCATACAAATGCCTAAGTTGCTTTCAAATCATCAACCTAAGCTCCAAGAAAATCACATCAGAGTACACCATCACCAAGGGTCATTAAGAATTCTTTTCATTTCAAAATGGCAAGTAATTTTTTTCGCACGAGCTAATAACTTGCAATACATCCCAAATTTAATGCATATAGGTGAGTGTTGTTGACCACCCTAAGAAGGAAATAGCTAAGTATTGCATGAAAAAGTTTTGTATTGCAAATTGTTTTCAAAAAATGCTACCTAGAGTAAAATAAATTTTAAGCACAACCAGAGCTAAGGTAATTGCAAAAAAAATTAGCTAAACAAAAACTCTAACAAATAGAAATGGCAAAGAGTTCTCAAATAGAGGCACGAGTAGAGGCCCAGGGAGAAGAAACACAGAGCTTGTTTAATGATATATGTAAAGAATCAACCATCTAAATCTTTGAAGAAATATCTTATGCTTCACCTAGTATACCAAAGAAGCCAGGATGGGGTAAATACACAGGTCCTAGAGAAGCCCAAAAATTATAGAGATCAGAGTTGAATCAAGGAGGAATGGGATAATATCTATGATCTCATCCTAGCAAAAAACCCTAAGAATTTGAAGGAGGCAGCTTGTGGAAGAATGAAGAAATTCACCAACCCAAATACATTAGCACAAAAGGTATGGTACAGTGGGCTCCCACAGTATATGGTCCCATTTGTTCACAATTTCCTAGAACTAGTTGATGCAACCATCGAGGGCCAAAGGTTAAGGGTCAATATCTGCCCGGGAGCTATCTAGAATATGCTATGCATCCCTGACCCCAACTCTAGACCAGAGGAGGTAGAGCCATTCAACCTAGTGAAGGGAAAAGAAACATGGAGATCCACGAAAAAGGCTCTAGAATTTTATAACAAAGAAACCAAGAGGCCTAAGGAAGATCATCAAAAGCCACCAAAGATTCCAACATCACTCATCACCTTCTCCATGGACATGCAAGATGCATTCTCAATGTTGGAATTTGTTTGTGGCCTAGAGACCAACAAGGATGTGTAGGAGTTATAGTTGGGTCCAGGGTTTCTATTTCAAAATTATTATTCCTTTTTCTAGTATTATTTTACACAATTCCTTGTTGATGAGATGCTAGGGAAAATCAGGGACTACCAAATGCAATGGAGGTTCATATTTCTTTCTTTCCTTGCCCACATGTTTTTGCACTAGAACCTTGATTACTTTAAGAAATATATAAGGTTGTCTATTTTTGATGAGTCTAGAAAAAGAAGGCTAGTTTCTATATCGACTACTCTCCTCTCCTCCACTTATGATTATTATGCATTTTCAGACTATTTCTTGACTTTGATTTTGCAAGATTTAAAAGGGGATGATGGTTTCAACTAACTCACCAAGGAGCAAACAACATATATGTAGAACTTCACTCCCAAATGTGACTAGTTTCTCAGAGTGGATTTCACATTCATCCAGATGTGTTGTTTCACTGGAGAACAATTTTGCCTTTTGCCATGTGTCATGAATCAAGTGATAGCCTTCGAAATGTTTCAAAAATTATCCATTATTGACTACAAATTTTGTGGAGGGAAGGCCAAGAAGAGGGGATTCTTTGACTACCCAAAAACCTTCAAAATGGTTGTCATGAACAAAAAATAGGTGCACAATTTGTTGGAAGATAAGTTGGCTCACTTGGGGTTGGTGGTGATTTGTGATAACTAGGATTACAACCCCAAAAATGATACACCGAATGAATTTTTTAAGGTAACACACATTCCTATAGAGGATTGTAGGCTACCATGTAATATGTTCTACTTCGCTATGACAGTGTATGATGAGAAGCGAAAAATAGGAATTGAACTTCGAAACAAGTTGTTAAGGACAAAAGGTTGAAGTGAAGAGAAAATAAAAAAAATTGGGTATACTGCCAAGAGACCAACAAACCTAAGGCCCCTTATGGAAGTGTCACATTAGATGATCAATTTGATAAATTATGGAATGATGAACACATAGATTCTGATGTAAGCACTAACAAGGATGATGACTTTGATGACGAATCCAAAGAGCATATAGGGAAAGGAAAAGAGCAAGAATAAAAAATTCCATCAACCTTCGCTCAACAAAAGAGAAAGGAAATGGAGTAGTCTAGCCAGTTTGTTTCAAATGTATAGATGAATTCATCAAGAGCTTCATGGACACTCACCTAGACCACCACAAGAACAAGAACAACTCAACAACAGTTAGAAACCATAGAGGTGGGAGACACCCCACTCGCCAAATGGCAATGCACATAAGCAATTGTTGGGGAAGGTTCGCAAGCACCCGCAACAATCTAGGAGGTCATGGCGAGCCAGGAACCATAATCATCCAATCAGTAGGTAACATTTTCTCCTTCTTCTCTAACTTCAAAATCTTTAGTAGCCCTGGTTATCTCTGCGACACCCATCACTAAAAGTGTAGGCCCTACCTTTCCTATCTCTTCCACAATGATCACACCAGGTTTCTCCTAGTTCTCCCATGTGAGGCCACTTATCTTAACACCTTTCCAAACCTTTTCACCCTTTCTTGCTACTCAAAATTCTATCGCCTTTATTTCTACAAGCGTGACTACTGTTAATACCCCTCATTCTACTACTATATCAAGCACAATCTAGTTCACCAAACAATTGGAATCCATCATGATCCCACAATCACCACAACAGTCAATGAGTTCTCCCGCTAGTTCAAAAATTGGGTTTTGGAATGTCCCTTATTTCTCCCTACAGACAGTCAATCTCCTAAAGAAAAAAGCACCTGGAACCACTACCCTCACATTCCCTTTTTCCCTACCTCTCAGTGCACCTTTTTCAAGTAGGCTAGTTCAGTTTCCGTCCCAATTTATGGCAAAGGGTGAGGTTACAAAAGAAGCATGAGCTCTCAGGATTCAAAAGAAAAATTCCAAGGATGACAAAGAAGTCAGCAGAGCTGAAGGTGTACACTGTTTACAATGAGGCTTAGAAATAAATCCACTTCGCAACCATGCATCTGAATGTCATCAAATCGCAAGGGGAGATGCAACCTAACAATTATAACATGTTCGACATGGGACTTGATCTAAGCATATCCTAGCCATAAGACAAGGTTGAGCTGATGGGAGAAGCGCAAAGGGTGGTGGCCATAGACTTCCTCAAGTATGGTCACCAAATAAAAAAGAAAGAAGAGGAGCTGAAACTTGTCAAGGAAATCATTGAGTTCCTACAAACAAAGGAAAAATTGATGGAGGTAGATATTGTGTGCTTATCAGAAAGAGCACAGGAAGTGGAGGTAGAGAAGAAAAAACTCAGTGAGGAACTTGCAAAGTTCCAATCTGTTGACCCCTCCCTAGTCAATGTGTTGCAGAATGATGCAGAGGTGCCGAGGAAAGATATAAATATTCTCAAAATTCAATGAAACCAATGACAAATAATTTAAAACCTCAAAACAGACCTTCATACAATTTTTTACCAATTTTTAATGGTTAAAATGAAAGATATGCAATTTTTATTGCTTGCTGCCCTATGTAAATTAGAACTTGACTGTTTTCACCAAAATGAGCATAACTTTTTCAATATTTCATGAAACAACCTCAAAACAACTCCAAAAGGAAGCTAACTCATCCCTCTATCTAACCATATAATATTTATTTCATTTTGAGGCTGTACCTAGTCATACAATTTTCTGCAACTCTTTCTTTGAGACAATTTCAACTACTCATTCTTGAGAAATAAGGCTCCAAAGAGGCCAATATAACAAAGCATGTACCATCAAATCAACTCCAAAACTAAAAATAACTAGAGGAAGCATTGAATCAACTCATAAAACCATCAACTCAATCATCTTTCTCAAGAAAAATCATCTATTAAAGCAGCAAATACAAAAACCCCTACTCAAGGCTTGAACAAAGCTCCATTCAATGAGGGTTTGTAGAAAGTATGTTTTCTAAACCTCATACCAACTTGTCACACCTTCAATCATACTGTAATATGTCTGCACAAACTCAAACAATCATCAAAAATTTCTTCCCCAAAAGATTTCACACTTTTCCATCCTTGAAACCTCTCAAAGTCACCCAAAACATGCAATTTGAACAACTAGGGCAGCCTAGGGCATCACCAAAAACATAGAAAACCTTATTCAAATTCTCCAAAACCTTGGATATAGTAAGAACACCTCAAAATAAATCTTTCCACAAATTTTTAGAAGTTTCCACCTTACAAATTAGAAGAAATCACATTTTTTTGTATGCAACCCTAAAATCCCTATGTTCAGAACATTTTTTAGGAAATGACTTGTTTGACCCCTTAAATGGCATTATAAAAATTACTGGTAAAAATAAATTTTTTTCACCACATCAATATATTTCTATATATCTAATTTTTAGGTCCGTACCATTCCGTACTTGTCCGTACCAACATGTTTCCTGACTGTAATTTCTGAAAAACGTTTTCTGAATAGCCTACCTACACAAAAATCATCATAACTTTCTTATTACTCAATGAAAATGAGTGAGACTTGAACCAATGGAAATATTATTCAATAACCTACACCATAAAACTACTTTCATAAAGTTTTCAAGCTGTAATTGTCTGTACAAGGCCTGAAAACAGGGAGAAAACTGTTAAAACTTCAAAACAAGGTATTGAAATTGACAAAATTGATTCCAATTTACATTGCCTTGCTTTGGTTCGCCTCTCCCAGGCTTAAATAGATTCCTACAACATAAATAATGACTTTCCCTTCATTTCCAACTAATTAACTACTCTTTACAACCAATTGACCCTTCATATTCTTGCTTTTGTTCATATTTTGCACTTTTGCAATTTTACATGTTTTGCAACTTTTGCAACAAAATGACTCAACCAACCCCTTAGTGACTTTAAATATATTAAAATACAACCACCCAAGACCTTTTACAATACTTTTACATACATTTTACATTCAAAGATTCAATTTTTGAAATGTAGCCTTTTGAAGGAATTTGTGAGCAAGGTGCTCCTGCACCATACAACCAACCAGAAAAACTTTCCAAGTCCCTTGGAAACATGTTTGTACCTGCAAAAAAAAATTAATTTTCCTTGTTCTTTGTCTTCTCTAACCAATCCTTTGTTCAACTTCTCATCTACTCTGATTAGTGGAGTACTCTTTAGGCTGCAAACTCAAGTGCTTCTTCATAAAACTATCCATCTCTCTTTAACCTACAAACACAAACTCAAACACGAACTCAACAAACCATCCATCTTCTGGAAGATGCCTCTCTCTCTTTTCTTCTGCACCTTCTACCCAGCTTAATCTCCATTGGAGGATGGTGACCACAGACCTTTCCTCATCTGCCAACATACAACTTAGAAACTTTCCTCTTTGCAGTTAGATGGACCAAGCACTTGCAACCAAACTCAATAACAATAACTCAACAACCCAGATCAGCTAGCTCTGATACCAATTTGATGCAGAAATAAGGCTCTGAAACTCCATTTCTTGTGCATATACCTCAACAACATCATTTATAACTTCATTCTTATCATCAAAATACCATATATAACCAGCATCATTTCCTTGAAAATATGCATAAAACTCATTAGCAACAAATCTGCAACATTGTCATTATCAACCTTATTATCAACATCTTGAGTATTAGTACCAACCTTATCAACAATCTCAACAACCTTCTCTACTTGTTCCTCAACAATTTCATCAACTACTTGATTACCAAAAACCATATCATTCCTCTCAACATCAATATGTTCTTCAACAAAAAAAGAAGTTTGTTCATCTTCAAACACAATTGGAATATCACTTTTTTCAACAAAATTTACCTCTACCTCATGTGCTACTATCCTTGCTTGTTTTTTCCTTCTTTGAATAATCTTTTGTATGGGCCATTCAACTTTCTTCTTCACTGTCAAATTCCAACTTGTAACTTGCCCATACAACTGCTCTATCCTTTCCTGTAACTCTTTGATCTTTTGATTAAACATCTCTTCCTCTTTTCTCTTTCTCTCTTTTTCCTCTTGCTTTTTCTTTTTTTTCCTCTCTTCCTCTGCCTGCAAATGTCTTCCCAATCTTCTCACCAAATCCATCTTCACAAGAAAGTCTCTCCTTTCTTGTATTCAAATTTTCTCTACCTTTTCTTGGCAGCAACCAGGTTCTTTTTAACCTATACACAACCACAAAACCAAAACCACAAACCAACACTAGCCCAGACCTTTTTCTAAGCTCTGATACCAATTTGATGCAGAGGTACCGAGGAAAGATATAAATCTTCTCAAAATTCAATGAAACTAATGATAAATCATTTAAAACCTCAAAACAGACCTTCATGCAAATTTTTACCAATTTTTAATGGTTAAAATGAAATATATGCAATTTTTATTGTTTGCTGCCCTATGTAAATTAGAACTTGACTGTTTTCACCAAAATGAGCATAACTTTTTCAATATTTCATAAAACAACCTCAAACCAATGCCAAAAGGAAGCTAACTCATCCCTCTATCCAACCATATAATATTTATTTCATTTTGAGGCCGTACCTATTCGTGCAATTTGCTACAACACGACTGTAGCAGAGAAATCTGAAAAGTTGCAATCAATAAAATCACCATAACTTACTCAAATTTGCATGAAATTGAATCAGACAAAAAGGATAATATTTTGGATTCATATATTAATCATTCCAAATTAATTTATCATGAAATTATGGCCATAATAGTTTGTACAATGATCTGAAACTCAGATTTATTAGAAAAAACATAGAAATTTTGCATAAAATTAGGGCTTCATTATTGGTTCTTCATTATTTACATGCCTCTCCACTAAGATTCGACCATACAAGGGTATTTAAACCAATTTTAAGCCTAAACAACCACCTACAACTTTCTAACTTCCTCATATGACCCTTCATCTTCTTATTTTTGAATTTTTACAATTTTACAATTTTGCATTTTGACAACTTTTGACAATTTTTGCAAGTTTTGACAATATGAACTCATACTCACCTAATAACCTATTAAATGACTCAAACATATTAAATATTCTCTAAATGACCTTATGACATGACCAAAATACCATGTAAATCACATATTTACAAAATGGCCTCATGGAGGCATGAATTCCACTAGGTGCTCCTGCACCACAGAAGAGTAACCAAGACTATAAAAACCAGTTAAATTTTGTAGAGTAGGTAGTACAACAAAAATATAAAGAGTTTGAATAGAAATGTTCTCAATTAGAGAAAAAAATACAAGAGAAAAATGTAGACTTTGGGGCCCAAAAGGCCTAATTAGAAAAGGAGCTCCAAGAGATGAAGCTTTCTCTTGAAATGGACTCAACAAATGAGAGTTGGGCTAAGGAAAACTGGTCCAAAGAACTAATAAAAATTGAGGAACAACTTGCATCCACAAATAGGAGAGTTGCAGAAGTGACAGAGGATTTCAGCTCAAAGGATTCAAAGATTGCCCTTCTGAGGAGTGCTCCTTAGGCCCTTGCTCCCTAGCTAGACCTCATTCCAGTGGCTCAATAGCTATATGTTTCATACTGGGAAAAGGTCAAGGCCTTCTACCTGGCACTATAGCCAACACTCAAATTTATTTCAAAGGAAATAAAATTCAGTAGGGAGGCTCTTGAAACAATTGAGCAAGTTTCATAGTTCATCGCAGAAATGGTTCCTAAGGTGAAAATTTTGCTAAGTAAGTTATACATGGTCTGTGATGAAAACTTAGCAAAGGTAGTGATTGAGGATCAGAAGGCTACTGCCAGGATAGTGAACAAATTCATCCATTTCTACTCGACTATCCTTCATGCTAACGCATGTGTAGCTAATTTGAACTAGACTATGGATAGCATGCAGGAAAATTTCTCTAGACTAACTAAGATTGGCATGCCATCCCTATTTCTTGAAGATGAGTCAGCCGCCACAACTAAGGAAATTGTGGCAAAGATTGAAGAGGAGCAAGACATAATCACTTTTTAGAGTTTTAGCCCACCTCCTACCACAACAAATATTGAAGGTGTCATTTATCTAATTTCTTGGCTACTCTTCTAATTTGAGTCTGAGGCCAATTTACTTGTTGTGCTGCCTTATAAAGAAATGCTTGACCTAAGTAGATTCCAAGAGAATTTTTGTGACATATCAAGACCATCTGAGGCCAACTGGTTGCCTTTGTAGGTAGCTCTTTCTAAATTGTAACTTTGTCACCTTATGGATGTGGCTCTGGCTTGCAAGCTAGAGAAAATTTTGGGTTCCTCATTCCATAGGAAAAATGCCCCTAGTAGTAGCCAAAAGTTGTGAATATAAAATTCCTCAAGCTCCCTTTAGATTTTTTTTTTTATTCTAAGTGTTCGCCCATGCCTCATATGTTCAAATAGGTTGCCTTGATCTCTTCATCAAGCTTATTTTTCCTATACTCTATCAGCGGCTTCCAGATGTTTGTCTAGCACTCCTTGTAGAAAAATCCTTCCTTCATTCTTCTATCGGCTCCCACCATACTTCCACGTGTCTACGATGGGGGCTTTTCATAGTTGCTTCCCTTCACTTTCTCATTGGGTCCTATTGACATTCCATGAATCTCCCATTCACATAAAATTTTGTTGAACACCACAATTGGCACTGATAGTAAACATACTACCACATGTCTTCTTAGCACAAGCTTTCATCGAAGGAAAGGGAGAACAAACCATGGGTTGTGAACTACTGCCACATGTCCCTTCGATGGAGGTTCTATCAAATGGGAGGATGGAGTGAGCAACAGTATGCAACATGCTACCACGTGTTAGAACTACCTACACTGGGAAGTGACACTTGTCTATACAAATTTTTTCTTGACCACTGCCATCATTCGCAGGGGATGCATCTAGCTAGGAAGCAACAACATTCCATGGCCCAAATATTTTATGTTACAATGGTGGAGGGAAATCATTGCTATATCCATCATTCCTCAAGATACAAAATATTTTTTGTTACAAGCTCTCTAGGTAGTGGATTGTTGGTTATTTATAATGCTTCTTGCTTCAGAAAATGAGTTTGAAAAGATGCAAAAAAAATAGATAAAGACACTAGGCCTTTAATATTATTTTAAATTATTATATGAAACTTTCAGACTATGCCATTGTTCGGCCTTTCTTTTTTTCTTATGTTATTTGATAAGACATTAATATTTTGGCATCATTTTCTAGATTGTTCATTTGTAAGAACTTCTATGATTTTAAATACAAGTTGTTGGTTTAGATAATGTCTTTGACTCCTCTTTTTCAGTGAATGTATGTGATAATTATTTTGTCATTCTAGAACATAGCATATTGTTGATCAGGCCCTTGAATTGAATCCCAAAGGATAGATTTACCATGCCTTTATCTACATCTTGGCGCATCGCCATAGTTAGAATTTTAATTTTATATATCTACTTCCTTATCCCATTCAAAGCCCCCTAATTACAGAAGAAGTCGGCTTCTTCAAAAACCCAGAGGTCACTCAGTTTAGTACAATTGGTCCTCCCATTAACTAAGTTTCCCATAAAGGTTGTTATCTTGCTACTTTCTGGCATCAACAAAGACTAAGGAGGGGATCCAAAAAGTATAAAGGTAATCTCCCTCTCAAGTGTTTTAATTATGGAATAATAAGTCATTTTTATTTGAAATTTCCATATGATAAAGTGGATAACTCTAAACAAGGAGATAGTATAAAGAAGAAAGAGTTTTACCCTAAAAGGAAGAATTTTGGAAATAAGAAAAAGAGTATGTACATCAATGAGGAAAGTGAAGCATTTGATGCTAGTGATAGTTCAAAAGAGGATCAATGTCATTCTCTTGTAATGAGAGAATATAGAAGATATTTTATGTTTATGGCTAAAGGAATAAAGGATCAAGAAGATGCAAAAATTGAAGGTTCACTTGAAGAAGAATAGGAGGCAATTGTTGATCTTCAAGGAGAATTAATCAGTGTTCTTGAAGACATTGATGAGTTAAGAGATGAATATGATAATCTTAAGAAGGAAAACAAGAAACTAAAAAAGAATGCTCAAAAGGAGACTAAAAAAGTAACTCA
Source organism: Sequoia sempervirens (assembly GCA_007258455.2). Lineage (NCBI taxonomy): Eukaryota > Viridiplantae > Streptophyta > Pinopsida > Cupressales > Cupressaceae > Sequoia > Sequoia sempervirens. Next base: position 27,257,876 of record VDFB02075321.1, read on the forward strand.
AGAACTTGAGGAATCTAAAAGGTGATAGTTGGTCTAAAATTTCATGTAGAAGAACTCAAAATAGTTGAAGATGTTATGAAATCTAAATTGCAATCAGAGATTGATAGATGCTCAAATCTTGAGGAAGAAATAGTTTCCTTAAGAAAATAATTGGAGAAAGCTAATGAGTTGATCAATAAAGGTCTGAAGTTAAAAGGTGGAACTAATATTCTTGATGAATTGTTGTGTACACAAAAGCTTTCCAACAAGGAGAAATCAGGTCTAGGATTTGAAAAAGGAAAAAGTTAATTTGTTGATGCTTCTGCAAAGCTTTATGAATAATTTTTAGAAGAAGAAAGATTAGTCCCCAATGGTGAAAAATATGACGAAGGAGAAGCCTTTGAAGATGAAAAGAAGTTAGTTGTTGTTGATAAGTTTGTTAAAGAGAAAGAACCAACAAAATTTAACTAGTCAATTCCTGGTTAGAAAAACAAGAAGTAGAATACTAAGGGGATAGACAATGATAGTTTCAGGAGAGTACACTATCCAAGGAGACCCACTCAAAGAAGATCTCCTTATCTAGTAGAAGGATACTCCATGACCAGGTACTTATCATACTTAAATGGGAATTGTTATACTTGTAACAATTTTGTTTATAGGGCTAGAAAGTCTAAAGTTATTTCAAGGAGAAATAGCAATTTCATGAGCAAAAATCCATTTTCTCTATTGGTTGATATGAATCTAGTTTGTTTCAACTACAATAATTTTGGTCATATAGCTAAAAATTGTAGAGAAATTTTTTTAAGACCTAATGCTCAATCTGAGAAGAAGAAAAAAACACTTCCCAAAGCTAAAAAGAAAATTGAGATTGTTGAGAAAAAAGAAGAAAAAGTTGAAAATAGACCTAAGAACGTATCAAAGGAGAAATTGCATAATTTTTCCCAATCTATTATTTCTCAAAAATAATTGCATGCAAAGGAACAAGATCTATGAATAATTGATAGTGGTTGCTCCAAGCACATGACTAGAGATAAAAAGAAATTCATTGAACTTGAAATGAGAAAATAAGGATTAGTAAGCTTAGGTGATAATACTACTGTTAAAATATGTGGTAAAGGAATTAAGAGCATAGATGGGAAGAAAAAAACTAAAGATGTGCTTTATTTTGAAGGTCTAAAACATAATGTTCTTAGTGTAAGCCAGATGTGTGATAATGGATACAAACTTGTATTTGATTCTAAAGGCTACAAGATAAGAGTGAATGGTAAAACAATCACTCAAGGGATAAGGACTGATAGTAATCTCTATACTATGTGAAGTGGAAGGCCAAACATGTCTAATTAGCCAAGTAGATGAGAATTGGATGTGGCATAAAAGACTAGGAAATGTAAAATTTGACAATTTGGTAAAGATTAGTTCAAAAGGTCTAGTAAGAAATATGCCTAAGATTATAAAGCCTAAAAAATATAATCTACAAAGAATGCCAACAAGGAAAGCAAGCAAAGTTCAAGTTTCCCACAAAAGATTATTCTACTATGAAACCCTTTGAGATAATTCATACAGATCTATGTGGTCCAATGGGGACAAGGGAATTTCAAGGAGAAATATATTTCATGTTATTGGTTGATGATTATACCAAAATGGCATCTATCATATTTTTTAAGGAGAAGGTTGGGGAATTTGAAGCATTTAAAGCTTATAAGAAGCTAGTAGAAAATGAGACTCGGAGAAGAATCAAATGTCTCAGGGTAGACAAAGATGGAGAATTTATATCAAGTGAATTCATGGAATATTGTGAAGATCATGGAATCAAATGGCGGCATGCAACTCCAAGAACACCACAACAAAATGGTGTGGTAGAGAGAAGAAACATAATTGTAAAGGAGATGGCTAGAGCCATGTTGAATGAGGAAAACTTAGCAGAAACATTTTGTAAAGAAGCAGTACACACTGTTGTATGCATTCAGAACAAATCACTTATAAGATTCAATAGTCGCAAAATTCCATATGATTTGTGGTTTGGTAGGCCTGCATCAATCAAACATTTCAAAGTATTTAGCAGTAAATTCTATATTGAGAGAGAAGATGAAATTTTAGAAAGTTTTGAGTCAAGATGTGATGAAGGGATATTTTTATGGTATTCCAATAAAATCAAGGTATATAAATGTTAAAACAAGATATTGTATAGAATTGTAGAAAGTGTACATGTTAGGGTTGATGAAAGTCAAGTCAATTCTAGCAAAAATAATCTTGAAATAGAATCAAATGATGAGGATATATGTGCAATAGCAGAAGAAGACAATGAAGAAGAGAATGGGCAAGAGGTTGAACAAGCTCCTATAAAATATTTTCAAAAATATCATCATGTAGATTAGATAATTGTTGAAAATAATGAACATGTGCAAACTAGAAGAATACTTGCAAAGAACAAGGAACAAGTAAAATTTTCTCTCTTATCTCAAATTGAACCAAAAAATTTTGATGAAGCCAGTAAGGATGAAAGTTGGTAAAAATCAATGGAAGAGTAACTCAATCAGATTGAAAAAAACAAAATTGTCAATTAGTTCCTAGACCATCAAGCAAGAATGTAATAGGCACAAAATGTGTATTTAGAAATAAGTTGAATGAAGATGGATTTGTGGTCATAAAAAAGAAAGATTAGTGTGAAAAGGATATGCACAAGTAGAAGGGATTGATTTTGAAGAAACATTTTCTCCAATTGCACAATTAGAAGCTATTAGGATGTTTCTTGCATTTTCTATGTAAAAAGGTTTTAAAGTATATCAAATGGATTTCAAACTACACTTTTAAATGGAAACCTTGAAGAGGAAGTAGGTTTTTTGTTTTCATAGAATGATGATTGTGTATGCAAATTGAGAAAAGAATTATATGGTTTGAAGAAAGCACCAAGGGTTTTGTATTCAAGATTGGATCAATATCTAAAACAACAAGAATTTAAGAAAGGTTGTGCTAATAGCAATCTGTATCTCAAATCTAAAGGTAAGAAAATGATCATTTTTGTAATAGATGTATATGATATTATATTTGGTGGTAGCATTGATGTAATGTGCAAAATATTTACTAAAAACATGAATATGAATTTGAAATGTCCATTTTAGGGGAACTCAAATTTTTTCTTGATTTGAAAATTACACAAACTAATAAAGGTATTTTTATATCACAAAACAAGTATGTAAAAGAAATGCTTAAAAAATTATGCATGGAGGATTGTAAACAAAACAGTACTCCCATGGTTACTAGCTACAAGTTGAGTAAATCATATGAGTCACCTGATGCAAATCATACTTGGTATAGATCAATGATTGGAAATCTACTATATTTAAATACATCTAGGCCTAATATAATGCAAGAAGTTTGTATGGTAGCTAGGTTTTGGGAAGAACCAAAAGAATCACAAATCAATGTAGTAAAATGAAGTAGACATTAAAGGACATCAAGGTAGAGTACAATGAGCCTATTTCAATTCTTTGTGCCAACTCAAGTGCCATTAATATCTTAAAGAATCTAGTGATGCACTCCAAAAATCCATACATGAATCAAATATCACTTCATCAAAGAAAAGGTTGCAGATAAGGAATTCAGCATGGAGTATGTTCCTACCACCATATATCACTAAACATTAGTGATAGGGAATATATCTAGGGGGAGCTTTAGTGATCAATTATTTAACCCTAGTTAACCATAGTGTAATCAAGTCATGTAAAATATTTTTTTTACAATTTCTAATGACTTCATGGTTGTAGAGTTTGTCAAAATCAAAACATTTCCTTAGATGGAGTGTACCCTTTGCCATTGATGTCAAAGGGGGAGAAATGAGATGAAAAATAGAAGCTTTTTGAAAAGAGATGAGATGTATGTCATAGGGGGATTTGTGTTACAATGTGGATAATAGAATTGGTGTAGAGTTTTAGTGGTACCTAGATGAATATTTAGAGTTTTTCCATCAATTCCGAAAGGAGAGATTGTTGGCATAAAGTTATCATTGATGTCAAAAGGGTAAATCAGGCAAAGGATTTTATTGGCATGATAATCGAGGATGGATGTGAGTGCAGTGGATCTAATGGAAAAATTGGTGGTAGATTTGTGATGGGTTTCTTGAGAGCTTTCTAGAAAGGTATTGTGTAGGTCTTGATGTCAATAGTCATGTCAACATTCATTTCTTCATGCTCTCAGTCTAGGGTTTATACATTAAAACCTATCTGTGCAAGTTTTTACAGTCCTGGCATAACAAATGTTCTATTTTGATGGTTACTTTTATTTTGTGGTTGCAGGGAGCTTAAGTAATGACTTAAGTCCATCATGTTCATCTCATGACTAAACCCTCACTTCTTGGTAACTGGTTCAAAAGGTTTGTGTTTTCATTGGCTTGACAAGAGTATTTTGGTGGTAATGTATCACTATTAGTCAAGAAGGAGTTCCTCTGATAGCTCGATGGTCACCTTTTCAGTGTGACCATGCATGATCGATGAGAGTTTGGGAGACATCCCAACAATGGAGTGATCAGGAGAGCATTATCAATGTGGCTAAATGTATTCAATGGGAGTCATTCAAATGTCTCCCCGACATGGTGATGAGAAGGTTGTGCATGAGTGGGACCCAGTCATGATGATGTGTGTGACTATGATGATGATGAAAAAGCATGGTGTGACAACAATAGGTGTACGATAATCCACATCCTTGTTGTGGATTACAGAGTTGTGACATGGAAATGAGGTGGACATATGATGTCATCAAGTGTCTTCCTCAGTGTGACTAAGTCATATCGGTGGAAGTGTCATGATCATCTCCCCAATACAGTAATGGCTAATCTTTTGTGAGACTATATGTCATTGCCAAGGCCTTGAAGAAGGTCCCTCTGATAGGGAGATGGAAGAGTGGACACCAGTAGTGGGACCCAACCAAGTGAGATGACATGTATCGAAGGTACAGACAAAGATCAAATAACAAGATGGCATGTGGTAGAAAGCAACAATTGAAATATGATATGGATGACATGTAGATTGTGGGACCAATTAAATAGAACTACAAGCCTATTGGTATGACATAGGCACATTGACATTGGTAGGACTATGATGGAAATTCCTCTAATGAAGTGCTAAGATTTATTGGAAAAATAGAGGCACATTGGTAGGATTGTAGTTAGCATCCATTCAATGGAGTGATGATTACATTGATGTGACATTGATGCATCAGTAGAACTAGGGATCGTGTCCCCCAATAGAGCGATGAGGTGCAATGCAGGACTCAAGCGTGACGATGGCTAAAGGTGGCAATGAATGATTCCTCGATATGTCATTTCACGTCAGTGTTGCGAATGACATGGAAAAAACATGGAAGAATGTTGGCATCTGGGTCCATATGATCCATATTGGTGGTTTTTGCAGACATCGATGAGACTAAAATAGACATACCCTTGATGGAGTGATATGTTAGATCAATGATGCAGTTTATTTAGTGATTGATCCAATGGTGATCATTTGTAAGTGGAGATCAATGATGAAGATTTAAAGACCGTTTATTGAATAGTTGTGATTTAAATACATGGTAGTAAATGAGGATCATAGGATCAGGGTGCGAAAGGAGAATATTGATGGCCAAAATTCAAATGTAGAGATTGGAAATGACTATGACAAGTGTAAACGAGGGTTTGGACTGAAAACTGGCACATGAGAAAGAATTAATTTGTCCAATTACCTCAACAACCAAAATATGAAGATTTGATCTTGTAGGTAGCAAAATAGATTGCGAAAGTGATTGAGATCAAAATCAGATCAAAGGAAAATAAGAGAGCATTAAATGCACAATCATATTTTAGGATTCGACATAGAGAACAAAGGAAAATTCTCTGAAACACAATTTAATGTTGTATGGCTCAATGCAAGGAATGGTGATATCGGATGAGTTGGATATTATGTGTGTAGCTCAATGTTCTAACACTTACTAAAGTAGGTTGAAAGTGGAAAAACCCTAACAATGATTCCAATATGTATGAACTAAATGAAGGGAATCATAGATCGATAGAAAATGAATGAGGGTGTTTGAATATAGAGAAAGGTGAACTATAATAGAAAGAAAAAATCTGAAAATTCATGAAGGTGGTTATAGTGGAGTAAGGGATAATAGAGAGAGAGAGCTTAAGTACTGAATTAATGCATTGTAGGTTGTGTAGAACCATTTTATGGATAGTTGATTGCAAATCTTTGTAAGAGGTTATAGCAGCCTCCATTTGTACTAGGTTGTAGCTCAGAATAAAGTGTAGTTGCATCCTTGAAGTTGTAGCTTCTGAACAGAGAGTTGTTGCTTCCTTAGGTTGTAGCCCAAAACATTGTAACTAAACTTTGATGCTTGTAAGGCTGGATTAGGACAGTAGATCCTAGTAGCATTTCTCACTGTGGTTTTTCCCATCTTGGGTGTTCCACATATATTTGGTGTTGTGTGTTGATCTCTCTTTTTCTTGTGGTTATTATATCTTATAGCATTTCAATCTACATAGTTGAGTTTAAGGTTTAATCTACAAAAGGTTTTAAGAAATTAAAATTTAATTATCTACTGATTCACCCCCTCTTAATATATCAATCTATTCTAACATTGCTCTCCCTGCCCACCTCCTTCCCTCTATCTCTCCTCTCTCTCTCCTTCCCTATATACTTCTCTCTATCTCACTAATATCTCTCACTCCATCCCTCTCTCTCTCTATATATCATGTCTCTCTTCCTTCCTCCCACCCACCTTCGCTCTCTACTTCTCTCGCTATAACTTATCCCTCTCTACCTCACTCTCTTTTCCTCCCTCACCTCTATTAATCTCTCCATATTCCTCCTTCCCCCCTCTCTACCTCACTCTCTCTCCCTCCCTCCTCTCTCTTAATCTCTCCACATTCATCCTTCCCCCCTCTCTCTAGCTCTCATTCTCTAAATCTCACTTCCCTCCCTCCCCTCTCTATATCTATGTCTCTAATTCTCCCTCCCTCCTCCCCCTTCTATATCTCTCCTTCCCTATGTATAATTATCTCTATCTCATTCTCTGAATCTATACATATCCCTCCCTCATTCCTTCTCTCTCCTAGTCTCCCCCTCTCTCTCAATCTTCTAACCATCCTCCTCTCTCTCCCCATATTTATCTCACTCTCTTCTTCATCTCTACCCTTTATCTCACAATTCTCTTCGTCTACTTCTCCCTCACTATCTCTCCTTCCCTATATACTTATCTCTATTAGAAAAACAAGGACAGACAACTCAGATGGGGGGGTGAATCAGTTGTCACAAAATATTTAAACTTTTCTTACTCTACTTAACTTAATCTTTGATCTCATGAATGAACAATCAACACATCAAAAGCACATGGAACACCAAGATTTTTATGTGGAAACCTTGTTAGCCCAGAAAAACCATGATGGATGTTAGTCCACAATATTATACCTTTTTAAAAGTATAATGAAAAATAATGGGAATGGATATGCATTTAGGAACACTACCTAGAGCTCACTACTCAATTACAAGAGGGCTCACTGCGTAGAGAAAACACATTGTCTTACAGAGATATAGATTAGATCCACAGGGTCAAACTATAAAAAATAGCTTCTACAAAAGCCTAATTACAGTTCCAGTGAAGCACAAAAAACCTTCTTAACACTTCTCTCAAACTCCTTCACACTCTGCTCTTCAATTGAATGAATAGATCAATATTCACACACTCTCTCTTCTCTAGATTTTCTTCACTTCATACACACACTAACTTTTCTCAAACAATCACTCTTATATATCTGCAACATGGAATTACATCAACAACCTTGTTGGCCAAAAAATATAAAACATATTTACAATGTCTGCCAAAATTTACAAATAAATTTTCAATGTTGATCAAACACTGTTGGCTAATATTATGATGTGACCTAAACCAATATCCTCAAGTGCGTCAAACATTCAATTTTAAATCTTCAAGGATTTGCAACATGTTACAATCACTATGTCAGCCAAGAACATGAACACCCGAACATACACAAGAAAAATCTTTGACCACAATCACTACGATCAGCATGGACGTACAACAAGGATAGATAATGGTCTAGAATCATCGAAAGACAACAAAAACTAATAGAGAAGGGGTATGTGTAGGATCATGATGGGCCAAAAAGTGGCAATATGATGGGTATGTCGCTGACGATTTTTTTAACCCAAAATTGATGAAATGAAAAGGGTTTTTAAAGGAGATTCTCATCTTTCCACCTATATAAATTATGCTTTACTTTGAATTTAATGAATTATTATTATTCATTTTCTATTTTAATTATGACTAAAGTCTTGATTGATAGGCTAATTGAAAAACATCTATATATTTAAAATAGTAGCACATTTTTTGAATCTGAAACATGTGTCACATTCTATGCTTTGCTTACTATAGGATTAAAAAAGAAATGAATTTAATGAAGTTTTGACCAAGTTAAGGTGGTCAGACATACGAGTTTTTATATTTTTTTTAAGAAATTCATAATTAATTATTAGCTTCAAAAAAAATTAAAAAAAATTTGCATCACATCCAGACATGAGTCCTCTACTTATATCTAAAATATTATAAAAATATTTATCATTTTATTGTGGTTAGGGTGGTCAGAAAACACCTACTTCTTATTTTTTCCCTAAAATTTAAGTACTACTACATTGAAATTTCAAGTTTTCACCAATTAGATTTTTTTTAAATAAACCTAGTAGTTTAGAAACTACATTCAATTTGCTACAGATTCTATTCTTACATATTTTTGAAATAATATAGATAACTTATTCAAATTTTTACATCAAGTTTCCTAACTCTAATTTTTTTGAATTTTTTTGCACTTAAGGGCCTATTTTTTCCATCATGATCCTGCATGTATACCCGAAGCATCCGCAACAACTGAGATTACCAAAATCACATAACATTCAATCAGAAATACTGACAAAACCCACATAAACACTGTCAGAACACCACTGTCCATAACACGATCAAATCTTCACATGAACCTTTGAAACTTCTAGTAGATGAACTAGATATTCTCAACAATAACGCCTTTAGTCCACAATAGTTTATCTTCAATGTACAAAACAAAACACCTTGACCTTTACTATTCCACTAGCAACCTGCAACATTTTCTTTAACAATTTTCTCAATATCCTCAACATATACAACCTTCAATACAAGAGTGCTAATAGTGTTGACATCAATGACAACCACATATCAGCAACACAAACCACAACATCCAACAATCACCCCCTTTGGCATTGATGGAAACACATTATGTGAAAAATACCATCAACACAACTACACTTACTCCCCCTTTATATTTCGACTCTTCTTCCTTAACCTCTTCTACATGATCTTCTCCCCACAAGACTCTTCTTTCTAGATGAGAAATATTTTTTCACATGACTCTTCTCCCCCTTTGACATCAATGGAAAAGTTAAGCATTATCTTCCCACATACAAGCTCTGAACCACATATCTACACATCTAACTCCTCCCCCTGAGTAGTAGCCACGGAAACATCAATCTCGATCAAGAAATATCTATGGAGCACAAGGATTAATGCAATAAAATGCATCTTTTAGTTCATATCATGAGGGGTAATCACCCCTAGCATCCCTCTAAGATAATCAAAAGTGTCCTTTGGAAATGGCTTGGTGAAAATGTCTACAACTTGTTCTTTGGTAGGCACATACTCTATTTTGACTTCTCTCGCATTCACTTTTTCCCTCTAGAATTGAAACTTGATTGATATATGCTTGGTCTTAGAGTGTAGCACCATATTCTTTGATATGTTTATTTCACTTGAGTTGTCATAGTATATGGAAATAGGTTCGTCATATACTAATCTGATATCTTTTAGCATTTGTTTCATCCACATGAATTGAGTATAGTTATTTGCAATAGCAATATACTCTACCTCAACAGTAGATAGAGAAATGGAATTCTACTTTCTTCTCAACAAAGACACCAACTTCTTCCCTAGGAAGAAGGCACCACCACTAGTATTCTTCCTGTCATCTACATCTCCTACCCAATCCACATTAGTATATGCATTCAAAGTAAGATCATCATCATTAGCATACCAAAGTGCAAAGTCAATTGTTCCTTTCATATATCTGAATATTATCTTTACAACAATCACATGAGATTATTTTGGATCAGCCTAAAATCTAGCAACCATACATATAACATTCATAATGTTTGGTCTGGTCTAAATTAAATAGAGCAATCCACCAATCATTGACATGTATCTTATTTGATTTTCCTTAGGAGAATCATCATTTTGAGTTAACTTGCATATGGTTACCATGGGAGTACCAACAGGCTTTGAGTCATCCATGAAAAACTTCTTTATCATATCTTTTGCATGTTTGGACTGAGATATGAAAATTCCCTTGTCTAACTGAGTAACTTGCAATCCCTTAAAGAACTTCATCTCTCCAATCATGCTCATTTCAAATTCACTCTTCATTTCATCAGCAAACTTCATACATATATTATCATCTCCTCCAAAAATAATGTCATCAACAAAGACCTTAATAATCAACTCTTTGTCATGATCCAATTTGAAATACAAGTTGTTTTCAGTAGTACCTTTATTGAATCCAAAATCTAGTAAGTATTTATCTAGTATAGCATACCAAGCTCTGGGGACTTGCTTAAGTCCATATAGAGTTTTCTTTAATTGACAAACCATGTCTTCCTTATTAGTCATTTGAAAACCATCTAGTTGTTCAATATATACTTCTTCTAGATCCGCATTCAGAAAAGTTGAATTCACATCCATTTGATAGACTTTATAGTTCTTATATTCAACATAAGCAAGAAATAATCTAATAGCTTCAATTCTTGCAATAGGGGAAAAGTTTTCTTCAAAATCAATACCTTCCATTTGTGAATACCCTTTGCATACTAGCCTTGCTTTATTTTGGACCACTTCACCTTGTTCATTTAGCTTATTTTGAAATACCCATTTAGTACCAATCATATTTTTGTCTTTATGTATGGGAACAAGTATCCATGTATCATTCTTTTCAATCTACATCAGTTCTTCCTTCATAGCTTCCATCTAGTGTTCATCATTGTAGGCTTCATTTACATCTTTAGGGTCAATTTTGGAAATCAGAGAATACTCTTCTACAATATTTCTTCTAGTTTGCACCCCTTTATTCTTGTATCCTATAATTTGATTTTTTAGAATGATTTATCCTCACATACTTTGGAACTTTGGCACTCTCTCAAACTTTTGATTCTTTTGTTCTTTCTTTTGCAGTTGCACTTGTCTCTCCTTCCTGACTTTCTTGATTTACAAGAATAAATTGAAGTTGATTTATTGGAACATATGCAATAATTTGAAGTTGATTTTGTGTCTCAACATTTTCTCTTTGTTTGTGTTGTCTTCCTGGTCATTTGAATCATATCCATAGTATCTGGATGATTTAGTAGAATCCTCATCAACTCTAACATTTGCACTCTCAACCATTTTTCTTAATCTTCTATTATAGCACTGGTAGGCCTTGCTTTTAGTAGAGTAACCTAGAAATATTCCTTCATCACTTCTTGGATCAAAATTTCCTATTTCCTCATCTCTCTTGATGTAACACTTGCTTCCAAAGATCCTGAAATATTTAACTTGTTCAAAAGGATTCTTACCAAAAATACCATTGACATTTACCTAGTTTAAAGTGTACAAAGTAGTGCTTACAACTTGACTCCAATAGATGTGAGGCACATTTCCTTCTATCATCATTTTTCTAGAAGAATCCAAAATTGTTTTGTTGTTTCTCTCTGCAACTCCATTCCATTGAGGGGTTCGAGGAGAAGTAACTCTTTTGATTTGATGCTCTTCACAGAAAGAATTGAACTCCCTGGAGGTGAACTCACCACCTTTGTTTGACCTTAAGCATTATATTTTTAGACCTTTCTCATCCGTTGCCATAGCTTTGAAACTTTTGAACTTTTCTAATGCTTCACATTTTTCTCTTAAGAAAGCAACCTATATCATTCTAGAGTAATTATCAATAAGCAGCATAAAGTTCCTTTCTCCATGAATAATTTTGACTCTGGAGGGACTACATAGATCAGTGTGTACCAGCTCTAGTAATCCATTTGAATGATGTTGTTTTCTCTAAAAAGAGACTCTAGTATGTTTTCCCATCTGACACTCCTTGCAAATTGTGTTAGCAGGCTTCACTATCTTAGGTAGATCTCTTACTACTTGAGTGGAACTTACATTTATATTGCTATCAAAATTCACATGACACAACCTCCTATGCCATAACTAGCTTTCATCTACTTGAGAAATTAAACAACTTTCACTAGCAACATTTACGTGAAAAATATTACCTTTTGTCTTTTTACTTGAAGCAATTATATTTCTAGAACTTCCAAGTATCCTACATCTTCCACCTTTGAACTGAAGATCATAACCCTTGTCCAACATATGTCCAACACTCAATAGGTTTTGCTTCAAGCCTTCAACATAAAGGACATCATCAACATTATGCTTACCACCAAGACAAATAGATCCTCTGCCACGAATCACAACATTGTTATCTCCAAATATTACAACCCCGCCATCATACTTCTCAAGACTTGAAATTTTTATTTTGTAACCAGTCATATGATGTGAGCATCTATTTCCAATAACCCACTCATCCTTTTCTTCAATTTGGGCTGCAAGATATTTCTCAACTTTAGAATATTTAGTAGCCACCATACCATTTTCCTTGATAGCAATGAACACCCATTCATCCTAATTTCCATTATCTTTATCAAACTCTTCATCAGTCACTCCTTCTTCATCATAGTAACATTTATTTTCAAATCTAGATTTGTTAGGATTAGTCCTAGGAATTCTTTCAGGACACCTTGATGCAAAATGACCTATTTTACTTAAATAGAAATATTTAATATACACCTTTCCTTTATACTTACCTTGTCCATTGCTTTCTTTCGTCACAATCAGTGCTTCTAACTCTTCTACTTCTCTTTCTTCATCTTCAAGTTGTTTCATTTCTTCCTCATACTTGAATGACTTTCTAGAACATTCCCCTAAATCATATCTTTGCTTGTTTCTTCTAGATATAGTAGCCTTAAATGGAGTTTCAATCTTAGGAATAGATTCACCAAATTCACTCAACCCAAAGGTAGCAAGTTTACCAATTAGTGTATCCCTTGTCACATTTGTTACTAATCTGAATTATTCAATAGCATGAGCCTTTGCTTTGTAGGAGGGGGGCAATGATATGAGCACTTTAGCTACAATTTCTTCATCTTCCAGGGTACCACTGACGAATCTAATACCTATCAAAATTTCATTTACTCTTTGCATAAAAGAAGAAATATTTTCATCTTCGCCCATCTTCAAATTTTCATACTTTCCTTTCAAACTCTATAGCTTAGCCATCTTCACATGTACATCTCCTTCATACAAAGTTTGCAGCTTCATCCAAATCTCATGAGTTTTCTTTAGACCTATCACATTTTTCATTTCTGAATCTATAAAAGCACTCAACAAAGCTTCAATAGCCTTAACATTATTCTTAGCATCTTTAATTTCACCAATAGTAGAATGACCATTCTGAGGAATAACATATAGATTCTTTGTAATCTTCTAGTAGGGTTCACCAATACACCTCAAATGACACTCCATCTTGAATTTCCATAATGAGTAGTTTGTTCCATTGAATCTAGGACTATCCTTCTTATATGATGGCATCTCAGACAACCTCAACCTTTTAAACTTCTTCAGAGGAACCTGCTCTAATACCAATTGTTGGAAAAACAAGGATAGACAACTGAGAGGGGGGTTGAATTAGTTGTCATAGAATATTTAAACTTTTCAAACTCCAATTACCTTAATCTCAAATCTGATGAATGAACAATAAAACATGAAAAATCAACACATCAAAAGCACATAGAACACCAAGATTTTTACATTGAAACCATGTTAGGGGAAAAACCACCGTGGATGTTAGTCCACAATATTATACTTTGTTTAAAGTATAATGAAAAATAAGGGAATGCGCATGCATTCAGGCACACTCCCTAGAGCTCATTGTTCAATTACAAGAGGTCTCACTGTCCAAAGAAGACACATTGTCTTACATAGATACGGATTAGATCCATAGGGTGTGAACTGAGAAAAAATAGCTTCTAGAAAAGCCTGATTACAGTTCTAGTTAAGCACAAAAAACCTTCTTCTCACTTCGCTCAAACTCCTTCACACTCTGCTCTTCAATCAAATGAATAGATAAATATTCACACACTTTCTCTTCTCTGGCTTTTCTTCACTTCACTCAAATAATCACTCTTATATATCTACAACATGGAATTACATCAACAACCTTATCAACCAAAAAATATAAAACATATTTACAATGTCGGCCAAAATTTACAAATAAATTTTCAATGTGGATCAACTTCCATTGGCTAATATTATGATGTGACCTAAGACAATATCCTTGAGTGTGCCAAAAATTCAAATTTAAATGTTCAAGGATCTGGAACACATTACAATCACTATGTTGGTCAAGAACATGAAAACCCGAACATACATGAGAAAAATCTTTGACCACAAGCACTTTGATCAACATGAACATATAACAAGGATAAATAATGATCTAGAAGCATCCAAAAACAATAAGAACTAATAGAGAAGAATCCACAACAACTGAGATTACTAGAATCACATAAAATTCAATTAGAAACACTAACAAAACCCATAGAAAAACTATCAGAACACAACTTTCCATAAAATGATCAAATCTTCATGTGGACCTCTAAAACTTCTGGTAGATGAACTTGATACTCTCAACAATAAACTCTTTAGTCCACAATATTTTGTCTTTAATTTATATAAAAAAACACCTTCTTGACCTTCATTGTTCCATTGGCAACCTACATAATTTTCTTTAACAATTTTCTCAATATCCTCGACATATACAACCTTCAATACAATAGTGCTAATAGTGTTGACATCAATGACAACCACATATCAGCAACACAACCACAACATCCAATACTCTATATATACCTCTCTCCATTTCTACTCTCTATCAAACACCATTCTCTCCCTCCACTCTCTATCTTGTCTCTCTCCCTCCCTCCCTACTTCCCTCTCTAATATTATCCATCTCCCCCTTTCCCTTCCTTCCTTCCTCTCATGCACCTTCCCTCTCTAATTCTCTCTATCTAACCTATCCCTATCTACCTCTCTTTCCCTCCATCCTTCATTCTCTCTAAATCTCTCCACCTTCCTCATTTTATCTCTACTCTCTCTATCACCTCTCTCTCCTTCCCTCTTTACATATCCCCTATCTCTCTCTCCATCTCATCCTCTCTCTTAATCTCACAAAACCTATATTGAAAATAATAAATCCTAATCCCCATACCCTAAACCCTACACCCTCAAACCTCATCCCTATACCCTCAACATTATAACCTATACCTTGAACATTATCTCTTAACCATATGAATAAAACCTAAAGCCTCCATTCAATCATGTACCCTAAACCCTTATTGTATGAAAAAATGCCTCAAATAAATGGGGTCTCACGATGATATACATCACCATGAGACCTCATTTCTTTCAGGAATTTTTTTAAACAACAAGAACTACCTTGTCAATGTTACCACATTGACGAATTAAAAAGGTAGTGAGCTTAGTGCTCATTGTTCAAACCCCATTTCTATGAAGGCATTTTTTCATACAACAAGAACTAAGCTTACTACCTTTTCAATGCAAACACATTTAAAAGGTATTAAGCTTAGTCCTCATTGTATAAAAAATTCCTCAAAAAAATGGGGTCTCAAGGTGATGTACATTGCAGTCAAATCCCATTTCTTTGAGGCATTTTTTCATACAATGAGTACTTCCTTGTCAATGCATCAATGTGGTATCATTGACAAGGTAGTGCTCACTATATAAAAAAAAATTCAAAGAAATGGGGTCTCATGGTGATGTACTTCACCATCAGACCCCATTTCTTGGACACATTTTTCAAAAAGACCAAGTTAGGTTGCCAATTTCACTAAATTGGAAAGGTAGTGAGCCATCATTGGGAGACCCCATTTCTTGAACCCATTTTTCCAAATAGGCAAAGTTAGGTTGCTAATTTCACTCAATTGGAAAGCTAGTGGGGTATCTCTCTCCACTCTACACTTAGCCCTAAACCTTAAACCCTTAACCCTCTACCCTCTATCTCTCTCCTACTCTCTCCCTATCTCTCTCTCACTCACTACCATCTATCATTTTCCATAAACCTTCTCTCTCTCTCTCTCTCAAATTTCTCCCTCCCACCCCATGTACCTCTCTTAGGTCTCTCTCTCACTCACTCACTCTATCTCTCTCCTCTCTACCCTTAATCCTAAACCATAAACCCTTAACCATTAAACCATAAACTGGTAAAACCCCTACCGTCTACTCTCTCTCTCTCTCTCTCTCTCTCTCTCTCTCTCTCTCCTCTACCCTTAACCCTTAAACCATCTACCCTAAACCCTCTAACCTAAACCCTCTACCCTTAATTGTCTACCCTTACACCCTCTACCTTCTTACCTCTACCTAATACTATCTACCCTCAACCCTAATCCCTAAACCCTAAACCCTAAACCCTTTACCCTCAACCTTAAACTCTCAACCCATAACCCTTAAACCAAATACCCTCTACCCTCTACCCTAATCCCTCAACCCTATACCCTTGTACCATAGAAAAATGGATTAGTTTCATTTTAATGGTCTTTTAGGTCTTTCTCTCATGATTCATGATCTATTTTACTTTGATTTAATGTTGCAATGTGACTTCTACATTCACATTAGGTCCTTAACATTTAAATTATGATATCTTGTGAATGTGTTGTGAAGTGTTGTAACACATATCTACACTTATGTAGACTCTTTTCATCACAATTTACCTGAAAATCACCTTTTCATCATTTCTCAAGTCCTATTCTAAAGTGTTGTAAAGTCTTGTAACAAGATTTCACACTTTTCTAGGCTTTTTATCACTATTTACACCTTTCTTATGCTTTATATCACCCCTTTATGCACTCATAAGATTTAATTAAGTGTATTTTTTAATGTAAACTGAAAAAACAATATCAAATGCAAGATAATTCCTGACACCTATTTACAAGCCCAAGGTGGGACCCATTTTCCATGGGTGGTGAATAAGTCCCTCTTGGCTCCAAATTCAAAATAATTCAAATTTTCTTTCGGTTTTTTATTCAAAAATACCTTATGTCAGCCTATGATGTTGTATTATTGGGTTATTAGGGCATAAGTGTGTATAAAAAAGTGTTTTTCTTCTCATTTTAATCCTCCCCATTCATTCACTAGCTCATTCAAGCATTCAATCTCATTCATCATCAAAGCATCATTCAATTAAGTAATTATCAAGCATCTTGGAGCAGCCATTGACATATCTTGAAATTTCTTCAACAAGGTTGTGGTGAGTATAGGACACTTGCATGTTATTTATTCATCATTCCTTCTTAATTTTATTTCATTTCTTTATTAAGGGTTTGATTACCAAAGTGGGATTTGACCAAGGAAAATCCCTATACTCTAACCCTTAACCATTTTCCCCTTTTGCATGTGTGTTTGCAAACTTTTGTATATAGATCTTTCAAGAGATTAGGTGTTGAAAGGTGGTCAAGAAATCAAAAAAGCATTTCAAGTCAACTAAACCCTACTTCAAGCTTGGAGACAACCTACAGTCTGTTTTCTACAAGTTTGACTTTGTCAACCCAACAAGAAGAAAAGTGAAGATCTAGAGCTACAAAATTGACCTTTGATTTCACAAAATTTTGGAGGAGGATTGATTCACCATAAGTGGTAAATGAGTCCCACCTTAAGGCTGAAAAAGGTAATTCTATAAAATTCTAGTTCCCGACAGTTAGAAACTAATTTTTAGGTGTTTTTGTTAGTAGTAGGACTAGTTCGCCATCAGTGGCGAATGAGTCCCATTGGAGATCTGTAGTGAATTTACTAGCATTCCAAAATCTTATCAGGTCTTTAGTTTTCCTCTAGGTGCACTATGTTTAGTCCCTTTCAATTATGTGTTCATTTGTTCATGTTTTAGTTCATTATTGCATATCACATTATGTTTTCAAACATTGCATATTACATTAGTTTTGCATCAATAATCAATCAATTACATCATTTAGTTTCATTTAGATCATTGAATTTAGTCATACACACATCATACAATCATTTATTTGAATGAAACTCCATAATTTTACATTTTTATCTCCCTCCTTTAAGGTGAAAGATCCTAAGAGTGTGAGAGAAGCACATAGACCTTCATAAAATTGTTTGTTCATTTTGGTGAACCTACATATATAACACTTTATCATTTTTATTTCAATTGCATCTTGCATCCTAGATTTCATTTGCATCAACATTCAATTAGGTTTTGTTTTGTTTTTGCATCCTAGTGTTTCTCAAATTGCATTAGTGAAAGATTCATTTAGACTTCATTTTTGCATATCAAATCATTCACAAACTAAAAATCTGCATTTGCATCCTTAGTTTGCATCTGAAAAGCATTGAAATCACTTTTAATTTTATTAAAAACACAAAAAAATATCATACCTGGACTCATTCGCCACCTTGGGCGAATCAATCCATCTACACATTTAAAATAGCATTTTCAGGTATTTTCAGTGTATTTTCTGCATTACAGTTTTCTATAGCTACTTTCTATTATCCATTCCAGATTGTTTTTTTTCTCTTCTTTATTGTATCTTAGTGTAATTTGATTCATTTTCATCATGAATTCTTCCTTTAACAAGTTTTGGAACTCATTGAAATCCTTAGTAGACATGTCCAATTGTTCCTTTGGTTGTGATCCTAGTGACCTTGAACTTCGTTATGCTCCTTCAACTCCTCATGATTATCCTCCTCATGATGTAGACATCATTAGAGAAGATGATGATAGCATGAACAAGTTATTAAATGAATGTCTTGATAACCTTGAAGCTAATGCATCCTTTTACCCATTCATGAAGTCACAAGATCTTCCTACTATTGCACCTCCTGATCACTTTGGATACATACATCCCTATACAAAAGAAGGACCTAAGTTCCCTCCATCAAGTGGACCTAGTTCCTCTACAAAAATGCATCCTCAACCATTATATGATAAAAAAGTTACAAACACACCAATTAACCTTAGAGAAACATATGGAAAAGGATTTACTATATTAAGAAAATAAGGTTGTGACACAACAAATGATCATAGCATTCATCAACTTTTAGAACAAATAAGAATAGAATAAAATACAATAGGACTATGATATCAAGATCCTCCTCATGTTCATAAGCCTCCTTTTAAATATTGGAGACTTCGTGATGATGGTATACTGATGTTTGATTCTCCTCCTAACTTGAATGTTCTCCTTCCTCGTGAGAAACCCTTTCCTAATCACAATGACCAAGAGAAAGACATCACCCTTGGTCCTATTTCACTACATTCAATTCCACCTATCAATAAACCTTTTCAATTGGTTTTTTGTCTATTTGATAATGAAAAAGCTTTGCAAATACTCCTTCATCATGGTCTCATCACTCTCCCACCCCCTACTAGAATAAAACTTGTCAAAGACAACACAAAGTATTGTGCCTATCACCACACCCTTGGACATCATACTAATTAGTGTAAAGATTTACAATGTATATTAGATCAGAATAAGGATCTTGGACCTATTGAATTTATCAGATAGCAAATACACTTTACACACTTCACCCAATCCTCTCCTCATGCCATAGTTGTAAAATTTTTTATTCTCACTATTGCATGATCCTTTCCCATCACCCACCTCGGATATTTCTTTCCCTACACTCAATGGGGGAAAGATGTTTCTATCCTTGCCCTTGTAATACATTTGTCTATCTCTTCACTATGTTATGCATCTTCCACTTATATTACTCAAGATTGTGACATCAATAACTCAATTATTGGTTGACTTACATTTTCATTACTATCTTCTTTTATGTTTTCGTTTAGTTTCATGTGTGTATTGGTTTCCCTCGTAATGTGTGCTTGATGTTCTCTCTCTCTTTGTACACTTCCTCTATTTGTACCTCTATTCTTCTCTATGTCATACATCCTTTTATCCTTTATTTTTTTGCATTTTTTTTTTGTTTTCATTTTGGGGATGACGTAAAGAGTTGAGACACCCTATGTCTCTTCCATGTTGACACAAAAGGTTCCTTATTTTTCACTTTTGTTTTTTGTTCTCCTTTCGGGGATGGTGCAAGGAATCAAGACTACAATGTCTCCTTCATGTTGACCCAAAGGATTTTTCCTTTTCTTTTGCCTTTTTATTTTCTTCTTGCTTGTGTTTCTCCTTTTGGGGACAATGCAAAGCATTAAGAGTGCAATGTCTCTTCCATGTTGACCCAAAATGGACTTTACTTTCCTTTTGTTTCATTCTTCCATTTCTATGTGTTTTGGGGAATGATGAAAGTTCTAAGCTCTTTATTTAAAAAAAATTGTTGCAACGAACATACTTACCCCAAATACCTAGATCCCTTATGTGTTTGGTGTGTTCCTTTCTAAGGGGAAACTCCCTTTCTTTTTTTCTTCTTTTTCATTTACATGATGCAACCTTACTCGGAAACATTTGACTTGGCATACGGCTTTCCAAGATGGCTCTCATGTCTTGTTTTATTTTTTGCATTTTTCCTTCACTACTTTAAATTAATTGCTCATAGAATGGTGTGTAGCAATTCCTTTAAATTGGGGGGCGTACATTAGCATCAATTAATTTTCATTCTTGGTTCTTAGTGCATCCTTGTCACTTCATATGACACATTTATCACTTTGTTGATGACATTGGGTGTGATATCTTTCATAAGTGTGATCTATCTTATCATATTACATTACTCTTGGTGGCCTGATGTGATGCACTACATCCCATTAGTTGTGAAAATTTCATTCTTTGATTGTTCCTCTCTTGGAGACATTAGACACAATGTTGCCTAAGTGACAGACCTTGCATGAACTTAACAAGACTCCTTTGAACATCTTTTACATTTTACATTGTGCATCTTTGCCACCTTGCATAATGCAGCTTGCATGCCTGTGGTACTATCCTCTTTGTTCATGAGTTCTAATCATATGAATCTTTGCTTGTATCATGAAGCACAAACTGAAATTTTCCCTTGTGGTGCCTTGTTAAAGTTATCAGGAGGTATAACTTTGATATGGTTGAGCGGGAAGGCCATTCAATGGCACGACTTTCCCCATAGCCACCTATGTGTTTGTGAGTGCATACCAACTAGAGTATGTTTCTCAGCTTTTGGGCCTTCTCACCTGGAAGCCTGCCATGAGTTCCATCACCCCAGAGTGAGTATGCATTCTCTTTTTCTCACAAACAACCTAGATCTAATCCACAACTAGTTGGACAAATGATCAAAGCTTGATCTAATTCTCCCTTTTCTTCTTCTATTTTAAATCTATTTTCCTTTATTCTTATGTTTATTTTTCCATGGGATCTTCATCTTGGGGGTTTGTTCATCCCTCATGATCATTTTTATTCCATCTTTCTAACATAAGTGCATTTGGATCCATCTCGATGTGCATGGCTACTTTAGTATGAGTTTGAAGCAAATTCATCATCTCACTAAAGTGGTGGCTAAATGTACCATAGAAAAATGGATCAATGAAATTTTTAAGGTCTTTTAGGTCTTTCTCTCATGATGCTTGATCTATTTTTCTTTGATTTAATGTTGCAATGTGACTTATGCATTCACATTAGGTCCTTAACATTCAAATTATGATGTCTTGTGAAGGTGTTGTGAAGTGTTGTAACACATTTCTACACATTTCTGGACTCTTTTCATTATAATCCACCTAAAAATCACCTTTTCATCACTTATCAAGTCTTATTCTAAAGTGTTGTAAAGTCTTGTAACAAGATTTCATGTTTTTCTAGGCTTTTTATCACTATTTACACCTTTCTCATGCTTTATATGACCCATTTATGCACTCATAAGACTTAATTAAGTGTATTTTTAAATGTAAATCCAAAAACAACATTAAATGCAAGATAATTCTTGACACCCACTTACAAGCCCAAGGTGTGACCCATTCGCCATGGGTGGTGAATGAGTCCCTCTTGGATCCAAATTCAAAATAATTCAAATTTTATTTCATGTTTTTTATTCAAAAATAGCTTATGTCGGCCTATGATATTGCATTATTGGGTTGTTAGGGTATAAGTTTGTATAAATAAGTATTTTTCTTCCCATTTTAATCCTCCCCATTCATTCACTAGTCCATTCATGCATTCAATATTATTCATCATCAAAGCATCATTTAATCAAGTAATTATCAAGCATCTTGGTGCAACCATTGACATATCTTCAAATTTATTTGATAGGGTTATGGTGAGTTTAGGACACTTTCATGTTATTTATTCATCATTCCTTGTTCATTTCATTTCTTCATTAAGGGTTTGATTACCAAAGTGGGATTTTACCAAGGAAAATTTGTATACTCTAACCCTTAACCATTTTCCCCCTTTTATGTGTATTTTCAAACTTTTGTATGCAGATTTTTCAAGCAATTAGGTGTTGAAAGGTGGTCAGGAAGTCAAAAAAGTGTTTCAAGTCAACTAAATCCTATTTCCATCTTGGAGAAAACGTATACCCTATTTTCTACAGATTTGACTATGTCAATCCCACAAGAAGACAAGTGCAGATCTAGAGCTACAGAATTGACCTTTGATTTCACAAAATTTTGGAGGAGGACTAATTCGCCATCAGTGGAAAATGAGTCTCACCTTAAGCCTAAAAAAAGGTGATTTTGTCAGATTCCAGTTTTGGATAGTTGGAAACTAGTTTTTAGGTGTTTTTGTTAGTAGTAGGATTGATTCGCCATCAGTGGTGAATGAATCCCAGTGGTGATTAGTAGTGATTTTAATAGCATTCTATAATATTCTCAAGTATTCAATCTTCCTCCAGGTGCACTCTATTTAGTCGCTTTCAATTCTATGTTCATTTCTTCATGTTTTAGTTCATTCTTGCATATCATATTTTATTTTCAAACATTTCATATTACATTAGTTTTGCATCAATAATTAGTAAATTACATCATTTAGTTGCATTTAGATCATTGAATTTATTCATACACACATCATACAATCCTTTATTTGAATGAACCACCATAATTTAGGGTTCTATCTCTCTCCTTTTAGGTGAAAGATCCTAAGAGTGTAAGAGAAGCACATATACCTTCATAAAATTATTGGTTCAACCCTCTTCCCTATACATTGGACCCTCAACCCTAATCCCTCAAACCTATACATTAAACACTCAACTCTCAACCCTAAACCCTTAAAGCTTCTACCCTCTACCCTCATCCCAATACCCTCTACCTTCAACCCTAATCCCTCAACCCAATACCCTTAACCCTTAGCCCTTAAACTCTAAACCCTCAACCCCTATACCCTTTACCCTATACATTGGACCCTCAACCCTAATCCTTCAACCATATGTACCCTCAACCCTAATCCCTCAATCCTAAGTTTTTGACTCTTAAACCCTAAACCCTTAAACCCTCTACCCTCAGCCCACTACTCTCTACCTTCAACCCTAATCCCTCAACCCTCAAACCCTTAGACCCGAGTAAAATATCTACCCTAATCCATCAACCCTCAACCCTTAATCCCTCAACCCTTCAACCCTCAACCCTCTACCCTATAAAATGGACCATCAAACTGAATCCCTCAACCCTCAACCCTAATACCTCAACCCTAATACCTCAACCCCATACACTAAACCCTAAATCCTCAACCCTCAACTCTTAATCCCTAAACCCTTAAACCTTCTACCCTCAACCCTAATCCCTCAATCCTAATTCCTTAACCCTTAAACCCTTAAACCCAAGTAAACTCTCTACCCTAATCCCTCAACCCATAAACCATGTACCCTATAAATTGGACCCTCAACCCTAATCTTGCAACCTTATATCCTCAACCTTAAATAATAAACCCTAAAACCCCAAACTCTTAAACCCTCTACCATCTACCATCCACCCTCTACCCTATACATTAAACCCTCAACCCCTATAACCGCTACCCTATATATTAGGCCTTCAAAGCTAATCCTTCAACCATATGTACCCTCAACCCTAATCCCTCAACCCTATAACCTCAATTCTCAACCATCTACCCTATATATTGGATCCTCAACCCTCATATATCTTTGTCCCTCCCTAATCTTCTTTACTTCTCTCTATCTCACTTATACCTCCATCTCTCCCTCCATGCATCCCTCCCTCTCTACCCTAATCCCTCAAACCTATACCATCAACCCTTAAACCCTTGAAAAATCAACCCTAAACCCTCAACCCTTAAACCCTCTACCCTCTACACTCAACCCAATACTATCTACCCTCAACCCAATACCATCTACCCTCAACCCTAATCCATCAAACCTTAAACCCTTAAACCTAATTAAACTCTCTACCCTGATCACTCAACCCTCAACCCTTAATCCCTCTACCCTCAATCCTCAACTCTTAAACCCTAATCAATCAACCCCTATAGCCTCAACCCTATACATTAGACACTCAACCCAAATCTCCCAACCCTATACCCTCAATCCTTTACCCTCAACCATAAAATCTTTACCCTAAACCCTTAAACACTAAACCCATAAACCCTCTACTCTCTACCGTATACATTAATCTCTCAACCCTCAATTCTCACCCGTCAACCCTTAATCCCTCAACCCTCAACCCTTAAACCCTAAACCCTCAACCCCTATACCCTCTACCCTATACATTGGAACCTCAACCCTAATCCTTCAAAAAATAACCCTAAACCATCAACCCTGTAGGTCCTCAACCCTATACCCTCAAATCTCAACTGTCTACCCTATACATTGGATCCTTAACCCTGATATATCTTTGTCCCTCCCTCCTATTATCTCCTATCTATCTCACTTATCCCTCCATATCTCTATCCATCCATCCCTACCTCTCTACCCTAATCCCTCAACCCTATACCCTAAACACTTAAACCCTTAAGCACTCAACACTAAACCCTATTCCCTTAACC
The DNA here is from genome assembly GCA_007258455.2 of Sequoia sempervirens. Taxonomy (NCBI): domain Eukaryota; kingdom Viridiplantae; phylum Streptophyta; class Pinopsida; order Cupressales; family Cupressaceae; genus Sequoia; species Sequoia sempervirens. Next base: position 27,282,946 of record VDFB02075321.1, read on the forward strand.
CTAAACCCTTAAACCCTCTACCCTCTACCCTAATCCCTCAACCCTTAAAACCTTAAACCCAAGTAAACTCTCTACCCTAATCTCTCAACCCTCAACCCTTAATCCCTCTACCCTCAACCCTCAACCCTTAAACCCTCAATCCTCTACCCTCAACCATAAACCCTCAACCCTCAAACCTTAAACCCTAGACCCTTAAACCCTCTACCCTCTACCCTATACATTAAACCCTCAACCCTACACATTGGATCATCAATCCTCATATATCTTTGTCCCTCTTTCCTCTTCTCTCATCTCTATCTCACTTCTCCCTCCATCTCTCCCTCCATCCATTCATCCCTCTCCACCCTAATGCATCAAGCCTTAAAGCCTTAAACACTCAACCCTAAAACCTAAACCCTCAACCCTAAACCCTTAAACCCTCTACCCTCAATCCTAATCACTCAACCCTAATCCATCAACCCTTAAACCCTTAAACCCAAGTAAACTCGCTACCCTAGTCCCTTAACCCTCAACCCTTAATCCATCAACCCTTAAACCCTTAACCTTCTACCCTCTACCCTCAACCCTCAACCCTTAAACCATAATCCCTCAACCCCTATCCATCTACCTTATAAATTGGACCCTCAACCCTATACCCTCAACCCTATACCCTCAATCCTAAACCCTCAACCCTCTACCCTTAAAACCTAAGCACTTAAAACCTCTACACTCTAACCTATAAATTAAACCCTCAACCCTCAATTCTCAACCCTCAACCCTTAATCCCTAAACCCTCAACCCTTAAACCATAAAACCTCAACCTCTATACCCTCTACCCTATACATTGGACCCTCAAACCTAATCCTTCAAACATATACCCTCAAACCTATACCCTAAACCCCCTACCCTCAACCATTAAACCTCAACCCTAAACTCTTAAACCATAAACCCTTAAACCTTCTACCCTCTACCCTCAACCCAACACCCTAAACCATCAACCCTATACCCTCAATTCTCAACCCTCTCACTATACATTGGATCCTCAAACCTTATATATCTATGTCCCTCCCTCCCCTTCTCTTCTTCTCTCTATCTCACTTCTCCCTCCATCTCTCCCTCCATCCATCCCTCCCTCTCTACCCTAATCCCTCAACCCTTAAACCCTTAAACACTCAACCCTAAACCCTAAACTCTCAACCCTCAATCCTTAAACCCTACACCCTTAAACCCTCTACCTTCTAACCTCGACCAATATCCTCTACCATCAACCCTAATCCCTCAACCCTTAAACCCTTAAACCTAGGTAAACTCTCTACCCTAATCCCTCTACCCTTAACCCTCTACCCTTAAACCATAATCCCTGAACCCCTATACTCTCTACCCTATACAAATGATCCTCAACCTGAATCCCTCAACCCTATACCCTCAATCCTCTACCCTCAACCTTAAACCCTCAGCCCTCAACCTTTAAACCATAAACCTTTAAACCTTCTACCCTCTACCCTATACATTAAACCCTCCATCCTTAATTCTCAACCCTCAATTCTTAATCCCTCATCCCTCAATCTTTAAACCCTTAACCCCTAAACCCTCTACTATTTATAGTGGACCCTCAACCTAATCCTTCAACCATATACCCTAAACCCTCTACCCTCAACCCTAAGCCCTTTAACCCTAAACCCTTAAAACTTCTACCCTCTACCCTCAATGCCTATCCCTTTCTCTATATCTATACATCTCACCACTCTCTCCCTCCCTCTCTCCTACCCTCTCTAATTGTCTTTATATACCTTCTCCTTCTTTCTATGTACATATTGCTTAATCAATCCCTACCACTCTCTCTCACTCCTATCTATCTATCTCTATCTCCCTCCCACTACCTCTTCATCACTCCCACCATCTCTTGGGTCTCTCCCTCCCTCCCCCTCTCTCTCTCTCATCTCTCCCTCTGGTACCCTACCTAGGTAACTCTCTCTCTCCTCCCTCACTATATATCCCTCCCACCCTACCTAGATAAGTCCCTCTCACTCCATCCCCTATCTCTCTCCCTCGCTCTTTAGGTAACTCCCTCCCACACCCTCTCGCTCTCTCACTCCCTCTCTCTCTCACTCCCTCTCTCTCCCACTCCATCTCTCTCACACTCCCTCTCACTACCTATCTCTCAAGTCTCTCCCTCTCACCTCCCCTCACACTCTAAAATATCTCCCTCTAGTACCCTACCTAAATAAATCTCTCTTTCTCTACCTCTCTCTCCCTCCCTCTCTCTCCCTCTCTCTCAATTCTCTCTCTCCCACCCCCCTCTCTCTATCTCCCTCTATCCATCCCACCCTACCTAGCTAAGTCCCTCTCACTCCAAAACCCTCTCTCCCAATCCCTCTCTCTTAGTATATCCCTTCCACCCCCTCTCCCTCTCTTAAGACTCTCTCTCTCTCTTAGGTCTCTCCCTCCTACTCTACCTAGACAACTCTCTCTCTCTTAAAATTCCCCCTCCCTCTAAAGACATAAATAAACACATACTTACATATATACAAGTATAATGCATATATACATACAATCTTGGATATATGCAAGAATACATGTACATATCTACATAAAATCTTCCATACATACATACATACATATAGGCATACATATATGCATGCATTGATATATACATAATGAACAAATCAATTTTTTGTGTATGGGTCCTCTCTTGCACTTCTAGGGTTTTGGACCTAAAAGAAGAGAGGTAAAAAAAATATTAATTTCACTCAAGAACAAACCCTTGATGCTCCAATACAAAGGAGATTGAAATCTAATAAACGGGATTGTCCTAGAGGCTGAAAATAGAAGAAATGGGTTCACCACCAAGTGTAAACTTGGAAAATGAAAAATATTTGAAAACATAGTGTAGTATGCAAAAAGAGCTAAAAAGATGAATAGAAATGCAAGTAAAACAAAACAACAAAGTAAAATAGAAAGTGTGCACCAACAAATGTGTTAAAGACTGGAAATGTTGTTGATCCTGAAATTTTGACCTACTAGGACTCATTCGCCATTCTAGGTGAATTAGTCATAGATCGTACCAGAGCCTGTTTTAGGAAAATGGGTATCTAAATCTGTAGAAATCTTTGAAGAATAGGTAGAGTGGAACTCATTTTCCACTAATGGGGAATGAGTTTACTTTGGCTTTTTTGAAAACGTAAAAGTGGAAATAGAAGCTCTCAGTTTGCTCTTTTTGTACCTCTAAGTGTCCAAATTAGAAACACTAATTTTTGGGATTGTAAGTGATTTTTTGTGTAGATTTTAGCCTTTTCAATTGTAAGGAGATGACTCTAAAATTTTTGAAGTGTATTCGTCAATCATGTCCAAGCCTTCAACATATCTAGATCTACAATCACACAAGGAAAGAGAGAAAATGTTGATTTTTAGGCATTGGGGGTTTGCCTTGGTGAAACCCTATTTAGGTAATTAAACTAAAATGATAAAATAATGAAGCATGAAACAATTACAATTAGAAATTTTCCATGATGATGGATCTTGAATTGCGGCAACAATTGATGAAGAATCTTTCTCTTGAATGCCTTAGAAGTGATGAATTGAATTGACAACATGTATGCTTGATGATACTTGGATAATGGATGGATAAAAGGTTTTCTTTTATAGAGGAGATTTAAGTGAATGGCTAGAATAAGAATCACGATTAGGGGTCAAGATTAAATTAGAAAATAGTTTAATCAAGGGTGGAGGTTAATTGAGAGAAGAAAGACATGGATAGATAATGACTTGAGGTGGAAGATAAGATTTGCACACAAAAAAAGGTTGTTGGAGAAAATTAAATAATAAAATTATTTAATTTAGGTATCCAACATAGGAGAAATAAATAAAATATTTATTTTATTTATTTAAAAAGAAAGGTGAGAACAAATAATTAGATAATTAAATAAATAAAAATATTTATTTAATTATAGAGGAAAGGTGAAGTGTTAAACATCAAATAATTAAAAACAATTATTTAATGGAGAGGGAAGGGATAATTAAATAATTAAAATAATTATTTAATTAGGGAGATAAAGAAAGGATAAATAATTAAATAAATATCTATTTAATTATAGAGAAAAGGCTAATTTAAATAATTAAATAATTGAAATAATTATTTAATTATAGAAGAAGAGGGAAAAGCTAAATTTTGAATTAAAATAATACTTAATTCAAAAGTGGGGAAGAAGGACCATCTAAGGCATAAAGAAACATAAATTTGAATAAGGGGAGCCCAAACTAGTGTGAAAATGTAAAGAGATGCATTTTTCTACACTACATTTAGCCCCCACTTTAGTGAGAGGATGAACTTGCTTCAAACTGACACTAAAGTAGAAATTCAAGAGGAGTCCAATTTTACCAATGTGGATGAAAAAGGATGACAAAGATCAAAGGAGGTTGCACAAGCCCCCAAGATCCAAGATCCTAAGTCAAGTCAACATACGCACAAAAGGAAACACACAAGGTGTATAATATGCAACAAGACACAAACATATAATGGCAAGAATTATAAGAAAGAAAAATGAGAAGAAATAGAAATAAGAATGATTTGGATCAAGCTTTGACAATTTGTCCAACACAATGTGGATCAGATCTAGGTTGTTTGTCCAAAAATGCATACTTACTTTGAGGTAACAAAACTCTTGGTTGTTCGTTAGGTGAGAAGTCCTAAAAAGGTAAGAAACATACACTCATGCTTGGCATGCACTCACACACACACAAGTGGCTATAGGGAAATTCATGCCTCAAAATGGGCTTCCTGCCCAACCATACCAAATTTATACCCCTTGATAACTTTGATAAGGCACCACAATGAAAACACTTTTGTAAATGCTCTTTAATGTCATGTAAAGAAAAAATTAAAGGGGTTTTTCTTTGTTCATGTAAGGTATTCTTCTTATGGAGCATTGTGCCTAATTTCTCCAAGAGAGGACAAGTCAAAAGTGTCAAATCATCTCCCATGGGATGCCTCATTCACACCATGCCATGTTAGTAGATCATACACTCTTGGATGGCATCAAACCCAATGACACCAGCAAGAAGAGGAGACATCGTAAGAAAAAAGAAAAGTCACATCATGAATTTTTTTCCAAAAGATGTTATCTATGTATGCCCCCACTTTAGAGCAGTTGCTACACCATCATTGTGAGCAATGTCTTTAAAGTAGCCAATGATAAATGCTACTATGAAAGAAGAAATGAGAGCCAATCTTGGAATGGCCTATCCCAAGTCATATATTTCCAAATGAAGCTACATCATGGATAAGTATGTCACATGTGATTCAATCTTAAGGCATGTGGTCCACATCCAAAGCTTTCTCTTGTATGTTCATGAAAGGTTAATGATTAGCCAAAAGAGACAACATCAAGTGAAATATGGGGATAAGACTACCTAACCCCTTGCTCCCACTTAGTACAAGACAAGGGTGAGCCAGGAAGGAATGATGATATGTTGCTCTTTGCGATGAACGTAAAGCATGCAACTATGGAAAGGAGCTACAACTAATGTTATTCATTATGATAAGTAAACAAAGTTTCCACTTGATACATATTTAATGAGATATCTATCAGTTTTAGATGTGCTAAGGCTAAAGTTGTCTTGGAAGAATTGTTTGTAATGGTGTTGACATTGATTGAAGGCTTTTATTTTGAAGGACACTAACCAACATCATTAGGTTGTATAGGGACATGGATACCTTGTTCTATAGCATCACATCCTCTTCCAAGTTTTCATCCAAAAAAATTTGTCACTTGTTTTTGATTGGATGGTTGTTCAATTTCCTCAAACTTTTTCTTGGATGTTGGTTTTTCTTTTAAGGTGGGTGAAGTGGATGCTATTGAATGTTGTATTACTCTTACGAGTTTCTCTTTTCTCGTTTTGGACTATTTTGTTATTATCTTGTATTCTCGCATGGATAGAGTTATGAAATCAAAGGTTTCTAAGGCATCTTCTTATAACTTTGTGGCTTCTTCAATTTGATTTTGTCTTTCTATATCCTTTTGCTTGATATTGATCATAGCACATGTAACCTTTTTGTTTTGAGTAGAAAGTGACTTTTCATAAGCTCCTAACATTTTCTTCAAGGTTTCATGATTTTCAAAGAATTCCCATGATGGTGGTAAATCTATATCAAGCAATTCATGATGCTTCATAGTGAGGTTGATTTTTGGTCTACACGTGATATTGTTGATGTTTGCTTGCACCATGATATTATGTCTAGTAGGATATTTTTTAGGAGAGAATAAAACAAGATTTTGATCACATTCCATTAATAATTTTTGTAGAGTGACTTCATCACAAGGAGAGGAGGCATCAAGAGAAGAAAAAGCATTGCATTCTTGTTTTTCAATGATTGGATACTTTTTCTCAATTATGTATTCTTTGATGGGGAAAACATTAGGAAAGGGAGAAAGAATATTGTCATGTCTTTCAATGAATAGTTAATCTAATCCCAAAATATATTCTTCACAAGTAGGAGAGACATTAGGAGAAGATCAAGTATGATTATCATGATTATCTTTGATTACATCCCTTTGGCCAATAATGTCTTCCAATATAGGGGAAGAAAAATAAAGAGAATTGTCATAGGTCTTAAAAGTTTGATCATATAATGCCAACATATCCTCCTCACAAATAATGTGATTTTCATGATTGCTCACAAAAACATTCTCACAAATAGGGGAGGAGTTAGAATATGAATGTAGACTAGGTAGAGTGATGTTAAGAGATGTGCTTATGATCTCATTCTCTTGTTCCATAATATCTTCCAAAGTAGGAGAAGTTATAGAAGAGGAGCTTTCAACATTGTCATGATTCTCAATGGGTGTATCTTCTAGCTCCAAAATACCTTTGTCACATGTAGGAGATATTGGGAGAAGAGGAACTATGATTATCATGATTGTATATGCTTTCATATTCTTCTATCACTTCATTCCCACAAATAGAAGAGATATTAGAGGGTGTGGAACTATGGAGTGTGTCAACATTGTTATTCTCTTGCACTAAGAAACTCTCATAACTAGGAAATATATTGGAAGGATGACTATCATGCTTGCTAATAAGATCATTAAAATTGAATGCATGACTTTTTCTCGAAGATTATCATGATATTCTTCACCAATAGGAGAGATGTTAGGAGAGGGAGAAATTTGATTATTGTCCATAATTTCATCCTTTTTATCTAAGATCACGTTTGCTTGTGGCATAATTTCCACCCTAGTAGGAGATATTTTAGGAAAGTGTAAAACAATAGGTTCATCACATTTCATGGTTGGATTTGATAAAGTAGCTTCATTTCTCATAGGAGAGGCATCAAGAGAAGGATAACTAGGAGTTTCATGGTTACCAATGATTGGATTTTTTTGTTCAAATAAGTTGTCCCACATGGTAGGTGCATCAGGAAAGGGAGGAATAAGATTCTCATGAGTCTCAATAAGGATATATTCTAACACGAAACTATCTTCTTCATGTCTAGAGAAGATATTAGGAGAAGAAAAGGTTTGATTGTCATGATTATCTACATTTACATCCTCATGTCCTAGAATGTCTTCTTGAGTGGGAGAGGTAGTATTTTCATAGCTCTCAATCATATCCTCCACACAAATGTGTTTTTCATGATCATTTAGGATTGTATCCTTGTGCACTAAAGCATTTTCACAACTAGGGTAGATGTTAGTAGATGAATGGAGACTAGGTAAGGTAGTGGTCTTAATTTCACCTTCGTGTGTCATAATGTCTTTACAAGGGGGAGGAGAAGGAAGGAAAGAAAGAATTTCATGATCTTCAATGATTATGTCTTCTTTCATCAAGATACCATCATCACCAATGGGAGAGATATTAAGAGAAGAACAATTATGATTATTATGATTATCGATGCTTGCATCCTTTTGTGTCAAACCTTTAGTGGATGATTTTAATGAGAGGAAGTCCTTAAGGGATTTATCTAACATTTCTAATCCATCACTACCAAAGGTATTGGATGATATTCTTTTTCTAAATTTAAGCATTTTTTGTATTGTTTCTTTTGATGTTTTTTGTTATTTGTTTTTAGTTTCTAATGAACTTGATCTAAATGTATTATGAACTAATGGTGCAAATGAAAATTGCAAAATTATAATGCTATTCATAATTGCCATTAATGTAGATAATGTTATTTCTAATTACTTAAATGTAATAGAAGTTATGAAAACTTAAAATGCAATGTAAAGACATAGGATGAAATGTAATTTTGCAGATTTCAAACAAGGTAATGTACCGATTACACTATGCAATGATTTGAAAATGAAATATTGTGAATGCAAAATTGAAATTAAGCAATGCATGAAATGAGCTAAATTAAGTTAGATTTAATGAAATGTATGTAATAGAAATTTAACCAACTGATACAGATAGTTAATGGCAATAAATAGAAGTGCAGAAATAGGGTTTTTAGTGCCATGAAAGATAGTTTTAGGGGTGGAAAGGGACTAATTCGCCCAAGGTGGCGAATGAATCCCGAGGGGGATTTTTTTCAAATTTTTTTGAATTTTTGAATTTTTATTTTTTATTTTTTTGTTGTACTATGCGTAACCTAAGTGAAAATGCAGTTTTCAATTTTTTTTCAATGATTGGATATGGAAAATTGCAACCTATATGAACTTTCACTAATGCAAAATTTTAAAACCCTATAATGCAAATGAACTAATGCAAAGTCAATGCAAGCTAATTCTAGGTTGATGATGGACACCAATTCAAAAAAGAAGGTATTCAAAATGCAAGTTCACCATAATGAACCAATGATTTTTGGATGTATGGGTCCTTTCATACACTTCTAGGGTTTTGGACTTAAAAGGAGAGAGGTACAAAAATATTAATGGCTCACTCAAGAACAAACCTTTGAGACTCTAATGCAAAGGATGTTGAAATTTTTCAAAGGAGATTGTTCTAGAGGCTGAAAATAAAAGAAAGGGGTTCACCACCAAGTGTAAACTTGGAAAATGTAAAATGTTTGAAAACACAATGTAGTATGTAAAAAGACCTAAAAAGATGAATAGAAATATAAGTAAAATAGAATAGGAAAGTAAAATAAAAAGTGCGCACCTGTAAATGTGTTGAAGATTGGACTGGAGATTGGAAATATTGTTGATCCTAAAATTTTGACCTACTAGGACTCATTCATCATTCTCGGTGAATTAGTCCTAGATCTAGAAAACTGTACTAGAGCCTTTTTTAGGAAAATGGATATTTGAATATGCATAAATCTCTAAAAAATAGGTACAGTGGGACTCATTCACTAGTAATGGCGCATGATTCCACTTTAGCTTTTTTGAGAACTCAAAAGTGGAAACAGAAGCTCCTGGTCTGCTCTTTCTGTACCTCCAGGTGTTCTGGTCTAAAACCTTAACTTTCGGGACTGTAAGTGACTTTTTGTGTGGATTTTGACGTTGCCAATAAGGAGATGACTCTAAAATTTTTGAATCTTGTTCTTCAATCATGCCCAAGCCTTCAAAATACCTAGATTTGCAATCAAACAAGGAAAGAGAGAAAATTTTGATTGTTAGGGATTGGTGGTTTGTCTTGGTCAAACCTCGTTTAGATAATTAAACTAAAATGATAAAATAATGAAGCATGAAACATGAAACAATTGCAACTAGAAACTTGCCATGATGATGGATCTTGAATTGCTGCAACAATTGATGAAGAATCTTGCTCTTGAATTCCTTAGAAGTGATTAATTGAATTGACAACATGTAGGCTTGATGATACTTGGATAATGGATGGATGAAAGGTCTTCTTTTATAGAGGAGATTTAAGTGAATGGCTAGAATAAGGATCACAATCAAGGGTCAAGATTAAATTAGAAAATAATTTAATCAAGGGTGGAGGTTAATTGAGAGAAGAAAGACATTAGGTATCCAACATCAGAGAAATAAATTAAATATTGATTTTATTTATTTAAAAAGAAAGGTAAGAACAAATAATTAGATAATTAAATAATTAAAAATAATTATTTAATTATAGAGGAAAGGTGGAATGTTAAACATTAAATAATTAAAAAACAATTATTTAATGGAGAGAGAAGGGATAAGGGATAATTAAATAATTATTTAATTATGGAGATAAAGAAAGGATAAATAATTAAATAAATATTTTATTTTATTATAGAGAGAAACGTCTAATGAATAATTAAATAATTGAAATAATTATTTACTTATAGAATAAGAGAGAAAAGTTAACTTTTGAATTAAAATAATATTTAATTCAAAAGTGCAAAAAAGGACCATTTAAGGCATAAAGAAGCATAAATTTGAATAAGTCGGGCCTAAACAAGTGTGAAAATGTAAAGAGATACATTTTTCTATGCTACACATAGATACATACATACATGACATACAAGCATACATGTCCATACAAACATACAAATATATAAACATACATTCAATAGAGTAGAATTTAACATAAAGGAAGACATAATGTGAGGACATTATAATATGCTCAGTTATGTCTTGATAGACATGTCCCACACAAACACAAAAACCATGTCAAAACTAAGATATAACATGAGTGTGTTAGAACGTGCTCACGTTATATCTTGCTTTAGGAATCCCCAAGCCTTGGGATTGATATTTTCCTTGGAATACCAACCAAAAGGCTTGGAGGGCCTTCCCAATTACTAGAGATGTGTTTTTTTTCAAATTCTACAATATTTCACATAATTGGATTTGTGCTCACCATCAGAATTGCACGTGTTTCAATGTCAAACAAATCAAACACCTGGGTAATATTAGGCTCTCTCTTAGGTATCCAACAATATAATTTTTTTTCACTTTTTGACAATGTTAAGTCTTTGATCTATAATTTATTTTGTTTGTGTCTCTTTTTTGGTAAAAAGTAGCGTTTGATGTTTTTTTCATTATAAATTAACCGTTCATCAAAATTTCAAATAAATTACATTTTTAGAAACCGGACTCCATTCTACAAATATTTAAAAAAATCAATTTATTTCCAAAATTTGTAGGGGTAGTATGACCAAAATTTATTTTTTCAGGAAGTTGTCCACTTTGAAAATTAGTTAAAAATCATTTCATGAAAAAATTATCAGAAAATCATGCATCAACTACATACTGCTAGCTAATTTCTCACCGAAATGATTTTAAAAATACTAAAAATGGTTTATAATTCTACATTCCCACAAAAGTTGTTATGTTATGTTTTTCTGACAAAAAAAACACCAAATTCTATGGGTCTCTCTTTTTAACCCCTTAATCTCAACCATTTTCAAAATAAATTAGTAGTTTAGAAAGTAGACTCGGAGCACTAGGGTCTTAGTTTTTGTTGCATCCCAAAATTTTGAGTGTAACTATCCTCAATTTCACATCCAAGGTTATAATTTCCTGATTTCACAATAAAAGAAAAGTAAAAGTGGCCACTTAAGCCCCCTTTTTGGGCCCCCATCTTTTTGCACTTACCCTTTTATTTGTTTTTTATCTCTTTATTTTGTTTTATTCTTATTCTTTCTCTTGATTTTCTTTCTTAGCTTATTCCTATTTTTAAAAATAAAAATAATCATTTATTTTTATATCTTTTGCATGTCTTTATAATTACTTTTTTGAAAGCATATATTTAGTTATTTCTTATATATATATAAGCATATATATTTGTCTAATTCTTTTGCTTGTTATCTATTTGGTTCATTATTTAAGTGTAATTCATGTTTTAATTGTTTATTCTTGTTTCTTTATATTCATTTATATTCTTGTTCTTTTAATTTTCTTTTGTTGCTATGCATTTGCATGTAAAGTGTGTGTATATATATATACACTTTCATTATAGGTTTTAATTTTATTATTTTTCTTTTTTTCTTTTTTTCATTTTTTCTTTTTAAATTTTAGGTTCTATACGTATGCATAATCTTGTTCTTTTGTATTTTCTTATTTTGCTATGTATTTGCATGTAAAGTATATAAATATATACTTTCAATGAAGTATCAATTTTATTATATTCCTTTTTTCATTTTTTCTTAGACTCTTTATGTATGTATATTTCTTTGTCAATATACGTACATGCTTTTTTATTTATCTATTTCTTTACATTTATTTTCTTTTTTACATTTTCTTGTATCATTCTTTTTTTTTTTTTTAATCTTTTTTTCTTCTTTCTATCTCAAAGATTATTTTGTGATATTTCTTTTCACTTTTCCCCTTATTTTCTTTATCTTTCCTCCTTAAAATCTGGTGATTTTTATTTATGGTAGTGTTTACTTTTTTGCTTATTTGATTGTTGCATATATATATATTCATCTTTCTTCTTTTTATTAATTTTTTTTTTGTTCTTTTTAGATTTATTTTTCTTTATTATTTTGTTTTAATTTTTACTCTTAATTTGAACTTGTTTTTAAACTTTTATTCTTTCTCAATTGCTTTATTTTATATTTAAGCCTCTTCTTTTTCATCTTTTTCATTTTTTATCTTATTTTTATTTCCATGAATTAATATTTATTTCATCAATATTAATTAAATGATTTATTTAATTAATATTCCACCTTTCTACCTAAAGTCCCTAAAGTATTCAATTTAACAATTAAATACTTTACCTTACACCTTGTCCTCTCTAAATTAAATAAACATATCAATTTATTTAATTTAGTTATTTGACCTTTTTGAATAAAATAAACTTTAAATTCTTTTTTTTCTCTGTCCTTGTCACGTCCTCCATAATCCTCTTCTAATCTAGATTAAATTAATTAATCCATGATTATGATGTGCACACCCCTAATCAGGGATTAAGGTCACATCCTCTAATTTTTTCTACTTGCTTCTAATCCCTTATTAATTTCATTAATCATGTATTTGCACAACCTTAATCTAATCCCCTTGCTACATTTCACATATCTTTTTGGTCTAACCTTCACATTTTCCATAATTGGCATTGACCCTCTTCCCCATGTGAATTTTTAATTCAAATTTATTCATCCAAGACTCCTCTCTTCCTCATGTGAATTTTTAATTCACATTTATCTTTCCAAGAATCTCCTTATTCTCATGCAAGTTCTAGAACCTTTGACTTGTCACATCACTCACATTTGTCAAAGTATTCTAGAACCTTTGACTTGCCACATCACTCACATGTGTCAAAATCCTACTTCTTGGGAACCTTGTCTTATCCACAAGATTATTCCTAGTCACGTGAATTTTTAATTCACATTTATTTCTCCAACTACTTTCCTCTTCCCCATGAAGATTTTTGAGGAATACTAAACTTCTTCATTTGTCACTTTCCTCTCATATGGGAACAAGAAGTTCCTTTTTGAAGAAATCTTCTCCTCTCCCAATGTACTTTCAAAGTACTTGTCCTTCCACATCATTTTTTCTTCTTCCACCTCACTTGTACCTTTTTCCATCTCATCATGGCCTTGGACACTTCATCCTCCACATGGCAAGATGTGAGGGCTTGTGAGTCCTCAACTCACCACATCCCTCCATCTTGGCCATGGTGGCTCAATCTTGACCATTGAATTCTCTAGAGAATTCAATTTCTTCTATAAATACCCCCCATTTTCATTCATTAAGGAACCTTATGCATTTTGTAGCAAACTTATGCTTTTGAGTCATTCAAGTAATCATCAAGAACTTCTTTACATTCAAGAATTTTGCATACTTCCCTTCCTTCCTTCATCATGGAATATGTAGTCTAGATCTCATCCTACCTTCCATCCATTTCTCATCACAATTTCCATACAAGGAGCACATATTTAAAGCTACATCAAGGGCCAACCAAGGATATCAACACTAGCAAGGAAGGCATAACCACTCTCATTTCACCCTTTTTTTTTGTTTGTGCTTTACTTAGGCTAATCATTGAGGTGGTCTTGTGTTTTTATTTTGCATTTCTAGTTAAGTCTTACATATTTAGATAGAAAAACACATGCACATATTTATAGCACACCTAGTGGAACCCACAGACAGGTCCTTTTTAGTTTCACATTTGCTATTTTTTTTTTGGTAGGTTAAGGACATAGAGAGGTGTACCTATCCCTACAGAGGGGTGAACCTACCCTTGACATAGGTAAAATAGCTTTCTTTTTTTCAAATTTTTAGCCTCTATTTTGATTTTTTTTGTAGAGGGGTGAACTTGCCCTCCCAGAGGGGAAAACCTTCCCTTGACACAGGTAAAACAACATTAAGTTTTTTAGTTTTTGGCCTCTATTTTGACTATTTTCTGTAGAGGGGAAAACCTTCCCTTCTAGAGGGGCAAACCTTCCCTTGACATAGGTAAAACAACTTTCTATTTTTTAGTTTTTTAGCCTATGTTTTGAATATTTTCTATAGAGGGGAGAACCTGCCCTCCTAGAGGGGAAAACCTACCCTTGGCATAGGTAAAACAACCTTCATTTTTCTAGTTTTTTAGCCTCTATTTTGACTATTTCTATAGAGGGGAAAACCTGGGCCCTCCCAGAGGGGCGAACCTGCCCTTGACATAGGCAAAAGAACCTTCATTTTTTTAGTTTTAGCCTTTGTTTTGACTTTTTTCTGCAGAGGGGCAAACCTTCCCTCCTAGAGGGGTGAACCTACCTTCCCAGAGGGGTGAACCTTCCCTTGACATAGGTAAAACAACTTTCCATTTTTTAGTTTTTAACCTTTGTTTTGACTATTTTCTGTAGAGGGGCCAACCTGCCTTAGACAAAGACTTTTTAGAGGTAAAAATAGGGGGTAAACTTCATTTTTATTTTCTATTTTTGATTATTTTCAATCAATATTTATCCTAACCTATCTTGTGAGTTTTTGTGTTAGTTTTTCTTCTAAATTTTTTGAAGCTCTCAAAGCCTATTAAAGATCGAGATAAAAACTCCTAACACATTTGTTGTAGGGTGGACGATTTCAATTCTTAATTAGTTGTTTTCTTTGTCATTTTCTTTGATACTTAAGCACATAGTTTAATTAGGGGAGATTTAACTTATTGTGTTTCATGTCTTTAATAGTCCATTTTTCACCCAAGGAGATACTATCTCATTTAAGCTTTCCCCTTGCACTTGGTGTGAGCATGGGGAGTAGCCGAAAATGCTTATTGTTTTCTTCTTTAGTGGGACCTGCTTAGGGATTTCATCACCCTAAGGGATGATCCCAACCACACATATCGACGGGGTATACAAAGGGGCGAGAGCCAAAGTTGTACCCTAATCTAGTCATGTCGTGTCTAGCAGATCATCGAAGCTAGGGTGATACCTAGATAGACATGAAGAGTTGGTTTGAGCCCTTCAGTATCTCACTGGGGTTCCTGACTCATGGTTGCAATGGGCTAGTGTTCACGATTTGTGCCTCACGTACCAAGAGTATATCAAAGACTCCCTAGACACCTTGTTTATCCTAGATTAACAATTGTGTTGGCCATACCTTTAACACTAATTATATGATTGTGCTATTTGAATTGTCTTCTTGTGTAAAACCAGTGATTTTTTGTCAAGTCAGCCTTATTGCTTGTTTTTTGCTATGTTTTTGGTCCTTTCCATAGTTGTTTTCTCTTAAGTCAAGTCCAAGTTCCTTGCAGAGGGGTGTACCTGCCCTCTGCATCAACTTGTTTTTTGCCATAATTGTCAATCTTTCTACCAAACAAGGAAACCTGCCCTCTAGAGGGGCGTACCTTCCCTCTAAAGGAGTGTACATGCCCTCTACATTAGTTTTTGTTAGCCTATTTTTGGTTAGAATTGTTAGACTTTTCACCCAATAGGAGAACCTACCCCAACTTGGGTGAACCCGCCCCCAAAAAGACTAATTTCACTTCCCATTTGTGCATTTTGATTACCTATTTTCCTGTTCCAAGCACCCATCTTCCCATTATGAACACTCATTTGTCCTTTCAGAGCACCTATTTTCCTATTTTGAGCACCTATTTTCCCGTTCCAAGCACCTACTTGCCCATTCTAAGCACTTGCTTGCCCATTCCAAGCACCTGTTTATCCATTCCAAGCATCAATTTCCCATTCTAAGTGCCCGTTTTGCCATTCAAGGAACTTGTTTTGCCATTCAAGGAACCCATTTGATCATTTAGGGAATATGTTTCATTGAACTTGTTTCATTGTTCAGGGCACCCATTTCATCATTTGAGGAATCCGTTTCTTTGTTAAATAGTTGGGGACCTACAACCTTGTCATTTGATGTGATCTAAACACTTTCATCCCCTTCCATCCACTTGGAATTTATCAAGGTCATTTAGTCATCACTTGCATCATATAGGCATTCTTAGAGCATCTCTAGGTTACATCATTCATCATTGTTCTTCTGACCCAAATCCCATAGACCTTGTTTTACAGGTTATTATTTGAATTGACCCAAGCATCTGAATCTGATCGTTATCCTACACATCAGTCATTATCTTCGACCTAATCAATCCACTTCTATCTTGAGGTGAATTCAGTGTCGCAAGTCATCATCCTCCGCCCAATCAATCCATTTCCATCTTTGGATAGATTTGGTGTCATGATCAAGGGTATGTGCAGGATCATGATGGGCCAAAAAGTGGCAATATGATGGGTATTTGGCTGACGACTTTTTTTAACCCAAATTTGATGAAATGAAAAGGGTTTTTAAAGGATATTCCCATCTTTCCACCAATATAAATTATGCTTTACTTTGAATTTAATAAATAATTATTATTCATTTTCTATTTGAATTACGATTAAAGTCCTAATTGATAGGTTGATTGAAAAAAACCTATAGCTTTCAAAGGATATCACATTTTTTTGAATACAAAACATGCATCACATTCTATGCTTCACATACTATAGGATTAAAAAAATAAAAATTGAATTTCATGAAGTTTTGACCAAGTTAAGATGGTCAAACATATGAGTTTTTTATATTTTTTAAAAGTTGTAATAAAAAATTCATAATTAGTTATTTACTTGGATAAAAATTAAAAAAAAATATGCATCACATCTGGACATGAGTTGTATACTTATATATAAAATATTATAAAATAATATTATCATTTTATTGTGGTTAGGGTGGTCAGACAGACACCTACTTATTTTTTCCCTGAAATTTAAGTACTACTGCATTGAAATTTCAAATTTTCACCAAATAGATAAAAAAAAAAAAACCTAGTAGTTTAGAAACTATATTCAATTTTCTATAGATTTTATTATTACATATTTTTGAAATAATATAGATAACTTATTCAAATTTTTATGTCAAGTTTCCTATCTCTGATTTTTCTAATTTTTTTGCCACTTAAAGGCCTTATTTTCTGTGATGATCCTACACATACCCTCAACCAATGCCTTAAGTCACCCAAGGTGATTTTTGAACTCAGTTTAGAATCCCTTACATCATCCATCATCTAATCTTGTTATTCATTTCATCAAATGATCATAATTTATCAGCTAATTCTATGAATCACTTTATCAATCAATCCTTATCTAATCATCTAATTTGAATCTATCCAATCATCCAATCTCAATCCAAACCAACTATCTAATCAATTGTATCCAATAATCTGATCTCATCATCCTATCAATCAATCCTCTATCCAATCCAATCAATCTTCCAACCATCATTTAGGTCATCCTTGCATTGGGGACCACCTAGTAGTTTTGCATTTTCATGCCCATATAGACTAGATCACAAATCAAGAAGAAAATGGCACAAAAACAAGGTCAAAGTTCCTAATTGAACATTCCTCAAGACCTTAACAATGGGTAAAACATCTCCCAAGATCCCAACAATGGTGTGAAATCCTCTCAGGATCCTAACAATGGTATGAACATCCCTCAAGACCCTCATAATGGTGCTTCATCACAATCTAACACAGACAGTCAAAATACTTCACTACCTAGTGATGAAAACATGATCAATCAGCCTAAAGTCACTGTTGATGAATACCTAAGCAATCCTACTAACGTTTAGATCATAGATCACCTCCTTAATGAATGTGGGGATAAGATCCTGACTACTCTACTCATGAAGGGAGTGAAACTGCCCTCTGGTCTTGACATGTCATAGTATACCAACACCTAGCCTCCACCAGTACATCAAGACCCACAAAATGTTCCCAGAAATTCCTATGTTCCCGAGGGTACACCCATAGATAACTCATATCATCCTAAGTTTGGAAATGTTGTGATACATGAAGTTGCCAATTATCCTCCCATTCCATCTGCTTCCCCTACTAGACCATTCGATCCTTATTATCCCTATTCCTATGGCACGCCACAAAACATCTCATCCGCACCACCACTCCCACCTCACTATCTTGGTCAACCACCTGTCAACACTAGGGGAAATCCCTTTCTTGCATTGATGCCACCAGTAGGATAGGTGTGGCCATAGGAAATCTCCTACTGCCACCTTAGGTTAATAATCCTCATTAATCCATTACCTCACAGACACAGCCACAACATCCAACTATCCCCTTACAAGCACCACCACAACATACCACTACCGTTTCAGTTCCCATACAAAAACAATCATCAACAACCCCTACAACAAAATGTCTCAATTTTGCAACAAAACATGTCACAACAAAATGTTCCAAACCCATAGTAGCATACTATTGATCATATACAACCTCCTCATTAGGCCACACAAATTGCATCACACCCTCAACAACCACCTCATGGTGCTTCTGTCATGATCCCACGACAATAGCACATCCCATCTCACCCTCTTTATCAAAAATCACATACACACATTCCCACACAAACGCAGCATAATCCTCTCACACAATATCTCTACCATCCATCCAACACATACACTACTTATGCTAATCTAAACATCCATGTGACTACTCAGAATCTACCAAAAATGCAACCACCTCCTTACACAAATCCCCTATAATCACACACCAACCCATACCAACATCATTCTAATCCACACCACATGTTCACACCACAACCTAGTGTCGCATATAATTACCAAACCAATCCCTATTATGCTCAACAGTAGCCATTACACCAACAAGGTGCCTCATCCACCTCTTGTGTGCAACAACAACCACCTCATCAATTGGGTGCTCAATCTACCCCTCATTATCAACAACAACAGCCTTATCAATAAGAGGCATCCATGCCATTATATTACCAAGCTCCACACAATACCCCATCCACTTCATATTTTCAATAGCCACCACCTCAACAACAGGCACCCTATGCCTCTTATTATCAAAATCCATCGACATCCTATCCACCTTATGTTAATCAGTATCAACATACACCCTCATACAATACCAATACTTTCATCCCATCTTCATCCCATCAAAAATATCCACCCAATACATCTAATCCAACTCCACCTACCAATAAAGAGATAGAGGAGCTCAAAGCTGCATTAAACGACCTACAAATAGGTACATCCAAAAAATCCTTCAAGTTTGAGGAGATTTGCTTGTATTTGTTTGATTCTTCAATTTCACTTATCCCCTTTCCAAAGCATTTCAAGATACCCAAGTTTGACAAGTATACAGGGACTAAAGATCCAAAGGCCCATCTACAAGAGTTATGTGCCCAATGTCAGGATGTCCAACATAATGACAATTATCTCCTATGCCTATTCCCTAGAAGCTTAGGAGGGCCGACCTTAGATTGGTTCATGGGTCTCAAGAAGGGGATAGTCTCTTCCTTTGTTGATCTTTCTAAACAACTTGTCAAATAGTTCTCCTTTAATTTGGAGAAATACATTGACACTCTAGACCTCTTGAAGGAGAAGCAACGTGATGTTGAAAATTTTGCTAAATACCTACAAAGGGGGCAAGTTGTAGCAAGCCATATGAAGTCCCCTCCCAACAAGAAAGAAATGGTCACCCTTTTGTGACTAATGCCCATCCTGAACCAGTGCATTCTCTTAATCTTCATTGTGTCACTACCTTCGAAGAAGTTATCAAAAAGGGCCCCATCATTGAGAGAGCGCTTGTCAAAAAAGAGAAAATTAAATTGTACAACTCGGATAAGGACAAGTCATCCGGTGACAAATCTCGTTACTGAAATAAGAACAAGAATATAGACAATGATGGTGTCACTGATACTAAACATGTTTAGGTGGCAAATACCTCCCAAAGGCAACAACCATCCATGCCCAACGCCATATTCGTGCCACAGGGGGCACCACAACCCCCTCAAATATCCAACCAAGGGAATAGTAAACGTCAATACACTCAATTAGGAGAACCCTTGAGCACTATCTTCCATAGATTGTTATAGGTCAATTACCCGATTACATATCCTATGACCAAACCATCTAATGAATTCAAGCCTAAACCATCCTGGTTTAAAGAGAAGGAATATTGTGAGTTTCACAAGATTAAAGGGCATACCTTAAATAAGTGTCAAAGTCTAAAAAAGTACATCCAAGATCTTATAGATCGAGGAGATATCCATGTTGATGCCAACTAGGCCTCATCGTCCAATGCTCAGTTATAAATATATCAAAACGCTTTCCCCAAACATAACCAAGGTCCTAGAACATCCAACGCAAATCTTGGATCTAGTAACAATAACAACTAGGATAAAAAAAACTAATAATATAACCTACAAGAATGTCCCGCTTAGCTATGAGACTCTTATCATACATATTGGGCAAGCAGAACTACGAGTGTCTATGATACATGTCAAAGACAAAGAGCCCTAATGTGTTATTACCAATCACCGCACTCGTATTACTGTCAATAAAGCCTCAATATCAGCCCCGTCACCTCCTCTGAGCTTAGTATAATATCCTTAACCATCTAGGAAAGACCGTAGCGCAAATATCTATCCTAGATTTCCTAAAGTCTTCTCCTGTATATCAATAAATCTTGATGAAAGCTTTACAAGATTCCTGTGTTCCCAATGACATTGACCCTACATAGTTCCAAGCTTTGGTAGGGCACCTTTCATCAACCTACCAACTAGGTTTTAGTCAAAACAACATGCCTACCATCAATTCCAATCACAATCAACCCCTCCACATAGAGGTTCTCATCACCCAACATAAAGTAAAGAGGATCTTGATAGATAATTGATCTAATCTCAATCTCTATGCACTAAAGTTCATAAAGTGGGTAGGAGATACCCATGCTGATTTAATCAATCAAGTCATCACTATAAAGGCTTATAATAATGTAGAAAGGGATTCTGAAGGTGTTATTGATCTTCCAATTCAAATTGGCCCAATTATAGAATACACAAATTGTCATGTTCTTGATCTAGACCTGCCCTACAACCTTCTTCTCAATTGACCATTGATCCACGCCATGCAATCCATTCAATCTAATTATCATCAATGCTTGAAGTTCTCATTTAATGGAATGGAAGTTATGATACAAGATGATCCCCACCCATTTGAATATTTTTCATTCACTCGAACCTTCTTTCCCTCATTCCCATTATTTTCTAGGAGTAGAAATGGGACCATCGTCAGCATCCTTATCTAATCCATCATCTAATTAATCACCCACCACCTCATTTGCTCCATCTTCTACATTTGATTCCACTATCACCAAGGTCCAGATCATTGACAAGGGATGTGGTGAGTATGAGATGCATACTACGTTGAGTGTGGCAACCATGCCACCCTCACCACACACATATGGTCAACCATCTAAGTCTGCACCGAAGGGAGAACAAAAGATAGTCACCTTGAGCTCCAAAAATGTGGGAACTAGCACTTATGTATCCCCCGTGTTACAATAGTATAAGCCTGAAGATGACATTAGTCAATGGATATATCATGAAGAACCTGAACCTACTCCCCCTTTAAAGGAATATTTTTGAGAGATGTATCCTTGGCCCTCCAAGTATGTTGAGATACACAATTATAAAGGGGTAGGTCTTGGTCCAGAAGAGCTAGGAAGAAAGAAGTCAATTGACACTTCCATATTTCCAAAGAATTCAGGTTTATGCTATGATAAAAGGAAAAAGGGTCCCGCAACATCAACTAGTACTTATAACAATGTCAGTGTGGGCAATGGTATTTTGGAAGCTATACCAGAAGAAGAATGTATCATACACATGTACAATGATGTAGATCACATAGACCTTTCTTCCATTTTTGAAAGCCCATTCTTTTGCACCATCAGCCTTTCCATATGTCATCCCAAACTCATAGATTGGGACCTACATGAAAGCACACCTATCAAATCACTTACCTCAATTGATACTTATGTACATCTCATGGGATTGGGGGAAGATGAACACCCTAGTCACAAAAATTAAAAAAAACAAATTCCAAAAGGGCAACCTAGTGAAAACCTCCTTGAGACACTTCTTAGCTCAGAAAAGGTCAAAACAAAGGACGTATCTAAAAATGAAAACCTCAATGAGGCTATAGGAGATGGGGAAATTCATCTTCCCCTTGTGGGAATACAGTGGTCTAAACGAGATTCCATCTTGATAGAGGAAACTCAAGAAATCAATTTGGGAACTAAAGTGGATCCCAAAATCACCTATGTAGCCAAGGCATTATCAGAAGAAGAGTATTCTACCATCTCCAAGCTTCTTAATAAAAGCAAGATCAATTTTGCATGGGCATATTCAAACATTCCTAGATTAGACCGTACCTTTGTAGTACACCATATAGATGTACATCTTGATGCAAAACTAGTTAAGTAGAAGCTTCACAAGATGCACCCACAAGTTTCCCTATTGGTCAAGAAAGAATTGGAGAAGTTTATGGAAGCCAAATTTATAAGACCCATTGATTACTCCAAGTGGATCTTCAACATCATGCCAGTAGCCAAAGCTAATGGGGATGTCAGAATATGTACCAACTTTCATGACCTCAACAAGGCTTATCCTAAAGATGAATTCCCTTTTTTGAACATAGATATGTTGGTTGATTTAACTACAAGACACGAGATGTTGTCCCTCATAGATGGATTTTCTGGATACAATCAGATCAAGATTGCACCTGAAGACCAACATAAAACAACATTTGTGCTACACCTTGGGGTACATTTTGCTATAATTTCATGCCTTTTATTCTTAAGAACATAGGGGCAACCTACCAACGCAAAATGAGTGTCATCTTTCATGATCTTATCCACATCATCATGGTAGAATATGTCAATGATTTGTTAGGAAAATCAAGAACTAGAGTAGAACACCCTATAGTCCTAAGGAACATCTTTGAATGGCTAGAGCACTATAAGTTGTGCCTCAATCCAAAAAAGTGTGTGTTTTGGGTTACATAAGGAAAGTTGTTGGGCTTCATTGTCTCCAGGAGAGGTATAAAAGTAGATCTAGCCAAGGTCAAAGCAATTATGGATATGCCTCCACCTCGCAATCTAAAATAGTTAAGGAGTCTCTAGGGTAAGATATAGTCCATTAGAAGATTCATAGCACAATTAGCTGACAAGTGTCAATCATTCACTCACTTCTTGAAAAAGAATACATCCTTCAAGTGGGATCCTATGTGTCAGCAAGGTTTTAACAAGATTAAGGAATACTTGGCTCATCCTCCCATCCTTATGCCTCTGATCCCATGGAGACCACTTTTATTTTACATCTTAGCTACTTCAATGGCATTGGGGGCACTACTAGCACAACATGACAAGTCATCTAGAGAACAAGGTATCTACTATATTATTCAAACCTTAGTTGGCTATGAGATCAACTACTCCTCGATAGGGAAGGCCTGCCTAGCCATAGTTTTCTACTCACAAAAGCTTAGACATTACATGCTTAGTCATCCAATCAAGTTAATATCAAAAGTTGACCTGCTTAAGTATTTTCTATTGAAAACAACTCTAACTGGTTGAATTTCTAAATGGGTCATGTTGTTGAGTGAGTTTGACATAGAATATGTTGACCACAAAGCTATTAAGGGACAAGTGATAGCAGATCAGTTAGATGATCCTACCCTAGTTGATGCACATCCTCTGATAACATAATTTCCTAATACATGCATATGAAGCTCTTATCACTTGTCTTAGAATCACAATAAAATGGAATATCACTCACTTAAGGGTCTTTAGTGATTCCAATTAGTCATCAAATAGGTCAATGATGATTTTTTAACAAAGCATGGGAAGATGTTACCTTATACATGCATGGTTGATGACTTTAAAAAGTCTTTCACTTCTATTCAGTTTGACTAGATCCCCAGAGTACAGAACAAAGCTACTAATGTGATGGCTACAATCAGTTCCTTAATTGACATGCCCAAGGATCAGAGAGAGTGTGAATCCTGGTTGAACAACTTTTAATTCCTGCATAGGATGTCCCTAAGACTAATATGGTGTGAGAAATTGTAGATCCTACCTCCGCATGCTATCATGAGATCTATGCTTATCTTCATGACATCATCTTACCCTGACCTTACCCGCAATCAACACAAATCATTCATCCAACATACATCCCATTACGCCATCATAGGTGATACTCTTTATCACCACAGATATGATGGAACTCTTATTTGGTGCTTAAACGAGACTGGCGCTCACACTATGTTAACAAAAGTACATAGCGGTGTTTGTGGGGACCATTCAAATGGCATGGCCTTAGCAAAGAAGATTCCTAGGGCTGTTTACTATTGGCCTACATTGAAGCATGACTCTTGTGACTTCGTAAAGAAATTCTTACCTTTCCAGCAACATGCAAACCTAATACATGCTCCTGCTCAAGATCTACAACCCAGCGCAATGGCCATTTTCTCAGTGGAGCTTTGATTTAGTCTACAAGATATATCCTTTATCTTCTGATGGCCACACCTTCATTATCACTGCCACTGAGTACTTCACTAAGTGGGTAGAAGCCATACCACCCTCCCATATAATGGGTACTCAGATATCCAAGTTCATCACTCTACCATATTATCTGTAGATATGGCATCCCCTCCACCATCATTTCTAACAATGGTAAACCATTCAAAAACTAGGTTGTAAAAGAGGTATGTGACACCTTTCATATCCAAAATCAGTTGTCCATGCCCTATTACCCTCAAGGTAATGGATAGTCAGAAGCCACTAACAAAACTTTGATCAAAATCATAAAAAAGGTTGTCAACAATATTGGTAGAGATTGGCACCTCCACATCCACCCTACCCTTTGGGATTATTGCACATACATCCACACTCCCACTGGTGCCACTCCATATTCCCTTTTCTATATGTCCATCTTACCGATTGAAGTTGAGATCCTGTCTCTAAGAATATCTTTGGAGAATCTCATCACTGAAGAAGACTCACGGGTTGCTCGTCTTGCTCAATTAGAGCTCTTAGATGAAAAGAGGATTAAAGAATACAATCATCTTCAAGCATATCAGAATCGCCTCAAGAGAATTTACAACAAGAAAGTTCATCCTCTCCACTTTAACATTGGAGATCTAGTTCTTAAAGAGAATCAACGTACCCAATAGGACCGAGACAAGAAAGCAAGGCTTGAACCTAATTAGTTGGGTCCTTATGTTATTATTGCAAAGTATGGATCAGGGGCATACCACCTTGCCACACTTGAAGGGGAGCCCCTTGAATAGCCTATCAACATTATGCACCTAAAGAGGTTTTATACCTAAATCAGCTAGGTCCTCCCATCTTGCCAAACTTAGAAAAAAGAGAAAAAAATTAAAAAATTGAAAGTAAAGAGAAATAAGTTCATCCTCTGGTGAAAACCACCCTTGGTGGCACCTTGGATAAGTACGGTTGGTGAAAACCTAGTAACAAGCATCATATTTAGAGAGCTTAATCATTATCTACCTTGTGTCCTAGTTTTTGCATGTCTCCATCCATCTTATCCTCACATCCAATTCCTAACATCCTATCCTATCCCATCACTTCATTCACATCTCATCCTTGGCTACTTGGTATGTTTTGATTGAGCATGGGATGATTATCAACTATCCATAATCCTAAGCTTTTTCATTCTAATATGAGCTTATGTCAGTTTCACATCATCATCTAGGGTCCTTTATCATGTTGGTTTCATCTAGTTCCCATCTTGTCCTTTTAGTCCTTTTTGGTCTTTGATGAACTATGTTGCCCTTGCACTTTCATGTAGGAAAGGTTGATCTTTTGATCCACCCCTGGGGATTTTTTTTCATTTACTCATCATATCTTTCATCATCCATCATCAATCTCCATTGGTCCTCTTTAGGCTTTTATCCATGGTCTTTTCTTGAACTACGAGGGCTCTGCGCTTCCACATAGGCAAGGCTAATCTTTGATCAGCCCCCAAGCCCCTAGGTCATTAGGGTGTTTTGGTCATGTGTCATTCAATGGTCTTGTCTCTTGGGTCATGTTGGAAAATATGTTGTTATCTAGCTGGTTCTTCACAAATGGGATCCTCTAGTTTCAGAAGATTTGATTAATGTCAAAAATCTTGCATCATGTGGTTCATCTTAGTTTAGTATCCATCATCAGTCTCAATAGGATGCATCCTTCCTAATAGACCTCATCAATCCCATCCACCCTTTCGATCCTATGGAAAAGGACATTTGAACTTGATTGTGATCTTTTAATGTTTTTGGCTTTTGTTTATTGTTTGAGCTCCCTCTTACAACTAGTCAAGGTCACCATAATCTATCATATTATGGTGTGTTTTGATCGGTTGACATAGGGGCATATCTTGATCATTTATCGTTGTTGTCTATTGGGTTGTACCCACATAGTACCCACCAGGATCTCCAAGATCTTGTGTTACTTTCAAACATCCCTTTGTGCTTGTGGTTATCCCAATACCTAGACCGACCAAAGCCTTTATCACATCGGGATGTTGGGATAACCTTGTCTATTGTGTTTGTTTTATGCATTAGATGCTAACTTGCCTTGGTTTCATATACCATAGCATCTGGTATCTTATGCTACAAAAAATATCAGTGCTCCAAAGATGGAAAATTAAAATTAGGATTGCATTTCATAATCATTTCCATTGCATCCATCCCTATCCATTAACCCATGATTTTGGTTGTGCAAATATTTACCTTCTCTTTTTTCCATTCTTCTCAGGATATCAATGGTTTTTGACAGGTGCAATTTCACACCATCTACCCACATTCCCATGCAAGTCCTCATTGACACTTAAGTTTATTACATGTGGCGCTATAGGTTCATTGCATTTAATCCCATACATTAAGTTGTTTATATTAATCATGTTTGGTTATTCTAAACATCTTAGATTACTTTTCATCCATGCATTTCCATCTTAATTTATATCATTAACATATTACATGCATCACCACTTGCATCACAAAATGTTAAGTCCATACCCATCATACATAAAACCATAAAGCATACATCACATCCTACATTATACACATTAGTTGCATCCATATAAGTATCAATTTATAACATCATAAACATAATAACATAATCATGATCACCCATCATAAAATCATACACATACACATATGCATAAGTAGAAACATCCATCATATACATAACATGGTGTCAATAAGGGTTGTCGCATATCATATAAATATCAAAATCAAATATCCATCACATAGTCCATAATAATGTTCATCAATATCATCAAAATACATATCCATCATATACATCATAATCACAAAATAAAGTACCAGTACAAGGGTCTGAATCAAATACTTTCTACTGTCCAACCTGCACCTATCAAAATCTCGTAACTTGTCATCTACTGAAAGAGTTGCCCATGTATAACCTTTGTGGAGAGTCGGGAACCGCCCCTCTGTGAGGGAGGGTCCCTTGTGAGTCATTGTATCCTCGGGTCTATGTCCCTAGTGACTAGGATGGCATGGGAATTTACAAATCCTTTCAAACAAAATGAAACATGTGTTGTGGTAGATCTGGAACGACATATTGATAAGTGATCATCTAGTAGGTCGCCTCCCTCATGTACTCATCTCTCTCCCTAACCTAGTATCTGGCAGTATTCTACTCATGTCTATATCTGTCTCAATCTTTGCTAATGACTCCCCTCTCCTATTTCCATGTATCTTTTTCCAACATCAACTAATCTCTCTCTACTCCTAGGCGTGACACCTACTCTATGGCCCTATCCCTCTCATCCTACATTTGTGCCTACAATCTTTGCACCTCTAGCCCTGTCTCACCCCCCTCACTCTATGTTGCCTATTCTTGACCCTGTGTCACATCTCTCCTCATGATCTCTACCTAAGCCACTACTACATCCCTCTCCCCCTATAGGGTCTACATCTGTCTTTGTGTAGCATCCATCTCCTCTTGCATCACCTGTACATGTGTTTGTGATCTGTCTCTCTCACCCCAGAGGACCTACACCTCTACATGCAATGTATCCCTCTCTCTCTGCACAATATCTAATCGGGCCTCTACTACCTCCGGCCTCACCCTTGCATCCCCAAGTGTTGTCTCTCTCGTAGACACCCTATCCTGGAGCTTAGTCCTCTCCCTCCGCAGCCCTATCACCTATACTCTCAACTCCTCCATCTCCCTCTTGGCTTGTTGCTGACCCTCTATTGGGACCTGGTCTGCTACCCCTCTAGGCTCCTATTGTCCCCTATCCTATGATATATTCATTGCTTCCTGTAGTTTTTCCCGATCCCAAGTCACCTTGGCCAGCTCAGCATGTACTCCTTGCACCTCTACTCGCATATTATCTCTCTCTCTACATCCTGTACTTGTGATGTCAAGTGATCAAAAATGAAACCATATTCACTCTATTCATCTTCCTGAACTCTGCACACCTCAACCTCTGATCTATCATCCGTAGCCTCGCCTGTGCCCCCCTTAACAATACAACTGGGTCCTCAACTAGTACACCTGATACCATCACCAACGACTCCACCATGAGAACGTCAACATCCCATAGCATCCTCCTAATACTCACGCTTCTGCTCAGCCCCAATTGCCACTCAAACTCGCCTTGGTTGTCCCCTCCTCCCCACCCTCATCTATTATCCTAAAAATCTCACCTCCCCCTCAGGCTCATCTCTCTCCTCACTCATCCCCATCTCTAGCTCATAGGGCTCCTACTCATCTCTAATATCCACCTAGGCCCTCCTCCACTATCTAATCCTCCTCACTGCCCTCCCTGGTTGTCTTATAACTCGTGTCTCCTCCTACCTCACCTCCACCTGGGCTCTCCTTAGTTGTCCTCTACTCCCTACCCTCATTTGTTGTCCTACAGCTTCCGCCTCCACCTTAGGCACATTCAGCATCTCCACCTTTGTCCCTCTCCTATTCCCCTACTACCCTACTATCCCTACCTCATCTTTATCAATCCTCACTCGAAGCCTCCTCCACTGTCTCCTCCTCCTCCTCCTCCTCTCTGTCTATCTTGCGGCCCCAGCCTCACCCTGTCCTCCATCCTGTTGTCCTACAACCCCCGCATCCTCCTACTACCCTGCTATCCCAGCTGCCTCATGTCCTCTCCTCTCTTGTTCCCCCTCCCTCTCCTCTTCTTGGCCAATCATCACTCATCCTCTGATCCAAACCCTACGACCCCCACAATGGCTCCTCAAGTGTAATCCTCTCCCACCGATGGTTGTAGAACCACTTGGCATATCACCCTATCACCCCTGCATCTACCTCCCACACAGCCCTCCCCGAGTAGGGCACTAGATTTAATGTCTCTCAATGCCCTTTGGAAAACCTCAATGAAATTAGGTCCTCCCCATGGCCACTCTCGGGTGAGCCACCGAAAGATGTCTAGACCCTACAATATATCCTGTACAATCCCAAATTGTCTGGCTACTTTGTCTAGCCTATGCACCTCCACTATGTGAGGCTCCCTCTCGACTAAAAAACATCTAGTCATAAAGTAGTCTAGCCTTCTTCCCTCATCCTCCCTCCATCTCATAAACTGCTGAAACATATGTGGTCGCCACACTATGTGCTCCTCCCATAGGTCATCCAAAGTCCTCCATCTATCTAACTCCCCCTGGCCCACATGGTGTAAAACACAACCCTCCTCCTAATCATACCACCAAGCTACTAGCGCTATCTCATCCACCACCACCCCTAGCCTAGCGACATTGATGTGTTCCTAGGCCCATACCTGCAACATCATCACATGTGTCACACTAAGCACCTCTCGGTAATAGATGACATGCATGTCTTTATAAATTTGTCCCAGAATGCACACATCCCATGCAAATTGCCCCTCTCTCACCTCGACAATGTGTTGAATCAAATCCATAAATCTCAAGCTGCAGAAGCACCCACTTCGGTCTGGCAACAATAAACTAGTAAATAGCCCACACAAATATAGTGGTAACCATTGTTGGAAATATGTGTCTCAATCCCATAGGCTAAAACATGTGAAAGATCCAAGTCAGTCTGACATCCATATTGTTTGGTCAACAAGTAGCTTTGGAACCTTGTGAAAAGTTCTAGTCACTAAGACCTTGTTTCAGTCTTGCCGAATGGACCCATCGTTGTGACATGATGATTGTTGTAACCCTCTGCCAACTGGATTGGTCTTGCCAACTGGTTGATTCCTAAAGGTTATTAGGTAGAATCATGGCAACTCAAGTCATCAAAGTAACACCAAGGCTTTGGTATGAAGTCTTGGCAATAGGTGGTATGTCTCACCGATAAGCATACACTCAGAGCTATCGAGGTGACTTGAAAGCCTCAGCAAGAACTCTTGTTGAGTGTTGGTTCTTTCACCGATAGTTATTCACTAGAAGACATCGGGGTGACATGGTGACTCAGTAAGATCTCTTGCCAATAGATGGTATGTCTCACCAAATAGCTACTCTCGAAGTCATCAGAATAACTTGAAGGCTTCGATATGAAGTCTTAGCGATGTATGTTTGTCTCAGCGATGGGGTAGTCTATTGTCAGTATGACTCCTGGTGACTGTTTGGTGCTTGGTATGAGTTGTGGGATCGGTATTACCTCTCAGTGATAGCAATAAGTCTTGCTAACGGTTGTTTGTCTCAGTATGACTAGAAGGCTCAGTGTGATCTCTTGGTGAGTAGCGATAGTCTCACCGATGGCAATGCTAAGGTCGATGTGACTTGTGAACATTGGTATGACTCTCGCCAAATTGTTGAACTCTTGTCAATAGATCTTCACAAGGTGGATTTGCATTTCATATAACGTCTTGCCGATGGGGTCAACTCTTGGCAATAACTACAATCGTTCTTGTGGCATCAGGGAGACACGATTAGTGTTTCACCGACATGTGACACAGGTTGAATGCCTTTGACCAAGTGATGACTATCCTATGTGGTGAGTCTACAACCAATCGGAGAAGTAGAATGGGAACCACTAGTAGCTAGACTATTGTGGCCATTACTAAGAGGAAGATCAATAGACTAGTGACGATATGGATATACTCAAAAATTGCAGACATTGTTCGATTTGATGGTTGCATGAATAGCTGGATGAATAGTTTGATGTATGATCATAGTGATTTTAATTCTGAGTGTATTGCAACTTGAGTGTTCTATAGCAAGGTTGATCATTGTGAATGTTGTTGTAAATTGACATCAGAGAGAGTGAAGCCTATACTTTGTATGTAATTGTTGTTACTATAATACAAAGGGGTTTTTCTTGGTGTGGTGGGTTTTTCTCCCGTAAGGGTTTTCCAGGTAAATCTGGTGTTCATCTGTGTATGATTATTTCTCTATTTCTATTATTACTTTCAAGTGTATCTTAATTGGACTGTAATTGAAAATTTAAAAGTATCTTTGCATTATTCCTCGAGGTTTTGACATTAGGAGAGTTGTTTCTGCACCTTAGCTTTCCTTATAAGTGGTATCAAATCCTGGCTAGTTGTGTTATCCTTGTGGTTGTGTTGGGTTTTTTGAGTCAATTTTTGTTTAGTGGGAGTCCTGTAGAAGTTTAGTAATTTGAATTATAGGTTAAGATGGCAAGCATGTCAGGAAAGATTAAAATTGAGAAATTCAATGGCAGCAATTTTGAGTTGTGGAAACTTAAAATGGAAGATCTATTGGTTGATCATGATCTTTGGATTGCTATGTCTGGAATGAAGCCTACAGAAATGAAGTAAGAAGATTGGGACCTTGCAGATAGAAAATCTAAGGGGTTGATAAGGCTCTGTTTAGTAGACTCTGTTCTTCTTAATGTTCATGAAGAAAAGACTGCATCTTCCTTGTGGAAAAGACTGGAAGCTATTTATCAGGGCAAGTCCTTGGTGAATAATTTTTTCTTGAGGAAGAAGTTGTACTCTTTGAGAATGTAGGAAGGAGGGTCTGTTGCTGATCATTTGAATGAATTCAACATGTTGATTGCATAGTTAACATTTGTGGGCATGAAGATTGATGAAGAGGATCGATTATGTTGTTATTATGTTCTTTGCCAGATTCTTGGGATCACTTGGTGATGGCTATTGGCAGTACGACATCCACTTTTTAAATGGAAGATGTTGTTGCTTCTTTGCTATCAGAAGAGATGAGAAGTAAATCTTGTGAGATGGTGAAGGAGGCTCTTGTTGTTAGAGGAATATCAAAAGATAAAGGCAAGAAGAAGGACAAGAAGTCCAAATCGAAAATCAGAGGGGAGATCAAAGTCTCTTGGTGAGAAGTCCAAGGTGAAGGGCTAGAATTGTGGGAAACCTGGTCATGTCTGAAAGGATTGCAAAGAGGAGAAAAAGAAGTATTCTTCTAAAAATGATTCTTCTCAGAGTGATGCAGACACCTTCATTATAGCCTTGGCTACACAGGCATCAGATGATGTCTGGCTGATTAATTCTAGAGCATCTTTCCACATGACATCTCATAGAGACTAGTTCACAAAGTATGAAAAATACGATGGTGGAAAGGGGTATTTGGTAATGATTCATCATTGGAAATAGTTGGTTCTGGAAGAGTCAGAATTCAATTCCCTGATGGAAGAGTGAAGGGAATTCATGATGTAATGCATATACCAGGTCTGGCTCAAAACTTATTTGTTGTTAGTATGCTGAATGATATTGGAGTGCAAGTCACGTTCTCTGGAAATGGCTACAACATGACTATGTTAGAAACCAAGATCAGATTGCAAACCATAAAAATCACCTTCAACAAAAGAGAAAAATGAAAAAGCAGAGATTTGCAAAAGATGTACAAATCTATATATTCGAAGTACAAATAATTACAAGAGATAATTTTCTTTATAAAAGCAAAGATGCATAAACCTAATCTTATCTTAAGCAACAAGATCTATGCTTGATAAGATAAGGATAAAACCTATAACTTAGGAATTAAATATGCCTAAGTAAACTTATGCAAATGTGTAATTAAATATTAATTACACCAACACCCCTCCATAAGTGCAACCTAGGGAGAAGCAAAATTATTATGCACATATGAGTCCTGAAAACAAGGCCTAATCAGGTACTCATGTACAAATGTAAAGAAAGAGAAAAAATAGTGGGAGAAATGCCCCCTTTAGAGAGATGAACTACTGCAAAGAAGCACTAGAAGAACTCTAATGAAGCAACACTGGAACCCCAAATCTGGCAAGAAAGGAAAGCTACTTCTATTTGCAAAATACCATATCAGAATCATAAATGTAATAGTAGACCTAATGCCAAGGAACACTGGAAATTCACATATTGGATCAACCCTAGAATCTGTAAGCAACAGTAGATGAAAGGATGAAAGGACCCATAATGATGACAAATATGGAAGTTGTGTCTCTCGAAGCCAATGCCAATTGAAACTAAAACTTCCCATAGGACAAGTACCATCAATATTCTGGAACATTAACCATAAAACCATGGCCTTCAAATGAGAAATATCTGAACCAATGCAGATGAAGAACCATAAAATCCCATTTGAGTGTTAACTGAAGCAAACCAACGATGTGTCTAGCGAAGCAAGAAAGAAGCTAAAGGAAACAATAGGAAACCAAAAAAACTCATGTGATTTATCACCAATACTAAGAATGGATGCAAGAACCCCCTTAATGGAACTTTATATCAGTTCATTATTATAATACCCAATGATTGCAGAAGGAGAAACTGCAAAACTATAGAAACATAAGCGAAAATGCAAACCTAGCACACAAAACAAAAATGAATGAATGCATAAAATAAGGTAAACATATTTTGTAAATGACCTCAGATCTGTATATAGGCCAAAACCAGCTTTCCAACGCTGTGAAAATTACAAAAAACTGATAAGTGAGTCAAAAGATATGCTTCCTGTTGTGAAAATGGCAATATCTAAATTTTGGGACTGAAAAAGGCATCAAAAAGAAAAAATAGAAAATGACACCTACACCATTGCATAGAGCATCAAAACAAATTTTTGACAATATCTCATTTGCAAAAAAGGGACGTCGTATGCCCAAGCTACGCCTGTTTCCGTGAAAGTGCTCCAAAAATGTCTGATTTGGCCCCTAGAAGCCCCTAGGGGCTAAAAAAATAAGGTCCCTGGTCGCCTGGGTGAACCAGGGGGCTAAACGGCAGGGGCCAGAGGTGGAGCCGCGTGACCGGGGCGGGGCTAAATGTCTGACAGGGGCTAGAGTGTTGAGCTGCTAGTCATTAAATGACCACCGACTGGACGGGTTAAGCCCTCGAGGGCGGATGTAGAGCCGACGGAGCAGGAGGCGGTGCCGCCAGTGGCAGTGGTGGCTCGATGGTGCAGCGGTGGTCGCTGAGGTAGTGTAGTGGTAGCACTACCATATTGAACTAGCCATGCAAAAATCCCAAGCGTATTTTGATTTTTTTATTATTTTTTAAAAAAAAATTCAAAAAATGAGCCTCGAAAACTGTGCCTAGGGGCCATATGGCCCTTGGGCAAAATTTTTTTGCCTCTCCAGATGACTATGTCCAAACTGGACAAAATTTATATGAAAATAGGGGTTTTTGGGTGTTGTGAATCCAATGGTGATGTCTGTTTGGGCCCAAAGTGCTCTTAAAATTAGGTGACCCCTAGATCTATCACAAAAATCACTGACCTTGAAACCCTCGCAGATCTGGCAAATGGTGATGAAAATGAATGAAATAAAAGCCATTTCTAACTTTTTCCAACATTTTGAATCCAATGAAAAACCTCAATCTGATCCAAGATGCTGCATAAAGATGCTCAAAGAATAAAACCCTTGAGGGACCTCAAACAAGCTCTGTACTATATTCCTCCAAAAAAGCTGAGAAGGGGCTACAAATCAAGGCTCTGATACCATGTTAGAAACCAAGATCAGATTGCAAACTAGAAAAATCACCTTCCACAAAAGAGAAAAATGAAAAAGCAGAGATTTTCAAAAGATATGCAAATTGATATATTTGAAGTACAAATAATTACAAGAGACAATTTGCTTAATAAAAGCAAAGATGCATAAACCTAATCTTATCTTGAACAATAAGATAACTCGATAAGATAAGGATAAAACCTATAACTTAGGAATTAAATATGCCTAAGTAAACTTATGCAAATGTGTAATTAAATATTAATTACACCAACAAACTAGAGGCTCTATGCTGCTAGCAAGAGGTGCTCATGTTGGTACCTTGTATAAGCTTGATGCACATGCTGTGCAAAGCAATAGTGTCTCTGCCAAATCACAGAAAGCTACTCATGGAGGAAAAGAGAAAAAAGTTCTTTATAGTGTAAACTCTTTGGAAGTTAAACTTCCAGCAGAAAAGACTATGCTCTAGCATCATAGGCTAGGCCACATTGGAGAGAAAGGTTTAAAAACCTTGAAGAATAAAAACCTGGTTGAGGGGCTTGAAGATTGTAACCTCGAATTTGAATTCTGTGAACATTATATATATGGAAAACAACACCATATTTCATTTTATTCCAATCCTCACAAATCTTCTGGTTTGCTTGATTATATACATTATGATGTTTTTGGTCTAGTGAATATTCCTTCTTTGTCTAAGTCAACGTAATATGTATCATTTATTGATGATTATTCAAGAAGGGAATTTGTCTATTTTTTGAAAAGTAAATCAGAAGTGTTCAATAAGTTTAATGAATTTAAGAATCATGTAGAAAATCAGACTAAAAGGAAAATAAAATGTTTAAGGACTGATAATGGTGCTGAATTTTGTTTTGATGATTTTGAGAGGTACTGTAAAGATCATGGGATTAAAAGACATAAAACTACACCTTACACTCCGCAGAAAAATGGAGTTGCAAAAAGGTTCAACAAGACAGTGATGGAAAGACCATGAAGTATGTTGAGCAGTGCTAGCTTGGTGGAGAAGTTTTGGGCCGAGGCAGATGCTACAACATGTTACTTGATAAATTGTTCTCCTAATTCTACTCTTGTTGAGAAAACACCTTTCAAAGCATGGTCTGGTAAGAAGCCCTCTTTAAGACATATTCGTCTTTTTGGCTGTGAGGCATATTCATATGTGTCAAATGATAAAAGATCTAAATTGGAGAATAAGGCTATCAAATGTATTTTTATTGGCTATAGTGTTAGCATAAAAGAATACAAGCTTTGGAATCCTGATACAGAGAAGGTTCTATATAGCAGAAGTGTTATCTTTCATGAGTTGAAGCCTTCTACCTTGGATCTACAATTAGAGATAAAATCCGAAAATAAAAAGGATGTAGTTGAAATTCCTTTGACACCAGATAAAGAGGAATTGAAAATTCAAAATATACCTGAAATTGAGGAGAGCTCAAGTAGCTCTGAGAGTTCTGAAGAAGCAGAACAACCTCAGCCTCAGCAAGTGAGGAGGTCAACTCATGAAAGAAAGCAACTTGATAGGTATGGGTTCTCTTTGATAGATTCTACTTGTGCCTATGCTTTAATTTCTAACACTGTTGAACCTAGGACTATGAAAGAGGCATTTAGAATGTCTGATTCAAACTCTTGGTTGGAAGCCATGAATGAAGAAATGGCATCATTAGAAAAGAATGATACTTGGAGTTTGGTGCCCTTTCCTAAAGGAAAAAAAGTTGTTGACTACAAATGGGTATTTAAAAAGAAAATAGGTCTAGATGGTAGTGGGGAAAAATATAAGGCGAGGTTGGTTATAAAGGGTTATTCCCAGGTAGAGGGAATTGATTATGGGGAGATTTTTTCTCCTATAGCTAAGCTCACGTCCATTAGATTTCTTTTTTCACTTGTACTAGCATATGACTTAGAGGTCGAATAGATGGATGTGAAGACAACATTTCTTCATGGTGATCTTGAAGAAGAGATTTATATGTCCCAGCCTGAGCACTTTGTGGAAAAAAATAAAGAAAGATTAGTTTGCAAGTTGAATAAATCTTTGTATGGGTTAAAGTAGTCTCCTAGAATGTGGTACCAGAAATTTGACACATTTTTTTTGTCATTGGGATTTGTAAGATCAAAATTTGATAATTGTGTGTATTACAAAGTTTTAAGTGATCAAGTTCTTATTATTGCTCTCTATGTTGATGATATGTTGTTCATAGCCAATAGTAAGTTAATGATTTCTGATCTTAAGTCTCAGTTGTTTGTAAAGTTCAAAATGAAAGATCTTTGTACAGGAAGGTATATTTTGGGAATGGAAATAACTAGGGATATGAAGAATAGAAAAATTTGGCTCAGTCAGAGTAAGTATATGAAGATTGTTCTAGAGAGATTTTGCATGAATGAATCTTGTAAGCAACTAGTCGTTCTAGTATTGTAGGGAATGAAGCTATCTGTTGAAGACTGTCCAAAATCTCCTACTGAGATGGAGGACATGACCAGTGTACCTTATGCTAGTGTGGTTGGAAGTCTTATGTATGAAATGGTTTGTACAAGGCCA
Organism: Sequoia sempervirens; assembly: GCA_007258455.2. Taxonomy (NCBI): domain Eukaryota; kingdom Viridiplantae; phylum Streptophyta; class Pinopsida; order Cupressales; family Cupressaceae; genus Sequoia; species Sequoia sempervirens. The sequence goes on from VDFB02075321.1 coordinate 27,320,468, forward strand.
AACATTGCTCAAGTAGTGCGAGTACTTAGTTAGTTTATGGCTAATCCTAGAAGGACACATTGGGATGTTGTGAAAAGAGTATTCAAATATTTAAAGGGCACTTTAGAATATGTTTTGTGTTACCATGGGAACTTGGTTGAATCACAGAGGACTCTTAGTATTCAAGGCTATGTGGATTTTGATTGGGTAGGGGACATAGACAACAGAAGATCCACCAGTGGATATACTTTCATGTTGAATGGTGGTGTAGTTAGTTGGATGAGTAAGTGGCAAGCTATAGTCACTTTGTCGACTACAGAGGAAAAATAAATGGCAGCAACACATGCCTGTAAAGAAGCAATCTGGTTAAGACATTTGTGTTCTAACATTGGTTTTGATGCAGGGAAAATAACTATTTACTATGATAGTCAAAGTGCTATTTGTTTGGCAAAGAATCCTACTTTCCATGCCGGGATGAAACATATAGATGCATAGTATCATTTTGTATGGGATATGGTGGAGGATAGAAAGGTTTTGTTAGAAAAAGTGGATACTTTGAAGAATGTTGCAGATGCATTTACGAAGCTAGTGAGTATAGACAAGTTCAGGTGTTGTACCAGTTCGATGGGCCTTAGTGCCCATGAATGTCAGTAGTTTTGTTGTGCTTAAGAGGTGCCTGTGTGATCTTCACCAAGTGGGAGATTGTTGGAATTATGTGTCTCAATCCCACAGGATAAAACCTTTGAAAGAGCCAAGTTGGTGTGACATCCATATTGTCTAGCCTACTAGCAGCTTTGGAAACTTGTGAAAAGTTTTGGTCGATGAGACTTTGTTTCAGTCTTTCCGAATGGACCTATCATTGTGACATGATGATCATTGTAACCCTATCCTAAGTGGACTGGTCTTGCTGACAGATTGATGCCTAAAGGTTATCAGGGAGACTCATGGTGACTGGGGTCATCAAAGTAACACCAAGGCTTCAGTATGAAGTCTTGGCAATAGGTGGTATGTCTCACCGATAAGCATACACTCAGAGCTATCAAGGTGACGTGAAAGCCTCAGAAAGAACTCTTGTTGACTATTGGTTCTCTCACCGACAGTTATTCACTAGAAGACATTGGGGTGACATGGTGACTTGGTAAGATCTCTTGCTGATAGATGGTATGTCTCACCGAATAGCTACTCTAAGAGTCATCGAGATAACTTGAAGGCTTTTGTATGAAGTCTTAGCAATGGATGTTTGTCTTAGCAATGGGGTAGTCTATTGTCGGTATGACTCTTGGCGACTGTTTGGTGCTTGGTATGACTTATGGGATTGGTATTACCTCTTAGCAATACTGATAAGTCTTACCGATGGTTGTTTGTTTCGGTATGACTAGAAGGCTTGGTGTGATCTCTTGTCGAGTAGTGATAGTCTCACCAATGGCAATACTAAGGTCAATGCAACTTGTGAACATCAATATGACTCTCGCCGATAGCTGAACTCTTGTTGATAGATCTTCACAAGGTGGATTTGCATTTGGTATAACATCTTGTCAATTGGGTCGACTCTTGGTGATAACTACAATCATTCTTGTGGCATCAGGGAGAAATGGATAGTGTTTCACTAACATGCGACATAGGTTGAATGCCTTTGACCAAGGGATGACTATCCTACATGGTGAGTCTACGAACAATTAGAGAAGTGGAATGGGAATCAATAGTAGTTGGACTGTTGCAGCCCTTACTGAGAGGAAGATCAACAGACCAGTGACGACATGGATATACTCAGGAATTGTAGACGTTTTTCAGTTTGATGGTTGCATGAATAGTTGGATGAATAGTTTGATGTATGATTAGAGTGATTTTAATTTTGAGTGTATTGTAACTTGAGTGTTCTATAGCAAGGTTGATCATTGTGAATGTTGTTATAAATTGACATCAGAGAGAGTGAAGCCTGTACTTTGTATGTAATTTATGTTACTATAATACAAAGGGGTTTTTCTCCCATACGGGTTTTCCCACGTAAATCTAGTGTTCATCTATGTATGATTATTTCTCTGTTTCTGTTATTGCTTTCAAGTGTATCTTAATTGGACTATAATTGAAAATTTAAAAGTATCTCTACATTCTTCCCTGAGGTTTTGACATTAGGAGAGTTGTTTTCACACCTTATCTTTCCTTACAACCATGGCACCCTCAACAACAAGTATCGATCCACATCCAACCTCCCCCTCTACACAGGTAGGTCAGCTTATGCAAACAACACCCACATGGTGTGATCTAGCTCCTCCCCCACTGACGTCATTGCACTCACCAAATGGCCTTCTATGGGCAGCCTCAAAATCTTCCATACATCATCCAATGTCATTGTCATCTCCCCTGTCAAAAGATGGAACATCGACGTGTCTAAACTCCATCACTCTATCAACATTGTTAGGATAGCCTGATGTGCTCTAATTATTGGGTATCCTAATAGATGAAGCAATCCTATCTATTCCAAGGCATGCTGATCCACTCCAATCATGGCCGCCATCATCACTACCAACACCTTTGAATGTATCTCGTGTGTCCATACTGAGTCAAAACTTTGCATCCATATGGCCCCACATGTCAATCTTCTTATCTTTTTCATTTCTTTCCCTTTTCTCTCTTCCAACCCCGGGATATCATTAACAAATTTTTCCTCTCCCCCCCTCTTCTAGCCTGTCTTTTCCCTAGTCTTTTCTATCTCTTTTCCCCCCTCCTCCTAGCTAATCCCCCTTGCTAAGGGTAAATCTACCCTGACTAACAGCTGAACCTGCCCCATCTTAGCGGGTGGACCCACCTTTGGCCTAAGGTAGACCCACCTCAGCTCGGCGGGTGGAGCCGCCTCGAGCTTGGGTGAGCCCACCCAGGCCTAGGGCAGACCCACCCTAGCCTAGGGTGAACCCACCCCGCCTAGGGTGGACTCACCCCAACCTAGGGTGGACCTACCCCAAGATGGGAAAACTTGCCCAGGTGGGGTCGCCTCACTATCAGCCTTGTCTCCCTTTTTGTGGGTTTCTCTTGACCCGGGGCAAGCCCACCTTCCCCTTTTGTCCCCCTACCTTTTTTGGGCATTTGTTTTTATTTTCTAGGGTGCATTTACCCTCTTATTGGGAAAATCCACCCCCCTTTCCCATGCCTCTAATAGATGTTTTTTCCTACCCATTTAGAAATATCAAAAATTTTCCCCAAACCCATTTTTCTAAACTAACCCAAAAACAAAACCCAGATGTTCAAATAAGCCTAAACATTAAAAAATACATACAAAATACTTAAAATCACAAAGGGGGTTTTGAACCTAACCTAGCATGGAATCACGTGCTCATGAAAAACCGTCGTACCTTGTCCCCGTGGTGGATAATGTCTGAGTCATATTCCTCTAGCATCTTGTCTCCTTGCCTCCTTCCTCTCCTCTTCTCTCTCTCTCACTCAACTTCCACTGTGCAAATGAGGAATGGTAATTTCTCAAATTACCTTATATAAATTTTCCCTCCCTTTTAACCTTTTTTAAGTGAAGGGTATTTTTTCCCTTTTATTTAAAGTTCTTTTAACTCAACTAATCCTCTCACTTCTTGAGGCATCCATTTGAAAACCATGTGTTCGTTTGACTCCGTTTAAAATTCAAACCTATCTTTTTCTTTAGCTCTATCCAACTATACCTTTTGTTTCTTCCTATCAATACATCACTCGAGGCCCCCTTTTTCTTCCCCAACTACCCTCTCGAAGAGGAATACCCTACCATTTTCCTCATTCCTCTATCATAGTCATTCCCTTGCAAGATTGGGGCATCTCCCTCCATTTCCCTCTATTTGGGCAGCTCATCCAACCTCTTCCATGTAGAAATATCATTTTCTAATCACATCCTCTATAGAGTCATCTACATTTTCTTTTCCTCGAAACACTATTATTCCAATAATATTTCAAAGAGAGGAAAAATGTAGGGGTATGTGTAGGATCATCATGGAAAAAGCAGGCCCTTAAGTGGCAAAAAATTAGAAAAATCAGAGTTAGGCAACTTGGCATAAAAATTTGAATAAGTTATCTATATTATTTCAAAAATATGTAAGAATAGAATCTATAGTAAATTGAATGTAGTTTCTAAACTACTAGGTTTGTTTTAAAACATAAAATATATTTCGTGAAAATTTGAAATTTCAATATAGTGGTGCTTAAATTTCAGGGAAAAAATAAGTAAGTGTCTGTCTAACCACCCTAACCATAATAAAATGATAATATTTTTTTTATAAGATTTTAGATATAAGTAGAAGACTCATGTCTCGATGTGATGCGTATTTTTTTGTAATTTTTTTCCAAGTAAATAATTAATTATGAATTTTTTTTACAACTTTTAAAAAAATATAAAAACCTGTATGTCCGACCACCTTAACTTGGTCAAAACTTCATGAAATTCAATTTTTATTTTTTTAATCCTATATTATGTGAAGCATAGAATGTGACACATGTTTTGGAGTCAAAAAATGTGATACTGTTTGAAAGATATAGATGTTTTTCAATTAGCCTATCAATCAGGACTTTTTTTGTAATTTGAATAGAAAATGAATAATAATTACTTATTAAATTCAAAGTAAATCATAATATATATTGGTGGAAAGTTGATAATATGAACTTTAAAAATCCTTTTCGTTTCATCACTTTTGGGTAAAAAAATAGTTGTCAGCCACATACCCATCATATTGCCATTTTTGGCCCATCATGATCCCATATGTACTCGTAGACATCCAAATTTGACCAACCCCACATGGTCAAACCTGTCTACTTTATTCATCTATTCTGTCAATATTAATTAAATGATTTATTTAATTAATATTTCATCTTTCTGCCTAAAGTCCCTAATTACACATTTTCCTCACTAAATTAAATAAACATATCAATTTATTTAATTTAGTCATTTGACCTTTTTGAATAAAATCAATTTTAAATTCTTTTTTTTCTCTCTTTGTCACATACTCCATAATCCTCTTCTAATTTGGATCAAATTAATTAATCCATGATTAGGATGTGCACACCCCTAATCATGGATTAAGGTCACATCCTCCAACTTTTTCCACTTGCTTCTAATCCCTTATCAATTTCCTTAATCATGTATTTGCACAACCTTAATCTAATCCCCTTGCTACATTTAGCATATATTTTTTGTCAACCTTCACATTTTCCACATTTGGCATTGACTCTCTTCCCCATCTAAATTTTTAATTCAAATTTATTCATCTAAGACTCCTCTCTTCCCCATGTGAATTTTTAATTCATATTTATCTTTTCAAGAATCTCCTTATTCTCATGCAAGTTCTAGAACCTTTGACTTGTCACATCACTTACATGTGTCAAAGTCTTCTAGAACCTTTAACTTGTCACATCACTCACATGTGTAAAATCCTAATTTTTGGGAACCTTGTCTTATCCACAAGATTATTCCCAATCATGTGAATTTTTAATTCACATTTATTTCTCCAACTACTTTCCTCTTCCCCATGGAGATTTTTGAGGAATACTAAAATTCTCCATTTTTCACTTTCCTCTCATATGGGAACAAGAAGTTCCTTTTTGAGGAAATATTCTCCTCTCCCAAAGTACTTTCAAAGTACTTGTCCTTATTCCACATCATTTGTCCTTCCACCTCACTTGTACCTTTTTCCATCTCATCATGTCCCTGGACACTTCATCCTCCACATGGAAAAATGTGAGGGCTTGTGAGTCCTCAACTCACCACAGTCCTCCATCTTGGCCATGGTGGCTCAATCTTGACCATTTAATTCTCTAGAGAATTCAATTTCTTCTATAAATACCCCCATTTTCATTCATTAAGGGACCTTATGCATTTTGTAGCAAACTTATGCTCTTGATCCATTCAAGCCATTTTGCATACTTGCCTTCATTCCATCATCATGACATACTTAGTCTAGATCTCATCCCACCTTGCATCCATTTCTCATCACAATTTCCATCCAAGGAGCACATATTTCAAGCTACATCAAGGGCCAACCAAGGAGATCAACACCAGCAAGGAAGGTATAACCACTCTCATTTCACCTTTCTTTTGTTTGTGTTTTACTTAGGCTAATCATTGAGGTGATTTTGTGTTTTTATTTTGCATTTCTAGTGAAGTCTTGCATATTTAGATAGAAAAAAACTTGCACATAGGTGTATTGTATTATTTTATTGGTAATTTTGGGTGGTTATTTGCTCCTTTTTTCTTCCTATTTTAATCCTCGAACCCTGTGCCTCCTCTCCCTCCACTCCCTCTCTCTCTTTATTTGGTGTGAGTCTGTAATCTAGAATTTTCTTCTTTTGTTCTCTACCATCTTGATGATGGATCATAGAGTGTGATCTAAAACATTGATACAAAAAGATCATACACAATCAAATCTAGAAATTGCACTGACCTACTAGTTCCTTTCCAACCACATGTATCATTTTCATATATTCACATATTGGAATACCTTACAAGCCACCATAATGCTGACATCTTCCATCCAAGCATAATTTATTGTAGAATATTTGACCTTCCTCTCTTTCACATAATTTTTTGATAAGAAGTATCTTGAATATGTTGGTGGGGCATGCATGCGACAATCCTACAAAACATTGTTAGTATGAAAATCTAAACATATAAAATGATAAAACATCAAAATGGTTAGAAAATTCAATATGTAACATACAAAAAGTTAGGCATGAGTGATTTATCTTGACATAAAAAGGCTTAGGCATTTGAAAAATCTTTAACAAATTTTAATTTGAGGATAATCCTCCAGAAATTTATAAAAAAACTATCTTTTAGTCATATTCAAAAATTACTTTGGATGTGTCTCACAATTTTGACTACTAATTCTCCTTCTTACCACATCCTTTTGACTTAGAGACATCCATGTTTTATTCTTCCAATTGTCTTCAATTAGTGATCTCACTGCTTCAACAACTAGAACTTATCTTTTTGTGGTAGTCTCCCTGAGAATGCCCATAATTCAGTGGAATTGGTGTCCTCAATTCTTTGTTTCCCTTGAATGACTCTTGATAAAGTTTTTCTATTAATTCTCAACTCTTGACTCATCTTTCTAATGAGACAAGATGCCCTTGTTTTATTACTTACTATTGTCGATGTAATGACACATTGTGTTACATTAATATATTTGTAGTGTGACATATTACCTAAACTCTCATATGCATATACATTAGATTTTTCACAATATTTTTTTCACTTGAAGCATCTGATGTTCTCAACCTAAGAATCTTCATGATGGACATATATTTTATACTTCACATCACTTCAACAAATAGTTGCATCTTGCGATCTCATTCAACTTTTCAAAGAACACTCTCTAAATATTATAACTATATCAACTACAAGGGTGTTTTGAAATCTTACCTTCCATTGGTTGGAAAATATTCTCATCAATAAAAATAAAAAACTTTTGCTTTCTATGTAAAATTCTAAGTGGTGTTCTCAAAGGTAAAATCATCTCAACATTAGGAATTGTATCAATATTTAAATAAGATGGGCTAGATGGCATACCTTTGATCAAGGATGAAATAGATCACATACCTTGAGGTTGAGATGCAAATGATGGTGTACCTCCTTCCTCAAATGTGAGTGATGATTTATTCTCAACTTGAGATGTGGTAGATGGTGTCCCTCCATATTCAATTGTGGTAGATGGTGTCCCTCCAAATTCACTTGTGGTAGAGTGTGTGTCCCCAAATACGGTATTCAAATCTCTCCAAGCATGAAGGTTTTGTATTCGTTCCCTTTGTGCCACCAATTCCATTTCTCTTCTTGATGGTTGAGGTTCCTCTTCAATTGGCATGTCTTCATCAATCATTTTCAATTTCTTCTTCTCACAATGATCTATCATCTATGCTACTTTCTTTATATTCTAAACTTCTTTTTCTTCCTATGTTGGTTTACTCCTTGATTGTTTCCTCAACATTATGGAAAATTTTATCTTTAGCATGACAAAGAGACAAATATTAGTTCCTAAAAAAAAAATCCATACAAATAAATGAAATATATGTCATTCAACCCTTCATACCAAATAATTACAATCATCATGTAGAAGATTAAATGTTAGTCAACCATGATGAATAAACAAGTGCAATAATAACACAAGGAAAATGGAAAGCTAATTTTTTTTAAAGTTTTTCTAGCATTTACACAAAGCTCACCTATTTTTTTATGGAATTCCTTAAAGAAATGTGGTCTCATGGAATGTCATGGTTGCAAGATAGGCACAAAATTTATTTTTAAAAGAAATTACAAACTTTCAAGAAAATACAATTGGGAATGACTATAAATCCAAATCCCATAAATTTTGTTAACATCATAACTTTGAAACAAGGTATGGGGTCTCGTGGAATGGGCCACAATTGCAAGATAGGCACAAAATGGAAGCATAGATAAGGCATCTAAAATATTTGACAAAAAAAATTGGTAGATATGTATGCAAAATATGGTAGCATAGACAAGCTAGGGAGTGAGCTCAATAGCTTGTCAATGCGGTTAGTTTCTCACCGTGAGACCCCATTTCTATAAGGAACTTTTTCAAAAAACCCACTAAATTTTCAATGCTATTGCATTGAAAAATGTCACATGAATATTTTCATGGAATGCCTTAAACAAATATGGTCTCATGAAATTGCATGATTGCAAGATAAGCACAAGATGGATTTTTAAAATACAACAAACTTTCAAGAAGATACAACTAGCTTGAGTATACATCTAAATTCCACAACTTTTGTCAAAATCTTACCTTTGGAACAAGGTATCCATGCATCAATCAAATCATTTAAACAAAGGGGAATTGTTTGATAAAATGTTTTGGTAGACATGTATGGAAAATTTGGCAGCATAGACAAGGCGATCAGTTGTTTGAAAAAATTCCTCAAAGAAATGTGGTCTCATGGTGATGTACATCACCATGAGACCACATTTATTTGAGGCATTTTTTCAAACAATTGATTGCCTTGTATATGTTGTTTGATAAAATGCTTTGGTAGACATGCATGGAAAAATTGGTAGCACAGACAACACAATGATCTATTTGAAAAAATGCCTCAAAGAAATCTGGTCTCATGGTGATGTGCATCACCATTAGACCACATTTCTTTGAAGCATTTTTTCAAACAGCTAATTGCCTTGTCTATGTTGTTTGATAAAATGCTTTGGTAGACATGTATGGAAAATTTGGTTGCATAGAAAAGACAAACAACTGCTTTGGTAGAACTATTTCATAAAATTCCTCAATGAGATATGTCCTCATGGACTACAATGGTTGCAAGATATGAACAAAATGGATTTTTTGAAAAGGCTTTAGAAAATTTAAAGCAAATGCAATTTCTAGGTGTAAAACCAAATTACACTACATTTTCCAACATCCCCCATTCCTATACCAAAATGGAAGCTTTGGAAATGGGTATGCACATCCATAGAAAAGGATTTAGAAGTGATTTATTATATTACATACTTATAACTACGCTCATATATATGTGAATACAAAATGTCGAAGCATACAGAAGGTAGGTCAGTTATTTAACAAAATGCCTCAAAGAGATGTGGTTTAAAATATAATTGGCAAGTGTAAAGAATTGAATAGTTTAAAATGTGCCAAGAGGGGCTAAGGTTATAATGAAAAAAAAACAATGATGAACATGGAATATGCATAATAACAAAATCAAAGCATTGTATTAAGCATGTATGATGAGGGATGATAAAGAAACGTAAGAGAATTAAGGAAAATGTAAAGAAAATGTGTAAAGACTTCACATACCTAAAGAAAAAAGATTTGAATGGAGGATTTCTACCCAATTATGTAGTCTTTGTTTCTTCTTACATCAAAATCCTCAAAAATTTAAGTTTTTCACAAGATTCATTCTTTTTCAATGTTCAATTGTATATCACTCTTGAATAGAATTACTAAAAACACTACAAATAACTAATGTATAATGTTAAATTCCTGCAATTCAATCACAATTAACATTGCAACACTACAAAAATTGAGGCTTGAATTGATATATATCAAATTTGATGTGAAAAATCTATTATTTCCTCCTTCCTAAGTTGGAAAACCATATAAAGGTGGTGGAAAGTTCATGAAAAGGTGGAAAAATATGAAAAATTTGCATGTGAACTTCCCAGCAACATCAAAAAAAGCTTCCTATTCTCAAAAGACGCACATAACTAGGAAAATAACAGAGCATGTGAGCCTGGATCATGGGTGTGCTAACTTTTTTAATGGTTTTAGAGTAAGTCAAAACATGCTCATGTCATAACGTACTTGCATTATAACATGAGTTTGTTTTGTATTTCTATATAAAATGGCTATATCTCAACTTCTTCAAAACATGCTCACATTATGAAAATTTTAATTTTCTAAAGGTTTCCTCCCTCTCTCTCCTTAGCCATCTAAGTCATTCACTTAACACTAAACCCTATCCCTAAACCCTCAACCATGGACACTACACCTTAAACCCTAATCCCTCAACCCTATATCCTTAAATTCTTAATACCTCAGCCCTTAAACCCTAAACCATAATCTCTCTCTCTAGTCTCTCCCTCTCTCACTCTTCTATCTCTCTCCCATCCCTCTCTCTCTCTCTCTCTCTCTCTCTCTCTCTCTCTCTCTCTCTCTCTCTCTCTCTCTCTCTCCCTATCTCTCACACTCCCTCTCTCTCACACTCACTCAATCTCTCTCCCATCCCTCTATCTCCCACTCCCTCTCTCTCTCTCACTCCCTCTCTCTCCCACTCCCCTCTCTCTCAAGTCTCTCCCTCTAGTACCCTACCTAGATAACTCTCTCTCTCTCAATTCTCTCCCTCCCACCCTCTTTCCCTCACTCAGGTCTCTCTCACTCCCTCTATCTCTCTCCCATCCCTCTATCTCCCACTCCCTCTATCCCCCTCTCTCTCAACTATCCCTCCAACCTTACCTAGATAAGTCCCTCTCACTCCAACCCCCTCTCTCCCACTCCTATCTCTCCCCCTCTCTCTTAGATCTCTCCCTACAACTCTCTCTCTCTAATACACACTCTCTCTCTCTCTATCTCCCTCTATCCCCCCACCCTACCTAGATAATTCCTTCTCTCTAAACCCCTCTCTCTCTCTCCTCCTGTCTCAGGTCTCTCCTTCCCACCCCCTCTCCCACTCTGAGGTCTCTCCATCCCACCCCCCTCTCTCTCTCTCTCTTTCTCTCTCTCTCTTCCCCTCCCTCCTTCCTTCCCACCCTGCCGAGATAAGTCACTCTCACTCCAACCCACTCTCTCTCTCAACAATCCCTCCAACCCTACATAGATAAGTCCCTATCACTCCAACTCCCTCTCTCCCACTCCCTCTCTTTATCCCTCTCCCTCAAGTCTCTCCCTCCAACCCCCTCTCCCTCTCCCTCTCCTAGGTTTCTCTCTCTCTTACTCCCTTTATCTCTCTCCCTCTATCTCTCTCATTCCCACTCACTCCCTCTCTATCACTCCCTCCCTCTCCCACTCCATCTATCTCACACTCCCTATCTCTCCCTATTTGTCAAATATCTCCCTCCTACCCCCTCTCTCAGGTGTCTCCCTCTTGCACCCTACCTAGATAACTCTCTCTCACTCTCACTCTCTCTCCCTCTATCCCTTCCACCCTATCTAGATAAGTCCCTCTCTCTCCCACTCCCTCTCTCTTAGGTCCTCCCTCCCACACCCTCTCCCTCTCTCAAGCCTCTCTCTCTCTCTCTCACTCCCTCTATATCTCTCCCACTCCCTCTCTATTGCATTCCCTCTCTCTCCCTATCTCTAAGGTCTCTCCCTCTGGTAACATACCTAGATAACTCTTTCTCTCTCTCGCACTCTCTCTCTCTCCCTCTATCCGTCCCACCCTACCTAGATAAGTCCCTCTCACTCCAACCCCTTCTCTCCCACTCCCTCTCTCTCTCTCTCTCTCCATCTCACCCCCACTCCCTCTCTCAAGTCTCTCTTTCACTACCCCTCTCTCTCTCTTAGGTCTCTCCCTCCCTCTCTCCCTTCCACCCCATCTAGAAAAATCTCTCTTACAATTCTCCTTCCCTCTAAATAAATAATTATATACATACATACATGCATACATATAAGCAAAAATTCATACATACAAGCATGCATGTATAAATACTTACATACATACAAGAATAGATACATATCACTGATACATACATACATAGATACGTATATACATATATGCATACATACATACAAGCGTACAGACTTACATACGAGCATGCTTTTCATATGAGTATACATGCATCCATACATACAAATATATATACATAGATTTAGTAGACTAGAATTTAACAAAAAATAAGACATAACGTGAGTGCATTATAATGTCCTTGTGTTATGTCTTCTTAGGAAACTCAAGCACAAATGCAAAAAAAAATGTCAAAAATATGAAATAATGTGAGTGTGTTATAATCTACTTGCATTATTTCTTGCCTTGGGAATCCCCAAGCCTTAGGCTTAGTATTTTCTTTAGAATACCAACCCAAAGGCTTGGAATGCCTTCCCAATGTCAAAAGACGTGTTTTTTGCAAATTCTACAATATTTCACATAATCATGTTCGTGCTAAGCATCAAGTTTGGATGTATTTCATAGTTGAACAAATTAAACACCTAGGTAATGCTAGGCTCTCTCTTAGCTATCTAATGATGTAATTTTTTTCACGTTTTGACAATGTTAAGCCTTTGATCTTTAATTTATTTTGTTTGTGTGTTTTTTTTTTTGTCAAAAACCAATGTTTGGTATTATTTCTTTATAAATTAACCATTCATCAAAATTTCAAATAAATTACAGTTTTAGAAACTAGAATCCATTGTATACATATTAAAAAATATATATTTTTAATTAGTTTTCAAAATTTATATGGGTAGCATGACCAAATTTCTATTTTCAGGAAGTGTCCACTTTGAAATTTAGTAAAAAGGTAGATACTCATTAAAAAATTATCAGAAAAATCAAGCATAAACTACATGTTGTTAGCTAATTTCTCACCAAATAAATTTTAAAAATACCCAAAAAAGAGTTAACCTTTTGAGGGAGCCAAAAAAGTTGCTATGTTATATGTTTTTTACAAAAACAACACCAATTTATGTGGCTCCCTCTTTTGAACCCCTTAATTTCTAATATTTTCAAGCAAATAATAGTTTAGAAAATAGAATCGGAGCACTACAATCCTTATTTTTGTTGCACCTAATTTTTTTGAGTGTAGCTATCCTCAATTTCACATCCAAGGCCAATATTTCCTGATTTTACAAAAAAAAGTGGTCACTCAAGACCCCTTTCTGGCCCCCCATCTTTTTGCACTTACCCCTATGTGTTGGCAACTTATTGTTAAGCAATATCAATGGCTCTCTCTCTCTAGCTTGGGCATCTTTTTCCTATGTGGCCTGATCTCTCGCTACTATAATCTGAGCTATATATGTAGCCATATCTCCTTGGAGGCGAGGAGCCTATGGAATATTTCCAATTGCTACTTGTTGCTATTAGTCCCCATGATCTTTGGGTACCCGATTATCGTACCTATCATGTTATTTTTTCCCATCATCCTGCTCATCTTGCATTCTCTAGTTCTTCTCATGTGCAATATGCAATAGTTATCTATTTACTCTTCATCCAACAACACCAACCATCCTCCTCACCTGCCCTATAAATAAACCAACATCAACAAGATGTGTGGACCTCAAAGGTCATTGAAAAGCCCACTATTGATCATAATATCTAGTAGTCCCCACATCAAGAGGACCAACTTCTCATCCCCAACCAAAAGGAGCTAGTGCTCTAAACTATGTGACTACCCTATCAAAATATGTTATGTGTTCCCATGCATTGACTTCTCAGGCTGTGCATGCATAACATGCGTGATAATCATCTACAATCTAGGTCTTTATCTCTCTAAACTATTAGAGAAGCCTGTCAAGAATATGACACTCTAGAATGATATCCACCTTGCCAATCAACCATCTATTATGATGACAATATACCAGATGCTCTTGATCATCATCCCATGCCTTGCGTGCTAGATATGGGCACCAAATAAACTCTATAATGTCATCAAATATCACTTTCCAGTATGATAATCTACCTGGCTATGTGTAGAGTAGATAATTTGAATACCTGTATGAGAAGGGATCGTCAAGATCTTGTTAATCAATACCATCTAGTCTCATGATAGCAATTTTCTCCCATGCTCACACATGAATAAGAGTCATTACTATAGAAATTTTTCCCTAAGCATGATATACATTCTCATGCATATCCCTATATAAGTAAGCAAGCACACAAGGGACTTAGGTGAACAATGAGCATCATCCATCATCCTCTCAATACAAATGCCCCAACCAACTAGGAATCCTTTAGCTATTCAATAAAGCATCAAAGCCCTAATAATTAGTCCTACTAAAAACTTGACCATAGGATATGCATTGTCAACAAATGGTGTCAAATCAATCTCAAAATCAATCATAGCTAGTACATCGAGTAATATCAACATAGCTTGAGCCCCTCATCAAATTTCATGTTTGAGATTTGAAGGATCCTCCATACATCCTCTAGTGTAACTATACACTCCCTTATTGGCAAGTGGAAAGTGGTAGTCTCATACCTCCATCTCTCAACCAAAGCAATCATCATAGCTCGATGCACTCTGATCTCTGGCATGTAAGTGATGTATCTCAATCCTACAACATCTACGAAGTCCCTCTTAAGCTCCTAAAAATCGGTTATCCCATCCAAGAAATGTCAACATCTCTACTCTTGTGAGTACAACAAATGAAGACTAGCCTACAAATATTCATCCAAAAACATCAAAATTTTCAAACTAGCTTAAAAAATGTTTTTTAATAATAGCAAGCATTTTAAAGAACTATAGCGTCCCTATTTTACAATAGCAATTATGTTTTATGACAATAGCAAATCTCTATCATGATAGCCAGCTTGGTAGTGCTACAATAGTGACTGAGTTAGATGACAGTGACAATCTACCCAAATTTTCCACCACGCGGTCATTTTCAACAACTACAATCAGACAATAGTGGAAGGTTTTTGCTATAGTGTCATACTCTAAATATAGCAATAGGTTTTAATAGTAGTGATCTTCTTACCTAGTATGCTAGTGGTTGGATTGCGTCAATACTAGCATTTTCCTAAGATTACCACTATTGTTTCTTCTAACTTTGAACATTAATTACAAGAACATGAAAAGATGAAAATAACAATGGAAAGTGTATGTACTGCAACCCCTACATTAACTGGTGATTGGTACTATCTAACCATGTTTGCTCGGTGTGGTACACTTGAAACTCATGCCATTATGAATCAACAATAACAAATAAAAATATCTAGAGAGTTATAATCTCCTAACTTGGTTGAAAGTGCAAATGAGGGATAAATGAACATTATTTCACTATTTAACCCCCCCTAAACCCTCATTTTTACCCTAGGAAACCCTCCTAGGTTAAATTTTAGGAACCCTGGATCATTCCAAACCTTACATGCAACTCTTAGGGCCTAATTTTTTGTCCTTCATGCCTTTGAACTACTCCTAAAACTTGTTGTGAGCTCAACTTGAAAAATTCATTTTCTGGCCAACCTCTCAAGGGGGCAACCCAGTGTCTTATCATCCTTTTACTAATCACAGGGGCATAGTGAGGCATCATAGAATTTTTTCTAATCTTGATCTAAGCATCAAATTCATTGAAACAATGTAGCAAGTACGTTGTGTCAAAGAGGGGTAAAATGTAGACAGTAAAAATTCCTTAGCGCATATCACACATCCAAAATTGCATTTTTCCATCATCAATATCATTATCAACTCATCCTTGCATTTCACTCCATTTGCATCATAATCCCCTATTAACATCATTTTCATTGGTTAAGCTTATTTCCCTCTATTAATTAAATAATCTTCAATTATTTAATTAATTAATTCATTTCATCACTAATATTCCCTTTCATCCACCCTAATTGAATAATTCTTAATTGTTTACTTAGTATAATCTATTTTTCCTCTAATCTCATCATGATTAAATAGTCTTGATTATTTAATTATCCTATCCTTTTAATCTTCTTGTCACATGAATTAAATAATTTGTAATTATTTAATTACCCTATTTTCCCTCCACAAAGCATATTCCCATGGAATATTCCATTTCAAAATATCTCAATCAGCTTGTCTCAACCATTTATGGCCCTTGATCTCGAAATCAATCCTCATCCATGTATCTTAAATGTCTAACCATTTTCCTAAAATGGTGGCACAAACTTGACTTCTAACTGATCTCCTCTGTCCATCTTCATTGATTCAATCAACTTTGTGGGTGTTTTTAGTCAATCACAACCCTTCTTTGTGGGTTTTCCAACTTAATCCTATCACTTGATCTAATTCTCCAAATCTATAAAAGAAATCCTCACCCCTCTCATAATTCATCTAGAGAATTTGTGAAGATATCATTTCCAATTGAGTCTTGAGCAAATTAAGCATTCATCATTGCATTCTAGGTCATAATATCAAGCTTTTGCAGTCATGGAGACTTTTTGTTGAAAGACAATCCAACATATCATCATCAACACAAATACTCTCCACCATGGGATTGTAAGATTGTATAGTTTTGAATTCATTTGTGTTTCAACTTGATTGTGCTAACCTTGATTATTTGAACTCATAGCTATGACAACTGCATTTCATGAGTAAGTGGGTCCTAACCCTTGTTTTGATTTCATTTTGGTTGAATTCATTGATATTATCTTGATCCATACTTCCCTCTTACAACAATAAATACCCTGTATTTTTCAATTAAATGTGAAGGATTTTCAAAATGTTTTAATGTTCAACTATCGGTCCAGTTTTGTTTGATATAAGTTGTATTTAAAATAATTATGTGTTGTTTCTATAACAACAAATAGGTTTTTTTTTTCAACTATTGGTCTATTTGTGTTGAACATAAAAGCTATAGATAACAAATTATGGTTACCTATAGGTATTTGGTTCATTTAGGTTGCATATAAGTTTTATTTTAAATAAAAATATGATATTCTATAAGCAACAAATGGTATATTTTTGTTCAACTACTAGAGGTACCATGAATAAGTTTTGGTGAATCTTTAAAAAGTAAAATTTTAGACACTTCTCAATAGATGTGCTCATGTGGTGAGTTGCATGATGAGTCCCACCTCCAAACAATAATTATAGATAGATAAGAGGCTAGTTCACATTTAGAAAAATGAATTAATGAAGCATGAGACCGAGAGCCAAAATGGTGTGATAGCATGAGACTGATGTACTACAAAAATTAATTAGATACGTCAAATAAGTCATGGACTTCAAAGGGAAATTCATAAAGGTAATTAATGAAGCATGAGACCGAGAGCCAAGATGGTGTGATAGCAAACCAGACCATCCAAGTTATATGGTGACCTGATTGAACAGGCGAGTAATTAAAACATATACCACAATGGACTTTGTTCACACTTGTTCCACATTTTGTGGTAGGTTCACTTTATAGGACATTGCATGACTTTAGGTAGTTCATCACGACTTTGTTAAAGAAGATCCAAAAGTTTTTTGTGGTAGGTTCACTTTATAGGACATTGGATGACTTTAGGTAGTTCATCACGACTTTGTTAAAGAAGATCCAAAAGGTTTTTGTAGTAGGTTCACTTTATAGGACATTGCATGACTTTAGGTAGTTCATCACGACTTTGTTAAAGAAGATCCAAAAGGTTTTTGCGGTAGGCATTAAGAATGCGATGGTTTGTAGATTCCTCACATTAAATGAGAACCAGAGTACAAATTCTAAGTCAAAGAAACAGATAGCTAGGAACACTCCATTTTCTCATATCTGCCATTACTAAAATGAATGATAGATTTCTACTTCAAATATAAATGCCTTTGATTAAAAACAAGTCGTTCCATTATCACAAACATCCAAATCAACATTGTGTGAAGGTGATTTGGACAACTGAAGCAGCTTCAAATTTTGCAGCAACAAATTACGATTTTGAATAAATGATAGCGAATAAGTTCAAATTTACTCACTCAACCATTGAAAATTGCATTCGAATTGTAAGGGAGTGAATTGCTAATGTTATAAAATCATTTCCAAACTATTTCTTAAGTAGAAAAAACCTAGATTATTCTTAATTCGATGAAACCCTAGCTCTCTCAAAAACCTTAAGACATTATAGGTTAGCTACCAAGCTTGTGAAAGAAGGAAAACCATGCATAGGATTTTGGGATATTGTCCAACAAAATGATTGACAAACCTACGATTCCCATGTAATGTTGGGATTTATTTGAATTTTGTTATAGAATGAGCATAGTTTCCCAACCCATTTCAAATATATGGAACTTAGGTCTTGGGAGGCTATTAATTCATAATATATTCATCAATGTGGATTTAGTTAAAGCCGTGACCAAAAGATATGATGAAAAATCAAGAATAGTCATGAATAACAAGGGTAATTTTCTAATGAGTTTAGATATGACTTATATTTGTGAGGTCTTCAACTTGAAAATGTCTATAAATATTCCTATTTATTTAAATTTACTATGTAGGGAGTATGGGAGAGATAATCATAGATACAAAATCTTTTGGCTAGTCAAGTTCACTGCAGATGAGGTAGAGCCATTTGATATGGACCTGCTTGAAGATTTTTCTATCAAAACGTACATATTCTTTCTCAAGTTTTAGGAGTGGATGTTAGGGCACATATACTTGTACCCTTAATGATGATGGTAACAAATGTGCAACACAAGGATTTAAACTTAAATTTTGATTATGATGCATTCATCGTTGATGGCATTTATAGAGACTTGGTGGCTATATAAAATGATGATAGAATAATTGATTCTAAATGGTATTATCTATTATGTTGCATCCTATTGTACAGTGGAACAAAAATTTGGAACCTAACAATACAATTGAAGTTTTATGATGCTCATGGAGTTGCACTATCAATTCAAATGTGGAAACACATATGAGATATGCATTGTAAGGCTACAAACTATGTTGTATTGAATGGATGTTTTGTATGGGAAATTATAAAAAAATATAGGATTCAAAGTGAGTAGGGCAGAGAGGCCTATAGTGGAGCAGGGTTCTATAGTGGGGATAGAAGTAGTCCTCAATGGGTCTCATAGAGGAACACCTTAATATTCAATTGCAAAACATTTTTTATCCATATAGTACACAAAATGACAATTCATCTGATGCCACATCAACACACCAATAAAACATGACTTAGTGCACCACTATCAGTCTCACTTTTTTTTGGGGTCTTTTTGGATACCTCAATAGAAAGCATGCCAATGTGGCATCATATTTGATGATGAGGCCCTAAAACTAAATATAGAAACACATGAGTTGCCAAATAAATTGTTGTACAAAATTGAGAGTGATTTAAAATTTCCATGTAGGATTTTGAGAGACATGAAGTTAGGGTGCTCCACTATAGGCCCCTCTCCCCTAGATTATCTAATAAGATAAAAAGATTTTGATACCTTGGAACCAAAAAAGGAAGTTGATCACAATTTGGGTGATTGGTTCTTTCACACAAACACTATTATTAACAATGTATATGGTGCCTAGTGCAAGCACATCTATTGCCCAAAAGTGTTCCTAATAGATTACATTTCTAGAGATCATGTGGTAGCTCAATGAAGATGAAAAGTTTCATTTAAGGGTACATAAAAGGGGTCTTTCTTACCATCTTCCATTATATTCTCTAATTTTCAAGTTACATCAAAAGGAGTGGAGCTACTATATCCCTTATTGCATGCATATAGATAGGAATTGGTGACACTTTTTGAAAAATCTTTTGGTTCCTAGTTTTACCCTTATTTTGAGCTTCTAAAATAACATTTTTGAGCTTAGGGTTGATATAAATATTGTTGCACTTATCTTTGCTTAAGGTCTAAAACCCTAAAAAACCTAGCTTTGGGAAATGCTATTGTTACTTTTGTTCTAATTTTGTGTTGACCTCCTATTGCTCGCTACCAGTTCCTTATGTTACAACATTGATTCTTATGTCTTTCTATTTACTGACCCTTCATACCTAAGGTTACCACCTAAGCCCACAAACTGAATTAATTTTCAAAAAGCCTAATTCTTATGTTTGCACCTATATTAATGTTGGCCCCTCTCATGTACTAGTATCTTTAACTTGTTCTTAAGCATCTGTGTATTAATTCCTTTAAGTTGTCCACTCCTACTCCTTGCATGAATATTTTATCTAGAAAAAGGCCCACAAAAACAATCAAATAACAATAGATGGCACTAATCTACTAGATTTTGTAGTTTTGTAGAGGGTTTTATATTAAAGAAAAACAAGGGCAGGCAACCACAAAAATGATGACAAGTGGTGTGTTGAGAATTGCTAGTTGTTGTGAGACCCTATTGAAGACCCCACCACTTCCACATGGCAAGTTTTAAGGCATTACACCATTTCATGGAGCCCCTTCATGCAAACCCACAAATGCCTTATAGAAGAGTGAAAGAAAGACACATGACACATTCTCAAAGAAATATCATCAAATCCATTCAAAGGTCACCACACGACATTGTTTCATTGACTTTCTACCATTCCATGAAGCATTTTTCTAAGGGCTTATATATGGCTATGAAAGCACAAAAAGAGGGACAAATGTCAAGATTTAGAGTTGAAACAAAGAAAAATATGTGGTGGTGTTGGTGTGGAAAAATGATGCGTGAGGTGTGTAATGGACATATTTTCCTTTATTTTATTAGGAAATGAGATCCATACAAAGAATTGACTTGCAATCCTTAGGTGAGTCAACTCAATGGGGGAATCTACTAATTTCCTTATGATTGAGGATGGGGGTATTAGCCTGAACAACACTTTTGGGAGAAAAGCTAAAAATAGTAAATCAACCTAATTATGCCAATTCAAACATGAAACATCAATTTAAAGCATAATATAGACAAAATTGACAAAGTTTTGGTAGAACTGGAAATGTTAAGAGTGATGTGTACCTATTACCAAAATGCAGATTCAAGAGGCTAAATAGGATTCATTCGCGCATAGGAAAATGGGTCTTTGTGAAGAGGTTTCAACTAGCTTTCAGGAGCCTCTGATGTTAGTTTGTAGCTTTTGGGTATGTGCAGGATCATGATGGGCCAAAAAGTGGCGATATGATGGGTATTTGTAGGGTATGTGACTGATGACTTTTGTTTTACAAAAAAATAATGAAATGAAAAGGGTTTTTAAAGGAGATTCTTAGCTTTCCACCAATATAAATTATTCTTTACTTTGAATTTAATAAATATTTATTATTCATTTTCTATTTAAATTACGACTAAAGTCTTGATTAATAGGCTGATTGAAAAACATCTATAGCTTTCAAACGGTATCACGTTTTTTGAATCCGAAGCATTTTTCACATTTTATGCTTCATATAGTATAGGATTAAAAAAATAAAATTGAATTTCATGAAGTTTTGACCAAGTTAGGGTGGTTAGACGTATGAGTTTTTATATTTTTTAAAAAGTTGTAATAAGAAAATCACAATTAATTATTTACTTGGAAATAAATTACAAAAAAATATGCATCACATTAGGAGATTAGTCCTCTATTTATATCTAAAATCTTATAAAAAATATTATCATTTTATTGTGGTTAGGGTGGTCAAACAGACACCTACTTATTTTTTCCTTGAAATTTAAGTACTACTGCATTGAAATTTCAAAATTTCACCAATTAGATTTTGTTTTTTTTAAAATAAACCTAGTAATTTAGAAACTACATTCAATTTGCTACAAATTTTATTCTTACATTATTAAGAAATAGTATAGATAACTTATTCAAATTTTTACATCAAGTTGCCTAACTCTGATTTTTCTAAATTTTTCGCCACTTAAGGGCCTATTTTTTCCATGATGATCCTACACATACCCTTTTGTTTTGTGATGCCAATCTCCTCAAACCAAGATGATACACCACCAAAAATTGAATTAAGATCCAATCGAACACCACCGACAATGCACTTGCATAAACCATCATGACATGCCAAAGTCTCTAATGCACAAGAAACATCCATGACACCATGATCACCACCAAATGTAACAACAACAACCAATCCAAATGTGTCCACATATCTGCATAATCATGTTAACTACATAGGTCTCATATCATGATTGTACCTGGTAATACCATCTTACCACCTCAACATGACAACCAAACCAACAAACCAAGTGGCTAAGCCAAGCCACCAAAATTAAGCATGCATCAACACTAAAATATCAATAGGCAAAGACAACCCATGTCCAAGTTATAAATACAACATGTAAGTATAGAATGCCTACAACATTGTACAACTTGTAGATACAAAAATACAACATACAAATCCAAACATATAATGATAACCATGTCAAATGAGAGAATAATTTGATATGTACAACTAAGTATATAATGTATCAAACATCAAATCTCCAAGATCTGATCATCCATAAACTCATAATATCACCATAGTCAAATAGAACACTATGTAGTGCTCTATCATGCCAAAATATCTCCAAACCTGATCCACTATGTAGTGCTCTGAACAAGCTTTCAGTTGACTATTTGAAGTCCAAAAACTGACTCTGGATGCACCCGATATCATCTCTCAAAGCTCAAATAGAACACTTGAATTTGACCAAGAAACACACTACCAAGACTACAAAATCTGGAAAAATATTTGATACCACAGTGTAGAGCTCTGAGTCACCTTTCCAACAAGTCCAAGAAGTCAAAAAAGGGACATCGTGAGTAAAAATTATGCCTCCCAAAGTAAAATTGCTCAAATTAAACTATATGTGCACCCTTCATGTGGACCCCACTCCAAAAAAAAAAAAAATAATTTCAAAAACTTTTATGGCAGATTTATTTGCTTAGATATTTAAAAATTAAGAAATTTAATAACATGGAAGTGGGGTTAGTTATAGGTTTTCTTTAAATGTTTTTTAAGTATTAAAACTTTTTCCTTTAAAACATACAACCACCTTTTTCTCAATAGTTCAAGTGGTTAAGAAGATTAATGTATGCGAAGAGTATGACATGATAGGGGTGGGTATAACATGGCAGAGGCAGGTACAGGTCTATGGACCCTGCCCCACTGTCATATATATTTTTTATTGTTTTTATTTTTGCAGGGACAATTTTAAAAAAAAAAAAAACAGGATAATTTATTTTCAAATTTTTATAAAATATTTTGTACATAATGATGAATATACAATCCAAAATAGGGCATTTTACAAAAAAAATTGTAATTTTTTCAATAACCAAAATAGGGAAAATTATATATCAAAATTTGTCTCTCGGCCAATCTGAATCCAACCATGAGGTTCATTTTGTCCCAGGGGGTCATCTGTAAATTTTCACCCACAAAACCCTCATTTGAATGCATAACCAAGAAACCCTATTTTACCAAAAAAAATTCTCATAGCCCAAATTTATAAACAACCCATCAAAACAATAAACCCAAAATGCTCAAATTTGCAATAAAACACCTACAAAACCCTCATATCTTGCCATTGTCTTTCATTCACGCATGCAACCTATTGTTATCCAATCAACAACTTGGCTCTAATACCACTTTTAAGAAAACTTGTAGCCATCTAATAACAATTTCCACATAACCCAAAAGAAATAACAATGCAAATAAGTACTCAGAATCCACATGCAAGAGAATAGACAACATACCCATCAAAGATGACACAAGATATACCTTGGGAAAACCATCAAGAGGGAAAAGACCCAGCCTCCAAAAGCATCAACACTCCATGTATTATTCAACAACGAAAACCCATTAAAATACATCTTCGTAGACTCCGTGAACACTTTTGAAGCACAAGCTATCCATGCATTCCATGTGACCAAGCATGAATCCACCCATCCCATGACATGCTTCAAACCCTCACATATGCACAACCTCAACTTGCTATCCTGCAACAAACTCTCCAACCCTAGACAACTACCCTTGTGGTTGCTTTTATAGAAGTAAGCTCGCACAAAATCACCAAGTGGTATTACATAAACCATGTGCCCAAAACCATGAACTTTTACAAAATCATGTGACCCCACATTTAATATTAGGTACTTTATTATATTTTATTTTTCCTTAATATTAAATAATTATATTTTTCAATTAAGTCTCATTGTTACATACAACATAAAGTGGCCGGAACATTATAAATCCTAGTGATGCACGTCCATCTAGGTACCCCTAGGTGCACCACACACATACAAAATAAGTGAAACATTATAAGCATTATGCAAGGTGTACAACACCTAATCTTTAACACCACATTCTACTATATAGTGGAGAGAAAATTTGGAACCTAACAATGCAATTGAAGTTTCATGATGCTTAGGGAGTTGTACTAGATCAATTCAAGTGTGGAAACACATATGGGATATGCATTATAAGGCTACAAACTATGTAATATTTAAGAATTTTTTTGTATGGGAAATTATTAAAAATATAGGATTTAAAGTGAGTAGATTATCTAATGAGGTAACAAAGTTTTTGATACATTAGAAGTGAAAAAGGAAGTTGATCACAATTGGGGTGATTGGTTTTTTCACACAAACACTATTATTATCAAGGTATATGGTGCCTAGTACAAGCAAATATGTTGCCCAAAAGTGTTCCTAATAGAATTACATTTCTAAAGATCATGTCATAGCTCAATGAAGATGAAAAGTTTCATTTATGGGTGCATAAAAGAGGAATTTCTTACCATCTTCCATTATATTCTCTAATTTTCAAGTTACATCAAAAGGAGTGGAGTTTCTATATCCCTTATTACAACATATAGATAGGAATTGATGGAAATTTTTGAAAAATATTTTGGTTCCTATAAGTTTTACCCACATTCTGAGCTTCTAAAATAAAATATTTGAGCCTAGGGTTGATATAAATATTGTTGCATATCTCTATTTAAGGTCTAATACCCTAAAAACCCTAGCTTCAAGCAACATTGTTGTTACTTTTGTTGTAATTCCTCATTTACCTCCTATGGCCCACTACCAGTTCCTTAAGTTACAATGTTGAGTTTTATGTCTGTCTATTTACAAAACCTTCATATCTAATGTTATTGCTTAAGCCCATGAGGTGAAATAATTTTCAAAAGCCTAAGTCTTATATTCACGCCTCTATTGAAGTTGTCCCCTCTCATCTACTTGTAGCTTTAAGTTGTTCTTAAATCATGTGTCTATTAATGCCTTTAAGTTATCCATGCATACCCTTCACATGAATATTTCATCTAGAAAAAGGCCCACAAAATCAATCAAATAGCAACAGATGGCACTAAACTATTAATTTTTTAGTTTTGCAAAGGGTTTTATATTAAATAAAAAGAAGGCTATGGGATTGGTCACAAAAATGATGACAAGTGTCATGTTGACCATTGCTAGCTGCTATGGGACCCTATTCAAGACCCCAACACTTCCACATGGCAAGTTTTATGGCATTACACCATTTTGCAGAGCCCCTTAATGCAAACCCAAAAATGCCTTGTAGAATAGTGGAAGAAAAACACATGGCACATTCTCAAAGAAATATCATCAAATCCATTCAAAGGTCACCATGTGGCATTGTTTCATTAAATTTTCACCATTCCATGAAGCATTTTTATAAAGGCTTACATATGGACATGAAAGTGCAAAAAAGTGACATATGTGAAGATTTATAGTTATCAAAGGGAAATGTGCCAATTCTTCATTAATCCCGACATGTATTGTTTCCTAATAAGGTTTTAAAGAATGAGGACTTGGTGCTATGTGGTGCAATCTTAAAGAATTCTATCATTTCACTTCTTTCCAATGGTTTGATTTTGAGGTTGTGAAAATGTGGGAACTTGCCATGTGGCTAAAAGTGATTGTTGTTCTTGTAGGTGCATCTTGTGTTGAGTTGTAAAGGTAATATAGCATGGATGAATCCTATTGGCCAATAATATTTTCAATGCACATCAAAGATATTCAAATTGGTCAAATCATTTACAACCATCTAATCTTCTCTTACTGCTTAAGGGTCAATGATCTAGATTCAAACTCAGTAAATGGATAGTTATGTGCTTTGGCTCACATAAGATGAAAATAATGGAAAAAAGATGGATTTTAATCATGCCATAATTTTTTTTCTTCCCTAGAAGTTATAATCCTATTTCTTAAACTATTCACTTAGTATCCCGAGCATCTAGCAAGAAGAATTTGCAGCATTCAAAGAGCATTCCACAACAGCTAGGGTTTTCAAAAGCTAAAAAATAATTATATATATGTGATGAATAAGATCACTCAATTTATTGTCATAGGGTTGTCAATTGTGCTAAATTGAGTGTTGGAATCAAAATTAGGTTAGGCTACATAGCTCCACCTTGAATTTTTTTAAAATTTCCCTAGTTGCTACCTAAAATCTTCAAAAACCCCTAGAACTTGTCATTGAAAACCCTAGTTTTTGAATTGAATTGAAAACATGAGTCCACCATGAAGCAAAACATCCTCTTCTTCCCCAAAAAGCTCATTACATAAAGAATCAATTGAAAAATTATGAGGTTCATCTTCAAAGAAATAAAAGGTCCATGGTCTTAGTGTTGTGGGTGGTTTAGTAGATAATGCATATGAATGTAGAGATGTAGACCTTCTTATCTTTGGTTTTGAGTTATTTTGTCATTGGTGTGGAAAGAGGAATTCAAAGGTCCCAATTTCCAATGTCTAGACCTGTGACTTGGGAAAATTGGTGGTGCCCAATTTCCAATGTCTAGACCTTCTTAGGGAAATAGTAGTAAATTATGATGAAAACATAAGAGAAATTAGGGTTACAACTAGTGGTATTCTCATTAAAATTGATAAGGTTTCTATTTCTAAGGTGTTTAAATTGAATCTAGTTGAATGTATAAGCAATTAACATTGACACTTTCAAACAAAATTATCAACAAGACAAAAGTAGTTTCAGAACTTTTTGGCTACCTGAACACAGAACCAAGGGTTTTGATAGAAAATCTAGTAGGATTCTTCCTAATGAAGTAGAACCCTTCAAATGTGATACTTTTGAAGATTATTTCATTACAATATATTATGCTTTGTGCCAAGTCTTGGGTAGTGATAAGTAGGAGAGGATTCTAGTTCACTTCATGTACATGGTAGCTAATATTTAGAATCTCTTGGTAAATGATGAATTTGAATATGTAACTTTTGTTGCTAATATTATTCACAAATAGTTGTTGGATGTCAAAAATGGAAGAAAAATGGTTATATTCAGATGGTACTCCTTGTTGTGCCATATGTTCTTGTATGCTAGACAAGGGGAATGGACTCCTACATTAGAGATCCATGATGATGATAGTCAAGGAAATTCTATTCCAATTTAATGTTGGACACATGTATGGGATAAAAATTGGAAAGAGGAAAGTTTTATCATTTTTCAAAACCATTTTGCAAGAAAACTGCTAGCACTCTTGGGAGTCCCAAAAGTCAAGTTGCAGAAGGAGATCTTAGATTTCTTAAGGCCAATGGAAAGGAGTCCTAAGTTGGGGATACAACATAGCTAGGGATATTTCTACTTCCATTCAGTTTGCACAATGATAAGGATATATGGATGCCCTATTGGACCCCACATCTTGCACAAATATATCTGAATTTTAGAATTGCATTCTTAGTGATTATATAGAAATTAACTGATAATGACAAATTTCACTTAGGTGGATAGAAGAAGGGTTCATTTTGTTGAAAGAATGAAGAACAAATGCATTGTTTTGTTGTCATTGATACCAACAATGTTTGTTGTAAAATCTACTTGATCTTGTAAAATAGTTTTTATATCATCTTGATCTAGTAATTTATTCTAGATTCATTCATGTTTTAAGATTGACTTATGTAGTTATAGTATGTTCTTTTGGATAGTCAAATACATCTATGTTCAAAGTTTCAACATTTTTGGGTCAAACCACAATAGTGGTTTACAATTGAGGTGAGGAAGGAAAATTCTTTTTTTTCCTTTGGCCATAGTTGACTGGTTCAGTCGAACCACATTATATGTTTGTTAAAACATATATGTTCGACCACACCATTGGTTCGACCAAACCTTTAGTTTGACTGAACCCCTAAACCCTAAAAAAAAAAATAGTATTTTAACGGGTTCTGATGCAGGAGCATCCAGAGGTGTAAGGGCAATCTTGCATCACCCAAAAATAGTTAAATTTCAAGTTTCTAAGTTTTTATATGTTTTTACATTTTTGGATACCCTTTTCGTCATAATGAAATTTCCAATTTATGGTTTTTATTTTCTATTCATGGGTTGAAAGATATTACAGTTTTAGTTTCCCAGATTTGCACCTGAAAATCTTCTGAGTTAGATTTGAGGCACTTATATTTCCTAGAACGGCCCCAAAACTTTCTCAAACTGGTGTAGCTAATTTTGAGCATGTTATTGACTTTGAGACCTTTCCAACGGTTCAAACAGTTCGTGAATCGGAGTCCCGGATCAAAAGTTATGGCCCCAGGAAGTTGGCGCACTTTCTAGAAGATACAATTGCAAATGTTCTTTTGAAATTTGAAATTCAAGTTGTAATTTTTCGGTGCCAAACTGCCTAAACTCAAATTTGAATGTTTTTTTGGCTCCAAACTAAAGAGGAGCTCTATTTATAGATGGGTTTCTAATTTTTGGGTAACTTTTTGGGGACAAGCTCACATATTGCAAAAGAGTGATTTTGTAGCTTTCTGTAACTTGCATGTGTTGTAGAACTTGGGGATTTGAGATGATTTGCATATAAGAAGATCCATTTTCTAAATAATAAAATTATTCTCTTGTTTGTGGGTTATTTTCTAAGTCTTGGGCTGCGCCCTCATCAAGTGGTATCAGAGTAAGTTTTCTTGAGCGTGTGGACAGATCGCCGATTGTGAGGCAGTTCACACTAGGACCATGGTTGTGGGTTGAGGTCAAGAAAGATGCCTCCAAGAGTGATGCCTAGTAGGCATGGTGGTGCTAGAGGTGGTTGAGTTGGCATAAATGCTTGGTGGAAGAGATGTAACAGCCCTCAAAGACAGATTGATGCGTTACAAGAGCAGTTGAGACGGTTAAATCTGAGGGAGGAAAGTGAGGATGAAAAAGAGGAAGAAGGTTCAAATGTAGAAGAGGAAGAAGAAGCAATTGATCAAGACCAAATACGGCTAATAAGGGCCATTTTGAAGATTGGGAAAAGACCGAGAGCAGAAGTCCCCAGTTATTCTGGAAGTCTGAACCCAGAAGAGTTGATCGACTAGATCAATGAGCTAGAAGAATATTTTGAGTATGAGGAAATAGAGGACCCAGATTGGGTTAAGTTTGCGAAAATGAAGTTGAAGGGCCATGCCAATATTTAGTGGAAAGAGGTCCAGTTGAAAAGAAATCAAAGATTAAAAGGAAATTTCACCAGATGGGATCACATGGTAGAGAAACTAAAGAAGCAATTCATACTAGTGGACTAAAAGTTAGATCTATTGAAGAAATTGTAAGGGTTGAAGCAAGGAAGCAAATCTGTAAAAGAATATACTGAAGATTTATACAAGATAATCATCAGAACAGGCCACACAAAGGCCAATAAGGAGAAGGTAGCCTGATATCTTAATGGGTTATGACCGAGCATTCAAGAGGAGTTAAGCCTAGTCAGAATGACCACCATTGAGGATGTGTATTAGTTTGCTCTGAAGGTGGACAAGAAGTTGAACAAAAGATTTGATGGCAAGCAAAAAGGATGAGGAGGTCAAAGTGGAAGGGGCAGTGGAAGACCTTTAGGAAGCCAAAATGATAATGAAAAGAAAAGTGAAGATGTGGATACCAGCCAAAGCC
This sequence comes from Sequoia sempervirens, assembly GCA_007258455.2. NCBI lineage: Eukaryota > Viridiplantae > Streptophyta > Pinopsida > Cupressales > Cupressaceae > Sequoia > Sequoia sempervirens. The sequence goes on from VDFB02075321.1 coordinate 27,350,286, forward strand.
AAAGGAATGACAACTTCTACCACTCTCGTGATTAAAACAGTGGTGATCAAAGAGGTAGAGGACGAGGGAGATATGGACAAAGATCTAGAAGAGGTGGTTTCAAAGGAATGTGTTTCCAGTGTGGTGAAGAAGGGCATTGAGCCTATGAATATCCACAACACCAAGGAAGGGCAGACAAAAGGCCAGAAGGTTGTGGAAGGGTTGTGCATGCAGATGAGGAGGACCAATCTAAACATTTAGATGATGCTGAAAGGGGAGAAGCCCTAGTGATTAGGAGAGCCCTGGTGACTGAGGAAAATGAACTAGAATAGAGGAAGAATTTGTTTTGCACAAGGTGGAAGTGTGAAGGAAAATGTTGTGATGTCATTATTGATGGTGGGAGCACCGATAATTTGGTGTTAGAAGAGATGGTCACAAAGTTGAAGCTGAAGAGGGAAAGGCACCCACATCTATATTGGATTACCTAGTTGCAGAAAGACCACAAAGTTTTTGTTAATGAGCAATGCCTAGTAAAGTTCAAGATCGGGATCTACCATGATGAGGTACTCTGTGATATCATCCCCATGGATGCATATCACATGTTGTTGCGGAGGCCGTGGCAGTTCGATAGGAAAGCTATACATGACGGCCATGCAAAAACTTATTCCTTGACAAAGGATGGGGTTTGTCACAAGTTGAAACTCTTGAAGGAGACTGAAGAAAAGGTATGTAGTAGTGCTAGAATTTTTTATGTAGATGGAAGAAAATTTTTAGAATAATGAAGCATGAGCGTTTGTGTTATGCATTGATTCCTAGAGTGAGTAAGGAGGATAGTGAGAAGGTTCTAGAAGAATTTTATGGGATGTTAGATGAGTTTCAAGATATTGTTTCTGATAATGTACCTAAGGGTTTACCACCAATAAGGAAGATTAGTTATCAGACTAACTTAATTCCTGGAGCCAGTTTTCCAAATAAGGAAGCTCATAGAATGACTCCAGTAGAAAATGAGGAGTTGAACAGACAAGTTCAAGAGTTGTTGAGAAAGGGTTTGATATGGGAGAGTTTGAGTCCATGTGCAGTACCTATAGTACTAGCACCAAAGAAGGATGGGAAGTGGAGGATGTGTATAGATTTCTGAGTGATAAACAAGATAACAACAAGTACAGATTTCCCCTGCTAAGGATGGATGACCTGATGGACTATTTGAGTGGAGCTTAGTACTTCACAAAGATTGATTTGAAGAGTAGATATCACTAGATCCGAATTCGAGAGGGAAATGAATGGAAGACTACCTTCAAGACCAAAGCAGGCCTGTATGAGTGGTTAGTCATGCCTCTTAGGCTAACCAATGCACCAAGCACATTCATGTGGCTCATGAACGAGGTACTAAAAGAATTTCTGGGAAGTTTTGTTATTGTGTATTTAGATGATATTTTGATTTTCAGTAAGACATTGGATGAGCAGCTGATGCATATTTGGAGATCCTTTGAGAAGTTAATAGAAGAGAAACTGTTGATTAATCTAAAGAAGTGCAGTTTTGTGAAGAGGGAGTTAGTGTCCTTGGGGTTTGTTGTCTCAAAAGAAGGTCTCAAGATGGACCCAGAGAAGGTGAAGGCTATTCTGGAATGGCCTACACCAAGAACTGCTACCAAGGTGAGATCTTTCCATGGTTTAGCTAGTTTTTATAGAAATTTCATTAAAAAATTTAGTAGTATTTGTGGACCCTTGACTGAAACAATGAGAGGGGATAGAAAAGAATTCAAGTGGAGCACTAGAGCGGCAAAGAGTTTTGAACTGTTGAAGCAAAAGGTAACAGAGCAACCTATTCTGGCCCTCCCAAATTTCAACAAGGTGTTTCAGGTGGATTGTGATGCCAGTGGTTGTGCCATTGGAGTAGTGTTGAGTCAAGAAGGTAAGCCCATTGCCTATTTCAGGGAAAAGTTAAATGATGCCAAGAGAAAGTATTCTGTATATGATCCGGAATTTTATGCAATAGTTATGGCATTAAAGAAATGAAGAAATTATTTGTTGCCGAACGAATTTGTCCTATATACTCATCATTAGGCCTTGTAGTACCTAAATAGTCAGGGAAAATTAAATCAAAGGCATATGAAATGGGTGGAATTTTTGAAGAGTTATACCTTTTTTTTGAAACATAGGAGTTGGAAGTCAAATAGGGTTGCAGATGCCTTAAGTAGGAGGCATACATTGATGTCAAAGATGCAAATTGAAGTGGTTGGGTTCAATGAACTTAAGACACTATACGTAGAAGATCCTGATTTCGCAGAGGCTTGGAAAGCTTGTAAGGAATCTGTTACAGTAGACAAGACAAGGTAGCTGGATTTCATAATCTAGGATTGTATGTTATTTAAGGGATGTCAATTGCATATCCCAAGGAGTTCCATGAGGGAGAACTTGATAAAGGAGAAGCATAGTGGAGGAATGGCAGCACATTTTGGTCAGGATAAGACCATTTCCATTATCAGTGAGCATTATTATTGGCCTCAGTTGTCACAGGATGCAAAGAAGTTTGTATAAAGTTGTAGGGTATGTCAGATGGCTAAAAGAGTGAGCCAGCATATAGGCTTATATCAACCCTTGCTTATACTAGAGAGGCCATGGGAGGATATAAGTATGGACTTTGTTCTTCATTTTCCAATGACACAATGAGGGAATGATTCAGTCTTTGTGGTGGTTGATAGGTTTTTGAAGATGGCACATTTCATTCCATGTCAGAAGACCCATGATGCAGTCCACATTGCTGATTTTTTCTTCAAAGAGGTGGTGAGTTTACATGGTCTACCAAAGAGTATTGTTTCAGATCATGACACTAAATTTGTGGGGTACTTTTGGAGGACCTTGTGGGAGAAGCTGAAGATAGAGTTGAAGTTCAGTTTTGCACACCATCCACAAATAGATGGGTAGAGAAGAGTTGTTAACAAGAGCCTGGATAACCTACTGAGATTTTTGGTAGGAGATAAACCTAAGGGATGGGACTTGATCTTACCCCAGGCAGAATTTTCTTACAACAATTATGTCAACAGAAGCACTAGTAGATCACCATTCTAGATTGTGTATGGAGGTAGCCCCATAACAGCTCCAGAATTGAGGAAGATGGACCAAGAGAAGAAAATAAGTGTTGAAGCCGAAGATTTTACAGAGCACATCAATAATATACATGAGAAGGTACGAGAACACATTAATAAGATGAATATGCAATATAAGGCTAAGGTAGATTAGAAAAGGAGGAATAAGGAGTTTCAAAATGGTGATGAAGTAATGGTTCACTTGAGGAAAGAAAGGTTTCCCATGGGAACCTATAACAAATTGAAGATGAAGAAATTCGGTCCCTGTAAGATTTTGAAGAAGTATGATTTCAGGGAATGCATATGGGGTAGAGTTGCCTGATGGAATCAACATTTCCCCTGTGTTCAACGTTTCAAATTTGACAGAGTATCATGAAGGTGGAATGGAGGAAGCACTAGCAATACAACAGTATGGCATTCTAGCACCTACTTCAGAAAGGGAGGAGATTGAAGCAATCTTGGATAGTCGTGTGGGAAGGAGTACCAAAAATAGGCAGTATAAAGAATATCTGGTAAAATGGAGAGGAAGGCCTATGGAAGATTCATCTTGACTATCTAAGGAAGTAGTTGACTGATTGGGTTTTCCTCAACCATCTGAGACGTGACGGGTCACTTCTCATATTACCTTGGGTGCCTGATGTAGGAGCATCTAGTTGTGTAAGGGCAATCTTGCATCACCCAAAAATAGTTAAATTTCAAGTTTCTTAGTTTTTAGATATTTCTACATTTTTGGATATGCTTTTCGTCATAATAAAATTCCCAATTTACGGTTTTTATTTTGTATTCTTGGGTTGAAAGATATTGCAGTTTTAGTTTCCAAGATTTGCACTTGAAAATTTTCAAAGTTAGATTTGAGGCACTTAGAGTTCCTGGAATGGCCCCGAAACATGCCAAAATTGGCATAGCCAATTTTGAGTGTGTTATTGACTTTGAGACCTTTCCAATGGTTCAAACGGTTTGTGAATTATAGTCCCTGATCAAAAGTTATGGCCCTGGGAAGTTGGCACACTTTCTAGAAGATACAATTGCAAATATTCTTTTGAAATTTGAACTTCAAGTTGTAATTTTTTGGTGCCAAACCACCTAAACTCAAATTTGAATGTTGTTTTGGCTCTAAACTAAAGAGGAGCTCTATTTATGGGCAGGTTTCTAATTTTTGGGTAACTTTTTGGGGACAAGCTCGCATATTGCGAAAGAGTTATTTTGTAGCTTTTTGTAACTTTGGGATTTGAGATCCTCTACATGTAAGAAGCTCCATTTTCTAAATAATAAAATTATTTTCTTATTTTTGGGTTATTTTCTAAGTCTCAGGTTGTGCCCTCATCAAGTGGTATAAGAGTAGGTTTTCTTGACCGTGTGGATAGATCACCGATCGTGAGGTAGTTCACACCAGGACCGTGGTTGTGGGTCAAGGTCAAGAAATATGCCTCCAATAGTGATGCCTGGTAGGTGTGGTGGTGCTAGAGGTGGTCGAGGTGGTAGAAATGTTGGTGGAAGAGATGCACTGGCAGCCCTCCAAAGACAAATTGATGTGTTAAAAGAGCAGTTGGGAAAAGGGTTAAACCTGAGAGAGGTAAGTGAGGATGAAGGAGAGGAAGAAGGTTCAAATGTAGAACAGGAAGAAGAAGAAATTTATCAAGACCAAATGTGGCTAATAAGGGCCATTTCAATGATTAGGAAAAGACCCAAAGCAAAAGTCCCTAGTTTTTCCGGATGTCTGAACCTGGAAGAGTTGATTGACTGGATCAACGAGCTAGAAGAATATTTTGAGTATGAGAAAATAGATGACCTAGATTGGGTTAAGTTTGTAAAAATGAAGTTGAAGGCCCATGCCAATATTTGGTGGAAAGAGCTCCGGTTGGAAAGGAATCGAAGAGGAAAAGGAAATATCACCAAATGGGATGGCATGGTAGACAAACTGAAGGACCAGTTCATATTAGTGGACTACGAGTTTGAACTGTTGAAGAAATTGCAATGGTTGAAGCAAGGAGCAAATATGTGAAAGAATATACTAAATATTTTCATAAGATAATCATCAGAACGGGCCACACAGAGGCCAATAAGGAGAAGGTAGCCTAATATCTTAATGGGCTATGACCGAGCATTCAGGTGGAGTTAAGCCTAGTCAAAATGACCACCATTAAGGATGTGTATCAATTTTCTCTAAAGGTGGAAGAGAAGCTGAACAAAAGATTTGATGGCAAATAAAAAGGACGAGGAGGTCAAAGTGGAAGGGGCAGTGGAAGACCTTCAGGAAGCTGAAATGATGATGAAAAGAAAAGTGAAGATGTGGGTACGAGCTGAAGCCAAAGTAATGACAACTTCTACCACCCTCGTGATCAAAACAGTGGTGATTAAAGAGGTAGAGGATGAAGGACATATGGACAAGGATCTGGAAGAGGTGGTTTCAAAGGAATGTGTTTCCAGTGTGGTGAAGAAGGGCATCGAGCCTATGAATGTCCACAACACCAAGGAAGGGCAGACAAAAGGCCAGAAGGTCATGGAAGGGTTGTGCATGAAGATGAGGAGGCCCAATCTAAACATTCAGATGATGTTGAAAGGGGAGAAGCCCTAGTGATTAGGAGAGCCTTGGTGACTGAGGAAAAGGAACCAAAACAAAGGAAGAATCTATTTTGTACAAGGTGCAAGTGTGAAGGAAAATGTTGTGATGTCATTATTGATGGTGGGAGCACCGATAATCTAGTGTCAGAAGAGATGGTCACAAAGTTGAAGCTGAAGAGGGAAAGGCACCCCCATCCGTATCAGATTGCCTAATTGTAGAAAGAATAAAAAGTTTTGGTCAATGAGCAGTGCCTAGTAAAGTTCAAGATTAGAAGCTACCATGATGAGGTACTCTATGATATCATCCCCATGGATGCATGTCACATGTTGATGGGGAGGTTGTGGCAGTTCGATAGGTGAGCTATACATGATGGCCATGCAAACACTTATTCCTTGACAAAGAATGGGGTTTGTCACAAGTTGAAACCCTTGAAGGAGACCGAAGAAAAGCTATGCAGTAGTGCTAGAATTTGATATGTAGATTTAAGAAAAAATTTAGAAGGTATGAAGCATGAGCATGTGTGTTATGCATTGATTTTTAGAGTGAGTAAGGAGGATAGTGAGAAGGTTCCAAAAGAAGTTTTTGGGATGTTAGATGAGTTTCAAGATATTGTTTCTGATGATATACCTGACGGTTTACCACCAATAAGGAAGATTAGTTATTAGATTGACCTGATTCCTAGTGCCAGTTTGCTAAATAAGGCACCTCATAGAATAACTCCAGCAGAAAATGAGGAGTTGAATAGACAAGTTCAATAGTTGGTGAGAAAGGGTTTGATATAGGAGAGTTTGAGTCCATGTGTAGTACCTACAGTATTAGCACCAATGAAGGATGGGGAGTGGAGGATGTGTATAGATTCTCGAGCCATAAACAATATAACAATCAAGTACAAATTTCCCCTGCCAAGGATGGATGACCTGATGGACTATTTGAGTGGAGCTCAATACTTCACAAATATTGATCTAAAGAGTAGATATCACCAGATCTGGATTCGAGAGGGAGATGAATGGAAGACTGCCTTCAAGACCAAGAGGGCCTGTACAAGTGGTTAGTCATGCCTTTTGGACTAACTAATACACTAAGCACATTCATGTAGCTCATGAACGAGGTACTAAAAGAATTTCTAAGAAGTTTTGTTATTGTGTTTAGATGATATTTTTATTTTTAGTAAGATGTTGGATGAGCATCTGATGCATATTCAGAGAGCCTTTGAGAAGTTAAGAGAAAAGAAACTGTTGATTAATCTGAAGAAGTGCAATTTTGTGAAGAGGGAGTTAGTGTACTTGGGGTTTGTTGTCTTAGCAAAAGGTCTCAAGATGGACTCAGAGAAGGTGAAGGCTATTATGGAATGGCCTACCCCAAGAACTACTACCGAGGGGAGATCTTTCTATGGTTTGGCTAGTTTTTATAAAAATTTCAGTAGAAACTTCAGTAGTATTTGTGGACCCTTGACTAACATAATGAGAGGGGATAGAAAAGAATTCAAGTGGAGCACTAGAGCGGCAAAGAGTTTTGAAATGTTGAAGCAGAAGGTAACAGAGCAACCTATTCTAGCCCTCCTAGATTTCAACAAGGTGTTTCAGGTGGATTGTGATGCCAGTGGTTGTGCCATTAGAGTAGTGTTGAGTTAAGAAGGTAAGCCCATTGCCTATTTTAGTCAAAATTTAAATGATGCTAAGAGAAAGTATTATGTATATGATCAGGAATTTTATGTAATAGTTCAAGCATTAAAGAAATAGAGACATTATTTGTTGCCGAAGGAATTTGTCCTATATATTGATCATCAGGCCTTGCAGTACCTAAATAGTTAGGGAAAATTAAATCAGAGGCATATGAAATGGGAAGAGTTTTTGCAGAGTTATACCTTTGTTTTGAAACATAGGAGTGGGAAGTCAAATAGGGTTGCAGATGCCTTAAGTAGGAGGCATACATTGATGACAAAGATGTAGATTGAAGTGGTTGGGTTCAATGAACTTAAGACACTATACGCAAAAGATCCTGATTTTGCAGAGGCTTGGAAAGCTTGCAAGGAACCTGTTACAGTGGATAGGACAAGGTGGTTGGATTTCATAATCTAGGATGGCATGTTATTTCAGGGAAGTCAATTGTGTATCCCGAGGAGTTCCATGAGGAGGAACCTGATAAAGGAGAAGCATAGTGGAGGAATGGTAGGACATTTTGGCCGGGATAAGACCATTGCCATTATCAGTGAGCATTATTATTGGCTTTAGTTGTCACAAGATGTGAAAAAGTTTGTACAAAGCTACAGGGTATGTCAGATGGCTAAAGGAGTGAGCCAGAATACAGGATTATATGAGCCCTTATCTATACTAGAGAGGCCATGGGATGATATAAGTATGGACTTTGTTCTTGGTTTTCCAAGGACACAATGAGAGAATGATTCAGTCTTTGTGGTGGTTGATAGGTACTCGAAGATGGCACATTTAATTCCATGTCAAAAGACCCATGATGCAGTCCACACTGCTGACCTGTTCTTCAAAGAGGTGGTAAGGCTACATGGTCTACCAAAGAGTATTGTTTTAGATTGTGACACCAAATTTGTGGGGTACTTTCGGAGGACCTTGTGGAAAAAGTTGAAGACAAAGTTGAAGTTTAGTTCTGCACACCATCCACAAACAGATGGGCAGACAGAGGTTGTTAACAGGAGTCTGGGTAACCTACTGAGATGTTTGGTAGGAGATAAATCAAAGGGATGAGACTTGATCTTACCCTAGGTAGAATTTTCTTACAACAATTCTATCAACAGAAACACTAGTAGATCACCATTCCAAATTGTGTATGGAGGTAGCCCTTAAACAACTCTAGAATTGAGGAATATGGACCAAGAGAAGAAAATAAGTGCTAAAGCTAAAGATTTTGCAAAGAACATCAAGAATATACATGAGAAGGTACGAGAACACATTAATAAGATGAATATGCAATATAAGGCTAAGGCAGATCAAAAAAGGAGGAATAAGGAGTTTTAGATTAGCGATGAAGTAATGGTCCACTTGAGGAAGAAAGGTTTCCCATGGGAACCTATAACAATTTAAAGATCAAGAAATTCGGTCCCTGTAAGATTTTGAAGAAGCATGATTTAGGGAATGCATATGAGGTAGAGTTGCCTGATGGAATCAACATTTCCCCTGTGTTCAACATTTCAGATTTGATAGAGTATCATGTAGGTGGAATGGAGGAAGCACCAGCAATATGGTAGTATGGAATTCTAGCACCTACTTTAGAAAGGGAGGAGATTGAAGCAATCTTGGATAGTCATGTGGGAAGGAGTACCAAAAATAGGCAGTATGAAGAATATCTAGTGAAATGGAGAGGAAGGCCTATGGAAGATTCATCCTGGCTATCTAAGGAAGCAGTTGACTGGTTGGGTTTTCCTCAACCATCTGTAACGTGACGGGTCACTTCTCAAATTACCCTGGGTATCTGATGCAGGAGCATCCAGTGGTGTAAGGGCAATCTTGCATCACCAAAAATAGTTAAATTTCAATTTTCTCAATTTTTAAGTTTTTTATATTTTTGGATACCCTTTTCGTCATAGTGAAATTTCCAATTTATGATTTTTATTTTCTATTCATGGGTTGAAATATATTGTAGTTTTAGTTTCCCATATTTGCATCTAAAAATCTTTCGAGTTAGATTCGAGGCACTTAGAGTTCCCGGAATGGCCCCGAAACTTGTCAAAATCAGTGTAACCAATTTTGAGTGTGTTATTGACTTTGAGACCTTTCCAACAGTTGAAATGGTTTGTGAATCAGAGTCCCAGATCAAAAGTTATGGCCCCAAGAAGTTGGCACACTTTCTAGAAGATACAATTGCAAATTTTCTTTTGAAATTTGAACTTCAATTTGTAATTTTTCAGTGCCAAACCGCTTAAACTCAAATTTGAATGTTTTTTTGGCTCCAAACTAAAGAGGAGATCTATTTATGGGCAGGTAACTAATTTTTGGGTAACTTTTTGGAGACAAGCTCGCATATTGCGAAAGAGTGATTCTGTAGCTTTCTGTAACTTGCATGTGTTGTAGAACTTGGGGATTTGAGATCCTTTGCATATAAGAAGCTCCATTTTCTGAATAATAAAATTATTCTCTTGTTTGTGGGTTATTTTCTAAGTCTTAGGTTGCACCCTAATCAGATTCAGTTGAACATGGGTTCAACTGAACCCCTTAAAAAAAAAAATCATGAATGTCACTGTCATTTTCTCCTTCTATCATTGCTTTCCCTATGCTTACATGCGTGTGGCAAACCGAACGTGATATACAAATGGCAATGAATTCATTCTCTCTGACGAACACAAATTCAAATTCATCTTTCAAAAGTTCATCAACCCAACTTGCATATCGAGCACCAGGTTTGTCAAATTCGAATTTTGTAGAGTTGAAAATGCATTTGTTTGTTGAATTTTGAAACCCTAAATGCAAAATTTTGCAAATTTGTTGAATGGAAACTACACTTTTTTGAAAGTTTCTAAAGTATTTTCAACATACATTATTTCAATGATACATTTCTACTCTATCAAAAATTAACATGCCCTGTCTATGCTTCCACATTTTGCATACATTTCTACCATTGAACCTCCAATTTATTTGAGGCATTATATCAAAAAGTTCATTAACAAATTTATTTGAGGCATTATATCAAATAGTTCATGGTAATTTTTGATGGAGTATGATAGAAATAGTGTTTCCATTGTATGCACCCTATATCAAACAATTCATTAACAAATTTATTTGAGGCATTATATCAAACAGTTCATGGTAATTTTTGATGGAGTATGATAGAAATAGTGTTTCCATTGCATGCACCCTATATCAAATAGTTCATTAACAAATTTATTTGAGGAATTATATCAAAAACACTATTGGAAATTTATTTGAGGCATTATATCAAAAACACTATTTATATCATACTCCATCAAAAACACTATTGGAAATTTATTCGAGGCATTATATCAAAAACACTATTTATATCATACTCTATCAAAAACACTATTAGAAATTTATTTGAGGCATTATATCAAACAGTTCATTAAACAGTTCATGGTATAAAGTTTAGGGTGCATACAATGGAAACTTGGATAAAATTCTTCATATTTTTCCTTTGAGTCTTATGACATTACTCCAAAAATGGTTGGTGAACTAAATCTATGAATCGAAGAATAAATTTAGAGAAAAGAATCTAGATTGTTTGAATGAAATGTATAATAAAATAGTTCTATTAGGATTAGAAGGAATGAAGGTATTATTAAATTTTCTAGTACAAGACTATTAAATAAATATTACAAAAGCTAATTGAAAAAAATAGTAGTAATATGCACACATAGCTTGTCCCAACATTATGGGAATATTGTACTAGAATACAAACTCCCATTAGGCCTACTCTTTAGTTTATGAAATGGAGGCCATAATGACTCTTGAGCTTAAGATTTTATCATTATGTATCTCCCTTGGTGATAGCATTGATGATTACACATATCAAGAACACCAATTACAAGAGTTTGAGACCTTGGATAAACAATAAGTAAACTCATTATACTTGATCTATGTACATATACCAAAGATAATTAATGAAAAAATAAAAATGGTGTTGTCCAATGAGCTTTACCATGAGGGGAACTCATCCTTCATATAAATCTAAATATAATCCAAATTTCATAGAAGTAATTTTTTTGGTAAATTTTGACCCAATTGGATTAGTCCTTTTACCATTATTCCCTAGTTCAACACTTGTGCATTTGGTTTTTTCACTCCCAATTGAAAATATATGAAATAACCAGATAATATCATGCATTTTAAATTATACTATTGGTGATCCTATTGTATGTGGGAAATGGTGCTTACTCATCACATATTACCTTTCTTATACCCATTTCACCTAATGATATTTATTGTGTTATCCTTTCCATCTAGGGACAATTAGATTTACATATACCTTCACAATCACATCATTATCTATTTACACTTACATGATTATTTGTCAACATGGTCCCTCATAATTGATTATGACATGATAATTATCAAGCCAATTAGATCTATGTTACTTCATCACTTGGATAGGGATTCACTGTTTATGATCCTCACCCACTACATATATATGCTCCTCATCACATTATCTCCCCCATATAGGGGAAAAATCATTTTTAAATGCACCTTCATGACCATATTTTACACTATTACATTTGCATGAGCTAACTATGTTATTAAGAGTCATCTTAACCCATTGAGGAGAATTAGGCATTGTACTTATTAGGAAAATATAAAAATATGTCCACTTTACTATATATATATTTAAAACTATTCTTCATATATCTATGTTAAAAATATTAAAAATTAAATTACATAAATCAATTTTAAATTTGTACAAAGAAATAAATGACTTTGACTAAGAGCGAACATTTAAAATATAGCTATCCTCTTTGCAAAATCCAATTTGATTTGAGATATTTATGGACAAAAAATATGGATGAGCATGAGGTAAGTAAGAAAGAATAACCTTAATTTATATCTTCCCTCATCAAATAATTTCACGTTTAAAGAGTTTCTTAAGGCATATCCAATTATGAAAAACTATTATATACTTGTTATAACTATATTAAAGTATATCATGAATAAATTGAAAGGATAAAGAGTAAATCACTAAAAACACATACATAAATCATAGAAGTAAATTGATTAATATAAGGAGATTCAAGTGGTTGGATAATTTTTTCCAAGGAGTGGAAGAGGTTAAGAAGGAACCATCAAATAAATATAATATTTTAAATACTTTAAAAGAAAAATACATTTCTCCCTGCTCTAAATTGAAATGGTATTCCTTCTAAGATGATAATAATTGAAAAAAATAAAATATTCATTATGAAGATCAAGTACCATTGATAAGTTTTAAGAGATCAAATAAAATATTCAACAACAAAAGAAAAAGGAGAAAATAGTTAATGCTCAAGAAACAACTACAACCAAGCTACTATGTTATAAATTATCCTCTTATGTAGTCCTCATTTCCCTATAAATTGCACCTCCTTGTACAAATTAGCTATTGATCACCATATTAGTGAAACAAATTTAACATTTTGAAATGGTTAAACATTATTATTATTTTTATTTGTATAAGTATAATTATTACGGGTTCATTTCTCCTCTCCTACTCTTCCTAATAAGGTTCTATTTTACAAGCCTCATATAAATTTTAGGGTTATAACTTCTAAAAATTGAATATAGTGTCAACTTAATCTCATTAGACAATGCTCCCCTAGTATTAATGGGGCCAAATTTTTATCTATCAAATTCAGCTATGTTTACATTGAATAAGAATTTGATACCTTTATCATGATAATTGAACTAAGATATCTTGGCTCTAATTTTAGTCATTTTATCTAAAAAGTATTGGTGACATATCCATTCGTGTTTAATTTTAATCATTTATTATTTCAATTAATTATTACAAGGAGATTCTTGAAGCTTGTACTCCATCCCCACCAGTTTTATTCTAAATATTTGACACTTTCTTTCAACTTAAAGTCTAAATTTTATCCTTAATGGTATACATGCTTTTCAATTAGAGTATCCTCTAGTAAAAATAGAAACATTAGTAGTGTGGTTATCAAAGAGTATCTAGGGATGCACACATCACTATTATTAATAAATTATAAAATTGTAAGAAATATTTATGGAAGAAATAACTATCTAATAGAGAATATAATGTATTAGTACATATCTAACTATTACATATTTTAAATAAAGCCCCTTTAAAATCTATCTTATTGCCATTTAATGAGTCAACTAGGTTCAAAATTATTTTCATCTTATTCCCCCAAAATTCATCACCTTTACAACAAAACTTGATTTCATCTAATTTATCTTATTTATTCTCAAATCATATTAAAATCACCACCTTAAACTCTAAGAAATATTTGGTAACTTATTTATTTTATCTTCATTTAGAAAGGGGTGTGAAGGGGATTTAGAACCTTTTAAAGTTTCTTTCAAAATAACTAGGAAGATTTTATTCATTGCCTTTCTTGTTGCTTTTAGGATTAAAGTGTTATGAATTTTGTGCCTTCATTCTTAAAAATTCTTATATCAACTCATTTAGCATTTCCATGATCTTTTTATATGGGAAAGGTCAACATACAATGAGGTAGACACTTTCTATTTTTTTTATTCCTTAATTAGTTCTTTCTAGGGAAACTTTTAGTCTTTTTGAACACCTTACAAAAATATGATAAATGTGTGATTATTTTTCTTTCCATTTTATAAATTTTTGATGTGGGGTATGTGTAGGATCATCATTGAAAAAAAAGGCCCTTAAGTGGCAAAAAATTCAGAAAAATCAGAGTTAGGCAACTAGGCATAAAAATTTGAATAAGTTATCTATATTATTTCAAAAATATGTAAGAATAGAATTTGTAGCAAATTGAATGTAGTTTCTAAACTACTAGGTTTATTTTTATTTTTTTAAAATCTATTTGGTCAAATTTTGAAATTTTAATGTAGTAGTACTTAAATTTCAGGGAAAAAATAAGTAGGTGTCTGTTTGACCACCCTAACCACAATAAAATGATAATAGTTTTTTATAATATTTTAGATATAAGTAGAGGACTCATGTCCCGATGTGATGCATATTTGTTGGTAATTTTTTTCCAAGTAAATAATTAATTATGATTTTTTTATTACAACTTTTAAAAAATATAAAAACTCGTATGTCTAACCACCTTAACTTGGTCAAAAATTCATGAAATTCAATTTTTCTTTTTTTAATCCTATAGTATATGAAGCATAGAATGTGACGCATGTTTTAGATTCAAAAAATGTGATACTATTTGAAAGCTATAGATGTTTTTCAATTAGTCTATCAATGAGGAATTTAGACATAATTCAAATAGAAAATGAATAATAATTATTTATTAAATTCAAAGTAAAGCATAATTTATATTCATGGAAAGCTGAGAATATCCTTTAAAAACCCTTTTCGTTTTATTAATTTTGGGTAAAAAAAAATTGTAAGCGACATAGCCTACAAATACCCATCATATCACCATTGTTTTGCCCATCATGATCCTACACATACCCTGTGCTTAGATATATAATTGAGACTCACAATGCAAAATGATAAAAATGTAGTATATATAAAAGAAATATTTTTGATACATCAAACTACCATTCTACATAACTCTCACATGGAAATAAGAATATTATTTTATCTTAACTAAAGAAATTGTGTGTACTCTATCTTGAAAATTACTAATTAATTTTGAATTATATACTTATAATTTAAAATAAGAGCATCCTTTGTAACATGGAATAGATAGGTTAATTTTAATGAAATAAAATATGTTTTTATATTAAGAAAAAATTACAAATATATGGAACTCATATATCAAGAGAAATTGCATAAGATGTAACTCTATATATTAGAATTAAGGTGCTCAAATAATTTATATACCTTCTTTCAATAATTAACATTAGAAATTAATACTTGGTTCATATTGTTTACCCACCTCCCAATGGTATTGGAATGGATGCATTTAGATGGAGAAGGATTTCAAAAGGCTCATGGTACTTTTGGACCCCTCAAAGGCATGATATATAACACATAAACTTTATTTATGAAATTTGGTCTTTTGTTGTTGGCTTCTAGTATGAATGTTATCTATACTTGGTGGAATTCTTAGTTGAGACTCTCAATCTTCCATTCTTCGTTTCTAGTGTGATTATACAATATGCTCACCAAACTGTATTAATTTCTAATGTTAATTATTCAAAGAATATTTTGTTTGATAAGAAGATACCTATGTTCACATATTCCAAGGCATGTTATTATCCACAATGCATGAAACTTCTTCACATCTCTACCATGTTCTAAATATATACAAATTTTCCATTTCCATGGAGGAGAATGATGATTAAAAAGAAAATATCATGCCATTTCTTTCTTGAGAAGTCATGTTTGCATTCATGATTTGCAACTTCCATGATCTTCATCCAAAAAGAAATTATGTTATCGTTATGTCCCTGATATTAAAACAAATCAAAACCTTCATTTGAGCATGATCGCCAACACAAAGGTAAATGAGTGGAAACAAAACAAAGCTCAGTTAATGGCTTTCAACATGTTGGTGGAAAATCTGCATCTTTTTGAAACTGGCTTCCTAGCTTATTAATCTTATGTTTAGTAAGGTTTTGTAATCTCCACTGTGTTATGTATTCGGGTCACGGGTATATCTAGTATGATGTCTTATTTTGGGTATTTTGGGTACAGAAGATAATGCACATATGTACTAATGTATTCAACCAATGTGCTTTTGTAACATTGTAATCAGACAATTGGTCATTTGTATTAGGACCTCACTGGTCTTTTTGATATTTTGTAAAATTTGTTACTCGGACTACAACTGGGGGTTTTCTTATTGGTACTTTCCTGCCAATATGTCTTCCTGCTATATGTAAAATATCCCAATTAAAAAAAGAAGCTCTTGTAAATGTCCACATCCTTTTCCTTGACACAGTTGTTATTTTTGTTAAAAATTCTTATGATTTTTCATAATGTTGGTCAATACTTTACTATAAATATTCTATATTCATGTTCTTAAATGTCATAAGAATATGTCATAAGAGGGTTTCATCTTATAAAGCTATAATAATATTATATGCATTTAGAACATCTTTGACACCTCCCTTGAAGCATTCAACAAATGACAAATAACTATCAACACAAAGTGAGATGCTTTATTTCCTAATATGAGGAAAAAATAATCAAAATAATAGGATGCAAGGTTGACCCACCTTTCCCAATACTTGGCTAAGTTTATCATCTATTGAGGAGTGGATCCCAACAACAATTGTGCTTAGTGCTTACAGTTACTAATCCAAGGAATACCTATTCATTTTTTCTTTATTGTACATGCCTAATGACTCCTCATCTCAAGTTAAATTGTGGGAATGGATTTTTATGCCCTCCGTATGACTAAATGGCTACAAGGAGGTGAATATGATATGGTGGAAAAAACCAAAATACAAGTTGGTTTAGTTCTCATAAACTCTCTAAAAAATAATTGAATTCCTACATCCTAACTAGAAATACCATGAGGGGTTTAGATCCCATTTTAGACAAAAAATATTCTTATATTCATCACTAGTTCACTTGGACCAACTAAAGAGATGGTGAACTAAGGGAAACTTAGTTGTATTGATAGATTAAAACTTAGTTATTTCTCTTTCCATTGTCCCCTCTCCACAAAACACCCTTATTTAAGTAGATTCTATTAAACCTATCTCACATATCACCTCCCAATTCTTTAAACTTTTCAAACTTCTTATTCCTCATACCTAATAATCTATCCTTCAAGCTCAACACTTCCCACCTCAATCAAATTGATCACCTTTCTTCCCTAATATCCCTTTGGTTGACGTTCCTAGACCTCATCAAAATGGTAAGTGGATACAATTGTCAAATGATGCGATTAAATCTATTGCACTACCTTACTATGATATTACAATAAGAATATGGCTAGAAAGAGATCTAGAATGGAAAAAAAATATGGATCCAAATAGAAAAAAAAAACTTGTTTTGGCTTTAGCACTTACTAATAACTTTTATACAATGAGTGGTTCCTTCTGTTGAAATAAAAATTAGAAGATTTGAACTTAATTATTGTAGAGGATCTCAATTAAGAGATAGGCTACATTGGATGAAAGTATATAAGGGATACAAATTATTTTTTAGTTATCTCGAACATATTTACATTCTCGAGAGTGGATAATATCTATCGTTGATCAAGAGAGGTAGTTCCATGACAACTCTAATGATATTAAATCCATTTTCCTCCAACATTACAAATAATTTTTAATTGATCTAGTTGAAGGAGATCTGTGCATCAAGATATAGTGAAAAATTATGGGCATAACAATTATATATTTTTTAACATATATAAAATATATGGTTGGATTAGTGAGATATTTATAACAAGTAAATGCAATATGAAGTCAAACTTTATTAGATTTTATTCTTAATAAATTAGTTTTAATGATTCAATTTATAACTTTATGTAATCTATAAGTTTAAATAGTTTGATGGTATCTAAACTTTATACATATAAAACTATGATAAATGTCTGATTATTTTGCTTTCCAATCTATAATTTTTTGATGTTCTTGGCTATATAATTGAGATGATTCACTCATATTGTAATGATAAAATTCATCCTCATATGTAGCTTTTTATATTATCTTCCATTAAATTCATCCCCTTTATGAGATTCTTATGGAATATTGATATTCTAGTGTGAATTCTTAATTTTAGACATATCTTAACTCGATAAATTTAGGATAAATGAAGGAAATAGAACTTTTATTTCACTTACATAATCCTATTTTGAAGTTCATTTATGTTAACAACTATTAGATTAAATATTTTTATCCCTAATTATTTTCAAATAATTTTATACTAGAATCTTTGTATTCTTATTCTTTCTTTCATCATTTCATTTAAAATTTGAACCATTTAAGGATGCTATGTTATAGATTATAGTTGTCTTCCAATTATTTTTAAATTGTTAATGGTATGAAAATATTATTGATGAGTAGATGAATTATTACAACTATTTTAGATTTGTATTCCCTTTATCTAGATATATTATTTACCAAAGTCTCATTGCTCTTTTAGGTGTACTGTATATATATATGGAAAATGCAGAACATGTTCCACCTACACCAAATTCTTTGTTTGCAAATACTAGTAATGAGATTAAAAAATTGAGAGATTCATTAGCACAGGGTGCAAACCTGGGGATATATAGTGAACCATGCATGTTAATATTGCATAGTCTAGAAAAAATAAAGATGAACTTGAGAGGACTAGTGCATATTCCTCAGATAAGTGACTGCTATTCTTTCCCACATGTGGGAAGAAGTACATGGTGACATTCCCCTTAAACAAATACAAGATAGTGTCACCAAAGAAATGATAAAAACCACTTGTTTTCCATTTTATCAAAATGTGCGTAAGGTTAGGGGATACCAGGTCACTAGATGTGTCGATCATGCTATGGCCTCATTGATCTTCCCATGATTTCTTGTAGCACATGGTCTATACCCAAAAAATGACCAGATTCCATTGTATTTTGTTCAGCAGTTGTATGCTGAGGTCCATTTGGGCCTCAAAGTTAACTACCTGGACATTCCACCATATGCTAGTTAGGGGCATGGTAGGATTGCTGATAGGCCCACCTATCAACAAGCATATAGACCACCCCTAGTGTTTAGGGTATTGGTTGGTGAGAGGTTTCCTGCTCTCACCCCAGCTCTAGCCCCCATAGCAGATGAGGTTGTCATTGTTTCCCAAAAGGAAGTAATTGACACTGTAGGTGATATTACGACTTCCACCACTAGGATATCTGATGATCATGTAGGTTAGTATTTGATGTATATACATTCCTAATCCATGCCATTTTCAGCACAATGGACCACCATGGATCCTTTTACAGTGGCCGACATCCCTACTCCTACACAGCTTGATGCACTTACAGGTGATATGTCATGCATGACTCTACATTGTTTGGCTGAGGACCTGTTGGAGGCATATGCCAACATTGCATCAGACAATGGGATCGGTATAGAGCATGTTAGAGATCATTTGAGACATAGAGGTTGTTCAGTTCCGGGATCCTATCACTCTCAGCCAAGCACTAGTGCGCATCAAGATCCACCTATAGTTCATTCGGCAGCTGCATAGACTATGGTTTTTATTGATATGTTGATTGGTTCTGGTTCATCATCATCGATTCCATCTCACCTCCATAGTCCTCTAAATTCATCATTTATGGCATGACATGGGATAGATCAAATGGATGCAGATGTTGATTCATCGCTTGACTGTTTGGTGGATATGGTGGAGGCAACTATTACAGAGGACTTAGGTCATCCAATATCAGATGATATTCATGTATGTGTGCATGTGCATGTTTCAATTCTTTTTTCATTATTTTTAATTTGTTTTCTTAACTAGATATTCATGTAATTTGATATATATATATGTATATATATTGTTACAAGTGGGCATACCTCATATCACTCCTAGCCTTGGTCCAGATCGTGTGCATGATTGATGTGACTTTGTGGATGAATTTGCTACCAATGGACATGTGAGTTTTTCATTTTTATATAATAAAATGTGTATATGTACATGCAATATTTATGTATGCATAGATCTAGATTGGTATTTAAAAATACAAGTTCATTTAATAATAACTTTCATAAAATTTATTTAATATATAAATTATATGTATTTAACACATCCTGTACACAATTTTATTTGCAAGGCTCAGCACATCCATCAGAGTAGGACCGTTCTCATTAAGATGGCCATTCGACTAGGAGTAGACATTCATATAAGGCCATGCACACTAGATTTTTGATCTTTACCACATGCATTTGCTTATACATGATGATCTTTAGTATTTGAGATTTGATGATCTCTAACTTACATTTCCTTATATGATATACATACATTTGCTTATTTGTTGATCTTTAGTATTTGAAATTTGATGACTTTTAATTTACATTTTGCTTATATGATATGTACATATATTTTCTTATATGATATATACATACATTTGCCTCTTTTCGTATAATATGTGTTATGTTTATATGTATTGAATCCCTTTACATGTATGTAAATGTGTTTGCTTATGGTTTAAACATGTTTACACATAATGTATGTATGCATTTGCTTTAAATATTCAATATACATACATGTTTTCTTATTTTATGATCTCTTACAACTTAGATTTCCTTATATTCAATATACATTTGATCTCTAGTAGAATTTTAGGGAAATCAATGCCACTTTATAATTAAGTTCATTCATGTTGATCACAATAAATTATTATTTTTGAATGACTTAAGCAACATGAACCATTCAGTTGAGAACAAGATTTAATCTTTTTGACAAGTAACTTGAAATTCAATTCAAATATAATTAAGAAAATTCAATTCAAATTATACCTCAATTAAATGTTTTTGACAAGTAACTTGAAATTCAATTCAAATATAATGAAGAAAATTTAATTCAAATTATACCTCTATTATACATTTTTGAAAAGTAACTTGAAATTCAATTGAAATATAATTAAGAAAATTCAATTCAAATTATACCTCTAATATACATTTTTGACACTTTAACAAAATTCTAAAATTACTAGATATGTTGTGCATACCTATGAATTAAATAACAACAAACTCATGAATGAAATAACTTGTTTATTTACTACTTGATTCATTTAAACTAGGATCTAGTTATTCCATGTACACTAGAATAATTTTTTTCCCATCTTGGATATGCATATAAATAGAAGCTTATTTTTCATTATTCTGGATATCAAATTGCAAGATTAATTGTCATTTATATCACTTGGAGCACAGATTTTGGAGAACTTTTTGCACATTTATCAAGGAGGAAAATATTAGAGCTCGACAAATTTTCATTTTTATCAATCAAGGACAAATTTGGAAGATAATTTAACTAAGTTGGTAGAGGACTTTTTTTAAGTCATCTTTAAGTTGAAGAAGAAAATGGGACAACAAAGAAAAAGAAAAAATGCGTCTCAATGAAAATTGTCAAAAGAAGAACATAATAGGTGTGAACAAAACTTGGAAAATTATCATAGAAAGAAATAAGGTACATGCTGGTTTCTTCTCTCTCTCACTCTCAAGCATGTGTTTAAAATTGTATGTGCATACATTTTGCATTGGCTTTCTTATTAAAATTAGAAATGTTTAATGTATGACCATTTTTCAACTTACAATATCCCAACTTAAAATGTACTCTTAAAATAAAATATTGTACATTAAATCCTTCCCTACAAACCTTACACTTATCTTTTACCAATACCTTTGTTTAATGTTTTTTTCATCACATTATCATTGTTGAGTATTGCATCTACACAATTTTCTCTTTAATTTTTTCATGAAGAAAATGATAGTGTACTTCAATACATGGTTAGTTCTCCAATGAAACCTTAAATTTTGTGTCCCTCACTATGCCACTTTTATTTTCATAATTTTTTCAACCACATTAATTATTTTATGGCTTTGCAAATTCCTATATATTCTAACTTTTCACTTTCAAAGAAACCATTATTTTTTCTTAATTATTCATGAAACTACACCTTCATGTACAATGAAGTAGCATTCTAATGTTGATATTTGGTGATCAATATCCCCTATCCAATCTACATTGCAACATCTAATTAGCTTAATATTTTTCTAAACTCCCATTGAATTTAATCTAATGATCAATACTTCCTTTAAAAAAATATTTTTTAAATATTTTAATAAATGCCCAATTCTAAGCTCTAGAATTATTTGAAAATTAGAACTCAAATTATACTTAAAGCCAATGCATTGTGAGGTTTTCTAGAGAATAACACATGTATACATCAAAAATTAAGCTAAATGGTGCCAAGGAATAATTATTTTATTTTCATCACTTCAATGTTCTCAAATTATTTTTTATGTTAAATATGCTCTAGGGATTCCTCAAGCTAGAGTTGTGCAAAATCTAGATATTGGATCAAATGAATATGTTGAAGAACACATGGACCTTGAAGTTAGGGAGGAGACCCAAGTTCAAACAATTCTTGTTGGAGAGGGGTCAAGATCACTTCCTTATACTAGTATGGATGAGCATATAAAAATAACACACAAACTTATCTCACTTATAGCATCATGTTTTATTGAAGTTTGTTTGCTTGCATACATAAACTTCACACTTATAACATCATCTCTCACTTTTGTTTGCAAAATATTTTGTGACATGTAGGAAGGGCTCAACAAGCATGAAGTTTTCATTCTCAAGTCAAGCCAAATCTAGACATTGGATCAAATGAATCTGCTCAAGAATGCATAGTCCTTGAAGATAGGGAGGAGGCACAAGTTCAAATAATGCATGTTGGAGAAGGGTCAGGATCCCTTCCTCCTACTGGTATGGATGAGCATATAAAACTAGCTAAGAAGGTGAGGAAACAAATTTCTCATAGAAATTTAGATCGTTTACTTGAAATGGATATGGAGAAACTGAAATATTATGCCAACTAGCCTTATAATAAGAGAAAGAGGTCAATGACTAAATCTGTAAATGGAATGATTAATCATCATTTCAATCGTCTTGATACACTTGAAAAAACCCAATTTTTATCACATTTACTTCTTTGTGATGAGCTCAAAGAGTCATTACAATTGTTGGGTGTACATTCAACATCAAATAAGAAGAAACACATGGGATTACAAAAGGATATTGTTCAAAATGTTAAAAAGGGTTTAGATTCCATTGGGAAAGTATCTCAATCAATGGATAAGGCCACTACAAGAAGGGTGATGTTGACATCTATAGTACATCAAGATATAGCAAGAAAAAGAAAAATATTTGCACTTTCAACTGAAATTGGTTATAGTGAAACCACATTGATAAAATATGAGAAAAAGAGAAAGTTTTTGGATGAGAGTTTAGAAGGAAATTGGGCAATTATGTGTAGAGCTCCCCATTCTGACAAGATTGAATATGTTGTTAGGAACTTGGTCTCAAGTTTTTGGCATAATCAGACTCGTCCATCATTAAATACTAGAGATGTTATGAGACACATGATTGGACCTAGTATTTATGAAAATCATATCAAACATTGGCTAGACATAACACAATTTGAGATGTATATGAACTTTTGTAATGCATATCCTCATATAAAGATTGGGAAATTTTTTTTTCAAAGGTTAAAGCCATATTATGTGAAGATAAACAAGTTTTTTGAAACTTGTTGTCATTATCATATTGAATTTGATCTCTACTATCAGGTGTTTTGAAAGATGAAAGAAGAAAGATGTGGGTTTCAAAATGCACCTCCTAAACAGGAAAGTTTATTCATAAAGTCTATATTATGTGATCATGAAAATGGACCTCAAATAAACTGCATAAAAGGAATTTGTGAGACATGTGGAAATTTGGCTAAATTTCCTTCAAGAATTGAGGATATTGACCTAACAAAGACAATAAATTGTAAGAGGTAAGTATTATTTTTAGAGAGTTTATTTGTTTCAATTTCTCATAGATGTTATTTGGATTCTCTTTGATGTAATGTTTCATTGATCAAGTGTGGTTTATTAGTTATTCACATATTTTACTAACACAGTACAAGTATGTAAAGTTGCAAACAAATTTTGGGAAAGAATCCACAAGGTTGAATTATGTAGAAGAGGAGATTCCCATTGGAAAATTTATGGAAGATTTTCAAAAATTGATACGACCATACATACATCATTCCTTTTTTGCTAAGTGGCAAGCACAACAATTCCAAACATTGAGAGATACTTTCCCACGTGGACCAGTTCTATCAGTATTTGATTTGCAAAAAATTACTTTGTACATCAAAAGGAGATTCAATCAGAGTATTACTTTTCAAAGTAGATCACTATTATGGTTCATGTGTGTTATCGACATGCACAATCAAAATTGGATGGTGTTGAGAGTATAGATGAAGAACGAGCCATTAAGAAAGAATATCACTTTTATATTAGTGATGATAAAGAGCATGACACACTTTTTGTCCAACATTGCTTTACAATATTTTTTGAGAAATTGAGAAGTAGGGGTGTAAAATTTGAAAATCATTTTGTATGGTCAGATGGATGTGTGGCACAATTCAAATCTTCATGACCATTCTATGCACTTTATAGATATCATAAAATATACAAAATACCACATGTTTGGAGCTTTTTTGAGAGTGGCCATGGAAAGGGTGAGCATGATGGAGCAGGAGCTTGCATCAAATGAGCTTTAAGAAAGCATCAAATGAGTTATCTAGAAGATCATCTAGACAATGCACATGATGTTGTTGAATGGTGCAAGAAACACTTTGCATCAAATGTGGTTAGCACATCTTCAAGAAAAAACTAACACATTCCACATAGAGTGTTTTGGGAGATATCGGGTATGTATAAATTACATTAACTCAAAAATTTGAATTTATTTAAATTTAAAATATATATGTACATATTTGTTCACATAAGTTTTTTGTTGTACATATGTATCTAGGTGTGGATAGAAGATCGATGCATCGATGCAAGAGGGTAGAAAAAACAAAATCTTTGCATTGTGTTAGGAGTTCAGATAGTCGCCATGGATGGATATTAGACACAAGGGATTACTCTTGTTTTTGCACTGAGTGCATTGAGGGAAACTCTGATTATCCATGCAACAATCAAGAACTTGGATATGTTGGTAAATGGGATACGGTGCCACTAGTTGTTTCAGAAACATATGATGAAAACGAGGAAGAAAGATTTGAAGACATTCATTTGATTTCAATTGATTATGACCATATTTCAAGATTGGTTAGAAAAGGTACACATGTGTAAGTTTTCAATAATTTAAATATTATATATATCTAGTTTATGATCTTTAGAGACATTTCTAATTTTTTTGTGTAAATTTGGTGTATAGGAGATGTTTTTGCAGTCATAGCAGAGCCTGGAAACATTGAAGGTGTTAGCTATTATTTATTGTGTTGCATAGAAGAGAAGAATAAGCTAACAAAACTTGAAACAAGTGATGGAATGTCATTTCCCACAGGTGAGTTTGAATTCAAAATTTTATATAGATTGTATTCACATATGCACATTACATTATAAACATTAAATATTGTACAAACCTTGAGCACGAAAATGTTGCACATGTTCATATGTCTTACCTTAGGTTCATGTTTACCATGCAGGTTATGTTGTAGTGCAAGGGACATATCTAAAACAAGTCAAACTTTTTCAACATGGGATTCATTTTGTTGACTATCAACCTAATAACAAGGTATATCAATATAGTCACTTAATAATTGCTACCACTCTACATCTTCATGCAGTTCCACATGCACGTGGCCGAAGAAAATGGAGACTAGATAGTGATGATCATCAAAAAATTCTACATGTTATTGAAGAGCGGACTGAACCAAAATCTTTGACTTAGATTATATCCATGGTTTTCAAGTTAACTTGTAACCCTATACATGTTCAAATGAGAACTTATAGTAACTTGTACATAGTTGTAAATCATTTTGTGTAAATTACAATTATGTGTACATATTTGTTCCATGGAAAATTCTTAAGTTCAAGAATATTGGATAGCATCATCTCTCACTTTTTTTGGTTGCATGTAAACCCATATATATTCTTTCAATCCTTATTTGAAATGTAGTGAATTTGTTTAAAATCATTTTTCCTAAATTACAATTATATGTAGATATTTGTTCCATGGAAAATTCTTAAGTTCAAGAATCTTTGATAGCATAATCTCTAACTTTTTTTGGCTGCATGTAAACCCGCATATATTCTTTCAATCCTTATTTTAAACGTAGTGAAGTTTTTTAAAATCATTTTTCCTAAATTACAATTATATACAACTTATATTTGTTTCATGGAATTCTTAAGTTCAAGAATCTTATATACACTTATATACTACTTATATAATTTGTTCCATCGAATTATTCCATGGGAAACTATGTAAATTTTAATATTAAGTATTATGTAATTATAAAATTATTGTACACATATATAAAACATAAATCAATGCAAATAAAAAAAAACCCTAACCCTAAACCCTAAACCCTTGTACCCCTACCCTCTATCTCTCTCCCACTCCCCCCCTCTCTCTCTTGAAAGTCTCTCCCTCCTACCCACTCTCCCTCTCGATCTCCTCTACCCTTATCCCTTAAACTCTACCCTTTATCTCTCTCCCACTCCCTCTCCTCTCTCTCTCAAGTCTCTCCCTCCTACCCCCTCTCCCTCTCTCCCCTCTACCCTTAACCCTTGTACACCCCCCTACTCCTTTATCTCTCTCCCACTCCCCCCTCTCTCTCTCAAGTCTCTCCTCCTACCCCCTCTCCCCTCTACCCTTAACCCTTAAACCCTAAACCCTTCTACTCCCTACCCTCTATCTCTCTCCCACTCCCCCCTCTCTCTCTTGAAAGTCTCTCCTCCTACCCACTCTCCTCTCAAGCTCCTCTACCCTTAACCCCTAAACCCCACCCTTTATCTCTCTCCCCCACTTCCCCCCCCCCACTCTCTCTCAAGTTCCTCCTCCCACCCCCCTCTATCCCTCTCTCCCCTCTACCATAAACCTTAAACTCACCTCTTTACCTTTCTCCCACTCCCCCCCTCTCTCTCTCAAATATCTCTCTCCCACCCACTCTCCCTCTCTCATATACCCTTAACCCTTAAACACTAAACCCTTGTACACCCTACCCTTTATCTCTCTCCCACTCTCCCCCATCTCTCTCAAGTATATCGATCCTACCCCCTCTCCCTCTCTCCCATCTACCCTTAACCCTTAAACCCCACCCTTTATCTCTCTCCCACTCCCCTTTCTCTCTCTCTCCTCAAGTATCTTCTCCCACCCTCTCCCTCTCCCCTACCTTAACTCTTAAACCCTAAACCCTTCTACACCCCTCTACCCTTTATCTCTCTCCCACCTCCCCCCCCTCTCTCCTCTCAAGTATCTCCCTCCCACCCCCCTCTCCTTCTCTCCCCCCCACCCCTGCCCTAAAAACCCCTTAAACCCTACCCTTTATCTCTCTCCCACCCCCCCCCCCCCCCCCCCCCCACCTCCCTCCTACCCCTCCCTCCCCCCCCCCCACCCCTTTAACCACAAACCTAAACCTTTGTACACCCCCTACCCTTTATCTCTCTCCCACTCCCCCCCTCTCTGTCTCAAGTCTCTCCCTCCTACCCCCTCTCCCCTCTACCCTTAACCCTTAAACCCTAAACCCTTCTACTCCCTACCCTTTATCTCTCTCCCACTCCCTCCCTCTCTCTCTCTCAAGTCTCTCCCTCCTACCCACTCTCCCTCTTGAGCTCCTCTAACCTTAACCTTTCAACCCTAGGACCCCCTACCCTTTATCTCTCTCCCACTCCCCCTTCTCTCTCTCAAGTCTCTCCCTCCTACACTGTCTCCCTCTCTCCCCTCTACCCTTAACCCTTGAACCCTAAACCCTAAACCCTTATATCCCCTACCATTTATCTTTCTCCCACTCCCCCTCTCTCTCTCTCTCAAGTATCTCCCTCCTACCCCCACTCTCCCTTTCTCTCCCACTCCCTCCATATCTCTCTCTCAAGTCATAATTTAAAAAGAATATATTTAATATTTATATTAATATTTAAAATTATTTTTTAATAGAGGGGGTTCGACCGAACCCCATTCAAATCTATTTTTTTATTGTATGTTAAATGGGTTCAGTCGAACCATGGTTCGGTCAAACCCCTATTTGATCGAACATTTTTTTTTGTTCGACCGAACAGTTGTTCGATCGAACCCCCTTATTTTCACCCACATCCTCTCAGGAAACAAAATTGCTCAAAATTTTGCACTTCGAAGCTCGATTTGAGAATGAAAATGGAGGACATATCAAAAACCCAACTGGTATCAGGTTTCCCTCAAAATGAGCTATCCAACGAATATAATTTTAATATGTTTTGATTATATTATCTATTTGTTTTTTAATTTTTATTAAATATAGGTTTTTCACCGTAAACAAAACTCTTTGTTCTGCACATGTGGAAACATAGAAGATTATCAAAAGAAAATTTTTAAAAAAATATGAGTGCAGTAGATATTGGAGTCCTTGATCCAACAAAAAATAAATAATTTTTTTTGATACATACAGTAAAAGTTATGTGTTATAGAGTCGTGTTATGTTTGAATTGTAATTGATTTGACTTTGAAACTTGATTAAAGAAAAAATATTCAATAAAAAACTATCTAACCAAGTGGAAGAACTAGATATCAGAGTTATAAATCTAAATTTGAAATAATTAGAATTTTATCTTTCAAGGAAAAAAAGTTATGCGTTATACAGTGTGCATCACTTTTTAAAAATGTTGTTTTCTGAAGAAAAACAATTTTCATGGGAGATGGAAAAAGAAGTGCAATCTGATTCCAAAATTTTTGAAAAAACTATTTTTAGAATCTACAGACAAAATGTGACAAGACTCTAGTTTGCATCATCTTCAAATTCTTCATGGTTTAATCGCTATAGGTGCTTGAATGTGAAGATTTAGTTAAAAAAAAAATCAATGTCAAGTTTTTACAAAAATTGTAAACCACTATTGTGGGATCACCCTTTTGGTTAATTTGGTTGAAAGTTATATATGAAAAAAGTTTGGAAAACTATATCCTGGCCTATACAACAAAATTTGATAAGTGTTACCTAGTTTTCATTCATATGGTGTTTGATTTCAGAGTCTACAATTTTGGGAGATATCTGACTAGTGCCAGCACTACACATATTCTAGAGATGATGATTGCTTATATGCTTACACAGATGATCGATGCTGGTTGGATTGGCCTATTTTGTGGTTAAGTCTAATCCATAGATGACCTAATGCTTGAAGTCATGATATGGAGATTAATACATAGTGTGGATGTTAAAGGGATCTACTTTAGATCTATGTCAACCTTAATTTAAAGTTTAATAGCACATTTGTTTTGAGCACGAAGAAATTTGTTTTCATATATGAAGCTGACAAAGTGTTTTGAATTAAAATGGGGCTAATCTAATCAGGACAACCTAATTGATGTATGTAGAAGTAATAAGGTATGCGAAACAGATTTGTTTCACAGAAAAAGTGTGTGGATAATGTTGAAGATAGTGTGTGTGTGTGTGTGTGTGTGTGTGTGTGTGTGTGTGTGTGTGTGTGTGTGTGTGTGTGTGTGTGTGTGTGTGTGAAATTTGATACTGTGTGAACTTGTGAACTTATATGTGTGAATTTAGAATAAGGGAAAAATTGTAGTATATATCAAGCATCTGCAATGCAATGCAATATCCCATATCTAGAGATTTATCGGAACTGAATTCAACACAAGGATGGTGCATTTTATATCAATTCACACCTTGGCTATGTATCCATTATTTTTTTGTATCTATTTTTAGGATATGAGCCTTGTAATATATTATATCTGGTTATAATATATTGTGAATTAATCCACACCATGGATTTTCCCACCTTGGGTTTTCCATGTAAAACTCTTAGTGTTCATGTGTTATGTTGTGTTGTGACTTTCTTCATGTACTCATTCACTGTTGCAGTTAAATATGTTTTGATAACTGGTTGGATCATTACTAAATGGTTTAATAGAATGTTGATTCACCCCCCCTCTTAGAATTCTAGGTGTTCAAAAATTGGTATCAGAGCTTTGTTCCTTTTGAAAATTCTAACAGCTTGAGGAAGATCTTAGAGGTTGAGCACATGGCTAATAAAAAGTACCCTATTCCTCTAGAAGAAATTTTTGTAATTGAATATGAAGAAGATGATTTAATGTTTGATAAAGAAGAACTCAAAGATGCTCTTGAAGATCTTGACAAAGTTGAAAATGAGAACAAAATCTTGAAGGAAAACCTAGGAGAAGCAAATGAATGTATCAAAAAGTTGAGAAAACAAATCAAGAAGTTCAAAAAAAGACATAGACAAGTTAATGAACAATTGAAGAAGGCAAATGAAGACATCACCAAACTAAAAGTGAAAATGGAAGAAAAGAAGAGAATTGAGGATTGTTTGAATGATAAGATATAAAGCAACGCTGATGAATGGATGAAGCTTGAACAAGAGGTGGTAATGCTAAGATATGATCTAGAGAAAGCAAGAGAAAATGAGGAAAAGCTCAAAAAAGTACTACAATGCTTGATGAATTTATTACAATTCAAAAACCTTCTAAGTATAAATGTATTCTGGGACTTGAAGAAGGACAAATTTCAAAGACAAATCAGACTTTTAACAAGGTTGACAATCAAATGTAGACTCAAGGAAATGGTAGACAATTCAAGAATCAAAGAAGCAACACTAGAAGAACTCCTATCAAGAAACCAAATACTCAAAGGTACCCATATTTCAATGGTATTTATTTTTCATGCAATAAATTTTGGCATAAGGCTGTAGAATGTAGAAGTAGAATGAATCAAAAGGTTGGATCCTTTTCCAAACAAAGTCTTGCATGCAACAAATTTGAACATAGAGCTACTGAGTGAAAAAGTCAAATGATGAATAGATTCAATACTAGTAGAATGTTTCAATCCTTCAATGGCTACTATTATACATGTAATTAATGTATTTGGACATAGGCTAACCAATGCAAATCAAGAATGAATATAAACCAATTTGATCAGAAAATGTTATGTGCTACAATTGCAACAAGCCTATACACATTTCAAGATTATGTAGGAATAAGAAGGGAAGGAAGAATAATTTGGAAAAAATGAATAAATCAATGAAGAAAGTTGATCTTATTGAAATTAAGAAAAAAATGGAGAAGATTTGGAAGAAAAATGAGGAACCTAAGAATAAGGATGAATCAAATGCTTCTATACCTACTTCTGGTGTAGATATCTCTTCTAAAAACTAATCCAATGATAGGCTTAGGGGGAGTAGTAATAGAAAAATCTAACTACCCCCTAGATTCATGAGGTGTCAAGTAGTGGCACAAAAATATATGTAGATTGGTATGCTTAAGATTTTGAAAAATATTCTAGTATAAAATATGCAAATCTAAGATATTGTTGAGCCTTTGAGGGTTTATAGTGTTTCAAAAAAGTGCTTACTAGCTTTTTGGGAATTTGAGGCATTAAATTCAAACTTAGGGTAGATCGATAAAGTATAAAGCAAAGTCCCTAGTCGATCATTAAATCACTTTTAAACATTTGAAAGAAAGTAGAATGAATTGAGGAGTGACTGAAGGAGATCTAAAGTGAATTGGTTCAAACCCTAGTTCCTGTTGAAGTGCAAATAAAGTATTTATTGCTATTTGTTCTTTGTGGGTTTATATTTGAAGCAATTTTATAAGAATTTGAAGATAGAATTGAGATTACAATGGGTACACCAACCATAGTTAAGGTTACTGAAAGACTTGGACCGAAGTTCAAGAGGTTTTCATGGAAATTTTTTGAGACTAATCCTGATGGTGCATTTTTTAAGATCCCAATTAAGGTTTTTCCCATTGAAGACACAAGAATCTATATACGCTTCAAATTAGATGAGTATAATCACCAAGTGCTCAAGGATTTATGGTCTAATGACTTAACTAGAGATTTATTTTTGGTGAAACCACAATATGAAAACCTAGTGTAAAAGAAGCTAGACATTTGGAACTGCTTTCCTAACTTTAGGAGTGATTTGGATGCAAAGTATATAAAGATTTTCCTAAGCAGAATGCATGATAAATTCATGTGGATTGATGTTCCTAGATTGATTTCAAAAGATTTAATTAAGGTTGTGACTGGATTGTGTGATACTAGACCCATATATGTTTGTTGAAGTTTATAAAGAATGATATAGTTATATGGCAAGTTGGTGCCACATTTGTATGAAGAGCTTTAAAAAATAAACCAATCATCAATCATGTAGTGAAGTATCCATTTATCATGATTTGTTTCAAAATGTATTTCTAGAATAGAGATAACTTAATATTTCCAACTACAATATATGTTGCCCATGATATGGTGGTAAATGGAAAGGATTGTAAAAATTGTGTGAGTTGCTTCAACATCAACTTTGAGAGAATTTGTAGCAAAACAAAATAAAGAAATATGCTTTCAAGAATGGTACACTAATTGATTTCTTTCTTTTCTACTTTATGAGTGAACTACCCAAAAGAAAGAACATTACATGGGATGAAGCAAACCAGTTGCACATCAAATTTTTGACTATTTAGACAATATTGGAAACTACAATACACATAGTGATGCAATGATTACATTTTTCTCTATATTCCAAAGAAACATGAATGAGGGAGAAATAATTCCTAAGTGTTTAGTGGAGAAGTATGCAAATGGCATAACCTTTCTTGTCTCCACTGATGAATGTATAACATAGGTGATAGAACCCAAAACAATATGGATTAAACCTTTGGGATATGAAATTGGTGAGAAACAGGTTGAGAGATACATTGAAATGTTGTTAAGAAGTCCTAAGGATCCCTCGCTACCTATACATGGCCCATATGAGGAGAAATATACTAAAGTATACTTGGAAATTGTAGCACCTTCTAGAACTAAAACTTCTCAGAAGAAGATATGTTGATAGGTTGGGGGAAGTTGTAATAGAAAGAAAAATGAGAGCGGTTGAGATTGTAGGTGAGTCCTCTAAACCACATAGATTAGGAAGATCAGCTTCCACCCCTACCTCTACAATGCCAAAACCTATTGTCATAGCTATTGTTAAATGAAAGAAGGTGGAACCCAATGCTTTTGCTATAGTTGATGTACCTACACCCTCCAAATCTAAAACCTAAACTTCAAAAATGAAGAATGTACATTCAATAGTACCACTTGATAAAGGCTTTGAACTTGATTGCCAATGCTATAACATCACATTAGCTCAATAACATGTAGGACTTTGACATGATAATTGATATCTTGATAGTTGAAATAAAATTTAATAAATTTTTTCCCTTGAATTCCTTCTTGAATGCTCTTGAATTCTCTATAATACTCTTGTGAACATACTCTTGATTGCTTATGAATATCTAGGATGAAACTATGAGAAATAACCTTATATTTATACATAACATAAGATTAAATCCTAAAGTTCAAATAAAACAAGTTGACATCGGATCTAAGATTTGAAATCATTAAAATATTGCTAAAAACATATTCCAAGGGGGGGGGGGTCCTATGGTTAAGTGAAGACCCATTTTCCATAGGGTGAATGGGTTATAGCACACTTAACTAGGAAACACTTTGGGAAATATGAAATGGTATGTCAAAAGGGGGTCCTAGGACCTAGCGAGGACCCATTCACTAGGTGGAAAATGGGTCCTAGGTCACTAACCTAGGACACATGTACCTCACAAAATTAAGTGTTTTGTAATATCATTAATGTTCATGTCTAGTTTTATCCCTTGAAATTTGTAATTACTTAGGCTTGGATTGGAATCAAATGGGCCATTTAACCTTAATTAATTAAGAAAGCCCTAAATAATTGTGAAAGTTTTAATATATATTTTACAAAATCCTAAATAAGACACCATTAAGTTGGAAATTTTATCTAAAAGGGCCCTAAACTTAATGTGAATGTGTAAACCGCATTACAACACTAAATCAAGGCATAGTTAAGCTCATTTTAATATTAATTATTTCCAAATTAAGTAAGGAAAAGGGACACCTTTTCCATTACTACAAGCTCTAATGTGAATATGTAAAACATATTACAACACTAAATTAAGGAATAATTAAGATCATTTATTTATTAATTATTTCCCAAATTAAGTGTGAGAAGGGATACTTTTTCCTACACTACATTTTTCCCCCACTTTAGTGAGAGTATGACCCCATGTCAATTTTTTTGGGAAAATATGTCTCAAGCTTGTAAATACATAAGGTATTGATGATACATCAACATGGGGGGCTTGTAGGGGGTTACTCCCCTATGCGATTTGGGGTGGCTCATCCCGCCCAACTAGGGGTCTGGGGATAGTCCATCCCAAAGGGGGTTCAAGGGAAGAGCCCTTGAAAGCCACATTTTATGTAGATTTTATTATTGTAAATAAGGACCATTTGTCATTAGGTTTCATATCTAATGGTCAATATTTTGTTGGCTTGACTTTCCCTAGAAGGAAACCCTATTTTATGAGGGCATTGTATTACAATTGTGTATTGTGATGTATTTTGAGACTCTGATAGTGACTGTGTTACCTCTGGATCACTAGTTGGTAATACTCCTGTGAGAAGCTTGCTCTACAAGTATATTATAATCTTTGTTATTTTTGAATAATATATTGGGTGGCTTTTGGAGTGTGGGTTTCTTCTCCCAAAAAGGGTTTTCCCCATGTAAATCATTGTGTTGTGGTATGCAAGATATTTGTGTTTATTAATGTTTAAGTTTCTATAAATATTAAAGATCTATAAAAAATTTACATTATTCTCCTCTCAAGATTGGTGTATGAAGTGGTTCCACTACCTTCGCTTCCTTACAAGTGATATTAGAGCTTGATTACCTTTGGTTTCAGTTGTTAGTTGTTGGGTTTTTTGAGCTAATCTAAATTTGAGTGAGAGCTTGTGCAAAATAAACTTTGTGATCTTGTGCAAGAATTTTCAAATCGCAAGTTCATTGAGGAGAATAGAGGTGGATAAATTTTATAGAAATAATTTTGAAATGTGGAAGCTAAATATGGAGGATCTGTTGATGGATGGAGATTTGTGGGATGTTGTTGATGAGAATGCTTCAAGGCCTATAGATCCTACTCAAATTTCTAAATATGATGTTATGGACCGTAAATATAAGGGTCTAATCAGATTGTTCTTGGCAGACTATTTTAATCAATGTCCATTAAGAGACCACTGTGCATAAACTATGGAAGAATCTTGGTGAAATATACCAAGACAAATCTTTAGTGAACAGGATTTTCTTGAGGAAGAAATTGTATTCCTTGAGAATGGAAGAGGGTGGATGAATTAGAGACCACTTGGAAAAATTCAATATGTTGGTGGCTTAGTTGGCATTAGTTGGTGTCAAAATCAATGAGGAAGAGAAATGTTAGATTCTTCTTTGTTCTTTTCCTGATTCATGGGATTCTCTTGTTATTGATATTGAGATTATTTTTGTTATATTGAAGACTAGAGATGTGGTTAGTTCTTTACTTTTTGAAAAAATGAGGAAGCAGGTATCCATTAGTACCAAGGAGGCCTTGAATATTCATGGAAGACTTAAGGAAAAAGGAAAGAATAATGAGAAGCATGACAAATCCAAGTCCAAGAAAAGATCTAAGTCTCTAGAAAGTCTAAAGTTATTTGTTTGAACTGTGGTAAGCCTAGACATGTTTTTAAAGAATGCAAAGAAGAAAAGAAGAAGAAGAAGAAGAAATTTGATTCTGATTCTGAGTCTGAGAAGGAAGATGGTGATGCATTCATTACATCTTTGGTAGTTGCTTGTGTAGGTAATGATGCATGGTTAATTGACTTGTATGCATCCTTCCATTTGATCTTTAAAATAGATTTGTTTTTTTAATATGAAGAATTTGATAGAGGTAAGGTATACTTGGCTGATGATTCTAAGTTAGACATTGTTGGATGTGGTAAAGTTAAAATATGGTTTCTTGATGGTAGAATAAAAATGATTAATGGTGTGTTGCATATCCTTGGTTTAGTAGAAAATTTGATATTTGTGATCAAGCTAATAGATGGAGGTGTGCAGTTAGTATTTTTTGATACATGATGCAAGATGGTCAGAGGTGCTATGGTGATTGCTAGAGGTGTTAGCTATGGTACATTGTGTAAGTTTGATGCATGCATTGTTCAGTGCAATATTACTATTGTGAAAAGCAATTTTGTGGAAAAAATGAGGTTTTCACCTTTAGTAGACAGTCATGGCTTTTGGATACCCAAGGGTGCTCTTTCTTCTAAATCAAATTTACTTATAGAGAAAACTATTATGGCACCAAATACTTGGCCACATTGGAGAAAAGGGTCTAAGGACCTTGAAAAATAAAAACCTTGTTGAAGATCTGTCTAATTTTAATCTTGAATTTGATTTATGTGAGCATTGCATTTATGGAAAACAAAACTATGTTCAATTTTACTCAAGTTCTCAAAAATCTTGTGGTGTATTGGATCTTATTCATTTTGATGTGTTTGGTCTTCTACATGTTCCTTCAATTCGTAAACCCACATATTATGTTTCATTTATTGATGATCATAAGACATGGGTAAATTTTTTAAAGATTAAATATTTTAGTTGATTTAAAGAATTTAAAGCAATGGTCGAGTTATAAACTAGAAAGAAAATAAAATGTTTGAGTGATAATAGTGCTGAATTTTCTCTAATTATTTTGATAGATTCTATAAATATTTTCATATTCATAGACAAAAGACAACTCCATATTCTCCACAATAGAATGGATTTGTAGAAAGAATGAACAAGACACTAATAGAGAAGGCTAGGAGTATGTTGACTGAAGCTAGTCTAGAACAAAGGTTTTGGGCTAAAGCTTTTTACATTGCTTGTTACTTGATTAATAGATCTCCTACATCAAATCTTTTTGATAAGACACCTATAGAGGCATAGTTAGGTTGCACCAATTCATTACAAAATCTTAGAGTTTTTGGTTGTGAGGCATATGCACATGTGCCAAAGGAGAATTAATTAAAGTTGGAGAACAAGGCTTATAAATGTATCTTCATTGGATATAGTTATGGTGTGAAAGGATAAAAGCTTTGGTATCTTGTTATACAAAAGGTAATACATAGTAGACGTGTTATTTTTAGAGAAACTAATCCTTCTAAAATGTTGTATTGCAGCCAAAACAAAGCAAATAGGAAGATGTGATTCAATTTACTTCTACACTTGAGAAAGTTGAATCGATGCCCATTGATAGACAATAAGTTGAGGAGAGCTCATCTAGCTCTGAATCTTTTGAAGAGGAGGAAGAACCTCCAAATCATCCTATTTGTAAGTCTACGAGGCATAAAAAACCACTAGAAAGGTATTCACCTGATGATTGGATATGTATTTTTTCTTTAAATACTAACATGGATGAACCCCAATCAATAGAAGAGGCATTAGGTATGAATGATGTAGAATCATGGAAGACTGCTATGGATGAAGAAATGATATCTTTGAAAAAAATGATACATGGGATCTTGTACCATTTCCTAAAGGAAGAAAACTTGTTGGTTGCAAATGGGTGTTCAAGAAAAGGATTGGTTCATATGGAGGTATTGAGATGTACAAAGAAAGGTTTGTTGCAAAAGGTTACTCTCAAGTTGAGGGTGTTGATTATGGTGGGATATTTTTTCCTATTGCAAAAAAAACAATGATTATATTTTTACTTTCTATTGATGTTTCTTATGATTTAGAGGTTGAGAAAATGGATGTGAAAACTGCTTTCCTTCATGGTGACTTGGAGGAGGATATTTATATGGCACAACTAGAGCACTATGTGGTAAATTTTTTTATATTGGTATGCAAATTGAAGAAATTTGTGTATGGCTTGGCCAAATTAAGTATGTCAATTCAAATTTATAGAGGCCTGATATGTAGGATTGTAGACCATTATGTGTTCCTATTTCAGTTTGAACAAAGTTATCTATTTTAGATTGTCCAACATCCCCAATAGAGATGGAAGACATGAGTAGAATGTCTTACCAGAGTGCAATTGAAAGTTTGATTTATGTTATGGTTTGTACTAAACCAAATATTTCCCAAGTAGTGGGAGTTATTTCAAGATATATGTATAATCTTGGTAAATTTCATTGGGATGTAGTTAAAATATTCTTCAGATATTTGCATGGTACCTCAAATTATTCGTTATGTTATCATAGTAATATGACTAAAGATGTCATTTCCCTTGATATTCATGGATATATGGATTCATACTAGGTAGATGATGTTGATAGCAGAAGATCCACTAGTGCTTGTGTTTAGTTTATTTGGTGGTGTAATTAGTTGGATGAGTAAGTGATAGGTTGTGGTTGCTTTGTCCACTACTGAAGAAAAGTATATAGTAGCTTCTCATGCTTGTAAATAAGTCATTTGGCTTAAGATATTGTGTTCAGATATTGGAATAAAACAAGGTGCAATTACAATTTACTATGATATTCAGAGTGTGATATATCTAGCCAAGAACTCAACATTTCATTTTGTTAGAGATATGGTCGAAGATGGCAGGGTGAAGTTTTTTAAGGTAGAGACTTGATGAATGTATCTAATTCTTTAACTAAGCCTATGAGCAAAAAAAATTTAGATGGAAACTATGGGTCTCATAAACCCTAATAATTAAGAGGTGATGTTTATACACCCTCACATTGCTCTTGTAAGGTGTTCGACAAATGGGAGATTTATTAGGAAAATATGTCTCAACCTTGCAAATACATAAGTTACTATTCATACAACAGCATGGGGGGGTACCCCCTACGAGGTTTTTGGGGAGCTCATTCTATCGGCTTAGGATTTGGGTGCAACATGCCTCGATGGAGGGTTTGATGGAAGCACCCCTGAAAAGAGCTACATTTTATGTATATTTTATTATTGTAATTTGGACCATTTGTCATTATGTTTCATATTTAACATTCAATATTTTGTTGGCTTGACTTTCCCTTGAAGGAAATCCTATTTTATGAGGGCATTGTATTACAACTGTGTATTGTGATGTATTCTGAGCTCGTTTGATAGCAATTGTGTTACCTTGGATCCTTGGTTGGTGATACTCATGTGAGAAGCTTGATCTACAAGTATATTGTAATCTTTGTGACTTTTGAACAATATATTGGGCAGCTTTTAGAGTGTGGGGTTTTTCTCCCAAAAGTGTTTTCCCCATGTAAATCACTGTGTTGTGGTATACATGATATTTATGTTTTTTTTTTGTTTAATTTTCTATAATTGTTAAATATTTATAAAAAATTTTCATTATTCTCGTCTCAAGATTAGTGTAGGAAGTTTTTTTGTTGCCTTAGCTTCCTTAAAAAAATCACACTAAAGTAGACATTCAAGACACTTATGTATGCAACAATGGCAAAGATACACAATCATACAACATCAAAGACCAAGAAAATCAAGCCTAGACTATTTGATCGACATGGAACAAATCTAAGCCTTTTTCTTTCTTTTGTCACATGCTCAGTGTAGGGTAGTAGAACCTCAAGATGTCCATTAGGTGAATTTGATCCCACAAAGCTGGTTTACAATTTATGAGAGATTCTGATTTTTGCTGAAATCGTATATTTTAAGAAAATATAATTATTTAAGCCTTAAAATTTTATATTTAAAGCATTCCAATTGAAGAGGGTTTGAAAAAACTACCTTAGATCAAACCCCCTTGGATAGAACCCCGCTAGTTTTAAACCATACCTATAGCAGAGTCTCCTTTACACCTATCAAAATGCTGATAAAAACCCACTTTTGATTTAACTTTTGGGGGATCAAATGAATTAATTATAATTTATTTTTTGTAAGTATGTAGTCCTTATTATAAAGTTAATTTTTTTTATAAATTTAAATAAATTTAATTTAATTATTATATTTATTTTTTATTTCTTGTGAATGTAGGTTTTTCACTGAAAATCAAGCTCTCTATTCTGCACATGTGGAAAAATAGAAGATTATCAAAATAAAATTTTGAAAAATATTAGTGCACCAGATATTGAAGTCCTTGATCCAACAAAAAAAAATTAATTTCGATACATACAAAAAAGTTATGTGTTATGTGGTTCATCTATGTCTGAATTGTAATTGGTTTGACTTCAAAACTTGATTAAGGAAAAAATATTCAATAAAAAACTATGAAACCAATTGGAAGTACTAGATATTGTAGTTATAAATTTACATTAAAATAAATAAATTTTATCCTTCATGGAAAAATGGTTATGTGTTATACAGTGAGTGTCACTCCTTAAAAATGGTGTTTACTGAAAAAAACTAGTTTTCGAAGGAGATGGAAAAGGAAGTGCAATATAATCCCAAATTTTTTGAAAAAAAAAATATTTAAAATCTATAGACAAAATTCCACAAATCACTAGTTTGTATCATCTTCAAATTCCTCACGGTTTAGCCGCTATAGGTGCCCAAAAGTGAAGATTTAGTTAGAAAAGATTAGTTTAGTGTCGAGTTTGGCCAAAAATTGTAAACCAATATTGTGAGATCACCCATGAGTATCCTAGAGGGGAAAATGAAAGAATAATATTAGACTCCCATACCTTATCAAATCTATCCTCTTGACAACTTTAGTAAGGTTCCATAAGGCAAGGCTCCACAGGCAAGCAACGTGTGTTATGCTGGTGGCCTTGAATTTAGAGTTTCAAGCTCCATATAGCTTAACAAGTTGTATTATGCTAAAAAACTATGAACAAGCCAAGGATTCATAGGAAAGCAAGGTATTTTATGCTAGGTGGCCTTGAATTTAGCGTTTGAGCTTCATAAGGCTAGCAAGTTGAGTTATACCAAGCACTTATGAACAATAATGTTGGTAAAGTTTTGTTCAAAGGGACGTTTCTTAGTTTTTGTAATGTCTTCTTCCTAGGGAACATTGTTCCTAATGTCTCCAAGAGAGGACAAGTCAAGGGTAAAAGGTTCACAACTCAGGGAATGCAATGCGTTGTATCACCACTAAGAGGAAAGTCATACACTAGGAAATATCACACTCTTGGATGACATCAAACCTAATGACGCCACCAAGAAAAGAACACATCACAAGAATAAATAAAATAACACCATGAAACATGAAAAATTTCAAATGATATTATCAATGTATGCCCCCACTTTAAAGTGGTTTCTAACACTATTGCTATAAGAAATTTCTTTAAAGTAGCAAATTTTCAATCCTAAGACATGAGAGCTTACTCAAAAAGCCCTATGCGAAGTCATATGTTTCTGAAATAAGGCTATGCCATGAAAAATGAGGGAGGGTTTTCCCCCAAAAAAACATAAGGAATCTATGGATTTAGGGTCAATATATCTTTGCTACAATGTTGTTATAAGGCTCAAAAATGCAATCATTCCCAAGATACTTATAGAATAGGAAGAATGACATAAAAAGAAAGAAAAAAAAGAAAAAGAATTTGAGTCAACATGGAAGAGACATAAATGTCTTGATGCCTTGCATCATCCCTAAAAGGAAAACACAAGACAAGAAAAAAAGATTATTTTTTTACAACATATAGAAGAATGTAGGTACAAATAGAGGAATGCATAAAGAGAGAGATACATCAAAAGAAACATTATGGGGGATCAAATTACACACATTCAATCACATAAAGAAACATGAAAAATAAAGCCAATAAAAGAATATTTAGGCACATGTGAGTCAACCTATAGCAAGTCATCTACATCCCAATCTTGGTTAGTATATACGGAAGGTAGATAACTAGCCAAAGGGACAACATCAAGTGCCAAACTAGGACACACACCAATTTCAACACTCTTGTAAAAGTAGAATTGTCATTTAAGCTCATGGAAGAGGATAAAAATGAATTCAACTTATTATGCACTTGTTCATCAATATTTGCAATTTCAATATCATCATGTAGATTAATCACAAAAGGAGGTCAAATGATAATGTCCATGGAAGGTTCTTGTTTACATTGTGATGAAGGTATAGAATCATTATGCATTGGTTTAGGTGAGTTTGGATTTTGATTTTCTACGTTTCTCTTTTCTTCTTTAATTTGTAACATACAAGCAATATCACGATTTCTACTCCTAGACTCTCTAACATTTAAATTTCTTTTCATTCTTTTTTCTATTCATGATTGTGTAGGAGTGGTTTTATCAACCATAGGTTTATTTTATTCCCTTAGGGGAGGAATTGAAGGAACCATGGGAGGTTGTTCAACCACTTTCTCTTCTTCTTTGTAAACTTGTTTGAATTTAGGAGGCACAATATGGTTATTTTTATTTTCTCGTGGTCTCTTATATGAAATAGATGAAGGATTTTTCATAGGCTACTCTTGGATAGCTAAAAGGGATTTTTGTTCAATCATGGTTTCATCATTGATAGGTGGTTCAATCATAGGTTGAGGCATATTTCCATGGGATAATTCTACTATGTGTTTTGCTTTAAACTTTTGGTATTCTTTGAGAAAGAAATATTCACGAGGTCTAATAGGTTCAATAGGATTTGGAAAAATAAATCCAATAAAAAGTTCCCATGGGAAGACACGGGATTAAAGAAACTATGGTGCATAGTAAAGATTTTATTTCCACAGGGAAACTTTAAAAATTTATGTACAACTGATGAGATAACATTTATGGAGCAAAGCCATGGATAACCTAACTTCACATGAAATTGGTTTGAGAATGGGATGATGGTGAATGAGACATATAATATTTTTGGACCAACCTTTGGAGGGAGATTTATTGAGCCAATCATAGGGAAAGAAAAACCATTATGCATTTTGATCCATGCTTTCAGTCTTTCATATGTATCTTGATAGAGTTCATGTATAAATAGTAATTCTTTAGTGATCATGTTCTCTACACAAGGGGGATCAATTAATATCCCATTAGTAGGCTTGTCATTGATTTTTCCAGCTATGCAAAGAGGACCATTAGGTGAATGTTTGATTATGTCATTGTGTGAGAAAGCAATATCAAGGGGCATTTTGTTTTGGCCCTTACAAATTTTAGCTTCAATAAATGCCACTACTTCAACCATTTTGTCCTCATTGTCACCTTTTATATTTTCATCATCCATGTCAATATTCATCACATCATTCTTTGTTTCATTATCTTTGACAAGTGAAATAGTATGTTTCAGCATGGGATTAGTAAATATTTGTAAGTTTTGGTCAAGAGGAGCTATAGACTTATTACCATGATCATTCACACCTCCAATTTGAAGTCGATTAGAATCAATGAGGTCTTACACAAGATATATAAGATGCTTACAATGTTTTGTATAGTGTCTATTTTCTTGGTGTAAATGGAAATAAGCAAGGTATGTGTAGGATCATGATGGGCCAAAAAGTAGCAATATGATGGGTATGTGGCTAACATTTTTTTTTTACCCAAAATTGATGAAACAAAAAAGGGGTTTTAAAGGATATTCTAAGCTTTCCACCAATATAAATCATTCCTTAATTTTAATTTAATAAGTAATTATTATTCATTTTCTATTTGAATTACGACTAAAGTCTTGATTGATATGCTGATTGAAAAACATCTACAACTTTGAAACAGTATCAAATTTTTTGAATCCAAAACATGCATCACATTATATGCTTCACATACTATAGGATTAAAAAAAGAAAAATTGAATTTCATAAGTTTTTGACCAAGTTAAGATGGTAAGACATACAAGTTTTTATATTTTTAAAAATTTGTAATAAAAAATTCATAATTAATTATTTACTTGGAAATTTTTTTTAAAAAAAAATGCATCACATCGAGAATTGAGTCCTCTATTTATATCTAAAATATTATAAAAAAAATTATCATTTTATTATGTTTAGGGTGGT
Organism: Sequoia sempervirens; assembly: GCA_007258455.2. NCBI lineage: Eukaryota > Viridiplantae > Streptophyta > Pinopsida > Cupressales > Cupressaceae > Sequoia > Sequoia sempervirens. The sequence goes on from VDFB02075321.1 coordinate 27,393,892, forward strand.
CAGATAGACACCTACTTCTTATTTTTTCCCTGAACTTTAAGTACTACTGCATTGAAATTTCAAATTTTCACCAAATAGTTTTTTTTTAAACAAACCTAGTAGTTTAGAAACTTCATTCAATTTTGTACAAATTCTATTCTTACATATTTTTGAAATAATATAGACAACTTTTTCAAATTTTTACATCAAGTTGCCTAACTTTGATTTTTCTAAATTTTTTGCCACTTAAGGGCCTGTTTTTTCCATTATGATCCTCCACATACCCAAGATTTGATCTATAGTTTGAGGATAATGGTTTATTAGGATCAAGAGCTCTAACAGGATGTAAGGAAATCATACTCTTATTCTAGATTTGTAGCATGATATTATGAAGGGTGACGGTAGAGGAGTAAATTTTCTATTCCTATCCCTAAAGGCCAAAGGATTTGTTATCTTTATGCCACCCACTTAGTTATTAGCTAGTTGATTTGGTTGATGGGAATTAATTTGTAAAAATACCATATTCTGTTTCTTGAAAGGTTGGTAACTATTTTGAGGTGTAGATTAAAACATTTCAAGAAAACTAGGTGGATTTTTCACATCACAAATATTAACTAGATTCTGATAATCATGAAGGGCTATGCATAACTATGTAAAGGAGGGGAATATCAAAATCTCAAGATTTGTTTGAATTTTTTCTTGTAAATTGGAAATAAACATTCTTTGAAGGTTGGAATCAAGAATCTTAATGTTTATTTGTGAATAAAGCATTTGATATCATGTTATGAAATTAGTGACTTTCTCATCATCCTTTTGTCTACATTTCATCAAGTCAGCTAAAGTCATCTTGGGACCCATATGAATTTGGAAGTGGTTGTAAAAGGCATCAATAAGCTCATTGAATGAACAAATTGAGATATTCAATAAGGAGAAAAACCACTCTAAAGTAGTATCTTTCAAGGATCTAGGAAATACCTTAGCCAAGAGTTTGTCTTTGAACCATAGATTTTTGGCATCCTTATCCTTTCTAGCACTTCTAGGGTTTTTCACCTAAAAGGAGAAAGTAGAGTCAAAATTCTAGTTAGGTTCAATCAAATTATGCAATGTATGATGTTAATTAGGCTAAATGGAATGATCTATATGATTTATTAGGTATGCAAAGCCTAAGCTTTATGCAATGTTTGAAAACATAGTGTTGTTTGCAAAAAGCTTAAAAGAATGAACCAAAATGCAAATTAAACCAAACATAAGGCTATTTTTCAGAATGTGTGCACTTGTGAATCTAAAGAGGACTGGATAACAATCTAGAAAACTATCAACATCTAATTTTGAACTAACTGGGAGTCATTCGCCACCCTAGGTGAATCAGTCCTAGGTCAGAGTTTTTTAGCACATAAGCTATTTTTTGTTAACTAGGTGTTGGGATTTGAATCTAACTCAAATTTGCATCTCAGGATGGACTCATTCACCATGCATAGTGAATCAGCCCACATTCAAATTTCTACAATATTAAATCTCTGTTCTACACCTTAACACTTGTACAACAATTTCTAATGGAAACCTGAGTTAAGATCTCAAAAAATTCCTACAAAATAGCTTAAAATTATTTGTCTAATGGGGTGGTTTTCCTTGGTCAAACCCCTAGTTGGGTAATTAAACTTGGAATGGAGAAAAATCTGCATAAAACCCTAGCCTTAGATGTGTTAAAGACTAGGAAAGTTTGAAATATGTCAAAAACCATATTCTATTGTGCTAGAATAAGAAATGAAAATATTCTTTGTGTGATGCAAGATCTCAACCCTAGAAACCTTTCAACACAACAAAATGGAGATAAAATCACATTCAAATGAAATATGAATGAAATGAAAACCTTATTCTGAAGATAGAATGAAAATGGAAGATGGAATCACTTTGAAACCAAGTCTTAGGTGTGATTTGATGGCTAGTTGCATCTCCTCAACCTAGATTTCTTCATGATTCACCATAGGCATCCATCATCAATAATTTGTAATGTCGAATCTTGATCTAAAGAGTGACCTTCAAGAGATACAAAAACCCTAGTTTTCTGCCCTAAAACTTCAACTTTTGCTAATGAGACTTGTTGTAGAGGACTTGACTTTCGAAACTGCTTTTGTGAAAAAAGACTAAAAAAAGATGTGTGAAATGACTTAAAATGAGTATTTATAGGCAACAACACATAATTTTCCCATTATTTAGACCTAAGAGGCTTACATTCACCAAAATTTTAAGTTGAATTAATTAAATTCTAGCTCAAAATTGAATTTTCCCTCGAAAGTGACTCATTCGCCACCCTTGGAAAATGGGTCCAACCAGAGGGGAATCATTCACCCAAGGTGGCGAATGGTCCCCACTACTAATTTTTGAAGGTGGGTTTTTGGGATATGAAAGAATTAAGTGTTGTTTGTCAGTTTTTAGGTGATTTCTCAGGTGAAACAATCCTCTATATCAAAAATAATGGGTACTAGGGGCCTATAAATGTTGTTTTGAAGGATAAATGATGTGAGGGGACTCAAAAGTGGGTCTAATTGTGTGTAAAATTATCTCTTTTCACAAGAAGGTCCAATTTTCTATGGCACATTTAGCCCCCACTTTAGCACCCATATGACTCTACGTGCATATGTAAGCTAAAGGACTCCAAATGATGCAATTTACTACATAAAATGATACTTATTCAAAAGACAAGAGAATGAAGCCCCCAATGTAGTTATTTGCACAACCACAATATTATGAACTGCATCCTACAACACACATTCATTAATTATTTAAAAATCCTTTTATCTAACTCCTAGGAATCTAATTTGAGGGTAAATGTATGCCCCCCCTTGATTCCACTTGCTTTATGGAGGTGGAATCAAGGTAGCAATATAGCCATTCCAAATAAGAAACATCATATCGTATGGAATTTCCAAGTACCATGCCTCATAAAAATAGATAAATGATGATGTTAGGTGTAGAATCACGAATCCAACACATGAAACAACGTAAAAAATGGATTACCCTAGCTCTTGTTATGTTGATTTTAAGAATATATACTTTATGAATTCTTAAAAGATAGTAACCCTACGTTAATGCATAAGGGTAAAAAGAGATGAAAATGGATTAAAATAAGTAGAAGAAAGTATTGTGTTACTTACTATTCATTTTAATTTCTTGTAGCTTGAGATTGATGAGTGAGAGAAGAAAATTTTGAGTAGTTTGGATTACACACCTTCGCGGCTAGATGAGTTTTGTGAGCAAGTAGCATGCAATGAGCTGTATTATGAGGTGAGTTGATTCTACATCTTTCACCTTGTGATTTTGCAATAATATAATGATGTTAATGCATGTATAGGTTAATTTAGGGTCTTGAAAGAAAAGTTTGCAAAGTGTCCCGTTTGTTCGCAGAGCATCCCTCTTGTTTGCAAAGTGTCTTGTTTCTTCATGAAGTGTCCCATTTCTTCACAAAGTGTCCCATTTCTTTGCAAAAACTCCCTAAAAGGGTTCTAAAGTGTCTAGGGCCATTATAAAAGCACACTAGATTGACTTTAGCACAGTTGCAAGATGAAATATGTAGAAATTGAAGATATTAGATGAATTTTAGAGCATTATGTGATGATTTTGATAGGTCCCCACCCAGTTGCAACAATGGCTAGGGAGAAGGTAGCTCACATTTCTAAGAGATCATGCTCCAATACTATCGACATCATAAATGGAGCATTTACAATTAGTAGGTATCTATTGGGCATATCTTATGCCACCTATGAGATACGATGACACCATGCTTATGGTCCTATGCGAGTGTTGCGACACTGATAATTGTACATTTCATCTTCCTACCAATGAGATGACCATCACACTTGAGGATGTACATTGCATTCTTTGATTTCCTATCCAAGGAGAGTGGGTATACTTCCATGGGGATCAACATTCCACGAGAAGAAGAGGGACATGCAGTATTTTCTAAGTGGACCTATTCATGATGAGCGGGTTAGAGCACAGATTGAGCTTCCCATGCTTTTATATTCATGAGATACTATTGTTAGATAGGTTATGATGCACACAATGGCTCTAGTTCTCAATCCAAATGGATGAGCGACATACTCAGATGGAGGATTGATACATTTGATTTGAGGGATGTATGAGAAGAGGATGGTCTATGCTTGGGGATGCTACATTTTAGCACACTTGTATTATGATCTTGGTTGGTTTGTGTTTCAAGAGATCGACAGTATGGTGCACTGTAAGCTTTTTCAAGTGTGGTTCCTTGAGCATATCACACGCATTGGCCTATCAGATTCCCTTGTACTATAGCTGTAGGATATCCATCAGCATTCAACTATCCTTTGCGACGCCTGTGGTAATATAGGGATTTACACTTTTAGAGGGTGAGATTTGACCGGTTTGAGGGAGACAAGTTCTTATGGAGACCTTATCTACTCACTCTTTAGTGGCCAGATCCCACATGACAGCTAGGAAGGATGCAAATGGATAAGCATCTAGTTGGGAGGCATGACTATGTTGTATGACCATTCTACTATGGGTGAGTCATGTGATAGTTTGGAGAGGTGCATACACCACTGAGAGTGTACCCCTTCATTAGAAAATCAATGCAGAGTGCTCAAAGGCCGAGTGATATTGTTCAAATTATGATAGATCATGTTCATGAGAGTGATTTTGATGATTCAGATCATGACCAACCACTAGCATTTGACATTGATGATGTCAACAACAAAAATGAGCATGAGGACTGGTGGTCTTATGCATGACCAACTCCTGTGTTCCCCATGGATTTTGTTATAGGTGATGTAGGAACAACAACAAATGAGGGGGATGAACTAGAGGAGAGAGCAGAGGAGGTACAATATAGGCTAGTAGATATTTTTACTAATGTTACTGATGATGAGTACTAGTTAGATGTCAATCTTCATTATGATGACCAGGATGAGGGAGAGGATGATGATGATGAGGAGGATTATGAGGATGATTTTGGCACCCTTATCTATTCTAACACTTCTAGGGTTTTTCACCTAAAAGGAGAAAGTAGAGCAAAATGTCTAGTTAGTTTCACTCAAATTATGTAATATATGACGTTATTTATGTTGGTTTGTTTTTACTACTTGTAGACACCTAAAAATGGTCTAGAGAATCTAATTAATTAAATATGACTTATTTGATTAATTTATCTTAAATTCATCTACTTAATAAATAAATAGAAATATTTATTTATATTAAGTTCATTATTAATTCTTCTATTTCTCTCCTAATTAAATAAACGAAATTAAAAACTTTGTTTTATTTAATTATTATCATTAATATTTCTTTTATACTTTATCTATTAATTTTATCTTAAAATTAAATACACGGCTTCAATAATTTGTGTTATTTAATTACCTCATCACATTTCTTCTTAATTAAATAAAGATATTCTAAAAATATTTTATTTAATTATCACTTCCCAAATATTTTAATTTAATAAACAAATCGTATAGTTTGATTTATTAAATTATTTATTCCTCTTTTGCTAAAATTAAATAAATCAAAAATATTTAATTTTATGCATAAATTTTATACCACTATTCACTCACCAATAAAATTAAATTTTCAAAATTTAATTAATGGCACTGTCATTCACGAGAAGAGCTTCGGGGACAAACTTCCAGGAAGTCCTCTCAATCTTCTTCCATCAATCCTCCCTCTTTTCTTTCCTGGTGTTTTCATGGGGAGAAACCATCCTCCATGATCAGCTCCATCTTCTCATCCAATGCCCTTCAATTCTCCAGATTGGATCACATCCCCTTATCCCGTATCCCTGTGCAATTGTGTTGCCATGAAAGCTATAAATACAGCTCTTGGGCTACAGGAAATGGATCCCAACTCATGCAATCTTACTCTACAGGATTTTAAAAGCATCCAGCATTCATCCAACATCTCCAGCATTCAACATTCATCCAACATCCATCCTGCATTTCAATTATGGCAATTTACAGTAGTTTCCTTCTTAGAAGCTTTACTGTAGAATCATTCTAGTTGCATAGTTAATCATATTAGAATAGAATAGCTTAATTCTCATTCTCTAAGTGTCATTTCAATAGTTTAATTAGCTTCCAAATCTGAGAGCTAAGTAGATTAGAGAAATCTTTGGAGTTAGAGAGCAATAGGATAAATTTCTGAAGAATTCTAGTTTAAATTAGTTTAATTTCTTGAATCTTAGATGCAATGTCCTATTTAGAAGTGTAGAAGCATGTTTATGTTGTTTTCCTCATTCCTACGCTTACACTACTAACTAGGTTGGTCTTCTAATCTACTTAAGGAATTGCCAATTCCAATCAAGGGTAGCTCGAAGGACTTAGACCAACTAACAAGGACTTTAAAAAAGCCTCCTACACTTTGGGCTCTACAAGACTCGGGAGGGTGATCCATTTAATGCTTTTACAATCTTTGCAATGTTATCATAAACAACATTAACAACAATAGATAATTTCATTTAATAGCTCAACATAATAGGATAATATTGAATAGAATTGGCTATTCATCAGTAATATCAACTATTTGGAGCATGAGATAACCACAACACTATAACACATAGGGATTTAAGATGATTTTTAATCTTGAAGATTTGGGACCAAGCTGAAAACAACAGAAGTATAATACTTGACCAGTGCCAGAAAATGGGCTATGGAGTCATTTAACCAACATTCATCTTACAGTGTTGAAAATGTTATGAAGATCCTTACAAATGTTATCACATTATGACAACCAGACCACTAAAATTTTATCTGATAACTCTTCTTATAAATCCACCTGAAGCATAGTACTCTTGTCACATGTTCTAAAGCAATTACACTATCCTTTAAACAAAAGGCAATAATAAATGCAACTTGTGCTTCATTAAAGCAATTACATTATTCTCAAAATAGAAGGAAACAACATATATCACTCTAATGCAACAAATGTGCATGAAAAGACTCAGATAATCTTATTATTGAATCAAAAAGAGTAATACATCTCAGAAATGGAGACAATTATCAACTAAAATATAAACACGAGAGCACAATTTAGAACAAACACTTTTAGATTTAATGACTTAATTACATTTCTCCCAGCTATACAATTCTACCTAGAGCTTCTGCCTGACTTGCAGAGCTTTCAGAAATTGGAATCCCAACCTTTTCTTTTTGCAATTGAGAGAAGAAGAGAATAAAAGAGAAACAAGAAAATCCCTAAGATCAATTTGATCCATAGATGCCATCTAGAAAACTCAATCCACCATTGATCAACAAGCTGCTCAAAACATCTCTCATCTCTCTGTAACTGAATTTTCCTCTTCATTTGCCTTTGTCCAAGCTGTCTTGCAACAAAAAAAATGCCCATGTGATGAAAATTCCACTTCTTTACCTACTGTGGGAGAAAATATTTCTTCCCCGTGAGAAATTCATATTTTCTACTCATTTTTTTAATGTTGTGGCTGCACATTATTCTCTAATATATACAATATAACATTCAAATACTTCATTCTACTTGTCTTCATGCACTTAATGTTTTAAATTTCCCATTTAAAACATCCACCCCTTTTTCACCTTGCCTACCACATTTGAAAGATTTTCCTATGCATTAATTTTTATCCATTTTACCGTCTTGCCAACAATACACTTATTGATATAGTGAATATTAAATTCACTTTTTCTCACATGCTTTTTCTCATAGCCTCGTGCACATTTTAAAATACTTGGTTTTAAAATAAAACCATTAGCGTGGGACTCCTTTTTCTTTTAAATGTTTGCTTGTGCAAGCTTTCACATATTTAAAATGCTCTGCCCCTTTAAAACATTGGAAGACTTCAAATATTTGTTTAAAATCTGCCCTCTCAAGCCCACCTTTATATTTCCCTGGGAAAATATTTTAAAATTTTCCCACTTTAAATTAAAGTATGAGGGCAATTAAACATTGTATTAGCCCCTTTTACCTCCAACCTATGCTGCTTCATAAAAATGGGTCCCACCTACCACGCATCACAAGCCTACAATTTAAAGGATGTTAACCCATGAACCGTGATATAGTGGGGAACATATAGGATCTGGCTGGAATCGACATCTATCTCCAGCCATTAGATTTCCATTTTCACATTATGTGCCCTAATTTCCTGTTCATGACATTTTACATTTGAGCTTAGCTTCTTAGTCAGCTATGGTGGCCATCTTCAATCCCTTCACTCCATCGAGCCCCTTGCATTTTGGATGTTCTCTGGAATGCCTCCATCTGGTGCGTGGCCTCACCATTTGCAGCGAGCACCTCACATTTTCATGCAATTTTAGTGTCATTTTCTTAAAATTTTCTAAAAGGTCTTTGGCATGATGGCGGCACTGGAAACTGGAAACTACAAAAGATTATTGTGAAAATTTTAAACAGTCCATTTAGTCGTATCATTTTTGATAAACACTTCTCCAACAAATTTATTCTCCATAGACTTTGCTTTGAGTTGCCCACATATGAGAGGCATTCCATTGCAACCATGAGTGGCTGCTTCCTCCAAATGGTTCAAGCCTTCACTTGACATTGTTGGTGTGGGCTCTCTCTTCCTTGGCAATTTCTAGATTTCTTTAAACATCCTTGTAGCTTATAGGTGATGGTGTTGAGAGTGTATGCCCTACTCCATGCTGCGTGTGCTTCAAAGTTTCAGAGGCTTTTTCAACAATTTCATTGTATACTCTGTGCATTCTGTTGGCACTGATGCCTTTTCTCCTCAATTGCATTTGCATGAGAGTTGCTAAGGTCTATTCAATACTCAGCCACGCCCTTTCTACTCTCACTTTTGTGTTTTTATCTCATTCATTCTATGCTTATGATGGCGCTTGGGGTCTTCTTGTTTATCAATTACATTTGCTTGAAAGTTACTAAGCTTTTCAGCACAAGGTATTTGGTGCGCTAGTTTTGACACTTGACTGATGTGTGGTTGCATTTGTTAAGAATATCTGAAGCTTTTAACGAATGCATTTTGTATATATCCTACTCATGGCATTCCATCTTAATGCTAGTACCTCTTTTCCATGTGTGCACACTTCCTTCTGCTGTGTGGTTTCTCTATTCAGCAACGTTTCCTCTTTACCATGCCAACACTCCTTAATTATTTCACAATCTACCTCAAGAAGCTTTGCGCCATACTCTGGATTTCTGAATCAAAGTGTCCTCTGTGTGATAGTGCCCAGTCAACAACATTGACACTTCTAAATCAATTTTGATACTTCTATACTACCAGGGCCAACCTCCTTATGAGTCTAAGCGTTTTACAAGTATCCTCAACATTTGAAGATTGCGTAAGGAATTCCTTGCATAGGCTAGAAATTTTTTATAGCCTTTTGAATGTTCATTTTGCACCTATCCCCTACCAAATACATTTGCTTGAAATTTTCTCCATTCTTGGCACAGGCTACTCCATCGACCATGCTGGCTACATTTGCTCTGTGTTTATGGTGATTTGACTGGTGCCTCCTCTTGCTGCACTGGCTCCTATATCCTTTATGCTTAGAAATGCACCCAAGTCCATCTGCAATGCGTTGGAACCCCACCCAACATTAGGCATGGTAGGTCCACTCCAATCGCTGCCCTTTTTAGCTAGTGTGGCGCCTTCTTTATACTTGCAATACTTGAGCCAGTTGAATATATACCGCAGTATACTTTAAATTATCCCTTATCATTCAAAACTACATATGAAACTAATAAGGAAACTCCACAACAATGTTGGATAAATTTTTATTCATGGGTAGAGTGAATTCCATCAGTGATGTCTGAGGTAATTTGACAATATTCTAGTGATGTCTCCTGTTGCCACGTTCCATGGGATTTTCACATACATTTACTGATTGTAGTTTCCTTGTTGCAGTGTTGAGGCACCAATTTACAAGCTTTGCACATCCTATCAGGGAACTTAAACAATAATGCCTTGTGTAAAATTTGCTTTTCCAATACCGTCTAGCTGTTCAAACAATCTTAACAAGATTACATGGTGTTGTGACTTTATCTCATTGGGTTTGAAGTGAAGCGTTACTTCATTCTCTATGCTTTAGAACCTAAGAATTTCCAACATTGATTTGGGGTTCCCAGTGCCTCAAGGCATTCCAATTGAACAATCCTCCTCACACAAATAATTTACAATTTCAAACTATAGGGATATCGGTCAATAAACACTGATGTGGGAAACTGATAATAGTTTATGCCTTGTCAATTCACCACAATTTACTATTCTCACAACCCTGATTGAAAAGTTCATTCAAAGAACTTTGCAACTATGCAAAGCATGCTAGGTCCCATGTGGGCCCGGCTAAAACAATTTTCGTTTTCAAACAACTTTTTAGCTCAATCTGACTTGTGAAAATTTTTGAATGCTTCAAAGGTGAAAACACAAACTGGGTTTTCATTAAAGGTCACTTTTGACATGTTTGCAAAATGTGCAAAACTAGCCAAATTGGCTTTGGAATCGGCTTTGAAAATTGGTCAAACAACCTCCTAGAGAGACAAAAACTTGTAGGCATGTAGCCATTGGTCTAGAGAACTGAGTGTAACAAATGGCTCAGAGAAAGGAATTCAGAGGTGAAAGTTGTTAGATATCAAAGTTGCTAAGTTGAACTTTCTACAACAATCAACTATTTTGACCCACTTAAAACTGACCACATAACCTCGTTGGAAAAATACCAATTAACTCTTGGGAAGCTGCCATTGGACTCAGTGCATCATTTTAGTGTAAAGAACACGTGTGCAAGAGGTCTTGGATTGAAACATGTCCCATCAAAAGCTATTGACGCTCGAAGTTGGCCTCTCAGAAAGGTTCCAATGCAAAATTGAAGAAATTCCATTTGGTTTTGATCTGCTAAAAATAGCAAATCAATTCATAAGGCCTTGAAAACTGACATGTGAGCTCATTTTGGTATGGAGAATGCAGAATAACACTCGTATTCTCTTGAAAATAATCTAGTTGCAAAATCCAAGCTCAAACGGGAGGCACTTTGCAAAACTGAACGTTTGCAAACAACAGAAAAGTGATAAAACCCTTCAGCTTCACTTTTTGAAACCCTAACAAAACTTATTATAGGAAGCTTAAAACTAACACAAAAACTCACATAGGTCACATGAGTGGGTCCACAAGTGGGTTTTGCTTGAAAATCAATAGACATCAAATTACACACCTTCAAAGTAGGCCATTTAGACAAATTCATCAGGTGCACCTCTGAAAGTGTAGAGGCAAAATTTTTGATATGGGCACTTCAAGTTTGCAAAATTTGAGAGTTCCAACAATTTAGACTAAATGGAATGAGCTAAGTGCAATTAAATGATCTATATGACTGATTATGTATAAGATTTATGCAATGTTGGAAAACATAATGTGATATGCAAACATGAACTATGGATGAATGAATGCAAAACATAAAGGAAATGGGATGAATTAGTGTGCACCTGGGTAGAGAATGAAGAATGTGGAATCTTCTAAATGCTTCCTGAATCATAGATTTTTGGCACCCTTATCCTTTCTAGCAATTCTAGGGTTTTTCACCTAAAAGGAGAAAGTAGATCCAAAAGTCTAGTTAGGTTCACTCAAATTATGCAATGTATGATGTTAATTAGGCTAAATGGAATGGTCTAAGTTCAATTAGATGATATATATGACTAATTATGTATGCAAAACCTAAGATTTATGCAATGTTTGAAAACCAAATGTTGTTTGCAAAAAGCTTAAAAGAATGAACCAAAATGCAAATTAAACCAAATAGAAGGCTACTTTTTAGAATGCGTGCACTTGTGAATTTGAGGAGGACTGGATAACAATATAGAAAAATAATAGAATCTGATTTTGCATTGACTAGGACTCATTCGTCACCCTGGGCGAATTAGTCCAAGTTGGGGTTTTTTGGCACATAAGCTATTTTCTATCAACTGGGTGTCGGAATGTAAATGTATCTCAAATCCACATCTCATGAGGGACTCATTTTCCATGCATGGAAAATCAATCCACTTTCAAATTTCTACAATATCAAATCTTTGTTTTGCACCTTGACACCAGTACAATAATTTTTGATAGAAACTCGAGTTGGGATCTTGGAAAATTCCTGCAAAATAGCTTAAAATTGTTTGTCTAATGGGGGGTTTGCCTTGGTCAAACCCCTAGTTGGGTAATTAAACCTTGAATGGAGAAAAATCTGCATAAAACCCTAGCCTTACATGTGTTAAAGACTAAAAAAGTCTAAAATATGTCAAAAACCCTATTCTATTGTGCTAGAATAAGAAATACAAATATGTTTTGTGTGATGCAAGATATCAAACCAAGATCTCAACTCTAGAAACCTTTCAACATAAGAAAATAGAGATAAAATGGCATGCAAATGAAATATGAATGAAATGCAAACCTTAGTATGAAGATAAAATGAAAATGGAAGATGGAATCACTTTGAAACCAAGTCTTTAGGTGTGTTTGATGGCTAGTTGCATCTCCTCAACCTAGATTTATTCATGATTCACTATATGCATCCATCATCAATCCTTTGCAATATCAAATCTTGATCTAAAGAGTGAGCTTCAAGACCTACAAAAAACCTAGTTTGCTAGCCTATAACTTCAACTTTTGCTAATGAGACTTGTTGTAGAAGACTTGACTTTAGAAATCGCTTTTGTGAAAAATTACTAAAAAAAGATGTGTGAAATGACTTAAAATGAGTATTTATAGGCAACAACACCTAATTTTCCCATTATTTAGACCTAAGAGGCCAACATTCACTAAAAGTTTAAGTTGAATTAATTAAATTCCTATTCAAAATTGATTTTTCCCTCAAAAGGGACTCATTCACCAACCTTGGTGAATGGGTCCCACTAGAGGGGACTCATTCACCCAAGGTGGTGAATGGGTCCCACTACTAATTTTTGAAGGTGGGTTTTTCGGGATATGAAATAATAAAGTATTTTTTTTGTCGGGTTTTAAGTGATTTCTCAAGTGAAATGGGCCTCTAGATAAAAAATAATGGGTCTTAGGGGCCTATAAATGTTGTTTTGAAGGATAAATGATGTGATGGGACTCAAAAGTGGGTCTAATTATGTGTGAAATTGTCTCTTTTCTAAAGAGGGTGTAATTTTCTATCACACAATCTTCAAAAATGAAATCACTACATAGGGTTGTGTGAGCGAAAACATGGTTAATAGGATCTCCTTTCCCACCATATTTCTCAAGATTCTATACCTTGTGGAATTTGTGTTCTCAATATATCTAGGGATAACGGGTTGGTTTTTATGTATTGTGAAGGTTGGCCATTGTTTTTTTGATTTATGATGGTGATTTGTTGTTGAAGGGCTGACATGTTTTGAAAAAGTGTGTTAATGATGGGATCATTGTTGGTATTTTAGGATGAAGGGGAATAAGGTGGAGTGGTGTATGTATCCAGAGGACAAGTGAATTGTAGGTTTGTAAGGGAAGATGATTAAGGAGATATGAGATTTGAATGCATAAAGTTAGAAGGATTCCATGTGGAAATACCTAAGAAAGTGTTGACATTGCCATTAGGATGAATGGTTGTGGTAACATGGGTACTAGTGTTTGTAGGAATATAGATGGGTATTGTAGAAGGAGGAATGAAATTTCCTCCTTGTATTTTAGTATACCCAAGTTCTTGAGCACAAATAGTCATGGTAGGGATGGTATTTTTAACATCATGCACATTTGTTGTAGGTAAGGAAGTCATTGGAAATGATGTATGAAGGCTATGATCCATAAAGGGTTGATTATCAACATTATAAGAAAGAGAGTTAGAAAACCCAAGATCCACGATGAATGGTATATCTTTTAGGATGACATGAGTATCGAACTACATTTCACAATAGTATTGCTAATAGGAAACCAAGTTGTAAAGCTCATACAAGATACACAAACTCAATGTCAACCCAAAATGGAAAGAGGGTAAACTGCAATGCAATGACCTAGAATGCAATTTGTAAATACAAATTTCAAATTCTAAATAAGGTAATTTTCTTATTACACTATGTATAAACCTAAAAATTATGTCTTGTACATACAATTTTGAAATCACACAATGAACTAATTTTATCAAATTAAGCTAAATATGACCAAATTGAAGAAACATAAATTCTACAAAGAGAAAAAAAAAAAAAACATAAATGCAAAAATGAATGTTTTAATGCCTAGAAAATCAAATTGTGACATTGATCAAGGACTCATTCACCCTAGGGAGAATGGGTCCTAGGTTAATATTTTTAAACTATTTTTACATATTTTTGAGTTAATATCTATAGTTTCTAGATTTTGATCTAATAAAACAAGTTATAGTTTCATTTTTATATGAATTGAATGTTGAACGTTTACAAATACAAAATGTGACAAAATGTCAACCTAGAAAACCTAATTTGATTTGCAATTTTTTTCAATTTTCAAATGAAAATGAATATGATGTAATGCTATGTAAAGTGACTAATTTTTTTGTATTTTTTAGATTTCATGAGATGCAAAAATAAAATCTTAAAACCCTAAATGCAATGCAAAGTTAATATGCAAACTAGACACCCTAAATGAGACTCAATTCAATGCAAAGAAATGAAAATGAATAGAAGATCTAAACCTAGGGTGAAAGAGGACTCCAAAAATAGAAAATGCAATGATCAAACTCAGGTTTACCAAAATGAAAAGGTGAAAAATGGTGTTTTAAATATGGGAGCTTAACCACAACGATTTGATAACAAAGACCCTATTTCTCCAATTTAATTCAAGGAAATGAGATCCAAACTATGAGATAACTAAGAACCAAAAGGTGAGTCAAATCAAGGAATGAATCAAAAAATTTACTCATTATGCAAGGATGGGGGTATGAGCTAAATTTCACTTTGGGGAGAAAGATTAAAATCATCAAACAAACTCCAAAATGTAAGCTATAAAATAGAAATGGACAATAATCAAATCTGATAGAAACAACAAGAAAAGGGAAGATTTGGAAAGGGGAAAATGATGTGTACCTTTCACCAAAAGTCACCTTTTGAAGCTCACTGAAGACTCATTTTCCCTATGGCGAAGGGATCTTGGCTAGGGTTCTTTGAAATCTATTTCTAAGTTCTCTTCTATTGTGTTTGCACTCTTAGATTTCCAATTCTCACTATTAGACAACCAAAAATAAATTTTGTAGAAGAGTTTCCATGATATGACAACTTTTCTTGCAATTTTGACAACTTTGCAACTTTCTTCAATTTTTCTCTTCAAAAGATCTTTCACCTAAAATCTACAAACACACATGAAAGAGAAAAATATTCTCTATTAGGTGAATGGGGGTTTTCCTTAGTCAAATCCCATTTCACTAATTAAACCTTGTAATGAAATGAACCATGAAAGAAGGACTAATGAATGAAAAAAACTATGTTACTACTCACCAAACCTTTGTTTGAACCTTGGGTTGTAGATCTGCAACTTGCATGAATTGGCTTCAATGGATGTGGATATTGATCATGAAACTTGTCTTGAAACAATGCCTTTGAATACTTTAATATATCTTGATCACTACATCACTATATTAGCTCTAACAGAATGCATGATGCAATATGAATTTGACATGATAATATGAATCTTTATTGTTGCAATAATTTTCTATAGATCTACTCTTGAATTCCTTGAAAATTCTCTTGAATTGTTCTTGATATCACAAAATTTTCTATAAGGATGCTTTCTTCAAAATTGCTAGGTGAAACTAAGTGAAATAGCCTTGTATTTATACATATCTTAAGATTAATTCTTGAAATTAAAATATCACAAGCAAACATTGAATTATGGATTTGAAATCATTAAAATACTACCAAAACCATATTTTAAAAGTGTTTCCTAAGTATAAGTGAGGACCCATTTTCCTTATGGAAAATGGGTCCTAGGTCACTTACCTAGGACACATTGCTCAATGTTAAACATTATATTATGGCATTGATGAATGTTAGGTTTTATCCCTCAAAAAATATATTTAATTAGACTTGGATTTGAATTAAAGGTGTCAATTAAGGAAAATTAACCTCAATTAATTAATAAATCCCTATATTAATGTGAAAGTGTAAAGGTACACCTTACAACACTAGAAATAAGGGGTATCCAAACATAATAGCTCGACCAAAATAGCCTTGGACACAATAACCCCATCATAATAACCCAAAGAAAAAATAACCTAGGGTCATAATAACCCATGTGCATAATAACCCATGGTAAAAAATAACCCATGGAAAAAATAACGCATGGTCATTTTATAAATTTTGTTTTCCTTTCTCTATATTCTTACAGGGATATTCTGTTCATGGGTTATTTTGGTTTGAGTTATTATGACCTTGGGTTATTTTGTCCTTGGGTTATTGTGACCAGGTTATTCTGTCCAGGGTTATTTTTCCTAGGTTATTATGTCCTACAACCAAAATAAGGCACAATTAAGTTCATTTTATTTAAAAGGGTCCTAAACTATAATGTGAATGCGTAAAACATATTACAACACTAAATTAAGACATAATTAAGATCATTTATTTATTAATTATTTCCCAAATTAAGCATGAAATATTTTTCCTACATTATACTATTGTACACAATCAACTTAATAAATTGTAAACATATCATATTATTTCCAATACAAACAAATAAATTGTAGCTTGTGATTGCAACATTGAAAATTTTCACTCTTGATAATTTCACACTATCTTAACACCCTATTTTTCCCATAACTTTAATTATAATAACAATTTACCAATTTTATGACCAAATTAATAAACTATATATTTAATTCCTCATCATTCCTATAAATTTGGGCTAAAAATTAGGTATTGGACACTTATGCCATTTTTGGACACTTTATGACATTCAATTTTATTTTCCTTAATGAAATTTTTTGGATGTTTAAAATTTCAATTGGTGGGATTTTATGATTTGAAAAGGACACCAGGTCAGCCCATACCAAAAAGGATTAATTAAAATGCATATAAAAGCACGTTTTCCTCTCATTTTAAGCAATTAGATAACAATTTTATGATGAAGGAAGAAATTTATCAAAGGAGAGATAGATGAAGATTCTAAGATTAATGAAGGGAAATCAGGGGAAGATTTATGAATATTATTGCAACAATTCAATATCCAAACATAATTTCAAAGTGTATGTGATTTCATGTTTTCATGTTTGTGAAGGCTAACCCATTTTGTAGGTCTCCAAGCAATCCAAGCAATCAAGGAAGCAAGATCCAAGACCTTGAGGTGATGTGTACAATTTTAGTCCTTTAAGGAAGTTATTAAAGAGTGGTGAGTTGCACAATATTGTAGATTCATCATTTATTTCCTATCATTTGTTATTTGATCATTGGCATTTCCATTGTGGAAGTGGAAACACTAACATGGGGTTTCACTAAGGAAAGCCCCTAAATAGCACAATCTTCTTCTCTCTTTGAATGTGTGGGTTTCAAGTTTTAAGAGGATTGAAAGGAGTTTGAAGATCATATATCCATTATTTAATTCAAATCCCTAAACCTTGACAACTCACCAAAACTCACCTATAGAATTATTTGACAAGGATTCAAAAAAATTGCAAGTGGGAATCAAAAGCTCGAATCTGGCATAGAAAGGACTGTAAAAATAGATCTAGAGTAGCCTTGTGAGGAAAAGGATGCCCTTGGGTGACTACATGTCCTCCTATAGTGGTTGAATTCATTTTTTATGATAGGTACGCAACACTCTTCCCTTCTTAGATTTTCCTACAAACTTCTGTTACTAGTTATCAATCATCAATTTTTTACATTTTTCATATTAGGGCACATAATCTAATTAGGTTAATCAAGGAAAATTAATTACAATTCATTCCCAACACTCAAAAGATGCAGATCCGTGTCAGGTTGGATCACCTCCATGGTTGAAGTCAATTTAAACACCTTGTTGATATCCATCTTAATGTAACCCTAGAAAAAGGAAGATATCAACCCTAGGTTCTTTACCTTAGACCCTAATTTCCATCTTTTTCATTTTTTTCATTTTGGTGAACCTGACATACTAACATTATATACCTTTTGAAATCTGAAGCAATTCACCCTAAATCTAGGTTTTGCATTACATTATCTTTCATTGTTCATTTAGGATTTCAATTTTGCATCATAAAAGACACAAAAATTCAAAAATTTGTATCCCATATTTCATCATAGGTTTCATTAGGGTTTACTTTAATCATTTAAGTTAGATCTACATTAAATATTATATTCATAATTATCATTTTTTGTTCAAACATTATTACACATTTGCATTAAACTTACATTGTCATAAATTGAGAAAATTATGGAAAAAATTTCAATGCCAAATTTGTTTGCAGATGGAAAGAAAACCCTTAGAAATTCTAATAAAAATTCAAAATTTTAATTCACAAAAAACCTATCAAGGATATAGCTTCCCTTAGGCACCTCCATCCTACTACACTTGCATCAAAACAAATACACAATTCTATATCTTTGTGTCTTAAGTCTATTTTTACTTGTAGATCTCTGATTTGCAATTCATAATTGCATGTATTTAGGCATAATTCATATGGCTTAAAGCAGTGAAAAATTACATTGTTTTCTTTCCAAATAGCATCGCAATCATCATCTTGGCACAAAATTTGTGTACTTTTTCAAAAACTTGTTATTTTTGGGCTACAAAGGACTCATTCACCTTTATCGGCAAATAGGTCCTTTTAGGGTTTTGGAATTTAACTAATTTATTGGTCTTGTACTTCAATGTTTGCACTCACAATTTTCACATTTCTAGCTCTCGAAAGTCAAAAATTAATTTTGTAGAGCTCTTTTCATGATCTTGCACTTTGAATGACAACTTTTGCAACATTGCAATTTTGACAAATTTGCTCCAAATCTTGCTCAACTTGATCTTCAACTTGTAAATATGAAAATACACACTCAAGGGAAAGAATTTTTTTTGATTTTCTAGTGAATGGGGGTTTGCCTCAGTCAAACCCCTTATAGGTAATTAAACTAAGTGATGAAATAAGGAAATGAAGCATGAACATGAAATAATGCAAATGATGTCACCTTGGATGATGTATTGTGAAGCAAATCTACAAAATATCATGGAGTGGCCATGAAGAATGTAGATCTAGGATACTTGAGAAGCAAGTAGATCTTCAATACTACACTCACTTCTTAGATCATCAACATGAATGCATGCATCAAACCCTTGAAATGATGATATGATCTTGTGTTGCTGCAATAAAATACTTGAAATCTTCCTTGAAATTCCTTATGAATTCTCATGAAGTTTTCTATTTCTCTTACTTTTTATATCATGAAGTCACACCAAATTGATAGCTTGTGTTATGAGAAACAATGTAAATTAACCCCTTATTTATACTAAATTAAGACACTAACCCCAAAATTCAAAGAATTAAAGCTGAAACCAGATTTAGAAAGAAAGGTAATTAAATTCCCTCCAGAAAGAAATTAAAAAATTAGGGTCACATTAAGGGAGGACCCATTTGGCACCAAAGGTGAATGGGTCTTGGCTAAGTTTCTAGGATTGAGCTTTGGGGATCTAAAAGAAGGCAAAAACCCCATTCCAGATCAACTGAGAAAAAGGGGTAATGTTAAGGGAGGACCCATTCACCATCAAGGGCAAATGGGTCTTGGCTTAACTTACTAGGACCAATTTTTTCCCAATGAAATAATTTGATATTTAATTTATGATTTTCAAGAAAGATCCTTGAGAGGTGTCAAAATTAATGCCTAAAAAGGGAGTTCAATAAATCCACTTATCCAAAATGAATTAGGACTACCTAGATAAATGTGAAAGTTCCTTAAAAAACTTTACAACACTTAAAAAAGGTTCCAATTATGTACATTTTATTTTGAAAGGGGCCCATTAGGCTCAATTAAGGAAATAAGTCCTCAAAAAGTGTGAAATTATGTTACAACACTTTACAACACCTTTGGAAAGGATGAGTTAAGGCATATTTTAGTCAAATAAAGGTTGTAGAATGATTTGAATGTGTACAACACATTACAACACCACTCCAAGAAACCATTAGTTTATCTCTAATACCAATTATTAGATCAAGCAAGGAAAAGGCCACTTTTTCTGTTACTACACTTAGACATAATCACACACAGTCAAAGTTTGGATTTTAAAAATACCTATCTAGTACATAGACACCCTTGGGTACATTTTTCTTGGTATTTATTTCTAAATCAAATTTCTATGGCATAGCTCTCTCATTGTCCTTTGTCTATATTTAATGTCTATTTTTGAATTTTGGTTTTAGACTTGTCTAATTTTGATCATTGGATCCATAAGGAAAGTAGCAATATGTTTCCTTTTCAAATATATTATTTTGATATGATAACAGATGGTAATCTCCCTACTTATGATTACAATCTAAGGAAACTTAATGAAGTAATGGAGAAACATGTTAATCATTCTCCCAATATCTTTCCTAATTGTGAGAGTATCTTGGCACTAGGGTAAACCCATAAAAGTAGTTTACAATTCAAATGAGGAAGAAAAACTTGTAAAAAATGATCCCAAGGAAAAAACTTACATTTTGGGGGTTTGAAAGAACTAGACGTTTCAAACGAACCAAAAAAGGGTTTGCTCAAAGTAGGTTTTGAGAAAAAACATTAAATGCATGCATAGAAAAAATTCAAATGAAAAAAAATTTGTGGGAGGTGGTTCGAATGAACCCTAGTTCACTTTAACCCCAGGGGTTTCGGTTGGAGCGAACCCTCCATTTCCCTGATTTTTGGACTTCTTCACAAAAAGACCTAAATTGTTGCAATTTAGAGCTTGGTTTGAACATGAAAATGGTGGAGACTTCACAAACCAAATTGGAATCAGGTATTCCTCATAATGAGCTATCCAAAAAATATAATTTTAATATGTTTTGGTTTTATCATGTATTTGTTTTTTTCATTTTATTAAACATAGTTTTTTCACCAAAAAAAAAGCTCTTTGTTTTGCACATGTGGAAAAATTAGCAAATTATAAAAAAAATTGAAAAATATGAGTGCACTAGATATTGAAATCCTTGATCCAACAAAAAAAAAAAAGAATTTTGATACATACAAAAAAGGTTACACGTTATATGTCATGCTATGTCTGAATTGTAATTTGTTTGAATTTGAAACTTGATTAAAGAAAAAAATATCCAATAAAAAACTATCTAACCAAGTGGAAGGATTAGATATTGGAGTTACAAATCTAAATTTGAAAGAATTAGAATTTTATCTTTCATGGAAAAAAAGTTATACATTATACAGTGAGCATCACTTTTTTAAAATGTTGTTTTTTGAAAAAAACTAGTTTTCAAGGGAGATGGAGAAAGAAGTGTAATCTGATTCCAAATTTTTTGAAAAAAATATATTTAGAATCTACAGAAAAAATGTTATGAAACTCTAGTTTGTATCATCTTTAAATTCCTCACAGTTTAGCTGCTATAGGTGCCTGATAGTGAAGATTTAGTTAAAATTTTCTATTTCAATGACCAGTTTGGCTAAAAATTGTAAACCACTATTGTGGAATCACCCACAAGAGAATGATATTATTGAAACATTTATTAATATCACTTTTCCTAATATTCATTTATCTCCCAACATCTCTCCGACTTGTGATAATTTTTTGGTGCAAGAGGATGCAATCATAGAAAATCATGACAATCAAGGTTGTTCTTCTCCTGCTACCTCACCTACTTGTGAAGACAGTTTCTTGGTGTTAGAGGTTCCAATCATTGAGTGTCATAAGGGTCTTGTTGGTTTCTCTCCCAACATCTATCCTACTTTGGAAGATATTATGGTACAAGATGATGAAATCATTGATACATTTCTTTCAAAACATAGTAAGATGGAGTGCATAGATGAATATGTTAAGGTGACATTAGATCCCTCCTCGATATAATTTCATCAACAAGAAGTTAAGTTCATTAAGGTTATGAATGTAAATTTTCTATTAGATCTCCTCTAATTATTGGACCTCCTAAAACTACTTTTATTATTGGACCTCCTCTTATTACAGGACCTCCTAAATCTCATGGCCACATCATAAACTTTGCAAAAAAACTCACTAGTAACCGTGTGTTGCAACAACCAGGTTATCACATAATTTATCACACATATACCACTAGAAATAATAAGAAACCAAAAAAAACTCCAACATCCATCTCATTACCTCAACTATCCTTCCACCTACACTAATATTCTTTAGTGTAATGGTAAAGAATATGATATTGTCGAGAAACTTCTTAATACTCCACCCATGATTTCCCTTTGGGATTTGATTCAAACATCACGTACATACCATGAGATTCTCCAAGAGGATTTACTAAAGATTGATGGAAAAACTTCTATTATAGTGATTGATGTAGCAACCTTATTTGATTATATGCAAGTGACAAATTTGGATATTACATTCCCTCAACATCAATTATACTCATTGGAGATCCAAAACAAAATTGAAGTTTTAATGATAGTGGTGGTTGTTAAAAAAATTGGAATTAGGTATACCCTCATAGACAATGGATCAAGTCTTAATGTATGTAGTATTGATCTTCTAGACAAGATTGGTGTGGATAAGAATCTTAAAGAATCTAAAGACCTTTCAATTCATGGATTTGATAATTTTAACAAGAAATCATTAGGAGTGATCACATTACCCATCAAGGTAGGGCACGTGACTTTACAAACACCTGTATATGTTATGCCAATACTGTTAGAGTAAAAGGTATTTGCTAATTAATCATTTATTTAAATATTAGATTCATTTTCCTTTAATTACTTGAGCTTACTTAGGTCATGTTATTTTTATGTCTCATGTCATATGATGAGTAAACATGTCATGATCTTGTTTTATCCCCACCTAGGATCTCTATGTTCATTATCCTTTTATAAGGATTATTTATTACATATAATCATTAGAAGATGCACATTCATAATGATTCACGTTTTCTTGGATGAATAGATATTGGCCTCTATAGCTTAGCTATTCTCTCTTTCTATGATAGGTGTTTGGTTGCATGTGATCCTTGGGAGCTATGGAGTTGATTTTTTCCAACTTCAACATTGTATTAGAGCTCTAAATCTATAATCCCCTCTCCTCTTTTTGAGATATTTCATGCCTTGAGCTATCATTTAGTGCATCCTAGACCAAAACATAGTATTCCATTCAATTCAAAGTTCTCAAAAAGTTAGTTTTGCATTTTGTTTTCCCTAATTTGGACTCCAGGCATCAGATCTGTAAGGGTTTGAAGAAATTTATTTCTTCCTAGATCTAGAGGATAGCTACAATTTTAGAGTATTTTGAGCTGAAAAGAACCTCACAGTTGCATTCAAGAAGAGGGTATGTGCAAGATCATCATGGAAAAAATAGGCCCTTAAGTGGCAAAAAATTCAGAAAAATCAGAGTTAGGCAACTTGACGTAAAAATTTAATAAGTTATCCATATTATTTCAAAAACATGTAAGAATAGAATCTATAGAAAATTGAATGTAGTTTCTAAAATACTAGCTTTGTTTAAAAAAAAATCTATTTGGTGAAAATTTGATGAAAATTTGAAATTTCAATGCAGTATTACTTAAATTTCAAGGAAAAAATAAGAAGTGTCTGTTTGACCACCCTAACCACAATAAAATGATAATATTTTTTTATAATATTTTAGATATAAGTAGAGGACTCATGTCTCCGATGTGATGCATATTTTTTTGTAATTTTTTTCCAAGTAAATAATTAATTATGATTTTTTTATTACAACTTTTAAAAAAGAAAAAAACTCATTTATCTAACCATCTTAACTTGGTCAAAATTTAATGAAATTCAATTCTTTTTTTAAAATCCTATAGTATGTGAAGCATAGAATGTGACACATGTTTCAGATTCAAAAAATGTGATACTGTTTGAAAGCTATATATGGTTTTCAATTAGCCTATCAATCAGGACTTTAGTTGTAATTCAAATAGAAAATGAATATTAATTATTTATTAAATTCAAAGTAAAGCATAATTTATATTGGTGGAAAGCTGAGAATCACCTTTAAAAACACTTTTCATTTCATCAATTTTGGGTTAAAAAAAGTCATCAACCACATACCCTACAAAAACCCATCATATCGCCACTTTTTGGCCCATCATGATCCTACACATACCCAAGCTGAATCGATAAATTTTGATATAAAATTTGACCTATTTTGTTGTCAGAAGCTTCAAAGGTATTTTTTTTGTGAAAGAGGTTATACAACCTCCATAACACGCAGGTCGAGGTAAATAAAATAAAATAAAATAATATTGCCCTGAATTTTTTTTAAAAAAATCAAATATAAAAAATCATTTAGAAAAACCCTAAAAAGGGTTTGCTTGCAAGTCTTCTATTTGTTTTGTTTTGTTTTGTGTAGGGGTACCCTAAGGATACTGCAGGGGTACTTCCCCCTACCATTTAGTAGGGCAACGACCCCCTTAGGCCCTGCCAGGGGAGGCGTGGGGTAGGCTCCTCCCCCTCTCTCGCCTCACCTGGCCGATCCTATAATTTTTTTTAATATATTTTTTATAAAGGTTTTCGTATATTTTTTTTTCTTACAAAAAAATTATACATTGGTTTTCTTGCATTTTTTTCACCTTAAATAAAAATTTTGAATATTTTTTTGCAATAAAACAAACTACTACTATACACTTGGAGGAATATTTTTCCTTTACACTTCTAAAATTCGCAGACCTCTATTTTTGGCCGATTTTTTTTTTTAAACAAAAGTGGCAAGCCACTGTAATATATTATTATATATATAAATAGTTTATACAAAATCCTTGTTCAGAGGGCATACTAACAGGAAAGAACCTATAGTGCCCCCCCATGTCAGTTGTTCTGGACTTTTGCGTGAGTATTTATTTGTGCTTCATTGTTTACTATGTTATTTGATTGTGTGAAAAATATAATATGTTATTAGTCATGTTTAAACAATTAATTAAATTAAATTCATTGGAAGGTTGTTTATAATAAAATTAGAAAAATTAAATAGAATTCCTTATAAGGTAATTCAACTAAAATTATAATTTAAAGTAATAATATAATGTTAAGTCATTAATAAATACTAAACTTAATTTGTGTAGATAGATGTCTGTTTCAAATTATAGTTGAAAAATTATCATTTTGAGAGATAATTGGTTAATCACGAAAAAATAGGGATCTTAAATATGAAAGTAGAAGATATGATTGAAATTGTTGTTAAAAAAAAATAAAGATAGAAAAGGTGGAGTTTTTTCGTAAAGCCTAAAAGATGAGAAAAATCAAGTGACTTTTAACAAATAAGAAAGATAAGTATTGAATAAATGTTAAAGTGAAAAAAAAGACAGGAAGAATTTCATGCAAGCACATGCACAACTCGAAACTAGATTTGAACGAGTAACTTGCTAATTCTAATGATCTTTGTGTTTTCAAAAACTTATCCCATCTTGGGCTTTATGTATGTGGATTTTTTTTGAGAAAGGGGATCATTAGTTAATTTTGGCTTTCAGAAAAAGAAAAAAACAAAAACAAAATCTTTTGACTCTGCAAATCAGCTCTAAAAAGAATACAGTTTGTTTTGGGGAAAGGAAGGAAGTTACGAATCACATGGACTATGGAAACTCAGCGATCATCCCCTTTGTATTTGATTCAGGTTAGATCTTAAATTATTTCTCTTGCACTTTTTGAAGCTTTCGTAATATTCTTACTACTTTCCACAGATGAGTTAATGGTTGTTTAGAAAACCATGAGTCTTGTCTTAGCTTTTCTACTTGCTTCCTCGAATTTATGAACATCTGAATCCTTATACTTGATTGATATGCCTCCCTTATCCTCCTTCCTATGTATTGTTGTGATATTGATGTCATTTGAAATGACTGTAGGGTATTTGATAGTTAGCTTATGAGCCTTGTGTTGTTGTGCCATGCGCGCCATTCCTTCTATCCTCCCTTGTCACTATTTGCAGCCATTATGATATTTATAGAGGTCGATAATTAATGCACCCAATATTGTTTTCTTATATAGAGTTCGATCTCTTCTCTCAGCATTGATATTATACATTGTTATTGAAGATTTTATAATTTTGTATTTGAATTTTATTAAGATCAATTTATATTCCATCTCGGGTATCATTTAAGTGGTAGTATCAACCTTGTGTTTTAATATGATGTTCTTTGAGCCTTCGGTAAACCCTGCATAACTCGACTCATACACTATGTATTATCCCTTTGAAAACATCCTTGCTGCCTATGCCAATGTGGGAGCTTTGGAATAGTGTGTGGACATCCATCAAAGTGTGCACATGCATACGCGTGTGTATACTTAGTTGATGTGCTATATTTTCTTGTAGGGCTTTTATCGAGAAAGTTTTCTCAACTAGTGAAAACAATAACATCTTCTAGATAGTTGAAACATTACTATCCCAACACCTAAAAATAAATTTTAACTCACAACTATTATTTTTCCTTTAAAAGGCTGTAAAAATCTTGTATCAAGCTCAGGAATACAGTAGCTCTAAACCCTAATACTATTGGATCTACTTTTTGTTTATTGTGAATAGATTGAAGCAGCCGTTGTAGGAAGATGGATTTTGATTTGACTCTTTTCTTTTTTCTTCCTAATTTTCGCTTGGTAGGGTTTGTAACATTTTTCCTATAAAGTCTGCCTATTTCTTTTCCTCATTGGCATCGTTGACTGCAGGGCACAATTTTGTAGAATCTTGGTTGCTTCTGGTTTCTATCAGCTTAGTTTGTCGAGGCATTCTATCTTACAATTCTTGTAACATGGCTATGCTTACGCACTTTGTATGCATGTCAAACTCACTTTTTTTTTATAGTGCAAGCCTATTTCTCAGATTTATTCATTTAGAATCACCAACATTCTCTGTGAGAATATTGTCATTGTTTAAACTGATGGAAATGGCTCACACCTCTTAGATTGACTGCTCTTGAAAACAGTAGCAAAACAAATCTATGCTTATTTGTGTCTTCACATGCTCTCCTGGTTTGATGTTGTTTGTTGCGAGCATCTATATTTGCTAAGCCACAACCTTTCCTTAAAAATTTTATTTTAGTTACTATGTTAGGCTGCGTTACAGTTATGATGTTAATCTTTAAAGAAGCTGATTTGATGCAAGTTTCGCTTACTCAACCTATTAATTAGAATGTTCATTTCTTTTGAAGCTTTATTGTTCATCCTTATTGTCCACTGCATCACATTCTTTTGTCATAGGATATTGCCTAAACTATAGGAAAACATTAATGCATAAGGTGGAGCAAATGGGGAAAAAACGTGAGAAGTAATGAAAGTCATTAAAGTGTATAGCCTTAAAATCCTTACGTAGCTTTATGAAAGCCTCCTCCTTATGATCTTCTTAAGAAAAGAAAACAAAATAAAGAAAAAGCTTAATAATAAAGTTAGAAAAGCAAGATAGAAATTAGGTTCTAAAAAGAAAGGAAATATGTTCTTTAGATTTTCTTCCTTTTAAATAATTGGGGACGCTACTTTAAATAAGTAAAGGTTAACAATTTATTAATTTATGATTTCTTTTATAATAGTAAAGATTAAATGGATTAATTATATATATAATTAAATAAGGGAAATTAAAATAAATCAGTGAAATATTAGTAATTTAAAAAAAAAACAAAGAAGTAGTATATGATTAAATTTACTCTCTAATGATTTATTAGTGAATCTAGTGGTTATTTTATGGTATTTATATAGCTGACTAGTAAAATTGGTTGTAAATTAAATTATTGTTATTGCATTATGTTGTAATTTTGATATTAGGATTTATCATTTTATTTTGGTAAAGATAATTTTTTTTACGGAATTAAGATGGAGTAGTGTTAAGTGTTTGTGTAATTGCTTTTGAAGTATTGGAATAAATGATTAAGTAATGAGTTTTAGGGAATGCATTAAATTTAATGGTGCAATCTTGTAAAATTAGTTTGAGTTTTATTTTATGTTATGGTTATTGTTTAGTGTTGTTCATGTGGGAACCCTGTTGACTTACAAACCATTGTTCCAGAGGCATGTTTTATATCCTTCGATGTTTATTCTTGTACTATTGTGATCAAAATGTTACATGATTTTAAGCATTATTATTTGGAAGGGTTGTACGAGATTGTGGTCATTGTGATTATGAGTTATCATGAGATGAGTTTTCCTCCCATGTCTTGTTTGGTGTTATATGCCTTTTTCTTGATGCTACAACCCTTGCCTAGTTTTGGTTTATGTTAGGAGTCTTAGGGAGAGTGGCTCTTCATGGGGGTCGGTGCCTCAATTAGGAGGAAGAGCCAGGAGATCCATGGATGGGTGTCAGTGCCTCAAGTTGGAGGAAGGGCCAGGAGATCCCATGAGAGCTATGCGATGAAACTCTCCACTAGACACCCTTGTGCCTTGTATTTCTTTTTTCCCCTGGAATCGTGTTGCATGAGCTACCCTATGGTGCCGACGCCTCAAGTAGGAGGAAGATCTAGGAGATCCATAGATGGATGTCGGTGCCTCAAGTTGGAGGGAGGGCCAAGAGATCCCATGAGAGCTATGCGATGACACTCTCCACTTGACAACTATTTGCCTTGTTTCCTTATTGCCTCTAGAATTGTATTCTATTTATTATTTCAGTTTGATTTTGAAATGTTTCATGATCATGGGTATGTGCAGGATCATGATGGGCCAAAAAGTGGCAATATGATGGGTATGTGGCTGATGACTATTTTTTTACCCAAAATTGATGAAGTGAAAAGGGTTTTTAAAGGAGATTCTCAGCTTTCCACCAATATAAATTATGTTTTACTTTGAATTTAAGAAGTAATTAATATTCATTTTCTATTCTGATTTCAACTAAAGTCCTGATTGATAGGCTGATTGAAAAACATCTATAGCTTTCAAAAAGTATCACATTTTTTGGATCCAAAACATGTGTCACATTCTATGCTTCACATAATATATGATTAAAAAAATAAAAAATTAATTTCATGAAGTTTTGACCAAGTTAAGGTGGTTAGACATACGCATTTTTATATTTTTAAAAAAGTTTTAATAAAAAATTCATAATTAATTATTTATGTGGAAAAAATTACAAAAAATATGCAACACATCAGGGCATGAGTCCTCTACTTATATCTAAAATATTATAAAAAAGTATTATCATTTTATTGTAGTTAGGGTGGTCAGACAGACACCTACCTCTTATTTTTTCCTTGAAATTTAAGTACCATTGCATTGAAATTTCAAATTTTCACCAAATAGATTTTTTTTTTTAAACATACCTAGTACTTTAGAAACTACATTCAATTTTCTATAGATTCTATTATTACATGTTTTTGAAATAATATAGATAACTTATTCAAATTTTTACATCAAGTTTCCTAACTCTGAGTTTTCTAATTTTTTTGCCACTTAAGGGCCTATTTTTTCCATGATGATCATGCACATACCCTCATCCTTTGGTTATTTGTTTACTGGTTATTGCTTTGATTTATGTGATGAGATTTATGACTTTAAGTTAATATGCTGACTCATGAATGTTTATGATTATGTCATTGTAATCCTTGAGTTTTATGATACTTTTGTATGATGTTGAGTCTTATGGTTTCGTGTTTGAATGTTCTTGGTTGAGGAATCTTTCTTGTTAGCTCCTTAGTATGGGGGGTGGGTCTTCGGACCCACATGGTTAGGTGGAATGTGCTAAGCACCCCATTGGGTCCCCAGTTGAGGATCGAGAGGTGCAGATTGGTGCTAGTTGCGGCAACTCTAGAGTTGTATCCATCTTGGAGCCAGTTATGATACTATGTATTCATCTTTCAGTTGTATCAAGTTATCTTATTGTATGGTTTTCGTTCATATTTGGAAACATTTTTTGTATCATTGTACCTCCTGAACATTGTACTATAATGTAATTTTAAACCTTGTGTGGATATTGGCCATAGAAGTTGTTATTCAATGTGTTGAGTTAATCATGTATATGTTGTATTTACGTACACAAATGATTTCTTATCAATGATATATCATGTATGTGTTACATTTGTTAATGTTTACTTTGTTATGGATTATATCTTTAGCTTTTATTCTTTATTGTCGTTGTGTGGATCTAAGTCTCGTAATGACTCATTGTGTACCCCAAGGGGTGTATGTGTTAGTGAATCTACTTAAATGAAATTCATGTCATGACTTAATGTGTATTACATGTATGTTCTGTTAACTTTAAAAAAAAAATTGTGCAGTAATTATTGTTTAATTGTCCTTTGGGGTTTGCACAATGGGGCGTTACAGAACCAGGAAGAAAACCTCTAGTTATAGCCCAAAATATTACAAAATTTATAGCCCAAATCATTCCAAAAGATTACAAAATTATCCCATGAAATTTTACAGATTCGTTCCAAAGTGAGGACCCATAACAAATTTTTCAAAAAACTAACTAGCTACAGTACCACCAACCTAGACTTTACCCAACTGAAATACCCGTTTCACAATTGATTCAATAACGAGGCATAATTTTCATGTAGACACACATCAAGCCTCTGCAAAATTGAAACAATTATGCCAAAATTCATTTTTAGCATAATTCAACATTTATCAACTGGGTATGTGTATGATCATGATGGGCCAAAAAGTGGTGATATGATGGGTATGTGTAGGGTATGTGGTTAATGACTTTTTTTTACCCAAAAATGATGAAATAAAAAGGGTTTTTAAAGCAGATTCTCAGCTTTCCATCAATATAAATTATGCTTTACTTTCAATCTACTAAATAATTATTATTCATTTTATATTTTAATTATGACTAAAGTCCTGATTGATAGGTTGATTGAAAACATTTATAGCTTTCAAATGGTTTCACATTTTTTGAATTTGAAACATGTGTCACATTCTATGCTTCACATACTAAATGATTAAAAATAATAATTGAATTTCATGATGTTTTGACCAAGTTAAGGTGGTCAGACATACAAGGTTTTTATATTTTTTAAAAGTTGTAATAAAAAATTCATAATTAATTATTTACTTGGAAAAAAATTACAAAAAAAATATGCATCACATCAGGACATGAGTCCTCTACTTATATCTAAAATCTTATAAAAAAATATATCATTTTATTATGGTTAGGGTGGTCAGACAAACACCTACTTATTTTTTCCCTAAAATTTAAGTACTATTGCATTGAAATTTCAAATTTTCACCAAATAGATTTAAGAAAAAAAAACATAACTCTAATTTTTTTTGAATTTTTCACCATTTAAGGGCCTATTTTTTCTATGATGATCTTGCACATACCCAACTAGCAAAAACGTGAGCTAACATTCCTCCATGCACTCTATGCAAATTGAATTTTCATCTTGCACTTTAGTTTGTCCACCCTGCACTTCAGCATGACCGAGAGGAGGCAAATCTTGAGCAAAGAAGTCATACCTAGTAAATGGGGTTGTACATATCCTTTTTTGTTTGAGCTGCATTTTCTATATGAGTCCTCACAATTAAACCTAAACCCTGGTTCATAGCTTTGGAGCTCTCTGCTAATGGTTTCCCATGATTTTCACTTGGAGCTTGTACACCTAGGTCATAGTAGATTTTTTCCTTTGTTATAGCAAGAGAGTTAAATTGTAGATGCGACACATGATCACAAAGAGGAGACATAGCATAAAAATTTTCTTTGATGTCAATATCCATAGACACACAAATCCTTTTGTAGTGTTTCTTTACATCTCTTAAAAGAAAATAATCATTCCTAAATTGGAGAGACAGTTTGATGGCTTTAAAAATTTCTTCAAACCTTGATCACAGTTTAATATATATTCAAGAGGAAATAGACCTCCAATATATCCCTCCCCATTGAACAAACTATAATCTTGCACCATAGTTAGTGGGTAAAAGAAAGAAGTTGGGCCCACGAAGAGGGGAAGTTTTGGCCCAAAAAAAATCTCATAGAAAATGCATACGTGTTATTAGAAAAATGCATATGCATTATGCTTTGTGTACTTGAACCTAAAAAAATGCGTATACACACTAAACATCCCATACGCATTATAATGCGTACACGTTATATAACGCATACACGTTTTATAACATGTACAAATCATTTATTTAAAAAATTAAATACCTTTTAGAAATGCATATGCATTTTAACACATATCGATTTTGTAATGCAAAATGCGTACACATTTTAAAATGGGTACATGTTTGAAAAAAAAATATATTTTTTTAAATAATCAAGAAAATAAAGAACACATGCATTTTGTAATGCGTATGCATTTTTTAAAAACGTGTACGCATTTTTAAAATTTAGAATTCCCAACGCACATGTTGCCTTGTTTTTAGGCTTAGGAAAGCCTTGGCAACCCGACCCTTAGCCTTTGACCTACAACAAAAAAACTAAGGCAAATTGAAGAAGAATAACCAACTTTTGCAATATGGCTGATGGACTATTTTTTTTGGAATCAATCTATAAAATTAAAACCCATTAGAGAACACATTATCTAGTTTCCAAATATATAACTTTTATTAAGATTGGATTATATTTGTTATTTTTTAATTAATTTCTAAGCAAGCTAGTTCTTAAACTTGAAATATCAATATTTTTTTGTTTTTTAATAACTTTTTTTGGTTAAGTTTCTCGTAAAAGAATTTATATGGTATCAATCTTCAGAAAATTCTCTGCAAAATGAAAAAAAAAAGATTCAAAAAATGTTTAGTTTAGGTCCAATTATGTTGTCTGTACACGTTGATTTTTAAAAACAACAATTAAGGCCAATAAAAATTCAATTAAAAAAAAAAATTCCTCATCTTTTCATGTTGTTAGCTATCTTTTCCCAAAAGGAATTAGAAAAATAATTTTATTTGGGTCAAAAAGTGGTGTCCGTACATGTGCATGGTATGGTAAAAAAGAGGGACTTCTAAAAAGTGGTTTTTATACATACCTATCAAAATTTAACTTCTATCATCTGGGTAATTGAATAAATTACATATTTGCAAACTAGATTCAAAATGATAAATTTCATATTCATGAGTTTTTTAAAATTCATTGCGTAAGTGCCTCAAATTTTCAGTCCAAGTGTGACAAATTCTGAAAACGTACAAAAACACTTTCACTTTTCGAGCTTTTTGTGGACCCAACTTCTTGCATCAGCCCTAGTAAAGCATTTTTATAAAGAAACTGGGGATTCACAAATTTCTCTACAATTATCTCTAATTCCTTCAATGTTTGAAGCAAATCCATGATGTTGGATAAGAACATAGATAAAACCTAGGATGGAAATATTAATCGGCGAGCTCTTGGACTAGTGACCTCCATGCCAAGCACCAAACTTACTGAGTCCTCATCCCTCAAACAATCCACTTTGAATATTAGGCTGAGATCTTCTTGAGAGAGGCTATTCTCAAATGACTATTCCCAAGGCTGAACAGAACATTTGATTTTGAAGTTCCATGGGTAGAAATCCATGTCACCTCTATGTAACACAACAAAAGCCCAATATGAAGCACACTAGTAGACCACACTTCCAGAAAAGAATTGAAACTGAATGAATGGAAATGAAGATTAAAATGCACTTTTAATGATGCACATTTTTTGAAAGGCATAATGGTAGCTGAAACAAGTATGGATGATATATTAAATCAAATCTTTTGTAATATGCTAGATTGTGCAAAATATCTTCAATATTCTACAAGAAATAAATGCAAAGTACTTCCACACATTTGTAGGTACCTTGAAGGCTTCCATCATTTGCTCGAGAGGTGGAAAAATATAGGAGGTAGTATATTAGAAGGCAATATATGACCTGTCCCATCACCAATTCATAAATATTTCACATTTCCCACTAAAGCATATGATGATACCTTGGAGGTACTAATGAGGGTAGTACAAACATCTCCAAGTGACAGTTATAATCATTAACTTTCAAAGGAATGAAATATGTAAACACAAGTCATAATTATTACATGGCAATGCCAAATTTAACATCAAATCAACTTATTTAAATTTCTCTTTCCTATTCTAAAAATATTTGATTGCCCATCCATATTTGACAATATAAATATCATTTCATTAAAGTTAAGATATTTCCCCTTTCTTGAGATGAAGGATGTTGCGATCAACAAGTTCTACTAGATGGGGAAAATCTACAAGCGAGGAGAGATCAACTAAAATATATATTTCTTGCTTTGAGCTACCCAAATTAGCTAGATAGTCTACTAGATTATTTCCTTCTTTGTAAGTATGTGTAATCATATTGTTTTGAAAATAATCAAGAATATTCCATACTCTTTGAAGAATGTATTGGAGGCTTCAATTTTGTATTTTCTCTTTTTTTACGAGCATTGACTATTAGTAGGGAATCTCTTTCAATATGAAGGTTCTCAATACCCATCTCTAAAGCCATTTCCATCCCTATTATCAATGCTTTAGATTTAGCTAGATTGTTAGACCCTCTGTGAAGATATTTTGAATGTAATGCTAAAACCTTACCCTGTGTATCTTGCATGCAAATACCTTCCCCTGATTCCCTTGGATTTCCTTTTGAGGTGTCATCAAAGTTCAATGTTATAAAACCATCCTAGGGGGCCTTCCATTTTACGTTCTTTCTATTATGCTTCTCAAAATTTGATTGCAATAGGTTTTCTGGGAAAGCTAGGTTTACATACTTCCAATTCTACAAGATATTGTTATCCTAGTTAGTAAAGGAAGAACTTACATGTCTTTTATTTCTTGGACACTCACATTTACCACCTTAGAGACTGCATTCTCAGTTTTAACATTCACAACATCATTTGAGGAAGATACTTTCCTAAAAATTCACAAGTTTCTTTCCCACCAAAGATTCCATATTACTAGAGATAGTGCAACCCTCCATATGCAAGAAAAAAATGAAGATTTTTAGAGCACTGGCCAACTTTGAAACAAGTCCCACAAGGAATTTCGTAAGGGAGTGTAAAAATTAAGCTTATTAATAATAAACTCCCCACTTTGTTGTACAAACTTGCATCGAATAAATAGATGATGAATGTCCTCAAATTCCTCATTACACAAAGGACACATGAAACGATCTTCTATTTTTAACTTAGCTAGTTGATCAATAGTTAGGATACACTTCCTCAATGCTAGCCATGCAAAACTTCTTGCCTTCGAAAGGACTTTACTAGCCCAACAAAATGAGTAAGCACTTTGGGTAAGAAGATGCCCTAAGTTCTGATTTACAGCCTTGAAACCTTGTCTTACCATGTAATTTCCATCCCTTGAAGGAACCCATATTAATTTTTATAGCTTCGAAGAAAGATATACCATTCTAGCTTCCAAGATATTATGTAGAACACAACACTGATGAGGAAAAAAAGAAGGATGTGATATTTTTTTCTAGGTTATCTTACCTGACATAGGATCAATCAAATGAACATAATTCAACAAACATTCTTCTCAAATAACCTTTAGAGTTTCTATTACTGGAAGATCTGGATTATTCTACAGTGGGGGTGCATCATAGAAAATTGGACCCTCTTGAGAAAAGAGACAATTTCACGCATAAATGGACCCACTTTTTGAGTCCCTTCACATCATTTATTCTCCAAAACAACATTTATAGGCCCCGAAGACTCATTATTTTTGATCTAGAGGCCTGTTTCAACTTAGAAATCACCTAAAACCTAACAAAACACACTCAATTCTTTCATACCTTGTAAACCCATCTGCAAAAAACAATAGTGAGACCCATTCGCTAGGGGTTGTAAATGAGTTCCTTTTGAGGGAAAATTTAATTTTGATGTTCAAAACAACACAACAACACTAAATAGAATATCCCTATTCTATTTCGACTGAAAAAGAAAGATAACATATAGTAATCTAACTCCCAGGGTCCTGGTACTTGGTTCTTAACCATGCTAATATGGCTCAATGGTCAATGTAACTGTAATGTGCAAGGGGGCCTTTGCTGGCAATAAGGAATAGAACTGCATAAAATCAACTAACCTATGTTTTGGGAGTTTAAATAAAGATAAAAAGATAGATCAAAGCTTTAAAACAAATTAACATGAATAAAAATACTTAATATCCAAACAAACATTCCAATAATGAGTGTTTCTTCATCCAACCACAACCATAGCATGAGACAATCCATAGAATGATCTATAGCATTGCATACATCTATAGTGCTAATTCAATAATCATAACCAGTCACTAAACTATACTTTAGAATTTGAAATAGATTATCCACTCATCATCAAAATATAGATCAAATAGATATAACAACAAATTTCATCCATAGATAATTCAATGAGATAATATTTAAATCTGGTATCCTCTATTGATTTTCATCAAATAGAAAACACTTAAGCACAAAAAAATCACTGGCATATAGATTGATTATGAATCATTAACCTTATTAGATAAGTCCAAACTTGATAACATTGAAACTTGTACAAAAATGTAAAACTATATCTAAGTTCAACTAAACTTTTAAAGTATCTTCTAATAAAAATAAAATCCTAAGACTATTTACTATTCGCTATCATCAGGTGGCTAATCTTTCCTTGCAATGAGCTGACCTTTACAAAATAGAGCTCAAAAATACATAGACATGCCATGCAGGAGCTTCTCTCAATCAAAACTCAGATCCAAAAATCAAGGTCCACTAGAACTAAATGAAGAACTGGACTATTGATCTTTAGTTACAAGGTTGGATTGCTTCGTTACACAAAATTCTAACACCCAAAGAAGAAGGTGGAACTAAGGACACGAACTAAAGTCAAGTTCATATCAAGGCCTTGCAAAAGAGGAGAGAAGAAGATGTTGTGCCAAGTGAAGAGATCCAACTCACTTCCACGTTGCATGATCAAGGATGTACTCACCATAATTAGAAAACACTTGTTGTAGGGTATCCAAATTAGGCCCATCTAATCAATCATCCTCAAATTTAATCCTCTTTAATTTTGTTGGAAACCAATTTCTGCACCTCCTTTAATTTGATCACTTCTCTTCTAGCAGCCTTTGCTTCTTCCCTGATGTCCATAAACATATCCAATAACAAATCCTCTCCATCATCTCCTTTTTGCATCACCTCTTCAAATCTACTCCTCCACTTCTTCCTCATCTTATCCAAAGATAGACCCTCTTTGACCAAGGTATCTAGATTGACTTAAATAGCCACAATTTCCTCTAATTCATCAATTTGTTGATTCAAATCTTTACTCACCTCTTGAATCTCATTTTTATGCTCATGAATAGACTTGTATTTGTATCCCATTATACTCGGGTTTTATAAACGAATGTGTGATATGGGCGGTAGGGTTGGAACGAACATGATAAATGCCCGGCGTGTTGCATTCGTGCATGCGCTGGGGTTTAAAATGCGGCTCGTGTTATGCGTGCGCTTCGTCGAATAGACGTGCGCGTATCCGGTAAACAGGCGTGGGGACGGTTGGGCGTTGGTTGGTTGGGCGGTGCGGATAGCGGGGTGGATGCGCGCCCGGCTCTGGCGAACAATACTGAACGTGAGAGCTATCATAGGGGCCGGAACGGTGGGCAGATAACGTTATACGCGCGATGATAGTAGTGTTTGGTTGCTGACAATTGAACATGGGCGTTGGATGAAGAAACACTCGGCTATTAGGTATGCATGTTTGGATGGCTAGAAGTAGTTTATTCATGTTCTTCTATTTTAAAGCTCTAATCTATCTTTTTATCTTTATTTAAACCCCCCAAACATAGGTTAGTTGATTTTATGCAGTTTTGTTCCTTATTGCCAACAAAGGCCCCCTTGCACATTATAGTTACATTGACCATTGAGCCATATCAGCATGGTTGAGAACCAACTACTAGGACCTTGGGAGTTAGATTACTATATGTTATGTTTATTTTTCAAGAGAAATAGAATAGGGATATTCTATTTAATGTTGTTGTGTTGTTTTGAACATCAATAGGACCCATTCGCTAGGGGTGGTGAATGAGTCCCTTTTGAGGGAAAATTCAATTTTGAGTGGGAATTTAATTAATTCAACTTGAATTTTTAGTGGATGTTAGCCTCTTAGGTCTAAATAACATGAAAATTAGGTGTTGTTGCCTATAAATACTCATTTTAAGTCATTTCACACATCTATTTTAGTCATTTTTCAAAAGTAATTTCAAAAGTCAAGTCTTCTACAACAAGTCTCATTAACAAAAGTTCAAGTTTTAGGGCAGCAAACTAGGGTTTTTCCAGGTCTTGAAGCTCACTCTTTAGGTCAAGATTGAACAATGCAAAAAAAATATGATGGATTCCTATGGTGAATCATGAAGAAATCTAGGTTGAGGAGATGCAACTAGCCATCAAATCACACCTAAAGACTCGGTTTCAAAGGGATTCCATCTTCCATTTTCATTCTATCTTCATATTAAGGTTTGAATTTTTTCTACTTTTCATTTGCATGTCATTTCATTTCCACTTTTTTTGTCTTGTGAGATTTCTAGGGTTGAGATCATGCATCACACAAATCACATTTGCATTTCTTATTCTAGCACAATAGAATAGGGCTTTTGACAT
Organism: Sequoia sempervirens; assembly: GCA_007258455.2. Lineage (NCBI taxonomy): Eukaryota > Viridiplantae > Streptophyta > Pinopsida > Cupressales > Cupressaceae > Sequoia > Sequoia sempervirens. Next base: position 27,432,375 of record VDFB02075321.1, read on the forward strand.
ATTTCAGAATTTCCTATTCTTTAACAAATCTAAGGCTAGGGTTTCATGTAGAATTTTCTCCATTCAAGGTTTAATTACCCAACTAGGGGTTTGACAAGGGAAAACCCCCCATTAGACAAATAATTTTATGCTATTTTGCAAGAATTTTTTGAGATCTCGAGTTAGGTTTCCATCAGAAATTGTTGTGTAGATGTCAAGGTGCAGAACAAAACTTTGAAGTTATAGAAATTTGAAAGTGGAATTATTTGCCATGCATGGTGAATTAGTCCCCCCCGAGATGCAATTTTGAGTTAAATGTAGATCCTGGTTCCTTATTGACAAAAAATAGCTTGTGTAGAAAACCCCTAACCTAGGATTGATTTGCCTAGGGTGGCGAATGAGTCCTAGTTAGCTCAAAATCAGACTTATCAGTTTTCCATATTTTTATCTAGTCCTCTTTAGATTCACAGGTGCACACATTCTAAAGAACATCATTCTGTTTGGTTTAATTTGCATTCTTGTTCATTCTTTTAAGCTTTTCGCAAACAACATTATGTTTTCAAACATTACATAATTCTTAGGTTTTACATACAAAATCAGTCATATAGATCACTTAATTGCACTTATTTCATTTCATTTACCCTAAAAAACATCATACATTGCATAATTTGAGTGAACCTAGCTATCTTTTTTGGTTTACCTCTCTCCTTTTAAGTGAAAAACCCTAGAAGAGCTAGAAAGGATCAGGGTGCCAGAAATCTACAGTTCATTTTGGTGAACCTACATTTTGAACATCATACCATTCTAATTTTCATTTCTATTTGAATCTTAGGACTTCATTACCTTATCATTTTACATTGTCTTGCATCTTAGAACTTCTTGAACATTGTATTAGTGAAGGAATCACTTAGACTTTGTTATTGCATCTCATTTCATTAAATCATACCAACATTCTACCCTTTCATTTTTTTCCTACATTGTATAGACTTAAAAACATTTAGAAAAGATTAAAAAACTAGAAAAAACTTCAAAAAAACATCCCTTGGGACTCATTCACCACCTTGGGTGAATCAGTCCCACTACAGTTTTTGAATCAGAATTTCTAGATTTCATTTTATTGCATTGCACCTTTTTTATCTTTGGAGTTACCTTTCTATTATAGTTTAGTTGTTTCTATTTTCTTAGCATAAATTTTACTTCCTTTCATGGAATTTATGGATAATCTTAGATTTTTACAAATTTCATTTTCAATATTCATTCCTAGTTCCTTTAGATCAGATTCATCGATAAATAAAAATACAAAAAATGAAACATCAAATCAACCCTTCAAACAAATGATTCAAGTTAGAAAAACATCTCATCTAAGCCTCTTAGTAGTGATTATGTTGAAAAGTTAGATGGAGTTTTTGAGGACTTTAGCTCACTCACTTCATCCTCTAATGCTTGCAATGAGAAACCTAAACCCCTTAACAATAAGTATCCCTCAAATGTTTCCATTGTGATGAATTTGATTTGTTAGATGAAGCCCTCCAAGACTTCATCTTGAATAAGTCATCCACTAAGGTTTGTTGTGAAAAACTCATGATAGTGAATGTTCAGCCCTCTAATGATTCTTCTAAACAACTTAAACCAATTACCGATAACTTACCCCTCAAACCTTTTAGTCATGATGATTTGCACTGGTTAGATGAGTCCCTTTAGGACTCCATCTCACTCAAAACATTTGTTATGGTTTGTTGTGAGAAACCTAAAACCAAGGATGTTAACAACATTCAACCTCAACTTATTCTTTACCCACCCTCACATAAACTTCATCGCTCTAATCAACCTCAGTACACTCTTTTCCCACCTAAAACCAATGTGTTGCAGCAATCTAGTAATTTTCCTATTGCTCATACATATAATACCCGAAACAACTTGCAATTGCCACAACCAACCCCACCTTCTTTACCTTTACTCAATCCACCTAGTGCTCCTCGCTATAGCCCACAAACAAAGGAGTATGATCTTGTTGAACAATTAAATAATACTCCTACCAAGCTTTCCCTTTGGGATTTTCTTCAAACAACCTTAAAAAAAAATACAGTTCCTCTTGGTACAACTCCGAATGATGTGGCCACTCTAATCCAAAAAATGAATCTTGACATTACTTTCCATCAACATGAGCTCTATCCTTCAGAGTTACAAAAACAAAATGAAGCCTTTACGATAATTGCTCAATTCAATTGCATAGGTATCAAATGGACCCTCATTGATAATAGTTCTACCCTTAATGTGTGTAGTGTGAATCTCCTTCATCGATTACACATTGACAAGTCACAAACAATACCTGATTCCATCTCCATTCAAGTATTTGACAATACAACAAAGCAACCATTGGGATAATTACTTTACCTATTATGGTTGGGGTGGCTACTTTGCAAACTTCTATCCATGCCATGCTTTATGATCTCTCATATAATCTTCTTTTAGGCAGACCATGGATTCATGAGATGAATAGAGTGCGTTCAACCCTTCATTATATCATGAAATATGTCTATAACAATCAAATTTATCAAGTCGAAATAGACCCCAAACCTAAATGTTGCTTACAACTTGAAAAAGAGGTTACAAGTCCTCTGAGAACATTAATTCCAACATCCAACATAGACCCTCTTGAAATTGAGCAAAACAATGAGGAATCGGTATCTAAACTGTTTGGCGATGATTGGGGATCTTTAGAATTCACACCCTCATTTATGGGTGAATACATACTCACACAAAAGGAAGATGAGAAATAAGAACAACCAATAATCATGTCCACTCAAAATTCTAAACAATCATCTCAAACATCTATCTCCTATAATATAGATGAAAATATGACATACACAACAAATTTTGATGAGATATATTATCAATCCCCGCCTAATCTGCAAGAAATGGAAAGACTTTATAGAAAGGCTATGAACTTGTAAAAAAAATAGGATATACTAGAAAAGGATGTGGAAAACATGAAGAAGGTGTTCATGTCCCTATTGAACCTAATATGCAAGAAACAAAACTAGATTGGGATATCCTTTTCCTAAAACAACAAAAGCTACTCAACGACCATCTTTGAATATTAATGCTATTACATGTCAACCAAAACACCAAGTCACAATCAAACATCCTGAATTACTTGATATGAAATTAGCACCATCATGGAAGTGTGTTGATAGTGATGAAACTTTGAAAAAAATGTTAGGTGTTTTTGACAACAAATCCTCACTTACTTCCATGAAAATAATTCCTCGTGCCATGACTGTTACCAAGCAAGAAGAAATTCATATCATTGAAGAACTCTATGAGTTTGAAGTTCCTAAATCTAATGCACTCCCTCTAGGAGATACAATTGATGTGCTAATGGACATTATAGATAAAGATAAAGTTATTAAAATTGGGAAGTTCCTTCACAATGAAGAACAAGAAGACACTACCACTTTACTTCATGATTTTCCTAAAACTTTTGCTAGGAAATATTGTGATATGCCAAGATTTGACCCAAAAATTGTGACACACAAAATTTTCCTTGCTAAAAATGATAAACCTGTTCGTCAAAAGATAAGAAAAATGCACCCTAAGATAGCCTTGCATGTTAAAGAAAAACTTGAAAAACTCCTTGTTGTAGGATTTATTAGACCTATTGATTATTCTCCTTGGATCTCAAACATTGTCATATTTGCAAAACCTAATTATTGTATTAGGATATGTATGTATTTTCGTGACCTTGTGATGCCCTTCGGTCTAAAGAATTCCAACACAACTTATCAATGACCAATGACATTGATCTTTCACAATTACATTCACAAAAAATTGAAAGATTATGTTGACGATATCCTAGCTAAATATTTTACATGAAAATACAATATAAATGTTCTTCAAAAAAATTTGAATGAATACATCAATATAATATGTGATTGAATCCAAAAAAGTGTTTTTGGTGTAGATAGTTCTAAATTTTTTGGGTTTTTCATATCTCATAGAGGCATTGAGGTGGACATAAAGAAAATTGATGCAATCATTAACATGCCACCTCCTAGGAATATTTCTTAGTTGCACACAATACAAGGTTTGTAACGCCCCTCCAAGCAAACCCCAAAGGACAATAGAAACAACAAATTACCACACAATTTTTTTTTGAAAGAAAAACAATTCATCAGACAAAACATGAAACATGAGGAGTCAAAGTATAAATGCAACAGGCACTTTATAATGACTATTACGTTTCTGGGGTACATAGATAACACTAAGTCCTAAACTAAAACCATAATACATATCAAAACACATTATATAAAGATAACATCTAACCATCCATGATCAAAGAAACATAAAAAGATATGGGCATTTCATTTAATAGTTAAGTATACAATTGTGGGTTAACACATAAAAGTACCAAGTATTTATATACATTTCATGAATGAAAAACATTCATCAAAGATAATAAATTAAGGTCAAGGGTTACAATCATTACAATGATAATGAAAGTTGCATCATTTAAGAGATACAGTGATACATATGTGTTCCTCAACATATACAGGAATAATACAATAAGTAAGATTAATACACCTAAATAGGTTAATACAAAGTAACAAGATCAGCTTCAACTCAGGTACAATCATGGAGTCCGCAAGAGGCACATATTTGCATAGTTTGATCCTTGGTTGGGGACCTAATGGGGTGCATAGCACATTCCACCTGACCATGTGGACCCAAAAGTCCACCCTCGGTGCTAGCTGTTGACAAGAAAGATCCAAATACCGCAATCCAAAACAATCAAATGAACCAATAGAAAACCAAAATCCACAACAAGGATATCATCAACATAAGATAACAAACCACATCATTGCCATCACTTAGCCAAAGCAAAATAATGAAAAGTCCAACATAACCAAATGTCAAGATTATAGCTCAACACTAAATAACCATAAGAGGTGCCAACAAGAATGGGATCCAAGCCTTCAAATAAAATCACAATATCAACCAACAATAAATATAAAGGGCATATTTCATTAACATCAATCAAGTTCCATGAGGCATGTATGCAACACTAAAAGATAGAACTTGGAGGCTTTAACAACAATCACCAAGAACCAATTGCCTCAATAACATCAACAAGTCAATCAACACTCCCAGAGGCAACCAAAGAAGGGAACATAAATGGGTAGTATAGGAGAGTGTCATTGCATGGCCTTACATGGATTATCCAGGAAACCTATCATAAGGTACTACATCCATCCTTATCTAGGTAGCATATCTCAAGGCACTGCTCGATAGGGTGACTCATGCGGAACCACTTACCTTTTGTGAGGACAAGGTAGTGATCTTACCAACCAGGTCTTCTCATCCCATCCTTAGCTTGTGGAAGCACTAACAGTATGGGTGAGGTGCATAATTAATCTTGTTTAGTGTTTATCTACCCAGCCAACTAGTTAATTACTTACATTATCTCTTGATTAAGAAACTCTTCCATGGGTTACCCAAATAGCCCCTTTGTGCGCCGGCCCCCATGAAGAGCCACTCTCTCTATGGGTACCAAATCAAAACATACAAGGGGTGTACGTCATCTCACATAAAAATTAAGGAGTACATATCACACAACATGCGAGGTAAGAACCATCTCGCAAACCCATTCCATATCACTTGAATCAAGAACAAGGAGGTACCACCCACAACATCAAAATTCAACACCATAGTACAAAGTACTACCCATGAGCTCAAAATCTAAAATAAGAGCAATAGATCACAACAAAACAACTGTGGAAAAATCAACATAATTCAAGTTCCTCCATTGCCTCTGGAAGCCAAAAACACCATAAATCCACAACCTTCTATTGAAGGTAATTCAAATATATCATATTTCCAACCATCTCAAATATGACCACAAGAAAGAAAATGCAACAAAGTCTCCTCAATCAGAACTAACACAATAAGGAAGACTATCATCAAGGACCCCACCAATAGACTATATAAGTTTCATAATCATAAATTAAAAGGAGTAGAATAAAAGTGGCATCATCATAAAGAGATCTTCAGATTCAACCAAGGAAAACATAATCAATTCTAACACAAATTGAATTGGGCATCCAAGGGAGACCTCTATTTTTCCTCTCAAGGTACCCTTGTAGTGTGACAACTAGTCACCCTTAACAAAAACAACAAGTATGACAATGACAAGAATCAATGATACACAATCTCAATTCAAAGATCAATCTAGTCAATCATGATAACCATAGAAATTCACCTTTAAATATATGAAAAAACTCATAACCATAAAGATTAATAGACACTTGATTTACATTTCTTTCATTTATTCACTATGCAAATTAAAAGAATTCAACTTTAACAAAAGTTACCAAGTTCTTTTTGAATAAGTCGTCTAACTTCCTAACATACTTTAATCACTCTCATAACTTATAGAATAGTTCAGAAAATGATCAATAAATATAAGAGAATCCACTTCATATAATTATCTTAATCAATTAATTTCTATAGATACAAATTTTTGTAATCTATAAAGATACTAAATACACAAGGGGTTTACAATTTGATAAATAGCCACTTGTAAATGAAATCAACAAGCAATAGATAACAATTAATACTCCTATCATTTAATTACTCAACTATACTTACACCTCACATAAAAAAATTAATATCTATGTAGTTTAAACATTTAATTACGATTTCTAGAATTCTTTTCATTACATTATTCTCAATAATTATCAGATTAAACTTAGTGTAATGATCATATTAATCTTTGTGTATAAAATTAACATTTTATTTACTAAAATTTACCTTTGACATTCATAATTTATATCTCATGGTCTTGTTATCGTTGACAATTTCTTAATATTGGTATTATTATTATTCACTTTATATATATATATATTGTCATTATCTATTATTGGTTATACTAAATAGTTCTATTTAATATTACCGCAATTCTTACTAAAATCTCCTATACCCATCTAATATTTCCTATGATTGCTTACATTTCTATTGCAAACTACCCCTTTTGAACAAATATAACATGTCAGGGGATTATGATCAATTAAGTAACAACATTGACAACATAATTCAATTATTATTATTATCTACAATTGTCAATATTGCTAATATTAAAATATTTCCACCAATAATATTATCATTAGTAAAAATCCTATTGCTTAATGTTATGGCTATATTTAAAATATTTCCTCTAGGTTGTGGGAACTATCACACACTAATGTTTTCTATAATTTAATAATGAAACATAAAAATATAATATCATCTTTCTCAAACTTAAATAGAAAATCTTAATTAATAACAAATAATATTTTACCCAAAATTTACTGAAGAAATAAATAATAAATTAACATCCCTCAATATATTACTACTTAATTAGTTTTGAATTTACTAACTTAAATAGTGAAATGATATATATATATATATATAATCATTAACTTTTGATCTACTTTACTACCCAAGTTAATATTTTAATAACTTTATTAGATGGTGGGGCTCCTTCAAGATTATTTTAAGATGGAATCTAAACATATAAATGTTTATTTATTCCTTATTTTTAGGCTAATTTTAAGGGAATCAGTCCCCCTTCCCTTCCAAGTATACCTCCTAATTTTTTTTATTTTTTTTGTTTTATTTTTGTTTTGAATAAAGTGCACAAAGCTTCTAATTATATGCTACTCAAACCACAGTGTAAGGCAACGTATTGGAAGGTGAAAATTTAAACTTTATTTAAGGAGCCTATGTTACAATTCAGATCAATTAGAAAAAGAGACACATTCCTCGACTAACGTGTTAAACATTAAAAATAATAACATTTTAATTTAAAGCATAATTTATCTTTTATTATTATAAGAATCTTGACCGTAGTTTACAGTTTGATAAACCTACTCTAAAATCAGCGCAAAATCCTTATTCAAGTTGTAGTTATAGCTAATCCGGAGAGGTGGAAGGCTAGCCTTTACCAGCATCTCACCTTCCTATGCTGGATTGGGAGCTGTGGCATAGGTTAGAGACGTCCATCAGAGTACCAAGGATAGAGAAATTATGTAAAATGTTGAATTTGCAACTTCCCTGGTAAACAATAGTTGCAAAGAAAACGTGGGAGTAGAACAAGGCATGTATTGTTTTATAGAATGCCCCAAGAGAGGTCTTCCCAAGGAAAGAAACGAAAAAATTGCAGAATGCGCACACAATGGATTTTGCAAGGAAGCTCTCACAATCTTTAAATTAATGAAGAAATCAGCAACACATACAAGCACTGCAAGCTTTGTGTGTATTCTGGGTGCACAAAATCATGTAGGTCTGGTGGATGAGGGCTGCACAAACTTCACACATCCATAGCCCTTATTGCATTACAAAAATAGTTGATCATTAGGAGTGTATGGTTGACCTTTATGCCCATAATGGCTACCTTGAAGGAAACCCAAACCTTACTACTCAGATGCCAATTAAAATTGTCGTGCTTGTGGATCGTATATGAATACAGGCCATACATTGCCACTTATGTTCATCTCTAGTATGTTTGTGTAGAAGTGGAAAGAGTTAGGGAAATTTCCACAAACTTTTCTAGCATCCTCCCTACTTGTAATGAAAAGGCAGCTTAGGAATAGCATACGTACATCCATCAAAGAATAACAGAAGGTGGGTTTATGTCAAAAATAATATTTGGACATGTTCTGGAAGGAATGTATGCAAAAGAAGAGGAAGCACAACAAGGCACATGAACTATTTAACATATTGGTACAAAGAAATGTCACCTCTTGTAGTGCCATGATCACAGGGTATGTATTAAATGGATTGAGGGAAAAGCTTTAGAAATTTGCAATGAAATGCAACTGGTAGGTTTAAAGCCAAATTCCATCACATTTCGCAGCAGGCATGCATGATAAACAAAGAGGAAGCATAGACCAAGCATGCTAACTGATAAACAAAATACCATTGTGGAAATGTGGAGGTGTAACCCAAGTTCACATTTAACAAGTAATTATTTTCATATATAAAATGTGCTCGATAGTGGAAACTAAAATTAGCAGGGGCAGAAACTACATAGCATAGATAAATTGAAAGTGAACTCAAGATACTTAGCTGTAAGGGTTTATTGGAAGGCATTAGAAATTTGCAAGGCAGATTCCATGAAATAAAATAAAGAAAAAAATAATTTTTTGAGAGATAAAAATAGTTGCAAAAGAGTTTTGGTAGACATGACTACAAAGCGTGGAAATGGAGATGAGAAGTCAGACTTTTTAGGAAAACATAGATGTGCTTTCATGGGATGCCATGATTGCAGGATATGTAGAAGATGGATTTATTGAAAAAGGCTTTAGAAACTTTCAAGTAAATGAATTAGCAGGTGTCAACAAAATCAGTGAGGTTAATTAAACTTTTACACCCTTCTATGCTAAAGTGTTGCAACTACGTTAGATTGCCAGAAGATCAAACATATTATTTAAACCTTTAAACTTCCTATTAGTTTCAAGAGCAGCAGCTGAGACAAGCTAGCAATGGAATCAGAGAGATTATTTAAACATCTATACAGTCTATTTTCAAGTACGGTAGATGTGACAGGTTGCCAACAAAATAGAATGCTAATTCTCACCTCTACAGTCTTCTATATTCATGTTTTGCAGTAGGGACAAGTTGCAATTGGTACTAGAGAGGCTGTTTGAACTTGTACACTCTCTAAAGCCTAAATACTCTAGCCTTTCGCAACATACTCCCTTAGCAAGTGAATCCACAGCCTTTTCCTATGTCCTCTTTACTTTCCCAAACTCACTCTGCTTTTCCTTTTCCCCCACGCCCAAAACTCAGAGCCCCTCCAAAAAGATAGCCTCTCCCCAGGGAGAATTCCACACAATGAACATGCAAAGAAGAGGAAGTCAAAACCAAGCACGTGGAAAGCAAGGAGCCCCAGTGGAGAAAAAGGCGAGGACAAGACATGAGGATTTGGAAGGAAGACTTGAAGCTAGGTGGAGGGCACAAGCCAAGACATGTATAAATCTTTAGCTACTTAAATAAGTTTATTCATTATATCAATTTTATGTATATGTTTATATATTTATTCTTACATAAAAAACATATAAAAATAAAAATAACATAATTGTCTTTTGTTTACCTTTCATTCACCTCTTACAAATAATTCAAAATTTATAAATAAACTGCATTTTAAATGGATGATTAATCCATTATATTAAATTTCAAAATAAACATTATTTATAATAATAATTTTATATGTTTATTTACATATTCATAAATATTTTAAATTTATAAATAGACTTTAATAATAAATGGATTATGAATCCATATTAAATTTAAAATACTTATTATTTATAATTGTAATTTACAATTTCGCATTTAATAAGGAAATAATGTAATCTATTAGATCATTATCCTCTTCAAATAAGCTTAATAATTAATTATTAAATTTAATAATTTAATTTAATACTTAAATTAAACTAATGTTGCTATTATGAGTAACGAAATTCAAAACAATACCTGAATGACAAAAGGCAACAAGATCTTGCAAGTCGCAAATGCACAACTTACTCATATGACGGAAAGGACCAAAAGTGGAGGGGTACTACATCCTTCCCCCCTTAGCATCGACATACTCCTGGAAGTCGGATGATAAAACAAGGCGTATGCAGTTATAAATACATCAACACAATAAACTAACAAATAAGTGAATTATTTAAAATGGCATCAAATAAACAATTCAAATTAATCGACACAAAACAATGTGTTACCAACATTGACAGAATTGTAAGACGTAAAGATGGGGTGACAAACTAGGATGGGGAAACTTTCTTGTCAACTCTAGTTTCCACATCATACCCATTGGGATTGTGGGGCATGCTCAAACCTGACAAGGCAGGTGGAGTCAATGCCCGGTACTTGCAACCTGCATCCAAACAAGATGTTGAGCACATATATAACAAATAATAGGCACACTGTGAGAGGAAATGACGGCATAGCAGTGTGCTCGTGAATGAGTGATGCTACACCGTTCCCCTCACCAAGACCTCAAATAGTAATGGCAACATTGAGTACAATAATAACATCATCAAGTAACACGAGACACATCATAATCAACATCATAAATCATTTATGAATAATTGAATAACAACATAGCACTACATCTAGATGAAAATATAACCAGTAAAATTCAAACACCATGTATCATCATATTAAAAACCTCTGAATACAGTAACATAGTCATCCAAGCAAACTAAATTGTCAGCCAAACTAGTCAAATTGGTGAAACAATCACTATCATATTCTTAAAGTACATAACATAACATGAAAAGTATCATAATAGTGACAATACACGAGAGGCATTACATTCATTCACATGTTCTAGTTATCATCTCCACTATCTTCTAATCATGATCTTAAAGCAAATGATGGTGATCTACAATTAACATTACAATTAAGAATTTACTAAGTAACATATGAAGGATTCTACAAATGTACTTATTTTGGATATACTTCTTTAACTATTTAACAACTAAGGTATAACAATATGATCAAAGCAATGTTCTAAAAGTTATCAAGATTATGAGTCCATCAATAAGGCTACGAGTAATTCAAAGACGAACTAGTGGACAAAAATATTACCCAATATTGCTTAACATGATATTAATATGAATAAAGGCTAATTCTTTTGCAATGCTAATAATTTTTCACCATGATGATCAAGACAATCCTACTATGATAACCCATGTCACAGTGAACAATTTAGTAAATTTACAACAATAATCTAAGAATTCTAGTTCTTGAACAAACTAATTAAAACTTGTCTAAATTGCATCATAAAGTTTTACTTGAAATTCAATCCTCCACATAGTAATCATATTATAAGCAACATCATAAAGTCATCACAAATCAAGTACCTAACAAGCATAGTACAATTCCATATGTTTTTAATCCAATAACAACTTCAATCTCCACTCAAAAATATGACATATGCATAATTAACGAGTGTCAAGGCCCACAAATTAGATAACGTGTCATCCAACCCAAGTCAAAATGGTGGGACAATCACCAAGAAGTGTCACAACAATCAAGCAAGTGTGATAGAAGACAACAATGCAAGCTCAAGAGTCAAACTATATGACAAATTTTACACCCTTTCATAACAGAAAGCACAATTTAACACCTCATAAATAGAAATTTCTAGGTTAAAACACTCATTTTCCACATACACACAAACTTACATCACCAAAAATCACATCTCAAGACAACACAAAGGTCCATAATGCATCCCCAGTAGGAAGAATATCGGTGCATTGCACACTACACCAAGGGTCCTATTCTTTCCAACAGTTTCATGCACCAATGGACCAACACCCCAATGGAACAAACTCAATTTGCTAAGTGAAGATGACACAAAATAAGGACAAACCCTCGAGAGTTCGAGAAACTAGGTCAATGTAATTGGGCTCATAGTGCCCAGTGTACAAACCTATGCTCTGATACCAAGCTGTAATGCCCCTCCGAGCAAACCCCAAAGGACAACAAAAACAACAAATTACCGCATTATTTTTTTTTGAAAGAAGAACAATTCATAAGATAAACATGAACATATATTCCATATAAAGCAATTATACAATTTCACAATGACCATTACATCCTTTGGGGTACACAAGATGGCATCACGAAGTCCTAAAACGAAAACCATAATGTTAACAAATGAATCAAGATTACATAAAGATAATATTCTACAATCCATGATCAAAGGAAATATAAAAGATACATATAACATTTTATTAATAGTTAAGTATGCCAATTGTGGAGTATATTTCCACAGATACACACCATTTGGAATTACATAAGTATATGAAATGTTAACACATAAAAGTACCAAGTATTTATATACATTTCATGAATGAAAAACATCCATCAAAGATCATAAATTAAGGTCAAGGGTTACAATCATTACAATGATAATGAAAGTTACATCATATAAGAGATACAGTGATACGTATGTGTTCCTCAACATATACAGGAACAATACAATAAGAAAGATTAATACAACTAAAGAGGTTAATACAAAGTAACAAGATTAGCTTCGACTAAGGTACAATCATGGAGTCCACAAGAGGCACATATCTACATAGTTCGATCCTTGGCTGGGGACCCAATGGGGTGCATAGCACGTTCCTCCCGACCATGTGGACCCGAAAGTCCACCCCCCGTGCTAGGAGTTGACAAGAAAGATCCCCATACCGCAATCCAAAACAATCAAATGAACCAATAGAAAACTAGACTCCACAACAAGGATATCATCAACATAAGATAACAAACCACATCATTGCCATCACTTAGCCAAAGCAATATAATGAAAATTCCAACATAACCAAATGTCAAGATTATAACTCAACACTAAATAACCATAAGAGGTGCCAACAACAATAGGATCCAAGCCTTCAAATAAAATCAAAATATCAACCAACAATAAATATCAAGGGCACCTTTCATTAACATCAATCAAGTTCCATGAGGTATGTATGCAACACTAAAAGATAGAACATGGAGGCTTCAACAACATTCACCAAGAACCAATTGCCTCAACAACATCAACAAGTCAATCAACACTCCCAGAGGCAACCAAAGAAGGGAACATAAATGGGTACTATAGGAGAGTGTCATCGTATGGCCTTACATGGATTATCCAGGCAACCTATCACAAGGTACCGCCTCCATCTATGGTTATCCAAGAAGCCTATCTCAAGGAACTGCTCCATAGGGTAACTCATGTGGAACCACTTACCTTTCATGAGGACAAGGCAGTGATCTTACCAACTAGGTCTTCTCATCCCATCCTTAGCCTGTGGAAGCACTAACGGTATGGGTGAGGCTCATAATTAATCTTGTTTAGTGTTTATCTACCCAACCTACTAGTTAATTAATTACATTATCACTTGATTAAGAAACTCTTCCATGGGTTACCCAAATAGCCCCTTTGTGCGCTGGCCCCCATGAAGAGCCACTCTCTCTATGGGTACCAAATCAAAACATACAAGGGGTGTACCTCATCTCACATAAAAATCAAGGAGTACATATCACACAACATGAGAGGCAAGAACCATCTCGCAAACCCATTACATATCACTTGAATCAAGAACAAGGAGGTACCACCCACCACATCAAAATTCAACACCATAGTACAAAGTACTACCCATGAGCTCAAAATCTAAAATAAGAGCAATAGATCACAACGGAACAACCGTGGAAAAATCAACATAAATCAAGTTCCTCCATTGCCTCTGGAAGCCAAAAACACCATAAATCCACAACCTTCTATTGAAGGTAATTCAAATATATCATGTTCCCAACCATCTCAAATATGACCACAAGAAAGAAAATGCAACAAAGTCTCCTCAATCAGAATTAACACAATAAGGAAGACTATCATCAAGGACCCCACCAATAGACTATATAAGTTTCATAATCATAAATTAAAAGGAGTAGAATAAAAGTGGTGTCATCATAAAGAGATCTTCAAATTCAACCAAGGCAAACATAATCAAAACTAACACAAATTGAACTGGACATCCAAGGGAGACCTCTATTTCTCCTCTCAAGATACCCTTGTAGTGTGACAACTAGTCACCCTTAACAAAAACAACAATTATGACAATGACAACAATCAATGATACACAATCTCAATTCAAAGATCAATCTAGTCAATCATGATAACCATAAAAATTCACCTTTAAATATATGAAAACACTCATAATCATAAATACTAATAGACACTCGATTTACATTTCATTCATTTATTCACTATGCAAATTAAAAGAATTCAACTTTAACAAAAGTTATCAAGTTCTTTTTGAATAAGTCCTCTAACTTCCTAACATACTTTAATCACTCTCATAACTTATAGAATAGTTCAGAAAATGATCAATAAATATAAGAGAATCCACTTCATATAATTATCTTAATCAATTAGTTTCTATAGATACAAATTTTCGTAATCTATAAAGATACTAAATACACAAGGAGTTTACAATTTGATAAATAGCCACTTGTAAATGAAATCAACAAGCAATAGATAACAATTAATACTCCTATAATTTAATTACTCAAATATACTTACACCTCACATAACAAAATTAATATCTATGTAATTTCAACATTTAATTACGATTTCTAGAATTCTTTTCATTACATTATTCTCAATAATTAACAGATTAAACTTAGTGTAATGATCATATTAATCTTTGTGTCTAAAATTAACATTTTGTTTACTAAAATTTACCTTTGACATTCATAATTTATATCTCATGGTCTTGTTATCATTGACAATTTCTTAATATTGGTATTATTATTATTCACTTTATATATATATATATATATATATATATATATATATATATATATATATATATATATATATATATATTGTCATTATCTATTATTGGTTATACTAAATAGCTCTATTTAATACTACCGCAATTCTTACTAAAATATCCTATACCCATCTAATATTTCCTATGATTGCTTACATTTCTATTGCAAACTACCCCTTTTGAACAAATATAACATGTCAGGGCATTATGATCAATTAAGTAACAACATTGACAACATAATTAAATTATTATTATTATCTACAATTGTCAATATTGCTAATATTAAAATATTTCAACCAATAATATTATCGTTAGTAAAAATCCCATTGCTTAATGTTATGGCTATATTTAAAAATTTTCCTCCAGGTTGTGGGGACTATCACACACTAATATTTTCTATAATTGAATAATGAAACATAAAAATATAATATCATCTTTCTCAAACTTAAATAGAAAATCTTAGTTAATAACAAATAATATCTTACCCAAAATTTATTGATGAAATAATTAATAATTCAAAATCCCTCAATATATATTTTTTTTAATAAAGAGGGTAAAAACTTTATTGGAAATCAGAATAGAAGATTACAAAAAAAACCAGGCCACAAAGACCCTCCAACAGCAACATAGCAACACCCATCAGCCTTCCTCATTGTGACCATCCCTATCTTTAACCAGAATCCCTTCTAAATCCTGGCGGAGCTCCTGGGGAACTTGCTCCCACCCATCAATCTTCCAACCGAGAAGATTCTCAGAAGCCCACTTAGCCAAACAATCAGCAGCACTATTCCACTCCCGAGGAATATGGACAAAGGATATAAACTCCATCAAAAAACTAATCTGTAAAATCTGTTGCACCATTCCAGCCAGCTGCCAGCTAACATCAGACACTGTCCGATTATTTATCAAACCAATAAGAACCTGAGAATCAGATTCACAAATAACCCTGCGCCAACCCAAATCATAAGCCCTCTCAAGAGCATAGAGAATCACCAAACCTTCCATAAGGTTGATAGATTGCTCCCCTTCATGAGCAGAGAAGAAGAAAACCATAGAGCCCAAAGAATCCTGACCAACTCCACCAATTCCAGCAGGACCTGGATTGCCTCTTGAAGAACCATCAGTATTGATCTTCAAGATTCCATCCGTAGGGGGCAACCACCTGCCCAATCTTTGGACTTTTTGTTTCCCCCTCCTTCCCCTCTTGACGCAAGCCGAAACTGAAGACAACCCCTGGATTCCAAGTCTCTCCACCTTCTCAGCGTCCCCTTTGTCTAAAGGGAAATCCACCTCTCACTTAGCTTCCACCGTCTCCTAAATCATAGCCCTTACTCTTTGCCAAACTTGTTGGAATATCAAACTTTCACCCCGAAAAATTCTATGATTTCGTTCTAGCCAGATCTGCCACAATATGAATGTAGGACCTACATACCACACCTCCTATAGGAAAGAGGTCCCAGAAGGAGGTCTACCAACACTGTTCCAAAACTCCACCAGTGAAGAGGCATGAACACATGGGATTCTCCAGGCCTCCCACCAAATATGCCAAAGATGCAAAACAAAGGGGCACCGAAAAAACAAGTGGGAAGAATCCTCCTCCGCTGCCCCACACAAAACACAAATAGAAGGGCCTTGAAACCCCCTCTTCTGAATATTGTCCCACGTCAAGCACCTGTTCCAGGCCAGGGTCCAAAGAAAGCAATTACACTTTGGCCAGGAGAACTTATTCCACACTCTCTTCCACCAGTGAACCTCCCCCCCCTCAAGCTTGTGAGATAACAATCTCTGATATCCAGAAGCAATAGTAAAGACACCCTTAGGATTATGAGACCATGAAAGAAAATCCTTCTCCTGCAGGGAACTACATTTCCTGTTGGAGAGGATTTTGTGCAACTCAGCACAGTCCTCCTCCATACCAACATTAGGCCACTCGCCAGGGCTCTTCCATCTCACCATTCTCAGCTAATCTCGGGTAGAGAAGGACTTAAAATCACTCACCCTTGACCAACCAGCTTCGAGGAACCGCTGGCATAAAATTACCAAGTTCAGAAACTGGGAAAGAATGGGGGGAAAACCATCCCAAGAATCAGACCAGAAGAGAGCTTCTGTCCCCCTTTTGCAAATCCAAAAAAGGCCATCCTTTATGAGATCAGCCCCTTTCTTGAGAGTACCCCAAATCACCGAACCTTTCCCCCTCAAGGAGTACCGGGGAATATCACACTGAGGGATCCCTGGAAAATACTTATGAGATAAAATTCTAGCCTAGAGATGATCCTGCTCCACACACCAGTGCCAATACAACTTAGCAACTTGAGCCACGCTGGACAACAAAGACTGCCTTAAACCAAGCCCTCTGAACTGCTTCGGGCTAGAAACAGTATCCCACTTGACAAGACTCCATTTGGAAGACTGTAGGCTACCAGCCCATAAAAACTACCTAGCAAGAGAATCCAACTCCTTAATGAAACTCACCGGGGCAACCTAGATCATGCAGCTGTAGATGGGGAGAGCCTGCATGACAGACTTGAGAAACTGAACATGCCCAGCAAAGGACAGCCATCTGTGGGTCCAATGATTAACCTTCACATGAAATTTATCCAATATATTTTGTGAAGAATCCCTATGAGGTCTTCCAACAGAGATCGGAATACCAAGGTAGGTCAAGGGGAGAGACCCAATCTGAAATCTCAAAATGTGAGCAATCCTCCTCTGAATGGGCTTAGGAGTGTTAAAGAAAAAGATGGAGGACTTTTGCTCATTGATCAATTGGCCCGAGGCATTAAGATAAACATCCAACACTTTACGCATATTAGTAGCTTCCCTGATAGACGCCAGACCCATCAAAGCTATGTCATCCACAAACTGCAAATGAGACTGCGAAGGTAAGCCACCATTCCATCTCCAACCCGAAATAAGCCCTAGCTCCACATGCCTTCTCATCAAGCGTCCCAGACCCTCAGCAAGAAGGATAAACAAATAGGGAGAGAGGGGGTCTCCCTACCGCAAACCCCGAGACGCACCAAAAAGCTCTGAGTGCTCACCATTGATTAACATAGAAAAGGAAGTTGTAGTAACATAGCTCATTACCCATCTAATCCAATCCTCTCCAAAACCAAAAGC
This sequence comes from Sequoia sempervirens, assembly GCA_007258455.2. Classification (NCBI taxonomy): domain Eukaryota; kingdom Viridiplantae; phylum Streptophyta; class Pinopsida; order Cupressales; family Cupressaceae; genus Sequoia; species Sequoia sempervirens. The sequence continues at coordinate 27,450,848 of VDFB02075321.1, forward strand.
GCCAAGAATATTTTGAAGGAAGGACCACTGAACTCTGTCAAAAATCCCTCAATATATTACTACTTAATTAGTTTTGAATTTACTAACTTAAATAGTGAAATGATATCTATATATATATTTTTAAATAATCATTAACATTTGATCGACTTTACTACCCAAGTTAATATTTTAATAACTTACTAGATAGTGGGGATCCTTCAAGATTATTTTAAGATGGAATCTAAACATATAAATGTTTATTTATTCCTTATTTGTAGGCTAATTTTAAGGGAATTAGTCCCCCTTCCCTTCCACGTATACAACCTAATTTTATTTTTATTTTTTGTTTTATTTTTGTTTGGAATAAAGTGCACAAAGCTTCTAATTATACGCTACTCAAGCCACAGTGTAAGGCAATGTATTGGAAGTTGAAAATTTAAACTTTATTTAAGGAGCCTATGTTACAATCTAGATCAATTAAAAAAAGAGATGCATTCCTCGACTAATGTGTTAAACATTAAAACTGATAACATTTTAATTTAAAGCACAATTTATCTTTTATTATTATAAGAATCTTGACCGTAGTTTACAGTTTGATAAACCTACTCTAAAATCACCAAAGAATCCTTATTCAAGTTGCAGTTATAGGTAATCTGGAGAGGTGGAAGGTCATCCTTTACCAGCATCTCACCTTCCTATGCTGGATTGGGATATGTGGAATAGGTTAGAGATGTCCATCAGAGTACCAAGGATAGAGAAATTCTGTAAAATGTTGAATTTGCAACTGCCCTGGTAAACAATAGTTGCAAAGAAAATGTGGGAGTAGAACAAGGCATGTATTGTTTTATAGAATGCCCCAAGAGAGGTCTTCCCAAGGAAACAAATGAAAAAATTGCAGAATGCTCACACAATGGATTTTGCAAGGAAGCTCTCACAATCTTTAAATTAATGAAGAAATCAACAACACATACAAGCACTGCAAGCTTTGTGTGTATTCTGGGTGCAAAAAATCATGTAGGTCTGGTGGATGAGAGCTGCATATACTTCACACATCCACATCCCTTATTGCATTACAAAAATAGTTGATAATTAGGAGTGTATGGTTGACCTTTATGCTCATAATGGCTACCTTGAGGGAAACCCAAACCTCACTACTCAGATGTTAATTAAAATTGTGGTGCTTGTGGATCGTATATGAATACAGACCATACATTGCCACTTATGTTCATCTCTAGTATGTTTGTGCAGAAGCGAAAAGTGCTAGGGTAGTTTCCACAAACTTTTCTAGCATCCTCCCTACATGTAATGAAAAGGCAGCTTAGGAATAGGGTATGTACATCCATCAAAGAATAACAGAAGGTGGGTTTATGTCAAAAATAATATTTGGACATACTCTGTAAGGAATGTATGCAAAAGAAGAGGAAGCACAACAAGGCACATGAACTATTTAACAAATTGGTACAAAGAAATGTCACCTCTTGGAGTGCCATGATCACAGGGTATACATTAAATGGATTGAGGGAAAAGCTTTAGAAACTTGCAAGCGAATGCAACTGGTAGGTTTAAAGCCAAATTCCATCACATTTCACAGTAGGCATGCATGAAAAACAAAGAGGAAGCATAGACCGAGCATGCTAACTGATAAACACAATACCATTGTGGAAATGTGGAGGTGTAACCCAAGTTCACATTTAACAAGTAATTATTTTCATATATAAAATGTGCTCGATAGTGGAAACTAAAATTAGAAGGGGCAAAAACTACATAGCAGAGATAAATTGAAAGTGAACTCAAGAGACTTCGCTGTAAGGATTTATTGGAGGGTGTTACAAATTTCCAAGGCAGATTCCATAAAATAAAATAAAGAAAAAAATAATTTTCTAAGAGATAAAAATAGTTGCAAAAGAGTTTTGGTAGACATGACTACAAAGCATGGAAATGGAGATGAGAATTCAAACTTTTAAGCAAAACATAGATGTGGTTTCATGGGACGCCATGATTGCAGGATAAGTACAAGATGGATTTATTGAAAAAGGCTTTAGAAACTTTCAAGCAAATGCAATTAGCAGGTGTCAAAAGAATCAGGGATGTTATTTAAACTTTTACACCCTTCTATGCTCAAGTGTTGCAACTACATTAGATTGCCAGAAGAATCAGACAAATTATTTAAACCTTTAAACTTCCTAATACTTTCAAGAGCAGCAGCTGAGACAAGCTAGCAATGGAATCAGAGAGATTATTTAAACAACTATGCAATCTATTTTCAAGTACGGCAAATGTGATAGGTTGCCAACATAACAAAATGATTATTGTCACCTCTACAGTCTTCTATATTCAAGTTTTGCAGCAGGGACAGGTCGCAACTGGTACCAGAGAGGTTTTTTGAACTTGTACACTCTCTAAAGCTTAAATACTCTAGCCTTTAGTAGCATACTCCCTTGGCAAGTGAATCCACAACCTTTTCCTGCGTCCTCTTTACTTTCTGAAACTCACTCTGCTTTTTTTCTTCCCCCATGATCAAAACTCAGAGCGCCTCCAAAAAGATAGCCTCTCCTCAGGGAGAATGCCACACAATGAACATGCAAAGAAGAGGAAGTCAAAACCAAGCACGTGGAAAGCAAGGATCCCCAGTGGAGAAAAAGGCGAGGACAGGATATAAGGATTTGGAAGGAATACTTGAAGCTAGGTGGAGGGCACAAGCCAAGATAGGTATAAATCTTTAGCTGCTTAAATAAGTTTATTCATTATATCAATTTTAATTATATGTTTATATATTTATTCTTACATAAAAAAATTATAAAAATAAAAATAACATAATTGTCTTTTGTTTACCTTTCATTCACTTCTTCCAAATAATTCAAAATTTATAAATAAACTGCATTTTAAATGGATGATTAATCCATTATATTAAATTTCAAACTAAACATTATTTATAATTATAATTTACGATTTCAGATTTAATAAGGAGATAATGTAATCTATTAGATCATTATCGTCTTCAAATAAGCTTAATAATTAATTATTAAATTTAATAATTTAATTTAATACTTTAATTAAACTAATGTTGCTATTATGAGCAATGAAATTAAAAACAATACTTGAATGAGAAAAGGCAGCAAGATCTCGCAAGTGGCAAATGCACAACTTACTCATATGATGCAAAGGACCAAAAGCAGAGGGGTACTACAAGGTCAAATTCAAGCCATCTGTTATTTCATTGCATCTTTAGCTAATCACACATTACCTTTCACGCATCTCTTTTAAAAGGGTATTGTTGTCAAACTTTTCACCTCAGCTCAAAACTTATGGAGTTGGTTGCTTAAAAGTTCAGTCTTTATGGTGATGGATTCTAGTTTTACTTCTACTGGTTTTAACCATTACAACATGTGATATATTTAGTTCTTTTAAGAAATACAATGTGTTTTCAAGTTGTAATATATCAATTGCAGCATTTAGTATTGAATGGAATGTAAAAGGTGCTTGATTCATTCACAATGTCTCATTCATTGTTTGCAAAAAATAAATACATAATTGAAACAAGTACTTCACCAATGTTGTAATTGTACTCATTGGATTAAAAGGGAGAATTAGGTTCGCACACAAGCTATGAGAAATAGTTGTGACAGTGTATCAGAGGAAACATTATACACTAATGAAGATGGAAAAAGTGAAAACACATAAGAAAGAATATGATCATCATTGCTTGTGAGTCTTTGGTTGATTCTAGAATGGTGCACCATCCTTTGCATTCAAGCACCTAATGAACTTGTAAGAGTTGTAAAAGTTGTCAGAGCTTTGACCATGAACATTCCTACATGAATCACCAACAATAATGTAGAATGCAACCTTGATGATACATTGAACCAACTAAAGATGCAAGAACAAGAAATGTGCCAAAAGCCAAGTAGGAAACATCATAATAATATATATTTTTTGTCTAACATTGTTTGTTTCCATGTGTAGGTATAGTACAAGCAATGTTGTTGATCTAGATTGAATATCATAAAGCTTGTGGGGTAAATCAAGCTCCCTCAAGGGTTGAGACATGGCATGCTATCCTTCAAGCATTTAAAGAGGTACTAATGAATAAACATATCCAAATGCTCAAGGAAAGGCATCCATCAGATGGAATACATCATAAAGTGCCAAGAGGACTGAACTAGTTGACCATTTAGGATAGTTAACTCCCAAGGTGCAATGAATATAAAATGATGAGTGATCAACTATTCAAGTGCATAACCTCATAATGTGATAGTGAATAGGCATACATAATGCCTTGTTTGAAATCCATCAATTAGAACTGAAGCAAATGAAGAGCTCTAGAACATCATAAGAGAGTGCTTCATATTTCAAAATATACAATGCAAACATTGCATTCATATCATCATGTTGTTGATCAAGAGAAAAATGCATGAAGAGTACAGAGGAATGGGTTGGATCCATTAGAGATTAAGTGGCAAGTAGTTGGAAGTGAGTTATTGAAGGAAAATGATGAATACAAAGAGGGCATGCTAAATCAAAATGCAAGGAATCAAGTATTTGAAGGCTTAATGAAATGTGGAATAGCAACATACATGCAGGTAATTTGAAAATTTTGAAATTGTTTCTGTATTATGGTATCATCAACATGAAAGGAAAAATTTGACTGCATGATTTAGTGTTTATTTGGAATTCAAAATGAAACATAGAACTATGGAAGAGAAGTGAAATGTGCATGTTTTGAAACATGAGAATACCTTGTAGCCATAGTTAAAATTTACAAATGAAACATTGAGAAGCATCTTTGAAGTGAAGAAAATTCATTATAAAGAGTGTTTTGTTGATATCAAGTGTTGTTCCATTTTGAAATGTAAAACTAAATGCATTATGAAGTTCTTAGTGAGTGCAATCAAGTAAAAAAAAATAGCACGATAGTGGTATGTACACAATGCAATCAAAAGATACATTAAGAGGCTTAAAATGCATGAAAATGGTGGTGTTTCAAACTCAAATATAGGTCGCAAGTGAGCCTAACTAGACTCTCATGGTTTTGGCCTGAGAGAAAAAATTCTTTTACAAATGAAGATACAACATTTAGGGAATCATGCATAATACATAAAGAATGTAATTATGACTCGAACACATGTAAATAGTGGAGCTACATGAATGAAGTTATTGGGTTTGTATACCCTAAAATGAGGTGACAAGTGCATACACATGTTCAATGGAAAATATGAAAAAATAGAAATACACAAAAACCCTAGCCAAAGCTCTCATGGCCGCAGCTTGAGAGAGTCTCTCCTCTCAAGGATGAAACATATGCTTAGGGTTTTTTCATTAAAATGTACAGACAGTGATAAATAACAAAGGGTTGAGCCCTTAACAATAAAGAGTTCTTTCAAAATGATGAAATCAAAGCTACAAGCCTGTGGCCAAGAGGGGTTTTGAAAAACAAGAAAATGGAAAATTTCCACTCAAAAAATGTTTTCATTTGACAAAGAAATAATTTGCATATCATGGGATGAACCTTATCAAGTTTTCATTCAACACAAGGAAGGAGAACACACAGTGTGGCCATGGTTAGAAAATTGGATGAGCTTGATAAGCCACAGAGCTTCATATTTTTTTGTAGAAGAAAAACTTTAATAAGCATTATTTAAGAGGAAAATGAAAGGTAATAAGAGAGAAGTGGATACTTACCCTTCGTATATCTATAGAAGAGCCTCACAAATCTATTTCCAAGATACCATAAGTAGCTCCAACAAAGCCTCCACAAAATGCTTTAGGAAAGTCTCATGGAAGCCACACCACATAAAGCATCAATGCCACACAAAAACATAAGGAAATGCATCAAAAACCATGGAAGTCTCAACCTCAAAGGCCACTTTTCATCAACTTAAGCCAATAGGAAAATGAAAACACAGGGAAAAAACTTAACATCAATGAGGGAGACCGATTGCAACCAGGTTTTGAAAAAGAAGAATCTTGATAAATGCTAGAAAATGAAACCCTAATGTCTCCGTGGCGGTGCACAGGCATGGTTCTTTCTTCTCAAGAAAGTCAGAGATACAAATGATGGGTGAAATGAATGAATGGAGGACTTTTTGTGTGTTAGGGACTTTTTACCCTATCAACCTATGTGGTTTTTATCACATATGTTTTTTTTTTAAAATGTCACCATCTTTCATGAGCCTAGGCTGATAAGCCTATGGCTTATATTTTAATTTTAATTTTAATAGAAAATAAAACACATGTATGCAAATGGCCCCTATTAGGGCACCTCTTTTTCCTTAGAGATTTTCCATCCTAGGTTGCTATCTAGAAGTCAAGCAATAACTTCAAGATCATCAATGTTTTCCTAAGTGAATAATGAAAAATATATTTTTATGATTTTTTGTATAAAAATAAAATATGTAAAGGAGCGTGTAATGTAATATATTGATTTTTTGCAAAAATTAAATGCAAAGAACCAATATAACTAGAGATCAAAAGAGGTAAATCAAAGAGTTGAAGGAAAAATTGGAAAAATCATATGTAAGAGAGTGAGCCTTATCATTTTCTAATTCAGAAACTGCAAGATGTAAAATAACTAATTAAGCAATGTTTCAATAAATTGCTTGATTAATTTGTTATTTTAAAATGCAGTTAAGATGCATTTAAATTAACACCAAAACTTTCCATTTTGAATTCTTGGGTGAATTCAGAGAGAAGGTGACAAAATGAAGTTTCTATTTTTAGTTTCTAGTTGTTTGCAGCTATTTTGGAGAGGCTTTTTGGATGGAAACCTTGGAAATGGAAAGTTTCCATCTTTGTGGGGAATTTTGGAGTAGATTTTTGGCACAATTTTCTAGGCTTTTTCTTGAGCTCAAAAATGTAGATTGGCTTGCTTTTTGGAGAGGCAGTGAGTTAGATTTTTCTATTTCACACTTGATGGTCACTTTTGGCTATATATTGGAGAAAACTTGATTTTTTTAGGGTTCATATATTCAGCTTCTTTCTCTCTCATGCTTTGCAAGAGAGTTTTGTAAACTTTTGAATCATATTTTGATGCTTTGGATCCTTCATTTGCAATAAAGCACCAGAATTTTCCTTCCGCTTTTCTTGTCATGGGCTCACTATAATAATCTAATTTTGTTTGTGATTCAAATAGCAGATCCTTTATAGTCTTAATATTGTGAGTTATAGTTAAGGGTGGAAAATAGTTTAGGTTGCATATTGTATTCATTGTTCAGGGATATTTATGCAAAATACTTATGTGCTAGGTGTCCTAAGGTGGATTGTTAGAGAATTTTCTTTGTGATATTAGTGTTGTGAGTTAGGTTTTGTCAAAATCTCAACTTTCTAGTTGATCATCTTTAGCTGTAGTTTTCTGTTTTCAGTTTTCTCTCTACCCTTTTCCTTAGAAAATTCATAGTTTTAGGTGATTATCTAGAGGGAACTAGCCATGATCTAGAGATTCACTCTAACCAATTGGTTTACCCACAAACCAGAAAGTGTTTCCATATTGAGGTAGGATAAAAAAATCCCAGCTTGTTTGAAGGGTGCAATCTTGATCTCCAATAGGTATACCTTTCGATTGGGATGAGGATTGTAAATAGGCTAAATTGAGAGTTTAAAAGAATACCTTGCAACTCCACCTGTTTTACAACCCACCATGCCAAACAAACCATTTATCTTGTACATTGTCATGTCTTCCCATGCTTTTACAACATTGGTGGTACAACACGATGATAATGGGAAAAAACACCCTATTTATTGCATTAGTAGAACCTTAATTGATTATGAAACTCGATATTCACTAATTGAAAAACAATGTTTGGCTCTTGTATTCACTACTAGTAAGTTGTGACATTACTTACTTAATAATGAAGTACAAGTCATCACAAAATTTGATCCTTTAAAACATCTTTTCAAGAAAGAAGATATTTTTGGATGCTTAGCTAAGTGGGTAATGTTATTAATTGATTTTGACCCTAAGTTTGTTTCACAAAAATAAATCAAAGAACAAGCCTTAACTGATCACGTAGTTGATGCTCCTTTCCCTTTTGCTCTACCTAATCATGACTCCTTTCTTGATGATAGTATCTTAACCATTGACATTAATCCATGGGAATTGTATTTCGATGGATCTAAGTGTATAACAAGTTTTGATGCTAGAGTGGTATTGCTTCCACTCGACGAAAAACCTCTTCCCTTACCTTATCGATTAAATTTCCCATGCACAAGTAACATAGCTGAGTATGAGGCATTGATCATAGGTTTGCAAGCTACTTTAACAATGAATTTCAAACATATCAAAATATTTGGTGATTCACAATTTGTTATCAAACAAATCAATGGTACATATCAAACAAAACATGACAAGTTGTCAAAATACAAGGATCTTATAATTAAATTGCTAGAGAAGTTCAAATCATTCACCATTGATAACATCCCACAAAAAGATAATTGACATACAAATCCAATGGTGAGTGCAACTTCTCTTATATCCCCACATGATCCTTCCACATACTTCACCTTTGTTATCCATCCTATCATGATGCCTTCAATTGATACTCCACTAGAAGAAATTTTAGCGATAACTCAAGATGCCTATTGCAAATGGTATGATACAATATATAACTACTTAAAAGATGGTACCATTCCCAAACCTACCACAACAAATACTCAAAAATGTTTATGCAAACTCATAGCTAAATATGTGTTCTTTGTAAATGAATTGTATAGAATATCTTTCAATGGTCTCCTATTACGATGTCTTAAATATTTTGAAATTCCTTTAGCGCTCAAATAGGCTCATGCTGGTGCTTGTGGAGGTCATTTTGGAGGATGATCATTAGTACAAAAACTTATTTGTATGGGTTATTATTGGAGAAATATGGAGAAGGATTGCGTCACGTACGTTAAATGATGTTGCAAATTCCAAGAACATAGCAATTTGATCCATGCTACAGTTGTCAAGCTTCATGCCCATGTTCCCATTTGGCCATTTTTAGTATGGGGGTTGGATCTTATTGGAAAAATTTCACTGCCTTCTTTTGTTGCACATACGTTTATCATAACCACAATAGACTATTTCACAAAATGGGTGGAAGGTATTCCTCTCTATTCTACAAATGTTGAAGAAATTTTTTGTTTCATCTTGGACCACATAATTTCTTGCTTTGGGCTCCCTTTCGCAATCATTTCAGACAACAAAACTCCATTTAAGAATAATGAAGTTTAAAAAATTCTTGAAACATTCAACATTCAACATCTCTTTTCTACATGTATTATCTGCAATCCAATGGACAAGCTGAAAATACTAATAATATTCTCGAACAAATCCTCAAGAAAACTATAACCAAGCATCATAAAGATTGGCATACACAACTATCTTATGTGCTTTGGGCTTATTGCACAGATGTTAGAACATCCATGAGAACTACACCTTATAACCTCATTTATGGCACTGATGCAATCATGTCGTTGGAGTTAGAAATTCCTACATTGAAAATTGCTATCCAAAACCTTATTGATGATGACACTTATAAAGAAAAATGATTACACCAACTTGAGATGCTTGAATAATAGTGCATTAATTCTCTTGAACATCTTCAAGCTCACATCAAACAATTACAATGTAAACACAATATACACGTTATTCCTTAATCTTTTTGTAAGGGGCATCTTGTTCTTATTAAAAATCAATGCAATAGTAGTGCTAACAATCAAGATAAAGATAAATTGAACCCTAATTGGTTAGGACCTTACATAGTTGATACCAATTATTGGTCTAGTGCTTATATCTTAAAGCAACTTGATGGAACACCCCTTAAGGAACCTATTAATGTCATGCATTTGTGTCAGTATTATCTTTGACCCCTTTGAATAGTGTGATTGATAAAGCAATGTTTTTTAAGTTATTTCATGACTAAATAACTTTCACATTGCTTCATTCTTAACTAATCTTATGTTTGTCTTGAACACTAAGGTAATTATTTAAGTTCATTTTATAATTAATTTAGACTTCATACTATTCAACTTCATGTTATGTTAAATTAGATCTTTATATGAGTTACAGTTGTATTAAATTTAACATATTATGTTCTAATTAATAATGTTGTATCTATAATAAAACTGAAATATGTTTTAAACTAGATCACATTAATCCTGTTAAATCATGTCGACATTAATTAAATACTTTTACCATAAGTCATTTAATTAATCACATTGCATTTAACATCCACACAAAGAGACACATCATAATAACACCAAATGTGCATGTTTATATATATCAAAGTTTATATACATATCAATATCATATACAAAGTCATAAAGGTCTATGAGAGCTAGACCCCTCAGGATCTAGCACTCATGATCCAATCCCTGGATTTTGTGAGATGATCATGTGTGATCGTGATCATGAACTGCCCAGCCTAAGTGCATACTCCATACCATGTACTCGACCAACAACCACAAGCCACTCCTTTTCCATTCGATCTCTCTCTGCTCATGTCTATTCTAGCTCTACATGGAGTCTCTCAACATCTACGAAGGTTTGTGATGTTTGTACTACACTCTTAGCTCGATGGAGTTGTATCTTCACACTCTCGTACGCTGCCCATAACCTCGTGAAAGGTTTTAGTGACTCTTGCTCTTCCTCCATGAACAGTGGGGACACATAGTGAGGATCCATCTCCTCCTCATTGATGGATGCAACCACTATCTCCACAAACACATGATGACATAACTCTCATTAGTCTCTCATTTCTCCTACAAGATAGACAATGTACATAATTAGCAATCATTATCATGATATATATAAAAACAAAGAATAAAATACTAAAGGACATGCATAAAATCAAATGTCATCACCTATGTCTCTAGTTGGATGAGGAATGTCAACCTCATCCTATTTAGGGCACATTGAGGATGTGCTATCCTCTCTCTGACTCTGAGTGTTGATGCATGTTGTAGCTATTGCATGTGATTTGGTCTTGTTAGTGTGTGAAGAATCTCCATGCTAGTATTGATCCTCAATAGCTACCTCATCATCCTCATAATCCTCCTCCTCATCATCCTCTCCTCCATCCTAGTCCTCATAATCAAGATTGACCTCTTACTGGTACTCCTCATCAATCACATCAATAAAAATATCTATTGGCCTATACCATTCCTCTTTTGGTCTCTCCTCTAGATCATCCCCCTCATCTGGTTTTGGTCCTACATCACCTATAGGGAAATCCATGGGGAACATAGGAGCTAGTCATGCATATGACCACCACTCCTTATGCTTATCTTTTCTACTGACATCATTAGCGTTAGATGCTAGTGGCTGATCATGATTTGAATCATTAGAATCACTCTCATGAACATGATCTATAGTCAACCTAACACTATCACCTCACTTTCCGGCACTCTGCACTGATCTTCTAATGAAGGGGCATGTGCTCAGTGACGTCTAAACCTATCCAAAATATCACATGAGTCATCCATAGTAGAAAGGTCGTACAACATAGTCATGCCTCCCAGCTAGATACCTATCCATCTACATCCTCTATAGTTATCCTATAGGATTTTTCCACTATAGAGTAAGTAGATAAGGTCTCCACAAGATCTCATCCTCCTCCAACTAGTCAAATCTCACCCTTCCAAATTGTAAATCCCTGTACTATCATAAGCATCACAAAGGATACTCAACTACTCATGGATATCCTGCAACTATAGCACAAGGGAATTTGATAGGCCTGATGCATATGATATTCTTGAGGCACCACAATTGTAGAAGTGTACAATGCACCATACTATCGATCTCTCAAAATAAAAACTGACCAAGATCATAATACAAGTGTGCTAAAATTCAGCAACCCAAAGCATATACTATCCTCTAGTCATACATCCCTCATATCAAATGTACTAGTCCTCCATCTAAGTGTGTCGCTCATCTATCTAGATTGAGAACCAAAGCCACTATGTACATCATAATCCATCTAGCAATAGGAGCTCGTGAATATATCAGCATGGGAAGCTCGATCCACACTCTAACCCATTCATTGTGTGTAGGCCCACCCAAGCAATATTGCATGTCCCTCTTCTTCCCATGGAATGAATGATCGTCCTGGAAGTATACTCATTGTCCTTAGATAGGAACCTAGAGAATGCAGTGTACATCCTTGAGTCTGATGGTCATCTCCCTAGTAGGAAGATGAAAGGTAAAAGTATCAACATCCCAACCCTCATACAGATCCATAAGCATGGCATCATGGTATCTCATAGGTGGTATAAGATATGCCCAATAGATACCCACTGACTGTAAATACTCTATCTCTAATGTTGATAGCATTGGCACTTGATCTCTTAGAAATGTGAGCTATCTTTCCCCTAGTTGTTGTCGCGACCGGGTGGGGACCTATCAAAATCATCACAAAATACTCTAAAATCCATCAAATTTCTTCAATTTTTACATATTTGATTATGCAAGTGTGCTAAAGTAAATCTAGTGTGCTTTTCTAATGGACCTAGACACTTTAGAACCCTTTTAGGACATTTCACAAAGAAATGAGACACTTCGCGATGAAATGGGAAACTTCACAAAGAAATGGGACACTTTGTGAACAAAAGGGACACTCTACGAACAAATGGGACACTTTGTGAAAAAAGGGGACACTTTGCAAACTTTTTTCCAAGACCCTAAATTAACCTATCCATGCATTAAAATCATTAAATTATTACAAAATTACAAGGTGAGAATTGTAGAATTGGCTCACTTAATAATTTAGCTTGCCACGTGCCACCTACTCATGAAGTTCATCCAATTGCAAAGGTGTGTCATCTCATCTACTTGGAATTTTCTTCTCTCACTCATCACGGTCAAGCTCAAAGAAGGTAAAATGAATAGTAAGTGACATGTTACTTTCTTCTACTTCTTTTAATCCATTTTCATCTCTTCTTACTCTTACACATTAACATAGGGTTATTCTCTTTTAAATAATTATATCTTCTTCAAATCAACATAACGATAACTAGGGTAATCCATTTTTTATGTTGTTTGATGTATTGGAATGATGATTCCACACCCAATATCATCAATTGTCTATCATTATGAGGCATAGTACTTGGAAATTCACTATGATATAGTGTTTCTTATTCAACATGGCTAGATTGCTACCTTGATTCCACCTTCATAAAGCAAGTGGAATCAAGGGGGGCATACATCTACCCTCAAATTGGATTCCTAGGAGTTAGATAAAAGGATTTTTGGACAATTAATGAATGTGTGTTGTAGGATGTGGTTCCTAATGCTATGGTTGTGCAGATAACTACACTGGGAGCTTTGTTCTCTTATCTTTTGAATTAGTATCCTTTTATGTAATAAAGTGCATCATTTAGAGCCCTTTAGCTTACATATCACGTAGAGTCATATGGGTGCTAAAGTGGGGGATAAATGTGCCGTAAAAAATTGAACCCTCTTGAAAAAAGAGAAAATTTCACACATAATTAGACCCCACTTTTGAGTCCCCTCACATCATTTATCCTCCAAAAAAATATTTATAGGCCCCTAAGACCCATTATTTTTGATATAGAGGCCCGTTTCACCTTAGAAATCACCTAAAACCTAACAAACAATACTCAATTTTTTTGTACCCCAAAAACCCACTGTCAAAAATCAGTAGTGTGACCCATTCAACACCTTGGGTGAATGAGTCCCTTTTGAGGGAAAATTCGATTTTGAGTGGGAATTTAATTAATTCAGCTTGAATTTCTAGTGAATGTCAACCTCTTAGAGTCTAAATAATAGGAAAATTAGCTGTTGTTTCCTATAAATACTCATTTTAAGCATTTCACACATCTGTTTTAGCCATTTTTTAAAAGCAATTTCAAAAGTCATGTCTTCTACAACAAGTCTCATTAACAAAATTTGAAGTTTTAGGGCAGGAAATTGGGGTTTTTGCAAGTCTTGAAACTCACTCTTTAGGTCAATATTCAACATTGGAAGGGATTGATGATTGATGTCTATGGTGAATCATGAAGAAATCTAGGGTGAGGAGATGCAACTAGCCATCAAATCACACCTAAAGACTTGGTTTCAAAGTGATTCCATCTTCCATTTTCTTTCTATCTTCATATTAAGATTTGGATTTTGTATACTTTTCATTTTCATGTCATTTCATTTCCATTTTTGTTGTCTTGTGATATTTATAGGGTTTAGATCTTGCATTAAACAAATCACATTTGCATTTCTTATTCTAGCACAATAAAATAGGGATTTTGACATACTTCAAACTTTCCCAGTATTTAAAACATCGAAGGCTAGGGTTTCATGCATAATTTTCTCTATTCAAGGTTTACTTACCCAACCAAGGGTTTAACTGGGGAAAACCCCCCATTCGAAAAACAATTTTAAGCTATTTTGTAGGAATTTTTTGAGATCCTAAGTCAAGTTTCTGTTAAAAATTACTATGTAGGTGTCAAGGTGCATAACAAAAATTTAAAAGTGGTGTGATTCGCTAGGCATGGCAAATTCTCCCTCATAAGATACAATTTTGAGTTAGATGTAGATCCTGGTTCCCGATTGACAGAAAATAACTTCTGTGTAGAAAAACCCTGACCTGTGACTGATTCACCCAAGGTCACGAATAAGTCCCAGTCAGCTCAAAATCAGACTTAATCAGTTTTCTAGATTGTTATCCAGTCCTCTTCAGATTCACAGGTGTACACATTTTGAAGAAAAACCTTATGTTTGGTGTAATTTTCATTCTTGTTCATTGTTTTAAGATTTTTGTAAACAACATTGTGTGTTTCAAAGATTGCATAATTCTTAGGTTTTGCATACAAAATTAGTCATATAGATCACTTAATTGCACTTATTTCATTTCATTTAGCCTAAACAACATCATAAATTGCATAATTTGAGTGAACCTAGCTAGCATATTTGGCCTACCTCTCTCCTTTTAGGTGAAAGACCCTAGAAGAGATAAAAAGGATTAGTGTGTTGAAACATAGATTTTTGGAACCCTATGGACTACTCTTGTACTTCTAGGGTTTTTCACCTAAAATGAGAGAGATAGGGACAAAAATGCTTATGTATCACACAAATTAGGATGTGTGTGATATGATGTGATGTAACTGAAGTTAACTAAATGTAATAGATTAATCTAGTTGACTAAAAATGAATGCAAAAGTGTAATTACAACTATGTTTGAAAACACATTGTGATATACGAAGAACTATGTAAATGAAGAAATTATGTAGAACAGAAAGCGCAAGGATGAATCTAAGTGCACTTGGGTGAAATGTGAGCTTTTTGGAGTGTTATGGATGCTAGTGAAATTTACTAATTTTTTGTAGTGGGACTCATTCACCCAAGGTGGCGAATCAGTCCACCTATTGGTGAAAAAATGTCAGGAGCTAGTTTTTGTCTATCTAGATCTGAAATCTAACAAAACTCAAGTTTCGAATCCTAAGGTGAGACTCATTCACCATAGGTGGAAAATCAGTCCTCCCATAAATTCTTGAAAAACTGGGAGACAACTCTGCAACACCAAATTTGAGAATGTTTACTTGTCGGGTTGCCAAAGTCAAATCTACAAAAAATCGACAAATAAATCTCTCCAAGCTAGATTTTGACTTAAGTTGAATTGAAGCACCTAGTTGACTTGAAAATAATTCTTCAACACCCAATAACCTATCAAATATGTAAAAAAAGGGATGCAAACAAACAAGCAAAAGGGGAAAAATGATTAGGGGTTAGTGAATAGGGGTTTGCCTTGGTCAAACCCCACTTTTGGTAATTAAACCCTTGAAAAGACAATGTAATGAAAGAGAAAGATAAATGATAAAGATGCAAGTGCTATAAAATCACCTAACTCTTGATGATGCAAGTCTGAAGTAATGTCAATGGCTTCTTCAAAGTGCTTGAATAGTTCTTGAATTGTTGATGTAAAATACTTGAATGCCTGAAATATTAGATTGAATGCTTGAATGACTGAGGAAATTGTAGGAGATGTAAAATGAGGTGAAAATCACTTATTAATCACTTATTTATACAATTCTTGTTCCCTAGTACCCATTCGTACCTCATCACAAGATGACATCAAGTAATTTTGAATAAAATACCAAAAGAAAATTTGAAATATTTTGAGTTTGGGCTCAAGGCAGACTCATTCACCACCCATGGCGAATGGGTCCCACCTAGGACCTAAAAAAAGTGCCTAGAAATATGTTGTGTTTAATATTATTTGTCGAGATAACATTGTAAAATACACCTAAGTCATATGAGGGCATAAAGAGAAAATAAAACATGAGAAGGGTGTAAATAGTGAAGATATGCCTATAAGAGCATGAAAGCTTGTTACAATACTTTACAACACTTCAAAATAGGGCTTTTTGATGAGTGAAAAGGTGGGTTTTAGGTGAATTGCATTAAATAGAGTCTAGAAGAATGTAGAAATGTCTTACAAAACTTCATAACACCTTCACAAGATGTCATTATTTGAGTTTTAATACTTAAATAAGCATGTCCAAGCCGTGATACAACATAAAATCAAAGCAACATAGTTCCAACACTATGAAACAAGACCTAAAATGCCATGAAAATGACAAGGGACCATTTTTATATGACACATTTAGCCCCCACTTTAGTGAGAAGATGAACTTGCTTCAAACTCACACTAAAGTAGCCATGAACATGGAGGGTAGGGTTCAAATGCACTTACATTAGCAAGATGGAATGACAACGATAAAGAGGGATGATCAAGCCCCTAGTATGAAGATCCCATGGAAAACTAAGCATAAGAACAAAGGAACACACAAGTGTTGAGATGAATTGGATGAAAGCCCAAAAATTAAGATTCATACACTAGTTGGTATGCACTCACAAACACAAAGGTGGCTATGGGGAAAAGTCATGCTGCTAGGTTGGCTTCCCGCTCAACCATGCCAAAGATATACCCGTTTGATAACATTAACAAGGTGCCACGAAGCAAAAGGAATGCTTATGAAAAAAGAGACAAAGGTACCATAGACATGCAAGCTATGTTATGCAAGGTGGCAAAAAGAAATGAAAAATGTAAAAAGATGTTCAAAGGAGTCTTGTTCAATTTATGTAAGGTTAGTCACTTAGGGAACATTGTATCTAATGTCTCCAAGAGAGGACCAATCAAAGAATAGTATATTGACAACTTAGGGGATGCAGTGTGCCACATCAAGCCACCAAAAGGAATGTAATATGCTGAGATAGATCACACTTATGAAGGACATCACACCCAATGTCATCCACAAAGTGATGAACACATCATGTAAACAATAAGGCTACACTAGGAACCAAGAATAAAATTGAATTGATGGTAATGTATATCCCCCAATTTAAAGGAATTTCTACACATCATTCTGTGAACAATTACTTTAAAGTATAGAAGAAAAGAAAAAGAAAAAAGAAAACAAGACATGAGAGCCAACTTGGAAAGCCCTATGCAGAGTCATATGTTTCAAAGTTAGGTTGTGTCATGTCAAGGAAAATAAAAAAGAAAAGAAAGGGAGTTCCCCCCCATAATGGAAAATACACCAAACACATAAGGGATCTATGGATTTGGGGACATTATGTTCATTGTTGAAATGTTATATGAAAGAGCTCAGAACTATCATCATTCCTTGAATACATAGAACGAGAAGAAAGACACAAAGAGAGGGAAAACAAAGGAAAAATAAAGTTTGTTTTGGGTCAACATGGAAGAGACATTGCGGTCTCCACGCTTTGCATCATCCTCAAAAGGAAAACACAAGAAAAATGAAAATGAAAAAGGTGAAAGAAAATGAAAAATATTTTTAGTCAACATGAAGGAGACATTTTAGTCTCAATGCCTTGCGTCATCCCCAAAAGGAAAACACAAAACAAAAAGGAAAAAGACAAGGACCTTGTGGGTCAACATGGAAGAAACATAGGGAATCTCTATGCTTTACATCATCCCCAAAAGGAGAACACAAAAAAAATAGAGAAAAAGACAAGGACCTTTTGGGTCAACATGGAAGTGACATAAGGAATCTCTACACTTTGTGTCATCCCCAAAAGGAAAAGACAAAAAAAAGAGAAAAAGACAATGCATGATGAATAGAAGAATAGAGATATGAATAGAAGAAGTGTACAAAGAGAGAGAACATCAAACACATGATACGGGGGAACACGATACACACATGAAAATGAAAAGGAACAAGTAATGAAAATGTAAGTCAACCATTAACTAAGTTATTGGTTTTTTAATCTTAAAGGGATAAGCATAAAAAAGAATAACATAGTTAAGAGACAAAGACAAGTGCATTACAAGGAAAAGGCTAACAACATATTTCCCTCCACAAAGTGTAGAGGCAAGAATGAGCCAAGGTGGTTGATGTGAAAGAATCATGCAATAGTGAGAACAAGGAATTCTATAACTATGGCATGACGATGGGATGTGGTTGCTTTAAGGTATGATGGGGAAATAGTCAGTACTAGTGAAGTGATACTTATCTAGTATGTCCTTCAATGTATGACATTCTTTAGTGTGGTGTCCAAGGATGTGGTGATATTTGAAAAATGGGATGTTAGAGTCTTTTGGATGAATAACCAAACTATTCACAGGTGGTAAGAGTATAAGACCTTTGTTTAAAAGGAGTTGAAGTCTCTGTTCACATTCAAGTGGAGGATGTGTAGGAAACTTAATCTTTTTGAGTTTGTAAGGTCATTTTCACTTGCTAGATTATCCTTTCCATGAGTAGAAGAAGGAAGAGGACCCATAGGGATCCTAACATCCTTGTCATTAGAAGGAGCTAATGGTTGTTCACAAGGAAGGAGAAGGTTTAAGTTAGGAGGAGCATCCAAGATTATTGTACCAGCATCCTGAAGTCTCCTAGGTTGAAGAGAATGTTTATTAGGATGAGAAGGATCATGATATCCAAGGCCTTTTGTTTTTTCTTCAGTTGGCTATTGTTCAAAAGGTTGATGAATGTCATGTTCATGTTTAATGTCACAACCTTGTTTACTTAAGATAGTAAATACTTTACCATAAGTCTCTTCAAGGTTGATAGGAATGTTTGTGACTGTGTGCTCATAGAATGGTTGGGATTGTGGGAGTTGAGAGGAACTAGTTCCACTTATGGAAGGAACCTTAGGTCCTATATTGACTTTAGGATGTAAATATGCAAAGTGATCAGGAGGTGCAACAATGGGAAGGTCTTGGGTGGTGAATGAGTCCTAGTATGAGTTTTTTTTATTGTTTTTCAAAAATTTTAAGATGATTTAAATTCTCTACAGGATGTAATTTTCAGATTTACAATTTATAGATTGAATTTTTTCAATTGGATGTAATGCAAAAATGAAATCTAGATGAAGTTTTCACTAATGCAAAATGAAAAATCCTAGAATGCAATAACAAATCAATTTCCTAATTGAATGCTAATGCAAATTGAAATTAAGATGCACTATGTGAGTGCAATCATAAATTCAAAGTGTTCAAAATTTGGGTTCACCAAACTGAAACATAGATTTTTGGGACCCTATGGACTACTCTTGCACTTCTAGGGTTTTTCACCTTAAAGGAGAGTGATAAGGCCAAAAATGCTTATGTATCACTCAAATTAGGATGTTTTTGATATGATGTGATGTAAAAAAAGTTAACTAAATTCAATAGATTAATCTAGGTGATTGAAAACGAATGCAAAACTGTAATTACAACTATGTTTGAAAACACATTGTGATATGCAAACAACTATGTAAATGAAGAAATTATGCAAAATAGAAAGTGCAAGGATGAATCTGAGTGCACCTAGGTGAAATGTGAGTTTTATGGAGTGTTATAGATGATGGTGAAATTTACTAATTTTTCACAGTGGGACTCATTCACCCAAGGTGGTGAATCAATCCACCTGCTGGTGAAAAACTGTCAGGAGCTGGTTTCTATTTGTGGGGATATGAAATCTGCCTCAAGTTTCCATTCCTAAGGTGGGACTCATTCACCATAAGTGGTAAATCAGTCCTCCCCCAAATTCCTAAAAAATTGGGAGACAACTTTGCAACACCAGATCTAAGAATGTTTGCTTGTCGGGTTGTCAAAGTTAAATATGTAGAAAATAGACAAATAACTCTTTCCAAGCTTGATTTTTACTTAAATTGACTTGAAGCACCTAGTTGGATTGAAAATAATTCTTCAAAACCCAATAATTTGTCAAATGTGAAAACAAACAGCTGCAAACAAACAAGCAAAATGGGAAAAATGATTAGGGGTTTACCTTGGTTAAACCCCACTTTTGGTAATTAAACCCTTGAAAAGACAATGCAATGAAAGAGAAAGATAAAATAATAACATACAAGTGCTATCAACTCACCTAACTCTTGAAGATGCAAGTCTGAAGTAATGTAAATGGCTGCTTCAAAGTGCTTGAATAGTGGTTGAATTGTTGAAGTAAAATGGTTGAATGCTTGGAATGTGAGATTGAATGCTTGAATGACTGAGGAAATTGTAGATGTAAAATGAGGTGAAAATCACTTATTTATACAATTCTTGAGAATTTGTATCTATTCATACCTCATCACCTGTCGACATCAAGTGATTTTGAATAAAATCCCAAAAGGAAATTTGAAATATTTTGAATTTGGGGCCAAGGGGGACTCATTCGCCACCCATGGCGAATAGGTCCCACCTAGGACCTAAAAACAAGTGTTGGGAAATATTTTGTGTTTAATATTGTTTGTTAGGATAACATTAAAAAACACACTTAATTAAGTCATATGAGGGCATAAAGAGAGAAAATAAAACATGAGAATGGTGTAAATAGTGAAGATATGCCCAGAAAAGCGTGGACACTTGTTACGAGACTTTACACCACTTAAAAATAGGGCTTGTTGATGAGTGAAAAGGTGGTTTTTAGGTGAATTGTATTAAATAGAGTCTAGAAGAATGTAGAAATTTCTTACAACACTTCACAACACCTTCACAAGACGTCACTCTTTGAGTTTTAATACCTAAATAAGTGTGTTGAAGCCATGATACAATATAAAATCAGAGCAACATAGTTCCAACACTGTGAAACAAGACCTAAAAGGCCATGAAAATGACAAGGGGCCATTTTTCTATGGCACAAGTGCCAAAAACTTATGATTTAGGGGGATTACCATTCCAAGAGTTCATCCAAAACTTAACACTTTGGCCATTATTTACCTCCCATGAAATATATGAAACTAGTAATTTCCTATAAGAAATCAGAAAGTTCCAAATGGGTGACCTTTTGGAGGATTAGCAATGGTGAAAATTCTTGTGGGATCCATGTTGTCTAAATATTTTTCTTGCATTATTTGATTTGGCCTTTGGGTTAACATACATTTTCTAAGCTAGCTTTGCACCAAAAGCTTTATTCTGCTTCCATAGGTTCAAAATGCCCACCCCTCCTTGATATTTTTCTCAAGACATAGCTTCAAGCGATATTAGAGGCACCTTCTTTTGATTGTTCATGTAACCTTTCCAAATGAAACTTCTAGTCACTCTCTCAATTTCTACAATAAAAAAGTTTGGGGCGTTTAAAACTACAAGAAAGTAGTTAGGAATTCAAGAGAGCACAACTTTAACTAATAAAATTCTGCCCCACCCAAGGGTGGCACGATGGGCTCTACTCCTGCCACCTACACATAGTTTTTAATATTTTTTTCCTTATAAAAAATATAATAGTTTTTTATATTATTTTTTCTAAAAATTTTAATAGATTTTTTTCCTATTTTTTAACTTTAAAATGAACTAGTGAAATATATATGTTTTTTTCATTTTTTCCCAATAAGTCCACTTGTAATTGGTTGAAGGAGATTTTTTACCAAGGCTCTAAATTTTGTAGACTTTTAAATTTGGTGGCACTTTTTGCTACATTTAGAAGAGGTTTCATTTTTGTCAAGCTTAGCCCCTCTCTGTTGGGTTTTTCAGCTCTACACCTCATCTTCTAGAGGCCATATCTTGATCATACAGTGGTATTTTTCAATGCAATTTTTTTGAAATGAGATAGAATTTCCTACTCTTCACAATGGCGTAAGTGGTTTCTAGTTTTTACTTATAGATTTTCTCATAATTCAAATTTTTAGTGTTGTTGCTATGTAGTTCTTGTTTCAGATACTTTGGTAGGCTATATCTTCTACATCCAAACTCTTTTTCGGGTACCACTTTTTTGATAGTGATTTTTTTATCATGTGCTTCATCATGGAAACACCAATTTCCTCAGTTTCCATCAAAGAATTTTATTTTCAGAATGTAGTCCTTTATTGGACATTATGGGCTCCCATTGTAAGCACATCTCATTATGTAAGCACACTAGAATAAAATGTATCTATATTTCACTTATTATTAGGATATTCCACATCATTTTATGGCTTATTGTACTCACACTATGATATAAAGTGCCATGGGGGGTTGATATTTTCCTTTTTTTCCCATCACAATGATTCTTAACTCATGTGTGTGTGCCTTTTATTTTCACACCCTTTATATTTTTTAGTACTTTTATGTTTTCACATTCAGATGTTCTTTGTTCTTCTTCATGCACTACATTTTGGCATTTATTTTTAGTCTACCTATCATGGATATCACTTATCAGCATTACATAGGGGTTTCTATTATTGGTGCTAATGTTTACTTGGGTTCACATTAGAGTGAGCTACATATCCAATATTTGTTCCTATGTACTAGACAAATGTAGTGACTACATTTTAGTGAGACGAAACACATAGCGTATGGATACTCTTGCATTCCTATTATTGCAGGTGAATTTTTTCATTTGATCAATGTTCTTTAGACTTTTGGTACTTGTGCCATTTGTATCTTCAAGTTCTAGATGTTTTCCCTTGTTACTATCTAATTCAAGTAGTGGCATTGGGGGAAATCATGCAAATTATTGTCTTCTTGATCCTGATCATCATCTATTTTAGAGGATGTTTCCTTTCAACATTATAGAAATCATTCCTCTATAGTGTTTGTAGCTTATTAATGCTTCAGTGGTGTTCCTCATGTTCATCCTTTTTTCCCTACTCTTTTGGGACATTCTTGGTTGGAGGATTCTCAGCCCTTCACATTGTTTACGAGGCTTCTCAATCCTTCACTCTTATTTAGAGGATTATTATTCCTTCACTTGTATTTATCTCCTTTGGAGCGGATCTTTCTCCCATAAATCTTTTCTCCCTTTCTTTAGTTTTTAGAGATCCTTTGATTATTTGTACATGGGTACCTGACCAAGCCTTATTTCTTAGGAAACATCATGCATTCATTTTTAGAGGTTTGAGTTTCTCCCCAAGTTTCACTTAAGGTTGGGGGTGTTAGAGTAAAATATATTTCCTAATTAATTATTTATTTAATTATTAGGTTCCTTTTTCTATAATTACTTAAGCTTACTTAGGTCATGTTCTTTTTTTATGTATCATATCATAGGATGATGGCATATGTCATGATCTTATCTTATTGTTAGCTAGGTTTTCTAGGTTCATTATCCTTTTATAAGGATTCTTTATTGTAAAATCATTAGAAGATGCACATTTATAATGATTAATTATTTTTTGGATTAATATCTCTTGGCCTCCATAGCTTTGCTATTCTCTCTTTCTGTGATAGGTGTTTGATTGAGAGTGATCCTTAGGAGTTTTGTAGTTAATTTTTCCCAACATCAAAAAAGATCTCTTTCATACAATTTTATCCTAGGTAGACCATGGATTCCTACCATGAAGGGAGCCCCATCTAATCTTTGCGTGATGATCGGGGACCATTATATTTTACACCTTGTTTCAAAGAAGAGTCCAAAATCTCACCATCAAAGTCAAAAGAACTTGATGATAATCCTAAATGCATAACAAAAATCTTGGATGATGATTAGGGTTCATAAGATTTTACATCCTCCTTTATGGGAGAATACAAAATCTCACAATATAAACCTAAATATTCTTGCATTGTATCTAGTTTAGATATGTCAAAAAATCCAAAAACATCAACACATGATGGTGATGGGGGCTCTTTAACTTTCATCCATCATGAGTGTAAGATGAATAAACTTAAATTTTTTTATAAGGATTGGCATGATTAGGAAAAATCTAATTCTTCTCAGGAGCATGTAGACATGATATCTTCAACTGTGTTGGAAGAATTTTATGGCTTTGGATACAAAATTGTTTCTAAAAATGGATATAATTTATAAGAATCAAGTGATGTCCATACCCTACTTTTCCAATCAGGATCTATATTTTCAACCTTCATCTCCATCTTCATCTAATGCTTTATCATCTTCTATATGTATGACATCTTGTGGTAATAAAGTAATATTTTATTTGCAAGGAAAAGGCATGTCTCATATTTTTGATGAAGAGAAATTTTTATTGAGGCTTCTCAAAGCCCACTTGATATTTCTCCCCCTAAAAAATGAAAGAAATTTTGTAACAAAAACTCATTTTGTGCATATCATCGAGTGCATGGTCATTCTACCAATGAATGTTAGGCCTTGAGTAATAAAATTAAATAACGTATGGATTTTTGTGCTTTTCTAAGTTTTGATCAATACACCTAATTCCTCTAAACAATGACAATCTTCATCCTATGGTGTTGCTCCTCACTATATGCTAGTTGTATCTTTATACATTTTCTCATTGTCATTCATGGTGGTACAATATTAAGTTGAACCATATTTTCCATGGTAGCAACATGATAGTCTCTTATGTGGTTGTCTTTTCCTCTATACTTAAGGGGTGAGGATAATTAGTTCAAAGGTCTACATTATTTTCTCCTTAAAATACCAACATAGTAGAAATGTTGACAATTTAACGAGGGGCATATATTACCCTATCAATTTCATCTTTTGATATTTTACCTATTGACATATCCCTTTGGAAGTGGTTTTTTTTGTAATGCCTCTTGAGGCGTGGGTATCAATTTGTCCCCTTCAATGTTTATGGACCTTCTTAGGCAAGTTTGGCATTTTTTTCTTCACTTTATTCATGTGTCTTGAACTTAGTGTTTTGTTGGCATAGCATCTTAATAATTTTATGGAGCCTTATCAGGGTTATTAGGTAGTATAACTCTTGGTATGGTTGTTAATGGGTACACACCTAGTGAATATTAGACTTCACTAGACCTTGTGTGTTTTTCATTTTGTTACTTTTTCTAAGGGCTCACCTAGTGAATATTAGACTTCACTAGACCTTGTGTTGCCTTCAGTTTTTGATTCACCTAGCAAATATCAGGTGTTGCTATTATGTGAGTCATGAACACCTTGTCATGGCCACCTATCATAACAAATCTTGCTACCCAATAGATCCATGTGGCTCATAGGTGATTTGACATCCTTATGAGAGCAACATTTTATTCGACAATAAATTCAATGTATGATGTTTTGTATTTGTGACAATTTAAGATTGAGGTCTCTTTGCCTTACTAACTTAAATCCCTTTAGTACTAACCTTATTTTTTATTGTGTGTCTTCTTTTTTGTCTTCTTCATGTTTGTATTATGTTTGCATTATGTATGTGTTTATTTTGTTGTAATTTATATATTATATCATGTCACATTTTTCCACTGTGTATGCTTCCTATTCTTGACATGTATGTTTATGTTTTTCATCTTGTTGCATATCATACATGTGTCTATTCCTTTGTGCTCATGTTATTTTTTCATAGGATATTGGATCTTGGGGGCTTGTAAACTCCCCCTAGATTCATAGTCATCTTATAACTTCAAAATTTGAACAATTGAACCCCTCTCAACATATTCTTAATTTAGTGTGAGTTTGAGCATAGGTGTAATGTAGTTTCAAGATGGTAGCATGACATGTGAATATCCACACATGTGTGCATCCTTAATAAATATTCTTCAACCAATGTAAAAAGATAAGGACACATGGAAATATCAAGAAGAAGATGATGGGTTTATGCATCTTCATACTTGTAATTCTAAAGTAAGGGTAAATAAATGGGAAATTGGACTAGGGTACAAATTTGTGCCATTATATTGTGCCCCCACTTTAGCAAGCATACATGTTAGTGATTATGTGGGATAAAATAGAAATATGTTGAAGATAATATACCAATAATTTTGAGGAATCATATATTCAATCTAGCATACCTAAACATGAAAGAAGAAGCTTCAAAGGTTCTTGGTCCTATAAGGCTAGTTGTGATCTCACCACAAGCATGTTAGGAAAAAAGGCTAATCATAATACAAAAGAAGAAACAAGTTGACACAATAAGAAATAGTCTGATTGGATACACTAATTAGATAGATAAGCCTATGGCTACTACAAACTGTGTTGCAAGATAGTCACAAAAAATATGTGTCTAGTTAGGATACCCTTAATTTAGACACCAAAATATAAGATTTCTAACACTAGGACACACAAAATCAAATATCAAGTAAAAGAAACACATTGCAAGACACCCAAGATATCTTTTGAGAAGAAATATTTCAAAGGGGGTCCCTCAACAAGGAACCCTTGAAAAAACCAAGATATCCATTTAAAGGAACACTCCAATTGAAAGATGCCACATTTTCTATAACTTATTTTATCATCAATGGACCCTTTTGAAATATCTTTCATCAAGGAATCAATTGGACATAATTATCATTTTCAAAGGAAATTTTTTAGACTCTTTCATTTTAGAAAAAAATATCCTTTTGTAAAAGAAATTTTTTACTCTTTTGCATTCAGGATCCTATTCAAAAGAAAATTTCATCTAGGAGTCTTGAGAGAATACAACATTTTGGAAAATGAAGGATTTCAATAATGGATTATTTTGTCAAGTAATTTATTTTAAAGTAGATTTTATAACAAGGAATCCTTTACAAAAGGATTCACCTTAGTGAAAATTAGAGCAACATGGTAGCCCCTCTTAGGATGATGTGTGATACACAAAGGAGTGCATGACATCGTAAGGAGAGAAAGGAGAGGAAGAGATGTTGTGGCACATGCAACACATGATGGGATGAATTTATGGTATGTTGTCACACACATGCAAGGGAAAACACATAAGAACCACAACACCAAGAAGTAGATAAAGACAAATAAATCAAGAGATAGTGAGAACTAAGAATTCAGGGATAGATATCTTCATAGATAAAAATAGATATGATATAGTGTATGCAAGAATTGTCATCAATTCCAAAAGTTATTAGAACATGAACAAGAGCACATGAAGACAGAGTAAAAATAAAAACTGGGTCAACATGGAAGAATCCCTAAACAGAAGAACTACATGAAAAAAATTTCATTCCTATATCTAAGTACCTACAATGGTAGCAAGGGTCCTCCAGGAAAGATCACAAACACAAAGAGACAAGCATGAGGGAAGAAAATCACACATACAAATCTAATCTATAGATAAAGAAGAGGTACCACTCTCTATTCCTCATTGACCAATAGGCCATGATGCTCCCAATATAGATCATTGTAAGGGGAGGGAAAATGGGACTGCAAGGGTAGGATAGCAAGGGAAGGATAGCAAAGGTGGTACACTTCGACTCACCTATAAAAATGGCCAAGAAATAAGGCCCCTCAAGGTCTTCTTCATCAAGCTCTTATGAAGCAAAAGTCATCAATCTCACAAAGATCAAAAGTAGAATCAAGATATTATCCACCAAATTAAACATGGACTTTACCAGAGTTCCATGTGTCACCTAGCTAGGAGAAGAATGAGATGCCTGAGATTCATTTCTAACCTCATCAAGAGGTGTAGTCATAAAATTTAAAGAAGTAAGGGTTGCCTCCATCACAAGCATGATGTAGTCCAAGACATAACTAACATATGAAGAAGGCAAACCCTTCTTCAGACCTCTAACTCATAGTGAGGTCATCCTCCAACTTGCACTTCATCGAAGGGTTTGAGATCCCCATAGAAGAAGCAAAAGAAAAGGAGATATAAGACAAATTCATAGTAGATACCACCATTGTATTTTGCAAATTTCTATGGGCTAAGAGAATAGAGGGATGTCTAGGAGGGAAATTAGGAGAGTGATCCATAGAAGGAGTAATAAATACTTGCACCCTTTTGGAGTGAGCATCATTGAAACCGATAAAAGGAGTCAAAGGAAAAAGAGAGATGATGGAATCTAGGCAAAAATATTAGAAGAAAGTGGAGAAAAAAATAGGATGTAGAGACAAACACCACTAGATCCCCCTCCATCTTATATAAGAAGGCATGTTTCATAGCCAAAGCCTTTTGCTTGTGTTTACACGCATGAAAAAGCCAGTTACGTTGGTTGTGGGCACTAGAACACGTGGTTTGAGAAGAGATCAAAGGATGCCACTTAGTCACAGGAGTATCCTTCACAACTATTTATAGTAATAGGATGGTATCTTGGGTAGGAGAAGGAGGAGGAAGCACAAGGGAATAAATAACCATAGAAGGAGAAGCATACATAGGTGTCTTGGTGGTGGACCTCTTCCCATTCTCTACCTTAGGGGTAGGTGATAGAACAATATGAGGCTATAGAGGTCAAGATGTAGGAACAACCCCATGGGAAGATTTCCCCCTACCATAGACAACATCTTATGGTACCGTGTGTAGCATAGGAAGCTCAAAATATTGATGCTTCACTTTGTACCATACAAGCATAGGAGTAAAAGAAAAATATTCCATAGTAGGACAAGAAGAAAAAGAAATAGAACCATGAATATAGAAGGAGAAGGCTCTAGAGTGTGAGAAAGCTTCCTCTTTCCCTTAGATGGGGCTGAAGAGGTACCTTGTTGTTGCACTACCATAGAAGCTTTTATAGAAATAGCATAAGGAGACACTAGATAACTAGCCTTCGATGTTGAACACTTAATCTTATATTTAATATAAGATTTATATAATAAATATCCCCTAAGAGGTAAAGGTATTTATGAGGTAGGCCAAAACTTATCAAGTGAGAAGCACCCACATGACACTAATGATTTATAACTACTGTCATGCACCACATGCGTATTGCCTTCATGAGGGAACTTTCAATATTTATGAACTATAGAGGTGACACTATTCATGGAGGCTAGCCACTTCCAGCGTAACTCTAAACAAGTCATACTCTATAATGATAATGAATGAGACACCAATAGCCTTAGGTCCTACCAATACTAATAAATAAATAGAGCCCATAGGGGCAATAGAGAGTTCAACATGGGTATACAGGATGGTATCTGACTATTTGTATCTCTCTTTATGTAATTTTTTTATAAATAGAGTCTCCTCTCTTATCACATTAACCTGACTTGATAGATCAACTAAGATGCTAGTTACAACATTTCCATTAATCCGGGTAGGGATTTATAATGGGGAAGGATCATTGCTAAGAGGAACATCAACTGAGGTGAAATTCATAGTAGACTTAACATTTACATTTTCAGGAGGAGGGATATGCTTGAACAAAACCATATTCACATACTTAGATGGAACTACTTTAGAAGATGTAGAAGATTGTGTTACCAAGTTTGCAAATTGAGAGGGAAATAGATCAGTGTAAATTTACAACTCACTGTTAGCCTTGGCCATGATTACTTAGAATTTTTTTTCTTCCCATTGAGAAGGATAGTCATGTCATCAATGTGGTCATGAATCTCATGATGCAAGTGCACACATCTCTCGATATCATGTTCGTGTACTCAGTGGAATTAATAGAACTGTTGTTCATCATACCACTTAGGATACAACTTAGTTAGAGGCTAGGGTTCTAGCAATGTTAGAACTTTATCTTTTAAGATCTTCAAAACAACACTGTCAAATAGATAGTTTTATGAAATATCTATTGCACCTTGGGCCCTTGTCCTTAGACGTAGAGACCACATTCATAATAGCTTCTTTTTTTTTTCCAAAAATCAACACTACAGACTGATTATTAGGATGGGAACATGAGGATGAAACCCAAAATTGTGCAACCATCTATTGGTATTCATGAAGTGTAGTACATAAGTGTGCAAAGGAAGGTTACTTCATCAATGTGAACTTCTATTTCCACTATTTCTATAAGTTCCTGATGAATACCTTTTGAACATCGAAATCTAGTGAAGGATAAGAAATTTGTGAAAATAATGCTTTATAGTGAGTGATAAAATAAGTTACCTTTTTATGGTCTCCTTGCTTGCATCAGATGAGATCTAAAAATGTCATCTTTGGTCCAATGTTAGCATGGAACTACCTTAGGAACTAGTTTACCAACTAATCATACAAAAAGATAGAGTTATCTAGTAAGGAATAGTACTACTCAAGGGCAGTGTCCTTAAGGGATGTTGAAAAGATCTTAGCCATTAAAGCATCACGATGGAAGAAATCAATGGACATAGCATTAAATGTTGAAACATGTGACTGATGATCTCATAACCACCATACATTTCAAATTTTGGAATCTCAATCCCCTAAGTGATGGGAGTGTTTAGAATAGAAATAGATAAAGGACTATGATGGAAGAAAGGTTGGAAAATAGGTTGAAATGTAGAACTAGATAGGTTCACTAACTACTTTTATATCTAACCCTTATTCTACAATAAAGCAATTAGTATATGATCAAAGGATGAAACATGACTAGTGGATACTCCACCAAAACCACAAGAGCCACTAGCCCTCATACCAATAAACACCCCACCACTATTGGGAATAGGATGTCATTTAATTGAAATCCTAAACATTATTTATTTCATGTATCTGCTAAGTCCTTGGAAAGTGTTCTCAAACACTAGGATTAGAAAGAGATTAATATTGAATGAAATAATCATGGTAATTGACATTTGTAATTATCTCTAAATGTTAGGGGTATGTGAGGGCATCCACTATGAGTTCCTAAATAATAGGGGCACATGGGGTGCCCACATGGAAGGTGACACCCACCTTAAGTTAAGTTAATTGTTTGGAGTAAAAGATACCACTTCTGAATCCATGTAAAGATCCTAGGAGTTATGGATTGATGTTTACATGCATGAAGTTTAGTTTAGTTTAGTTTAGTTTAGTTTAGTTCAGTTATGGTTCAGTTATCTTCAATTATTTTTAGTTGAATGCTAGTTGACTTTAGTTAACTTGGAATGCATGAATAATGGCTTGAGTTGCATGACAAATAATAGGTGACTACCTTCAATTATAGGGGATGACCATTCTTGCATGAATGATGGAGAGATGTTTTTCATTTAACAAAGAATGACTTGAACCCACCTTGGGCACCCATGTTGGCTTCTTGGAGTTAACTCCTTTGCATGCTAAGATATTTCAGAAGGCTGAGTTAAGTAGGCCCACTTTTGGTCACCTACTTTGAGGATAAGCCTTGAAGATATTTACGAAATAAAGGTTGAGTTAGTACTTCATTTTGGGACGCCCAAATGGATGAAGGAGATGATTTGACATTTTTCTTCATTGCATAACTTTACTTGCAAGAGATAGGTGTACCTTTTGTGAGATAGGGATTGAGCATTGTAATTGTAACTCTTTTGGAGTTTACAAAGTTGTTTATTTCCTATTTATCTCAAGCAAGTTGAAGAGAGTTATTATCATTTTTATTGTAGGTTGTGAAGAAGATTTGGTGAAGGAAAAAGAAGCATTCTCAAGCAAGAATTGGATTTTTTATAATCTACTTCAAAGATTAAATAATACATTGATTCTTGGTGGATTTTTTTCTTGAAAGGGTTTCTCCATGGTATATGTTGTGTATCTTCTAATATTCTATCTAATTCTTCTACAACCTTCTATCTTCATTCTACAAATGATAAAATGAAATAATCAAATAATTACCTACAAAGAATCTATAACAAATAATACATATTTAGACCAGCAAGTATAATAGTCTTAAAAAGTATTTAGCTACATAAACACCTCAATTTTCAACAATTGTTATCAAAGTTGAGGTTGGGTAGAGTATTGGGATGCATTTCTCTTTAAAGATTGGAGATTTTTTGGCTGTAGTGGGGGATTTTATTATTTTTGTTATTGCTGATTTTGGAAAATAAGTTTGTTACAATGAGTTTGAATTCTCACTTAGATATTGAAAGGTTCAATGGATCTAATAATGAGATGTGGAAACTAAAAATGGAAGATATCCTTGAAGAGAGAGATCAGTGGTTAGCTGTTGGTAATGAGACAAAGTGACCTACAACAATGTCAGATGAGGATTGAGCTAAGCTTGATAAGAAGGCAAGAGGGACCACAAGATTATGTCTTGCTGATGTTATTCTCTTGAATGTTTCAAAAGAAACTACTGCATATAAGATGTGGAAGATAATAGGTGATATTTATCAAACTAAAAATCTTAACTAATAAGTTGTATATGAAAAGATAGTTGTATTCTTTAAAGATAAAAGAAGGTGATTCTATTGCAAATAATTTGAATGTTTTAATTTGATTCTAAGTTAGTTAACATCTATATATGTAAAGCTAGAAGATGAAGATAAATTCATTTTGTTACTTTGTTCTTTACAAGAGTCTTGGGAAAATCTAATTGTTGCTATCAATGGTAGTGGTGCAGATCCGAAAATGGAAATAATAATTCCTACTCTCCTATCAGAGGAGATGAGGAGGAAGTCTAAAATGGAAATCCAAGATTACTTGTTTGTAAAAGGTAGGACTAAGAAAAAGGAACCTAAGGGAGATAAGGAAGGGAAGGGTAAGTTAGAAGGACAAAGTAAGGTAAAGTTTTGGAACTGTGGGAAACCAAGACATGTGAAGAAGGATTATAAGAACAAGAAAGAGAGTTTTGATTCTTCATTTTTTAGTGTGATCTCCATAGAGAGGATGGTAGTCATGATCCCATGTGTGACTTGACACCATTGTTCAGTGGGAGTTGTTGGTAGTGATGTGGATGCATCATTGGTAAGGTTATCTCCATGTTCTTGGAGATATGGTTTCTTGGTTTAGAGTGTATTTTTTATGATGTCATGCTATACTCTTCATACTAGTTTAGAGTTTGGAATATTACATGTTCTCTTGAGACCAAGATGTAGATATATGTTATGGTGCATGTGATATCCTAGGAGGAGATGGTTAGATAATGGATGTCATGTTTATGTTCAAGATTGGATCTTTGACATTGATCTTGTGTCATTCTCTTATGCATTTGGTACATTAATAATTTGGTTTCTTACTTTAGGAAAGTGTTAGGTTGCATTTGGAGTTTGGCATGGATTGGTTGGTAATAGGTCCTCATGGATACATGGAGAAATAGGTGAGGCTTAAGTTCTCTTATGGTAAGAGATATATGTTGGAATGGTTACTTGTAAGAAAAGCTATTTTCAATAGTAAAGACCCAAAAACCTACACCTTGGTTGAACATTAGTTCAACACACTTGGAAGTCTAACATGCCTCCAAAGAGGTAGTTTGGTTATAGAGACTTGGGAAAGGTATTGGTTTTAATTGCAAGTTAGTTAAACTTGAATGTGATAGTCAAACTACTATGTGTTTAGCCAAAAATCCTATGCATCATGCTTGTACTAAGCATGTTGATGTTAAGTATCACTTTGTGTGAGAAATGGTTGAGAGTAAGAAGGTATTGATTGAGAAATTTAACACTTTAATTAATGTTTTAGATTATCTTATGAAACTAGTTCCTACAGATAAGTTCTCTTGGTTTTAATCATTTGCTTGGAGCTTCATGATTATGCAGGTTGGATTTGAAGTTGTCATGGATTGATTAATTTGTGTAGGAAGGCCATTGGCCTTGAGTCCTATACTTGATTTATAATAAATGATTTCTTGTTTAGAATAATTGAAATGTATAATGTCAAGTGGGAGAATGTTGGGAATAGGATGCCATTTAATTGCAATCCTAAACATTATTTATTTCTTGTATCTCCTAAGTCCTTGGAAAGTGTTCTCAAACACTAGGATTAGAAAGAGATTAATATTGAATGAAATAATCATGTTAATTGACATTTTTAATTAATTCTAAATATTAGGAGCATGTGAGGGCATCCAATATGAGTTCGTAAATAATAGGGGCACATGGGGTTCCCACATGGAAGGTAACACTCACCTTAAGTTAAGTTAACTATTTGGACTGAAAGATAACACTTTTGAATGGATGTAAAGATCCTAGGAGTTAGGGATTGATGCTTACATGCATGAAGTTCAGTTTAGTTTAGTTCAAATTAGTTCAATTCAGATCAATTCAGTTCAAAATTAGTTTAGTTTAGTTTATTTTAGTTTAGTTCAGTTATGGTTTAGTTATCTTTAGTTAGTTTTAGTTGAATGCTAGTTGACTTTAGTTAACTTGGAATGGATGACTAATGACTTGAGCTACATGACAGCTAATAGGTGACCACATTTAGTTAAAATGGGATGACCATTCTTGCATGAGTGGTGGAGATATATGTTTCAGTTAAAAGAGAATGACTTGGACCCACCTTGGGTGTGCAAGTTGGCTTCTTTGAGTTAAATCCTATGCATGCTAGGTTAAGTGGGCCCACTCTTGGGTGCCTACTTTGAGGATAAGCCTTAAAGATATTTACTAAATAAAGGTTGAGTTGGTACTTTAGTTTGGGACATCCAAATGGATGAAGGAGATTATTTGACATTATTCTTCATGGAATAACTTTACTTGCAATAGATAGGTGTACCTTTTGTGAGATAGGGATTGAGCATTATAATTGTAACTCTTTTGGACTTTACAAAGTTGTTTATTTCCTATTTATCTCAAGCAAGTTGAAGAGAGTTATTATTAGTTTTATTGCAGGTTGTGAAGAAGTTTTGGTGAAGGAAAAAGAAGCATTCTTAATCAAGATTTGGAATTATTGTAATCTACTCCAGAGATTAAATAATACATTGATTCTTGGTGAAGTTTTTCCCCAAAAGGGTTTCTCCATGGTAAATTTTGTGTATCTTCTAATATTTTGTCTAATTCTTCTGCAACCTTCTCTCTTCATTATACAAATGATCAAATGAATTAATCAGATAATCACCGACAAAGAATCTTTAACAAAGAATACATATTTAGATTAGCAAGTATAATAGTTTTACAATGTGTTAAGCTACATAAACACCTTAATTTTCAACAACCACTAGGACTAGCATGGGATCTAGGGTTACGACTAGGAATGTTAGGCCTAGAAGAGCTGAAACTCAAGGGTGCCTTATTTACCTTAAAGATGGAGGTCGATCGATGACCAAAGTTGGTGTCAACACAAGGGCTAGTCTCAGCCATACATATCAATGCCTTAAGCATTGAGACTTATATCCATTTATCAATGATCTTAGGGCTAAGGTCTCGAGAAATCTCTAACCTATGATTTGTTAGAATTGTGAAACAAGGACAAAAACATGACCCATAGGATCAAACAGAAAAAAAATACACCTTCTACACAAGAGATCTGCAAACAATATGTGAAATTTTCCTCAACAAGAAAAAGCTACAAAAGAGACTTTCAAGAAGATATGAAAGCTCCAAATAATATTTGAGAGATATTTACAATAAGGGTTGAGTGCTTATAAGAGCAAAGCCCTAAATGAGAAAGGGAACAAATCATGACAAGTGTCAACACCACATGAGATGAGACATAATGATGTAATATTAACTCAATTAATAAAGTAATCCTATGTTTAGCTTAAGTGTATGAGAATAAATTAGATTAATAATCAATTAAATATTAACTAATTATTAGCTAATATATGATAACTCTAACACCCCACCTCAAGATGAACTTAGGGAGTAGCTAAAATCCCTAAAAATAATGCATGATGGGTCCTAGAAAATAAGGCCAAAAAAGGTACCCATGTACAAATAGAAGATCTTTGTAACATAGAGAAATAGAGAAAACCTCATGGGGAAATATCCATTCCAAAAAGAGATGAAAGCCAAGTGAAGGACTGAAGAAGTCTCCAAACAAGGAAATGTTATCCTAAGAGATAGGAACAAAGGATGAACAAAAGAACACCATTGATGCATGAAAAAGTTGCAAACACTATCATAGAATGACTATTGAAATGCTGAAAAAAACACCTCTTTTGAATCATATTATGATTAGGATCAAGAAGAAAAGAATATGTATGAGTTCCCTCAATGTCACTACTCGAATCTAATGGAAAACCAAGGAAAACATGAAGAAATCAAAGATATAGATGGCACAAGTACCAATAGTCTAAAGAAATAATTAAGTAAAAAATGGAAGGTTGCCTCCAAAATTAAGAATGTAAGAGTTTCCATATGGTAAGTACTCCATCTCACCAAAATGTATGGGTAACCAACCGCTACATCCACCTAGTACATAGGAACAAATACTATGTACATAGCTTACTCCAACGTGAAATGAAGGAAGCATTAGCATCAACAGTAGAGACCCCCTGTAATGCTGACAAGGGAGAGGTATGAAAGGTACATTGAAACTAAATGCCTGAATGTAGTGCATGATAAAGAACCAAGAACATCTGAATGTGTAGACATGAAAGTACAAGCAAATATAAAGGGTGCACAAACCAAGGTACACATGCATGAAAAAGGTATGAAGGAAGAATAAAGGAAAACATCAACCCCCATGTACTTTATATCATAGTGCAATTACAATAGGAATAAAGTGATGTTCATGATCCCATAAGACATGTACAATATAGAGGCACATTAACTCAGTGCATTTACAAAATCATAAGTCCATGCAATGTGAGCCCGCAAGGTCCAAAAAGGACAACAGTAGAGAAGAAGGATTTTTGGAAAAAACAAAAAATAGAATATGGAAACCACCTACACCACTGAAAATATCTTGGAACTATTTTTTTGATGATATCTCATTTTTCCATTTTCGACATCGTATGCAATAGTTATGATGAAAACACTGAAGGAAACTCTAGAAAATAAGATCTAAGTTTGACTAGAAATAATAGGGACTTGAGAAAAAATCATCAAAAAATACCTACATCATTGGAAAGTGCTCTGAGTCCTCTTTTTAATGATATCTCGTTTTCCTGATTTCGACACCATGGGAAAATGTTATGCCCTTCAGAAGAAAACTGCCTTGAAAGAGAAATTACACAAACTATTGGAAAAATTTTGATGGCCATATGGCCATCGTAGTAGAAATATGACATTAAAATTGATGGCTAAATGGTCGTCATCACATTTTCCCAATTGGGATTATTTTAAACAAATGTTTTTAAAAGAAAAACAATAAAAAAAAATTACATTTAATAATTCAAATAAAAACAAATTAATAAAAAAAATTGGTCGAGGGCCTCGAGGGTGCTCCACCACCTACCATTGTAGGGGGTATACCCTTGAGTACCTCACCACATAGGGGTAGGGGATGAGGACTTGGAATGATACTGTGGTAGGGGTGGAAGGGACCCATGGTACCCTCCCCATGTGGGGCGAGGCCCAAGGGCTTGGGGTAGGTACCTCGGTACCTTCAATTTTTTTTTTTTTATAATATTTTTTTACAAAATAAAAAACTGTTGTGTTCCTTTTAAAAATACTTTTTTAACAATTTTTTCTTGATTTGATATTTTTTTGAAAAAAAATATTTTTGTAGAGTAAAGAAAATCAAATGATATTTTTAATTTTATCTTGATTTGTGTGTTTGGGAGGCCATATGGCTTCCCTGGTAATTTTTTTTTTCCTTAGATGCCAACTTCACCAAATTTGATGATTTGATAGGGAATCTTAAGGTTTGTGGGCCTTTTGAGCATGATGGTGATGTTCATTTCACACAAAAATGCACCAAAAATATAGCTACTTTCCTGATCCATAGAAAGAGAAACCGCTTCAAAACCTTGCAGATCTAGCATGAAGAATCAAAAGAAGGAAAAAAAAAGCCAAATTTTATTTTCTCAACAACTCTAGATCCAATGGAAAGGTATTTTTCACACAAAAATTCTTCAAAAAATTCCCACCTCCAAAATTTGTAAGAAAATTCTAACGAGATTCAAATCTGATGCCTGCAACCCTCATTAAAGTAAGAAAATATCATAAATAGAGAAGGGGTTCACTAAATGTACACTCTGATACCATGTTAGAATTGTGAAACAAGCACAAAACCATGAGCCATAGGAAAAAACAACAAACAAATACACCTTTTATGCAAGAGATCTACAAACAATATGTGCAATATTCCTCAACAAGAAAATGCTACAGAAGAGACTTCCAAGAAGATATAAAAGCTCCAGATAATATCTAAAAGATATTTGCAATAAGGGTTGAGTGCTTATAAGAGAAAAACACTAAATGAGAAAGGGATCAGATCATGACAAGTGTCAACATCACATGAGATGAGACATAATGATCTAATATTAATTCAATTAATAAAGCAATTCTAAGTTTAGCTTAAGTGTATGAGAATAAATTAGACTAATAATCAATTAAAGATTAATAAATTATTATTTAATGCATGATAACTCTAACAAGATTGTATCATAGGACATGAGCAT
Organism: Sequoia sempervirens; assembly: GCA_007258455.2. Taxonomy (NCBI): domain Eukaryota; kingdom Viridiplantae; phylum Streptophyta; class Pinopsida; order Cupressales; family Cupressaceae; genus Sequoia; species Sequoia sempervirens. The sequence continues at coordinate 27,489,118 of VDFB02075321.1, forward strand.
CCATAATGTCCACACGGCCTCAAAGAAATTATAGACCTATTCGGTCCTTGTCCAACATAGCTCTTAAGTTATTAACAACCTTAGTAGCTTTAACCATAGTCCTTTCCTTCCCTAGATATTTCTCAAACTCCCCAAGTATTATGTCTAGGGAAATAAGTTTTTGTATAGGGAATTCAAGAGCATTGTCTTCCTCCACAGATGAAGTGGAAGGAGAAGCAGGATTGGTAGGAACACATAGAGCTTCTCCAAAAGGGCTAGAGAAACTTATATTTGTTCTTAAAATTATTTCCTCAAGGTTAAGACCAACAGTGACCTTCTTAGAATCCATCTCTATATGTCGTAAAATCCTTCTAACAATGTGCCCAAAGGTTGTTGACTGAGTCATATAGCTCATAAAGCTTCACACACACAAACCCTCAACACACCCAAGACATGAGAGATATCTAGCACAAATAAATGAAAATAATACTTTCACGTTGAGTTCACCAAAAATGTAGAGTAGGGGGATTCCTCATCCCCAAGGCTCTTAGTCATGGGAGATCCCTAAGGAAAAAATTACCCTACCTTGGGTTTATCAAAAGATAAAGAAAGGAGAAACAAGTGTTTTTTGAAATCAAGTGAGAAAACTATAAGGGTCTCAGACTGTGACTCAGACAAACCTTCGTCTAAGCATGACAATACAAGAACAAAACTTTAGTGTGTAACACTAGAGTCTCAAGGATGCGTTGGTGTCCTATACAAATAACAAGTGAAATAACAACAAAAAATACTAAGGGTCTATTTACAACCTGAATGACAGAGTTTTATAGTTTGACAGTTTAATACAAAAATATGGAAATAAATAGTAAAACAAGAAGAATACTAGAGAGAATTATTCTAATGAAAATAATGACAAGGAAAGAGTTGGAGAGGATACCACTCACATGAAGTCTAGCTCTCTAGCTAGCTTTGAGAAAACAAACCTACACGTACACACACAAAAAGGGAAAAATGTTGGGTTGTGTTTTGAGGTCTGCCTCAGTTAGCCCTTGTTTTTATGTTCACACCTCCATAGATAACCAACTATGTAACAATATAGAGAAAAAAGTGGTCAAGGAAATAATAGAAATGAAACAATAAGGTAGAGAGTAATGACAACTTGAATGCTACTCTACAAGATGATTTATGGAAAATGAAAACACACAATGTTACCTTCCCTGCACTATAAAAACTCAAGGTCAATAGAGAAAAGAAGATAACGATACCACCACGTTGATGAGATATAACTTCATAAACCTACAATGATGATGGTGTTGAAGCAAGAAGAGACCAAAGTAGAAGGTTGGTAGTAGCGAGATAGAGAAAGAATATTCAAGAAGTGAATAGAGAATGTGATGAGTTAGAGAATGGTAGAGCTTGCCAAAGAGAACTAGAGAATGGGATAGAAAGTGAAATAATGAGTTTGAATGAGCAAAATGGAGGCAAGGAGCCATTTTTCATTGGCCAAGACCTAGTAGAAAACATTACCTTCATGATCAACTAAGAAATGTAATGCTTCTATGGATTTCATAGGAAAGAATCAGTTAGGATAGTAGTGTGGCACATGGATATCCACACAAAATAGAAAACATTACCTTCATGATCAATTAAGAAATGTAATTCTTCTATGGATTTCATAGGAAAGAATCAGTTAGGATAGTAGTGTGGTACATGGATATCCACACAATGTGTGCACGTCCCCAACAAATATTCTTCCACCAACACAAAAAGATAAGGACACATGGAAAGATCAGGAAAATGATGATGGTTTTAAGCATCTTCATACTTGTAATTTTCTAAATGGTAAATAAATGGAAATTTTTTCTAGGGTGCATATTTATGCCACTACAATAAGTTCATACTCTCACTAAAGTGGGTGCTAAATGTAGTGTCAAATTTTTTCATCCTTGACAATTTCACACTATTGTAATGCCCTATTTTTCTGATAACTTTAATTATAATAATAATTTACCAATTTTATGACTAGATTAATAAAATATATTTAATTCTCCATCATCCCTATAAATTAGGTCTCAAACACTTATGTCATTTTTGGACACTTTACAACATTTAATGTCATCCCTATCCTTCAAGTAAAATTTTAAATGTTTGAAATTTTAATTTCAACAGGCTTTTATAATTTGAAAATGACCTGAAGTTGGCCCCTACCAAAATGGATTAATTAATTTATGAATATATAAAAAAAATTCCTCTCATTTTGAGCAATTAGAAATTAATTTTATGATGAAGGAAACAATTCATGAAAGGAGAGCAAGATGAAGATATAAGATTATTCAAGGGAAATCAAAGGAATATTTGTGAATATTATTGTACAACAATTCATGATCCAAGCATCATGTCAAAGTGTATATGAGTTCATGTTTTCATGTTTGTGAAGGCTAACCCTTGATGTAGGTCTCCAAGCAATCCAAGCAATCAAGTAAGCAATCTATCCAAGACCCTGAGGTGATATGCATGACTTAAGTCCTTTAAGGAAGCCATTAAAGGGTGGTGAGTTGCAAAACTTTGTTGATTCATCATTCTTGTCCTATCATTTATCATTTCATCATTGGCATTTCCATTATGGAAACTGTGGAACCACTAACATGGGGTTTGACTAAGGAAAGCTCCTAAATGGCACAATCATTCCTTTTTCTTTGAATGTGCAGACCTATTTTTTGTTTAAAGAGGATTGGAAGGAGTTTGAAGATCATTTATCCATTGTTGCATTCCAATACCTACACCTTGAGCACTCATGAAAACTCACCTAGAAAATTTCTAGACAACAATCTAAAAAATTAGTAGGTGAGAATCAAAAGATTGGATCTGACATCAAAGGGTTGCAAAAGCAGATATGGAGTAGCCACACAAGGATAGAGACACCTTTGGGTAACTATGTCCTCTTATAGTGACTAAATTTAATTTTTTAGGATAGGTACACAACACTCTACCCTTTTTAGATCTTCTTGTAGAATTTTATTACTACATATCAATAATCAGTTTCTTACATTTTTCATATTAGATAACATTGTATAATTAGGTTAATCAAGGAAAATCAATTCCAATTTGTTCCCAACACTCAAAAGATGCAGATCTAGGTTTGATTGGATCACCTCCATGGTTGAAAGAAAATCTAAACACATTGTTGATATCCATCCTAATGAAACCCTAGAAAAAGGAAGAAATCAACCCTAGGTTCTTTGCATTTAAACACTTTGGTCAAATTTTTTGTTTGTTTAAGTGATTTATATATTACACATGTTAATATGATGCTAAGATAATTCAGGGTTCTGGAGAGATACTAATGAGAATACTTTCAATAGTTAAATGATTTTTTAAGGAATTGAAGTAAAAAAGTAAGGGGCATTAATAAGAAATGACTTGTTTTGTCGGATTGAAAATTTATAAACAATTTTGTTGAAAGGGAATTTGTTAGTAGTTTTATATTAAATATAAAACATAAGTTTGGATATGAAATAAATGTAAAAAATAAAATTTTGATGTATATTTAATTGTAGAAAATTTTACTTATATTTTCATTTCAAATAATGTTATTTTCAAATAATAACTTTTGAATTTGAAAATAAAATTGATGTATATGTAAATTTGGAAAATTCATTCCAAATGCATGTTACTTACTTTGAAAAGGAAAAAAAAATGTATACCTTAACCGTGGAAAACTTCTATCTATAGATTCATTTTGAATACATGTTACTTCCAATTTGAAAAAGAAAACTTCAACTATACATTCATTAGGGTAAATTGAAAGGAGTTCAAACTTGGAGACATGGAAGGTGCAGATTCATTTTAGCAAAACAAGCAGTGGTAACAATAGTCCTCAAAGAATAAAACACCTCATCCAGGTTATATTGTAACTGGAATTAACAACATATAATTAAAACATATTTCACATAGAATTTGAATTGGATTGTACTACAAAATTTGGACATTAAGAAAAAAATGAATGGGTTACGGAAAAAGAGAAGGGATAGGTTTGGCTCATAGAACACCATGCACTTTGTTCACACTTGTTTCACATTTTAGGGTTTTGGGATCTTTATTAAACTTTTTTTATTTAACTGGGTTAAAATTTTAAACATTTCGCATGGTCTGTTATTTTATTTTCAAATTGGACAATGACTTTCTTAACTTGTAAGCTCTTAAGTTATCCTTTCATGACTATTTAACTATTCAATGACTTGTCAAACCTAATGGCTTGAGGGATGCTACAATTTCTTGCAGGGTTGGAATTTATTTGAATTTTTTCACAAAATGAGCATGATTTCCCAACCCATTTCAAATATATGGAACTTAGCTCTTGGGAGGCTAGTAAGTCATAATGTATTCATCAATGTGGATTTATTTAGAACCATGGCCAAAAGATATGATGAAAAATCAAGAATAGTCATGAATAACAAGGATAATTTTTTGATGAGTTTAGATAGGAGTTATATCTATGAGATCTTCAATTTGAACATGTTTGCAAATATTCCTATTGATTTAAATTTACTATTTAGGGAGTATGGGAGAGATAATCATAGTTAAAAAATATTTTGGCTTCCACATTATAGGATTAGAGGTCTAAACAAAAGTCGATTCAAGTTCTCTATGGATGAGGTAAAGTCATTTGATGTGGAACTGCTTGAAGAATTTTTATCAAATCGTATTATACTCTTTCTCAAGTTTTAGGAGTGGATGATAGGACACATATACTAGTACACTTAATGATAATGGAAACAAATGTGCAACACAAGGATTTCAACATAAATTTTGATTAGGATATATTCATCGTTGATGGCATTCATAGAGACTTGGTGGCTATATAAAATGATGATAGAATAATCGATTCTAAATGGTATTCTCTATTATGCCACATACTATCAAGTAAAGTGGAAAGAAAATTTGGAACCTAACAATGCAATTGAAGTTTTATAATGCTCATGGATTTAAACTATTAATTCAAGTGTGGAAACACATATGAGAACAATGTATTGTAAGGCTATAAACTATGTGGTATTCGAGGAATGTTTTGTATGGGAAATTGTGAAAAATATAGGATTCAAAGTGAGTAGATTGTCTAATGAGATAACAAAGTTTTTGATACCTTGGAACCAATAAAGGAAGTTGATCACAATTAGGGTGATTGATTTTTTCACACAAATACTTCTATTATCAAGGTATATGGTCCCTAGTGCAACAACATCTGTTGCCCAAAAGTTTTCCTAATAGAATTACATTTTTATGTATCATGTGGTAGCTCAATGGAGATGAAAAGTTTCATTAAAGGGAACATAAAAGGGATCTATATTACCATCTTACATTCTATTCTCTAATTTTATAGTTACATCAAAAGGAGTGAAGTTTTTATATCCCTTGTTGCATGCATATAGATAGGAACTAATGACACTTTTTGAAAAATATTTTGGTTCTTGGTTTTACCCACATTATGAGCTTCTAAAATAACATATTTGAGCTTAGGGTTGATATAAATACTATTGCAAGTCTTTTTCTAAGGTTTAAAACCCTAAAAATACCTAACTCTGGGAAACACTATTGCTACTTTTGTTCTAATTTTGTGTTGACCTCTTATCGCTTGCTTCTAGTTCCTTAAGTTACAATGTTGAGTCTTATGTCTATGTATTTACCAACACTTCATACCTAAGGTTACTACTTAAGCCCATGAGCTCAAATAGTTTTGAAAATCTTAAGTCTTATGTATGTGCTTCTATTAAAGTTGGCTCCTCTCATCTACTAGTAGCTTTAAGTTTTTCTTAAAGCATGTGTGTAAATTAACACCTTTAAGCTATCCATGCCTACTTGCATGAGTATTTTATCTAGAAAAAGGCTAATGGAATCAATAAAATACCAAAAGATGGCACTAATCTACTAGATTATATAGTTCCATTGAAGGTTTTACATTTAAGAAAAAGAAGGTTGTAGAACTACAAAAATGATGAAAAATGGCATTTTGAGCATTGCTAGCTACTATGAGACCCTATTGAAGACCCGACCACTTCCATGTGGCAATTTTAAGGCATTGCATGATTTCATAGAGCCCCTTAATGCAGACCCACAAGTTCCTTGCAAAAGATAAAAATAATGGAATGTGGCACATTCTTGAAGAAATATCATCAAATCCATGTAAATGTCACCATGTGGCATTGTTTCATTGACTTTCTGCTAGTTAATGAAACATTTTTATAAAGGCTTATATATGGCTATAGAAGCATGAAAATGGGACAAATTTCAAGATTTAGAGTTATCAAAGGGACACATACAAATTCTTCATTAATCCTAACATGTCTTGTTTAAAAATAAGGTTTTAAATCATAAGGATCTAGTGCTATGTGGTGCAATATTTCTATTGTTTCACATGTTCTTTCTAGAAGTTTGATATTGAGGTTGTGAAAGTGTGGGAAGTTTCCATGTGGCCAAAAATGTTTGTTGTTCTTGACTGTACATCTTGTGATAAGTTGTAAAGGTAATTCCACATGGAGTAATCCTATTGAGCAATGATTTTCTCAATGCACATCAAATATATTCAAACTATTTAGATCATTTGCAACCATCTGATCTTGTCTTTTTTCTGAAGGATCAACGATCCAGATTTAAACTTAGTAAACAGGTAGCTATGCGCTCTGGCTTGCACAAGATGAAAATAATGGAAAAAAAGATAAATTTAAAGTGTTTCATAAATATTTTTTCTTCCATAAAATCCATAACCCTATAAATTAAACGATTCACTTAGTATCTTGAGCTTCCAACAAGAATAATTTGCAACGTTCAAAGAGAATTTCATCATAGTTATGGTTTTCAAAAGCAAAAATAACAAGTATATATGTGACAAAGAAGGTCACTAAATTTATTTTCATAGGGTTGTCAATTGTGCCAAATTGAGCATTAGAAAATAAATTAGGTTAGGCTACACAATTCCACCATGAGTTGCTTTAAAATTACCCTAGTTGTTGCCTAAAATTTTTAGGAAACCCTAGAAACTATTGTTGAAAACCCTAGTTTCTGAATAGAACCAAAAACATGGTCCACCAAGAAGCCAACCCTCCCTTTCTTCCCCATAAAAATATCATTAGATAAAGAATAAATTGAAAAATTACTAGTCTCATCTTCAAAGAAACTCAAAGTCCACGGTCTTGGTGTTGAGGGTGGTTTAGTAGACAATGCATATGAATGTAGAGATGTAGAGCTTCCTATTTTTGGTTGGGAGTTGTTTTGTCATTTGTGTGGAAAGAGGAATTCAAAGGTCCCAATTTTGAATGTCTAGACATGTGACTTGGGAAAATTGGTGGTGCTCAATTTCTTCATAGATGTGGATTTACTCAAGGAAATGACAGCAACTTATGATGAAAACATAAGGGCAATTAGGGTTGTAGTTGGTGGAATTCTGATTAAAATTGACAAGATTTCTATTTCTGAGGTGTTCAAATTAAGCCTAGTTGATTGTAAAGAAATTAACTTTGACACTTTTAGACAAAATTATCAAAAGGACAAAAGAAATTTTAGAGCTTTTTGAATACCTAAAAATAGAACCAATCTTTTTGATAGAAAATCTATTACGATTCCTCCTAATGAAATAGAACCATTCAAATTGGATAATTTTGAAGATTATTTCATTAGAACATATTATCCTTTGTGCCAAGTCTTGGGGAGTGATAAGTAGGAGAGGATTCTTGTTCACTTCATGTAAATGGTAGCTAATAGTCAAAATCTCTTGGTAAATGATGAATTTAACTATGTAACATTTTTTGCTAATGTTATTCAGCAATAGCTCTTAGATGTCAAAAAGGGAAGAAAAATGGTTACATTCAGATGGTACTCCATGTTGTGCCATATATTCCTATATGCTGGACAAGGGGAATGGAGTCATGTATTACATATCCATGATGATGATGGTCAAGGAAATTCTATCTCGGTTTAATGTTGGACACATGTATCAGATAGAAATTGTGAAGATGAAATTTTAATCATTTTCATAACCATTTTGTAGGAAAAGTGCTAGCACTCTTAGGAGTCCCAGAGGTCAATTCGTAGAAGGAGATGTTAGATTTCTTAAGGCCAATGGAAAGGAGGCCTGATTTTGGGATACAACATAATTAGGGAGATTTCTACTTCCATTTATATTTCACAATGATAAGGGTATATGGATTCCTTGTTGGACCCCACATCTTGCCAAGATATGTGCCTTTTACAATTACATTCTTAGAGATTATATGGAAATTAAGTGAGACTAACAAGTTTCACATGGGTGGACAAAAGAAGGGTTCATTCTTCCCTTATTTAACAACTAATGTTGACTTCAACATGAATAAGGAAGGGTTTGACACAATATACCCTATTTTGAAGAAGTATAAAATGGCTTAGGAACATACAAGAAATTTTTATCTTGAAGGATTCATTCATCAGTTGAGAGTAAGTATTAGGACAAAATATTTTCACAAAGTATACTTTAGCCAAGATGTCATTAGGAACCATGAAGATGACAAAGAGGTGAATGAAATTAAATTCAAATGGGTAGATTTTAGGAAAGTTTAGGTAGAAAGGGTAAGAAAATTAAGAATTATCAGGGAGCTTATGCAAAGATAGCCAACCCAATTACAAGGATCTAAATAATTTTGTAGAACATTGATAAAATAGTTGGGAAGGATCTTTCCATTTAAGAGAGGCCTTCATATTCGCAACCTACACTTGACCCATATGTTTATGATTTTAAGAGAAGATAAAAAGTGGTAGAAATAAGGGACAAATATTAGCAATCTCCCCCTCCTACAGTAGCACCACCATCACCACAAAACACACCTCATCAATCTCTTGATGTAGTTATCCTTGACAACCCTACTCCTCAAGCGCAAGATCCAAAAGAAGAAGAATATAGAAACCATATTTGGTTGACTACCACATTGGTCTTGAAGAGGATGATGACATTGATGTCACCAATAAGTAGGTTAGTAGAGAGATACCCTTACCCCAAAGGAATTACGAAGTAAGGGTGACCCAAAATAGGTTGGGTAAAAATATCATATGGGGAAGGGATACCAAAAATGTCATTAGATATGCGGCTTGGCAAAGGTTCATGGAGGACAATGAGTTTGTAAAATCTCAAGAATTTTTAGAATTTATTTTAATGGCATGAAGAGATGAGTATCTTGAGAGATTGGAGCAATAAAAGGCCAAAGTTTCAAGAGAGTTATATGAGGAGGTATCCAAGAAATTACTTGCAAATATAAAGATCAATTTCAAGAACATTACCTTAGAAGAGGGAAGACAAATGGTAAGAGATAGTAGAATTTTTCTCCTTCTTGAATGAGATATAGATTCTTGTATTATATTAGATACAATAAAAAGGTAGGATCAAGAGGTGATATCATCTAAAGCTCAAGATTTAGCTATGCTATCAGTATTAGGGTTCAACTCTAAGTGGGAAACCCTTGCTTTATGGGCCCTTTCTCCTAATATAGATAAGCCTCTTGTTGCTATGGAATCTCAAGGTTTAAAAGGTGGCCTAGTTATTAAAGAGTATAATGAACTTCTATTGTTGAGGTTGCAAAATTGGCTATTGAAACTACAAAATTAATTAAAGCTACTATAGAGGCCCTCCAGGCGAAATATGATAAGTTATGGTAACACTAACTCATTTGACTACAAAATCCGATGAAACTATCTAACAAAATATGTATAATTTGATGTATCGTTGGGTGCTTGTAAAATTTGATGTGTAATTTTCAAATTTTTGAAAGTTTATCCCTGACGTTCATCAAAATTTTGACAAACCTGGGGTTCGTTGAAATGTCGGCTATCATTTTCGTCGAATTTTTGATAAACATGAAAAATAGAAAAAAATCAAATTGTGGCCAACATAAAGAAAAGTGAGTTCACACATAATTTATTGCAACAGTGTTTTGCTCTACTTGAGATAGTTTATGGAGAACTAAGGATGATTTTCTTGGGAAAAATTAGAAAAAATTCAAGAAGATATCGCCAGGTTGAGGGTAGTCATTGTCTTTTTGCAGAATTCAGTTGTGAAGTCAAATTTGTAGTTCTAGGTTTGAAAATCATATTTTAAAGCAACATCTCATTAGATTTCATTTTTAGAGTTTTAAGGTTTTGAGAATTTCATGTCCATATTTTATTGTGTGGAATCACCATAAGATCACAACCAAGGAACAAATTCTTGTGACTGTAATTATGTGATCCATAACTCTATTGGTCATGTGGCATAGTTGTGCTATATCAAATACATGATGCATTCATGTGTGACCCAAGTTTAATGTGGCTATGCTGTGATAGAAATGGAGGCACTCATATAATGTAGTTAATTCAGGTTATATAATGTAGGTGTCAATCATCATTGGGTGCATTTAGGTTGTCTCAAGTTTAACAAGTTAGGATGTAATTATATCATGATCGAAGAGTGATTACTGTAATGCCCTGCCATGCAACCCTAGAGGAAGCTGCAATTCCCTACTTAAACGTACCAATTTTTTATTTGTTTAAGTACAAATAACATATAAGATGATTACACATTTCCAACAACCTCTAAGGCCACGAGACGAAGATTGCTTTAAAACCCAAACAACAATTAACATCAATTGAAAACAAAACATTGATCACTTACAAAATTAAGATTACATACATCCCATACAAGATAAATTACAACAAGGATAATAAATACCTCAAGATTCCAATTAACAACATTTAAACAATATGATTACAACACTCATTCTCCGAATGAGGTAAATTCAATAATCATGATTACAATTTACAATTTCCACCTCGATGACAAATGAGGCGTAAAAGAATAAAGATCAACTAAAAAGAATGAAGCCAGAATAGCATCTCGATCCAACGAGCTCTCCAACATAAAAGTCTCGTCCACACGAGCAAGAGAAAAAACCAACAAAGGAAGGTGCACGTTCCACCCAACCAAGTGAAACCAAAAGGCTCACCCTCCCGTGCTAGGAGATAGTAACAAGGATTTCCTAGACAAGACCATATACCACTAGACATAGGCTAACACATAAACTGAACTGAATCAAGGACAAAACCCACATCACTTAACACAATGGTTACAATGCTTCCATGTACAAAATCAAGTACCATCACTGTACAAAATAAACCAATGGTACAACACTATACCGACTGTTGTCATAGGAGGAGTGTCATCGCAAAGGTTACATGGGATCTCCTGGAAAGTCTTCCTAGGTCCTGGCCCCCCTCTAGGGATATCCTGGAAACCTCAACTGACTCCCGGCCCCACATACACACCAGAGCAGAATCAATTATCTCTCATAAAGACAAGATAATGATCTTGCCATTCCAGACCTTCCCGACTCATCTCAAGTCTCATACAAGCCCTTGAGCCAACAAGCAAGGCTAAATTATCTTATTAAATTTCAAAGCTACTCTATCCCTAGTATAAGTTATTTTAATTTTCACTTAGTTAACTGACTCTCACATGAGTTATAGTGGAACCACTTTGGGCCCGGCGCTCATTGAAAGCCACTCCCCTATCGACAACACATAACTCAACCACATGCCAAGGGTAGACAATGCACTGACACTTACCACAAATAATCAAACACCTCAATAGGTAACACATCACTACGGATGCCCAAAACTGAAACCAAAGTGTGCACTACATTAGGCTAACACAAGGTTGAGTAACATAATGAGACCCACATAACAAACTAATAACTCGACTCAACCATGAATCACAAGGTCACACAACCCATTCAAAGAACCAGGTATCCACTTAGGCTTAACTCACACACAATCCAAGATAGACAAAACAAATTGTAGATAGGGAAATAAATCAAAGAGTTTAATTGAATTGAAGAAAATAAACAAATTAAATCCTATCAAGCACCATGAAGTACAAACTAGAATGAAAAATAAGAATAGTAAACAAAGAACATGCAAACCAATTTTCAAACTAGTGTTGATTGATCTCCATGGCTCTTCTCCACCTGCACAAGGATGCAAGATTTAGAAGGTTGATTTTTGGAGGAATGTTGGTTGCTCAATTCTATAGCATAATGATGTGATAAAGGTTTTGAAGGAGAACGATGGATGAAAGATAGAATATTTGAAGAATAATTTTGACAGAGTGAGGATACTTAAGAATCAACCCCCTAAATGAATTGTGAGAGGTTGTATTTATAGAGTTTTCAAAAGCTTCTAATTGGCTGATATGATCAATGGCTATGATAATTCTTGATAGATCAAATGGTCAAAGATGGATGAAACTGAAGAAAAAGATAGAAGAAAATCAGAAAACAAACATTGTTTTCTTTTTCAAAGAAAGATAAGATAAGATGATAGAAAATAATCTTTTTTTAGAAGATTTTAGAAATATTTAAAGATGATAAATAATGAATTAAAAATTCAATTATTTACTTGTGGATGACATGTAGCTTTTTCTTAATTAAATGAAATATTTTATTAAGCTTTTAAAGCAAAAGAAAGTTTGTGATAAGAAGAAAGCTTTAATCAGGATTTTTGAAAAAAACTAGATCTCATATTTAAATAAAATATTTAATTATGATATGAGAAGATTTCACAATCAAATAAAATATCTAATTGTGATTTAGAAAGAAAGCATAGGATATTTAATCAATCATAAGGTTTATTTAATTAAATCACATTTATGAAATTAATTAATTGAAATATTTAATTAATTAGAAGAAGAATTTAAAATAGAAGAAAGACAAATATTTAAACTTAATTAAATCAAAAGATTTAATTTAAATTTAAAAAATGATAATTAATTTAAATAAATAAAATGTATTTATTTAATTAATTAAGTGGACATATGAAAATAATTAAATTAATTAAATTTAATCATATGTAGAGGACTTTCAGATAAATTAATTAAATAATAAATATTTAATTAATTGCCAGGATTATAGACATGACCATTTTTATGTGTATACATTTTGCCCCTCTTTGAAGTGATGTGTGAAACACATTGCTTCAAAGAAAATAAAAAATTTTCCCCTGATATGTTTCTGATTTTTGATGTCGATGATGCCCCCTCGAGAGGATAGGTGGGTTGGACAAACATAGGTATTCTCTCGAAATGAAATGAAATGAGAAAGGAGGGATAAGTTGAATGATGCAAGAGAGAATGTGGATGAAGGAGATGAAAGGATGTGCTATGCTACAATGAAAGTGAGCAACCATGATGTTTGATATAGCACTAGACGTTATGCACCAAGGTATAAGGACCAAGGTGATGATGTGTCTCGTGCCCCAGTGTAATACAACCTTGTCTAGATGTATGAGGAAGTAAATTAGAGCATTAAAGTCCTAAAGCACAAAAGGTATTATGGGACCTTAGATGCAAAGGATAAGGCAAAAATATATTCCAACACACACAAGATATGAATATTAGCTGGAATGATATGGATTTGATACAAATGCAAGATAAAATGATAACACACACAAGCAAGCAAGCAAGCATGCACAAATGATACAAAAACAAACAAGACATTGCCCTTGTCAAGCTGTAAACCGTTGATTGATTGATTGATCGATGATGATGATAGTGTTGTCATTGTTGGGAGTGACATATCCCTAGAGCAACACAAGGATGATGATAATTGATTGGTTGATTGGTTGATTTGGTTTATGACAAGATTAGGAGCAAGACCAAAGGATGTGATTGGATAATTTGACAAGATTGATTGACTTGATTGGTATGGATTAAGGATTGACTTGCATTTGGATTATTGCTCAGAATGATTGAAGATGATTTGATTGATTTCAAGGAACTGTTTGTAATGAGATGATGAGTGATTGGATGATAGGATGTGATGAATTGAATAGAAAAATTGATGTGATTGGAATGATTTAGGTTCAAGTGATTTGATTAGATAATCGATTGATTGAATTGAAGAATTGATTTGATTGGAATGATTGTGATCGAGTGGATTGGTTGCAATGGTTTTGATGAAGATGCTTGATTTGGTGGAATGGTTGAATGATTGGATAGAAGAATTGATGTGATTAAAATGATTTTATTGCTTAGATTTTTGTTGGATATTTTTTTTTTTGTATTTGTTCAGGACTTTTTCTGCTATTTTTGAATTTTTTTAGGACTTTTTCTACCTTTTTTGTATTTCTTTAGGACTTTTTATGATTTTTTTGTATTTTTGAAATGTTTTGATTTTTTTGGAGTTTCGAGATGTTTTGATTTTTTGGATTTTTGAGAGTATTTGGAGGTGTCAAAGGATGAAAATTTTAGTAGCCTTTGTGCTAGATACAAATAAAAAGGGGAAACCAAGGCTAGGTGCAAGGAGATAAAGGGGATTGATGGATGAAAGGGTGGGTGATGGGATAAGGGATAAAAGGCTCATAATATATGGATGGATGGAAAGGATAATTCATAGTGAATGAAATGGATGTATGCATCATAAGAGAGCAAGAATGTGATTTCCAAAGACTATGTTGCATAGAAATAACATGCCCCATTCTAGGTACAAGACTTAGGATTTTTCATGACAAAGCTTATGGCAATAGGATAATGATAGGCTTGTTTGGAAGGATGAGGTATATCAAAAGATATCCAAGACATGTTTCAACATTTTTCTCCTATATCTTCATCAAGATCAAAAGGATAAGGGTGGATGAATGGACTCAATATGAGAGGTATGTATGATGGCTAAAGATGGTAGGTAGGATAGAAATGACAAGACATGAAAATGATAGGTTGGATAGATAAGACATTGTGCCCCCAAGTGTAAGTGACATAGAAGATCAACCTACACATGACACCAATTTGTTAGGTTTTCATCATGGTACTTATCCATCTGGGCGCCTGTTTACCAGGTTTTCACCGTTGGATGAAGGGATTTCTCTTTACTTTTCTTTTATTTTTATTTTTATTTTATTTTTGACTTTTTGACTTTTTGGATAGAAGGGGAATATGGATGGGAGGGACTCAAGTGTCTAGACCCATGAAAGGTGGTAGTCTCACTAGATATGGATTTCTTTGCATGGACCATGTCAAATGTCATTATGCTCATAGATGTTGGTAAGGGATGACATGAAAGCGATGGATTAGGTAGATGGCAGATTATGAAAGGCTTATGCAAGAATGGATGGGGAATAGTGGATGATGATGTGGATTATGTAGGGAAGATGATAGGTTTATGCAAAAGCATGGACCATAGGAAGGTGGTTGGGAAGATATGTAGGATAGTAGTTGAAGGATGGGGAGATGGAGGTATGTGGGATTGTTGTGAAATGGAAGGGAACCATGACCAATGGTTGCACACACTGTGATAAATGTTAAAGCTTTTGATGTGGATGGGGTGTAGGAAGCAATGAAGATATTTGCTTAGGAGGTGGAGGATGTAGTGCTTTAGGTACCCACATAGACTTAGTATTTTTATGATTTTTATTTTTCTTGTGGGTTTTAGGAATTTGAGGCTTTTGAATGGAATGAGAATGTGGGATTCCAAAAAAATCAAAACATTTCAAAATACAAAAAAATCAAAATATCCCCAAAAATACAAAAAAACAAATAGTCAACAAAAATTTAAGAAATAATTCAAATGCAAGTCAATCCATATCAATCAAGTCGATCAATCTTATCAAATTATCCAATCACATCCTTTGGTCTTAATCCTAATCTTGTCGTAAACCAAATCAACCAATCAACCAATCAATTATCATCATCCTTGTGTTGCTCTAGGGATATATCGCTTCCCAAACAATGACAACACTATCAACATCATCAATCAATCAATCAATCAACGGTTAACATCTTGACAAGGGCAATACCTTGTTTGTTTTTGTATCATTTGTGCATGCTTTCTTGCTTGCTTGTGTGTGTTATCATTTTATCTTGCATTTGTATCAAATCCATATCATTCCAGCTAATATTCATATCTTGTGTGTGTTGGAATATTTTTTTGCATTATCCTTTGCATCTAAGGTCCCATAATACCTTTTGTGCATTAGGACTTTAATGCTCTAAGTTTACTTCCTCATACATCTAGACAAGGTTGTATTACACTGGGGCACGAGACACATCATCACCTTGGTCCTTATACCTTGGTGCATAACGTCTAGTGCTATATCAAACATCATGATTGCTCACTTTCATTGCAGCATAGCGCATCCTTTCATCTCCTTCATCCACATTCTCTCTTGCATCATTCAACTTATCCCTCCTTTCTCATTTCATTTCATTTCGAGAGAATACCTGTGTTTTTCCAACCCACCTATCCTCTCAAGGGGGCATCATCGACATCAAAAATTAGAAACATATCAGGGGCAAAAAAAAAAATTTTCTTTGAAGCAATGTGTTTCACACATCACTTCAAAGAGGGGCAAAATGTATACACATAAAAATGGTCATGTCTATAATCCTGGCAATTCATTAAATATTTATTATTTAATTAATTTATCTAAAAGTCCTCTACATATGATTAAATTTAATTAATTTAATTATATTGTTCATTCATCTTATTCTTCTTTCGTAATTAAATAAATCTATTTTATTTAATTATTTTCATATGTCCACTTAATTAATTAAATAAATACATTTTATTTATTTAAATTAATTATCATTGTTTAAATTTAAATTAAATCTTTTGATTTAATTAAGTTTAAATATTTATCTTTCTTCTATTTTAAATTCTTCTTCTAATTAATTAAATATTTCATTTAATTAATTTCATAAATGTGATTTAATTAAATAAACCTTATTTAATTAAATATCTTATGCTTTCTTTCTAAAACACAATTAGATACTTTATTTGATTGTGAAATCTTCTCATATCATAATTAAATATTTTATTTAATATGATATCTTCTGCTTTCTTCAAAAATCATGATTAAAGATTTCTTCTTATCACAAACTTTCTTCTACTTTAAAAGCTTAATTAAATATTTCATTTAATTAAGAAAAAGCTGCATGTCATCCACAAGTAAATAATTGAATTTTTAATTCATTATTTATCATCTTTAAATCTTTCTAATATCTTCTAAAAAAATATATTATTTTCTATCATCTTATCTTATCTTTCTTTGAAAAAGAAAACAAAGCTTGTTTTCTATTTTTCTTCTATCTTTTTCTTCAGTTTCATCCATCTTTGACCATTTGATCTATCAAGAATTATCATAGCCATTGATCATATCAGCCAATCAGAAGCTTTTGAAAACTCTATAAATACAACCTCTCACAATTCATTTAGGGGGTTGATTCTTAAGTATCCTCACTCTGTCAAAATTATTCTTCAAATATTCTATCTTTCATCCATCATTCTCCTTCAAACCTTTATCATATTGTTATGCTGCAGAATTGAGCAACCAACATACCTCCAACAATCAACCTTTGAAATCTTGCATCCTTGTGCAGATGGAGAAGAGCCATGGAGATCAATCAACACTAGTTTGAAAATTGGTTTGCATGTTATTTGTTTATTATTTTTATTTTTCATTCTAGTTTGTACTTCATGGTGCTTCATAGGATTTAATTTGTTTATTGTTTTCAATGCATTTAAACTCTTTGATTTTATTTCCCTATCTACAATACCTTTCAATTTATTTATCCTTAATAAATTACATGACTTTTAATTTAATACTTTTATATTTTAATAAAACTATTTCAATAACTATTATTAACATTTATTTTAATCATTTAATTATTTAATTTACATCCTACTACACACCAATGCAAAATAAACATCATAAATACACTCACACAAAACAACTATCATAAAATGCAAAAATGACTAAGGTCAAAGATGCACGATAGCACTAGACACAAGGTGGGTTGACAAACTTGGGATGAGGTGACTTCCTTAGCATTTCTATTATAACTTCATGTCTGTTGGATTAATTTGATGCTCACCTTGTCCTACCAAAGCAAGTGGAATCGAGACTTTGTTCTTGCAATTCCTGCATACAACAAGGTTGTGTACAACACACACGCACACACACACACATATATGTCTCTCCCTCTATATATATAATCAAATATATCACATTGTGAGAAGGAATTGCAGTGTAGCATAGCACTCACAAACTAGTGGTGCTACACTATCCCCTCACCAAAGCTACAATAACAACTATAACCACAAGTATAAAATAGAATTGTTAAACTATACTAATCACATCATATCATCATAAAATAATTTCTAATCTACTGCAGCACAATATAATACTACATCAAATTAAACATTACCAAATCAAATTTAACCATAATGTCATATCATAATATCCATGTCATCATATAAAGTAGCATAGTCATCAAGCAGTCTAACCTATCCAATCAACCAAACTAGCCAACACACAGTAACTATCAAATTCTCAAACTATCAAGCAAAACCACATAAAATATCAAGTCTAGATAACAATAGGAGGGGTATTACATCCTCCCCCCAAGAATTTGGCTTACTCTTGGAAGCCAAAAAACAAATAAGGATAAGATTCTTTAATACAGGAGGCATCCTCCCATGTTGTAGAAGACTCATCCTTGGGGTCCCACTAGACCCACACCTACTCAACATCCCTTCCTCAAAGGGTGAGTCTCATGTGTTGCAACACAACCATGGGCTCGAGTGCCAACTACCCGACCTTGACCAATAAATAATTCCAATAAAGAATGTGAGATACATCTGGATAATATGGTCTAAGGATTGAAACATGAAAAATTCATGAATCTATGATAGAGTGGGTGGTAAGGCTAGGTAGTAGGCAATAGGAGAAATTCTTCCTAACACCTGAAATGGTCCTATGAAGCGAGGCACAAGATTCAAAATCTTTCCATAGAGAATAGGGCTCTTCCATGGATGGACTCAAAGAAACACTTGATCTCCAACTGTAAACTGCCAATCAACTCTGTGCACATCAACATACTTTTTATGCCTATCTTGAGCTGCTACAAGATTCTCTCAAATGCGAGCTACTTGTTGTTCCATATCTCAAAGCATTTTGGGTCCAAGGATAACCCTATCCTCTAATAGATCCCATCTCAAAGGGGTACAAAAAGGATGACCATATAAAGCCTAAAAAGGAGCCATGCCGATCAAACTATCATAACCATTGTTGGAGAAAAACTCAACCAAATGTAGATAATCCTCCCAATGGAATTTTTGATCCATGACATACATACGGAGCATATCCTCAAACACCTGATTGACTCTCTCAGTTTTCAGACCATCTATCTCCGAATGGTAGGCAGAACTAAAGTTCAATTGTGTCCTTAAGGACCGCTGCAAAGAGGTCGATAGCACATATGTGAATACCAGATCTCTATCAAAAATGATTCTTTGTGGTATCCCATGCAATCGAAAAATTTCTTCCATGAACACCTTGGCTACCAAAGAAGTAGTATAGGAAGATTGGATAGGAGAGAAATGGGCTACCTTGGTCAATCTGTCCATAGTGACCATAATAGCGTTGTGTCGCCTGGAGGAAATAGGCAAGATGACAATGAAATCCATAGAGATATTGTCCCACTTCTATTCTAGAACAAGATGAGGCTGCAACAAACCTATTAGATGATGATGCTCAACCTTCACCCTCTAAAATTCTAGACATGTACCCACAAAATCGGCAATATCATGCTTCAATCCTACTAAAAAGTATAGTGATTGAAGGTCCAGATACATTTTCTTAACTCTGAGGTGCACTGAATAAGGTGCCTGATGGGCTTCAGTCAAGATTAGGGTGTGAAGACCCTCTGCAGGAGGTACATACAGTTGACCTGCATAGCTTAAAAGACCATCAAAATTGAATGATTAGCTAGAAAATTTTCTTTCCAAAGCTCTCCCTGACTCAATTTCAGATTTCACCTCTTGATACCAATTGTGTGAGGCAAGAGTGGTGAGGATCTGACTCATCAAATCCACTCCAAGAGTTATCATAGCTACCTCATGCCTACACTGGCTCAAAGCATCTACCACCACATTCTCTTTGCCCTAGATATACTTTCCTTCAAAATCGTATTGACACAAGAATTCCATCCACCTTCTATGTCTTGCATTCAGGTTCAGTTGTGTGAAGATGTATTTCTAACTACGATGATCCATATGCAATTCAAATTGATTCCCTAAAAGGAAGTGTCTCCATATTACTAGAGCATGCACAATTGTGGCCAACTCAAGGTCATGTGTGGGGTAGTTTAGTTCATGATCCTTGAGTTTACGTGATTCATACGCAACCACTCGCCCTTCTTGCATCAAAACAGCACCTAAGCCTTCCAAAGAAGCATTCGTACATATAATAAAATCTCCCATAGGATCCGGTACTACCAAAATTGATGCACTGGTCATATTTTCCTTAAGAGTCTAGAATTCTAGCTAACATTGATCTAACCAAAGAAATTTCTTCCCCTTCCTCTGGAGAGAGGTGATGGGGTGTGAAATCCTTGAAAATCCTTGGATGAACCATCGATAATAGCCTACAAGTCCCATGAAACTATGAATCTATGAGACATTTGTGGGTACAAGCCAATCCACAATGGCTTGAATCTTTGCAAGATCAACTGAAATTCCCTTACCTAAAATCACATGGGCCAAATATTGAACTTTAGTCTTATAGAATTCACACTTTGCTAGGTTGGCATACAACTGATTGTCCCTTAAGCACTACAATACTTGCCTTATATATTCCTCATGTTCTTCCATAGACCTAGAATAAATCAGAATATCATCAAGAAACACAAGGATGAATATATCCAAATACATTCAAAACACTCCATTCATTAAGCTCATGAAGACTAAAGGTGCATTTTTTAACTCGAATGGAAGCACAATGAACTCGTAATGGTTGTATCGAGTGTGAAACATTGTTTTATGAATATATGCTTCTAAAATCCACAACTAATGATACCCCAATTTGAGGTCAATCTTAGAAAATAGCTTTTCCCCTTTTATTTGATTGAAAACATCATCAATTATAGGCAGGGGATATCGATTCTTCATCGTTACTTTGTTCAACTGCCTATAATCAATACATAAGCGAAGAGAACCATCCTTCTTCTGTACGAATATAGTGGGTTCTCCCAAGGGGAAACACTTGCGTGGATAAACCCCTTAGCCAACAAATCTTCCAATTGAAGATGAACCTCTTGAAGTTCCTACATTTTCATCCAATACAAAGCCCGAGATATAGGCTCAGCTCTACATACTAGATCAATCCTGAAATCTATATCTTATTTTGGTAGCATACTCAGTATCTCACCCAAAAAAACATTTGAAAACTTCATAAGGAGAGGGTAATCATCCAATGACACCCCTCGAATATCCTCTAACTCAAGGTCACTCACTAACACTACAAAAATCTAACACCCTATTTGAAAATCCTTTTTAGCTACATGACAAAGATCACTCGCAATGAGATGGGCCTTTAAATACCCATGATCTCCACCTCCTCTCCAGAAACATCCATGCACTGCACTACTTTACAAAAATAGTCTATCATGACATAGTGTGCACTCAACCAATCCATACCCAAGATGACATCATCTGATCCAAGTGGTAGGATTCAGAGGTCCACCTTAGTTGTCATTGCCCCTATACCAAGACTTCAACAATGAACAAGCTTCTCTACCACTACCTTTGATCTTGAGGCCAATTCAACCTACCATTTTATGCCTTGCCTAGTTGCCCCGAGTCTACATCGCTCTACTACTGAAGGAGACATAAGAGAATCAGATGCACCAAAATCAAAGATTATGGAAATACTAGTGTTATGCAATACACTTGTTGTCTCAATAATGGTGCTCTAGTGGTCTACTTGCCGATTATCCATTGTCATGAAGACATGGTGAGCTCTCCTTGCCACGCCCATTGTCCCCTCCAATCTAGTTGGTTTCTAATTAAAACTTGAAGTGCTCTTTTGTGGACACACTCTAGGAATATCCCTACGCTGCCCACATGAGTAGCAACCAGTACCTTAGCCAAATCCTCTACCCCCAAATGGAGCATTTGAGTGCTAAAAGCTTCCTTGACTAGGCGTTGATTGAAAACTTGGTGTGGGCTGCTCAAAACACTCTAGAAGAGCTCAGTTCTAATTTTGATCCCTTCAAAAATGAGAATTTCTACCATGCTGAGGGGTATGTGCGGGATCATCATGGAAAAAATAGGCCCTTCAGTGGAAAAATTTTTAGAAAAATCAAAGTTAGGCAACTTGACATAAAAATTTGAATAAGTTATCTATATTATTTCAAAATAATGTAACAATAGAATATGCAGAAAATTCAATGTAGTTTCTAAACTACTAGGTTTGTTTAAAAAATAAATAAATCTATTTGGTGAAAATTTCAAATTTCAATGTAGCAGTACTTAAATTTCAGGGAAAATATAAGAAGTGGGTGTTTTTCTGACCACCCTAACCACAATAAAATGATAATATTTTTTTATAATATTTTAGATATAAGTAGAGGACTCATGTCTTGATGTGATGCATATTTTTTGTAATTGTTTTCCTAGTAAATAATTAATTATGAATTTTTTATTATGATTTTTGAAAAATATAAAAAAATTGTATGTTTGACCACCTTAACTTGGTCAAAAATTCATGAAATTCTTTTTTTTTTTAATCCTATAGTATGTGAAGCATAGAATGTAATGTGTGTTTTGGATTCAAAAAAAGTGATACCATTTGAAAGCTATAGATTTTTTTTAATCAGCATATCAATTAGAATTTTAGTCATAATTTGAATAGAAAATGGATAATAATTACTTATTAAATTCAAAATAAAGCATAATTTATATTGGTGGAAAGCTGAGAATCTCCTTTAAAAACCCTTTTCATTTCATCAATTTTGGGTAAAAAAAATTCATCAGCCACATACCCATCATATTGCCACTTTGTGGTCCATCATGATCCTACACATACCTTGAGATGTAGAGTTTTTCCAATTGTGTTTTCTATTGCTGACCCCCTTTAGAGGTTGCATACCAATTCCTAGAAGATCCTACAGCTTGTGTCTAACCTCCATGAGAGCTAAATCCAGGTGTTGGCACACTACCAATCTACACTCTAATGTGACCACCCAAGGCCATAGTTAAATTTTCTTCTACCAATCGAGCCTTGTCAACCGCAATTTCCATGGTCTTCAATTTGAAGATTCATAGGCCATCACTAATTTGGGTGTTTAAGCACCAAACAAAATGTTGCACTAACATCCCTTCATCATGGTTGATTGTTGTATACTTCTTCAATTCATAGAATCACCACTCATATTGTTCAATAGACATTGAAATTTTCTTAAGGTCATGAAACTCATCTGCCCTGAGTTGCCTCCAATGATCTGAAAGGAAGCAAGCCCTAAACCTATCCAAAAATAGCTCTCATGTGACCATGTTGATATCAAGATGTAAATTTTATTCTTCTAGCCACCACGAAGTGGACACAAAGCCTCACAAATGCATGACTACACACCAATCTTTGGTATTGCTACCATTGGGTTCCATCGTGAAGCATTGATCTAAATTGATTAACCATGTTTCTACTTCCAGACCTCCTCCAAAACCTTTGAAAGTAGGCAAGTGTGCTCTTATCAAGTCTCTCATATGACTAGCTAGCACTGCATCTTGATCTGCCATTATTTCCCTCTACCTTGGTGACCTTTCCCTTTCTCTCTTGACCTGCTACTCCTCCTTTGGCTTGGGTACCAATCGATCAAGAATCTCCCCTAGAAGGTGTTACAACTTTCCATCAAAACTAGGTTGTTCTAGGTTCTAAGAGCCACCAGACAGATTGTTTTGAGGACTTTGTCATTCCTCATGCTATGAACCATGGGAACTTGGAGATGATGGAATTTTTTGGTTCGCTCCATGACCAGCACCCTGGCCTCTTCCTCAGCCACATCCTCTACCTCGAGGCATATTCCTACACAACAAGATAGGGGTGCAAGTGATCTCAAGAGTTAAGCACAAAGGTTTCCTAATGGACTTAAACTACCCAGAGAACCCAACATTTGTAACCTTGGCTCTAATACCAAGTTTTAATGCTCATCGTGAAAATCCCAAAGGACAATTACTATGCACACATTTTTTTTTAAAATATAGAGAACACATAAAGAGAACATATAAAGTATCATTACATATATAATTACATTGCATGATAAATATAACAAAAATCTAAGTCCTTTGTGGTACACAAGGTCACATCGCATAAAACTAACCCATAACGAAAGATTCATGTAAAGTTAACTAACTTAACTAACTTTATGTCCATCATAGACATTAAAATAAAAATTTCCAAGAGATAACATCCATACATTCATAAGCATAAATATAAATACATCACATGATGCAAACCATAAAAAATCTCATAAATCATGAATGTTTACAAGAGTGCATTTACCTTACATTATCTTTCAATACATTACATGTTCATATACATGAGTTACATCAAAATCTCCCATACATGTGGGACAGATACATCATACAAAGAATATCTCAAATACATGTTGAATATCTCGTACAAGCTCCATTTGAAAGATACGATCCAAATGAACGTTGATGAGGAACCCAACGGGGTGCAAAGCACATTGTACCCGACCACATGGGTTTTAGAAAAATCCACCCCCCATGCTCAAAGGTGACAAGGAAGAAACTACAACCAAGGATGTCAACAAGACTAAACTCCACTAACAGTAACATAGTAATAGTAACTCCAATAAAAACAACAATAGAGTACATAGATCATAAATGTACAAGAACTAGGAAGCAATCACAATAAAAATATAAATATATATAAATATTTATATATATGTATATACTTTTGTATGGATGTATATATATATATACATATATATATATATGCTTAATTATGTATATCCATTGATTTCAAAGAGGAATTAATTTTCTCATAAAAAAATTATTAAAAATTCCAAAACATTTTCAGAGACTCAACAATAAATTTCTCCCAATTATTTGTTACCCAAAATTTTTCCCAAAACTCCAGAAGATTTTTCCTTTTATAGAACAACATGATTCCCATTTCATATTTAATAAACAATCAAAGAACCATAAAGGAACCTGGAGTAATGTGCTTGTTGAGGAGTTGATGAAGTTTTCCTTTGATTTCAACTATCCTTTTTGAAGAGCTCCCCTTTCCTTCTTCGAAACTTCTCCACTAGTTTCTTTGATCAAATTTTTAATCTATATGTTTTATTCAAAAGTGCCTTTTTCCCAAAACAATGAAAGGGAAACAATTTTTTTATAGACAAAACCCCTTGAGAGGATGCAAATTTTTACCCACCTAATTTTTTATTTTTTTAAGCTTCTCTTAAATTTCTAGTGAACAAAAACTTCTTACTTTTGTTATTAAATAAAAAAAATAACCTCTACTAGTTTTGAAAACTTAAAACAAAAGGATAAATAGAAATTTTCTATTTCTTCACTAGCTTTTTAGCCCAAAAATCTCAACATTCATTGGTCCTTTTATTCTTTTCTTGATTTTTTTCTATTTGAGCTACACTTTTTGTTTTAATTTCAATTTTACTAATTTATACTAACTGTTTATACAATTTAACTTATTTAATTATTTTATTCCATTAATTATCCTCGACATGCTATTTTCATTAAATTATCTAAATACCAATTTCAATAATTTAATTTACACCTTTCAATTTATTTATCCTTAATAAATTACATGAATTTTAATTTAATACTTTTATATTTTAATAAAACTATTCCAGTAACTATTATTAACATTTATTTTAATCATTTAATTATTTAAATTACATCCTACTACTCACCAACCAAAAATAAACATCATAAATACACTCACAGAAAACAACTATCATAAAATGCAAAAAAGACTAAGGTCTAAGACACACAATACAACTTGACACAAGGTGGGTTGAAAAAATTGGGATGGGGTAACTTCCTTGTCATCTCTATTTCAACTTCATGTCTGTTGGGTGAATTTGATGCTCGCCCTATCTTGCTAAAGCAAGTGGAATCAAGACTTTGTTCCTGCAATTCCTTCTTACAACAAGGTTTTGTACAACATGTATATATATAATCAAATGCATCATATCATGAGAAGGAATTGCAGTATAGCAGAGCACTCATAAATGAGTGGTGCTACATTGTCCCCTCACTAAAGCTATAATAATAGCTTCAACAACAAGTATAAAATAGAAATTTTAAACTATACTGATCACATCATATGATCGACATAAAATAATTACTAATCTACTGCATCACAATATACTACTGCATAAAATTAAAAATTACCAAATCAAATGTAACCATAATTTCGTATCTTAATATCCATGTCATCATATAAATTAGCATATTCATCAAGCATTCTAACCTATCCAATCAACCAAACCAACCAACACATAGTAACTATCAAAGTCTCAAAGTATCAACCAAAACTACAGAAAAATCAAGTCCAAACAACAACACAAGGGTTATTACACCTTTGGATATGTCTCTCTATCTTGGTGATGAGAATGTAGTGCTTTGAGTATGACCTAGTCATAATGACATGGGTCACAATGATGATGAATATTGAATGATGCACACACCACATGTTAACATCTGATGGATATCGTTGAATATTGTGTATCCCGGATAGCTTTCAAAAATTGGTTTGTGGTTCAACGATATGTGATGAATGGTTATCACTAGATCTCGCACATCGTAGAAAGAAATTTGAAGTTTGTATGGAGATTAGTGATACGTGATGAAGACATTCAACAATCACGATCATAATGATCAGATGATGCATGATAAAGAAAAATAGGGCCTTGACAGGACCCATGATACATGGCATGATATCACCTAATTGCTTCACATCACTGTTGTGAAGTGAAGTAGTTGGAGAGTTATGCAATCAGCAGTAATAGTGGAACATGACATTAGTAGGCCAGGTTTCAAAATTGAGTGCATCATTGGGTATTATTGTAATGCATTTATACATCCTTGAGTCAAGGTGATTTGAGTGATATGCAATGTATGGGTGAGATTGAATGAAAGACCATCTAACAGATGAAATTGCATCATAGGGTCTTAGTTCATTGTGGTTCTGAGTTCAAAGTAAGTCAAGATTTCAATGATTTACAATGAATGTTGAGTGTTAGTGGAGAATGACTTCAGAGGTAGACTTTTGGCATTAGCCCTCTAGCCTATGGAGACTTGGTGGACCCATTTTCAGAGCCAATAGGATAGGGGTGAATGATGTAGATTGATCGATAGCTAATCCAATGGTGATTGCTACATTTTGGTGCATCATGGATAGGAATGGTGATTATCACAATTTATTAGCAATATGAGATGGATGATGGGGATTAAAGGAAAGTGATCAGACGGTGATCACTACATCACATAAGTGGATGTGATTGTTCTAAGTGTTTGGGTGATATTCGAGGGATTTGAAGGACAAGATAAACATAGGATATTTGAAATGACCACTTATTGGATGGTCATGATTTGAAGATATGATGATGAATGTGAGGAAATGTATTGTGGCATGAAGAAACAAATCGATGACCCAAATTCAAAGATGAAGATCTGAAATGACTAAGTCTCATTGAATAGGGTTTCGTCTGGTAACTGACACAAAGGAATGAATTTATTATTTTAGCTACACAAGTACCAAAGTAAATGAAGATTTGATCTTCAAGGTAGTGATATAGATCATAGATATGATCAAGATTGAATATGATCTTATGGATAGGAGAATACATTGAATACAAAATCATATTTTAGGGTTTGTTAGGAAGAGAATAAAGGATAATTCTCTACACCATATTTTATGTTGTCTTTCTTGATGTTTGATATCGTGATGGCTGATCAGATGTCTTTATGATGAGCGATATATTGGTGTTTTTGTGTGGCTTAAGGTATAGGTAGCTTGTGGGTGAAGTTAGAAAGTGAAGGAAACCCTAGCAACAAAATTGAGAAGATCTGAATGGTGGTGAAAATCTCAAGGTAGAGATTGTGAATCAGTGGACTTAATAAAAATGAAAACAAACAAAGTTTGATCTATGGTGTAGAGAGTTCTAGTATGTTTTAAATAAGGAGAGAGTAGTAGAGTATACATATAATGCACATGCAAGGAATTTCTAGACTGTAATACAAAATATTATATAGGTTTGCATTCAACAAAGTGCAAATGTATGAGACACTGTAGAAAGTTAAAGAAGAGAAGATAAGCAAGATAGAACAATGAATTGTTCTATTTGCAAAGGATAGTGCATAGAAGGGGTGTGTTGTCGAGAGTGCAACTACAATGGAAAAGTGTGATTTTTAGTAAGTACAACAATGTAATAAATGTAATGATGTATTAATGATGGGATTGTAGTCTCCTTGAAGTTGTAGCTTCTAAATTAGGGTGTTGTTGCATCCTTCAGATTGTGGCTCTTAAAATATGGTGCTATTGCATCCTTGAAGTGGATGCTTCTAAATTAGGTAGTTGATGCTTCCTTGGGTTGTAGCCCTAAAACATTGTAACAAAGATTTCATTTGTGATGCTAGATTTGAGTAGTAGACTCAAGCATCCTTGGTCTCTATGGTTTTTCCCATCTTGGTTTTTCCACGTATACATCATGTTATGTGATGCTTTTGTGTGTATGAATATCTAGGTATTTTCATTTTAGTATGTATACATTAAGATTTAGAGGAATAAATATACACAAGGTATTTGGAGTTAAGAAAGTCATTTGCAAGAAAGTGTTAGTGGTAAGAAAGGACTCATTAAGAAAAGATAAAAGACAAAATTTAACCCCACACATGTGTTTTTCCAAATTATTTCCCACAAGATCAAAATCAAAAAACCAAAGTCTAAAGATCTTAGTCCAAGAGCTCTCAAGAAATTTATTTCAACACTTAACAAACTTAGACAGAGATTGGTTTTTAAATTTTACAAATGTGAACTTCAAAGAACAATCCCAATTTTTATTCATTCTATTATTGTCAAGATCCAAGTCTTTTCCAACATATTGAGTTCCTCACATAGGAAGTGTAGCATGTTCTTCAATACCGAGGTCTTGTAGGAAAACCCTCTAAATAAAAATTAAAACCATCTTATTTCATTAAATGTTTGTAGATGTATCCTTCTTCATATAGTTAGTTAAATTATCATCTTATGAACAAGTTTATTCCAAGGAAACATCCAACCCCTTGGATTTTATGAGATCATTATCAAATCAAATGAAAATGAAAATCAAATGCAAGTCAAATCAAAACAAAAATACAAACTCAAACCCAACATCAAAAATCCATAATCAAACCCAACATAAAAAATCCAAAAGTCCTAAAGTCTAGTATCTCCTTCAAGGTTCTTAAGATTTCAATCATTCACAATCACCCATCTTTCATTATCTCATCACCATCCTTTGATCTTTAACATGTTAGACTTTCTTTTTTGTACCTAAATTTTAGATCAATCCAAGGAGTTAGAGGTTCACCTCCCACATTCTTGAAAATTGATCCTTATTTTATGGTCCAAACTAGATCTCAACACAAGAAGAACATGGAAACAAAAAAAAGAACATCCACTGCAAATGACTTGAGTCAAACCACACCCGAAATCAACCCCATTGGATCTAGAAATCCCCCAATCAACCTTCCTCAAATTCCACAAGATCCTCAAGAGGGATATTTCCAAGTTGAGGATATCACCAAAAATGTCCTAGGGATGATTGAAGATGAAATAATAGAAATAGTCCAAAACCCTGAAAAATCACAAAATTGTCGACACAATGATGAGGCTTAATCCTTCACAATACATGTTAAAACTAGAAAAGGAAGGGACTAAACTCCCTTTTTGACTATGATGTAAGCACTATTGTGGAGAAACCTCTTAGGATTATGATACCAGTCTCATTCACAGCTTCCTTCCAAATCATCATTCAACCCATCCCACAACCAATTTCATCTCATGCTCCAAGTCAACTAATAGTTACCAAGGGGAGTTCATTGCTTCATTCTCTTCAAATGAATCCCCTTGTAAACAACCAAGACTTGGATGCAAACACCATCTTGGGTCAATTTTTCCCATAAGATCCAAAACATCCATACATTTCACTTGTCTTTCATGACACCAACAATCCATCTACCTTCTCCACAACATTGGCATAATCCCTTAACACACAATTCTCTCTTCCCATGACTTCACAAGGACAAGGGGGGATATTTCAACAAGGGGGAATCTTTGATCCCTCATCATCATCATTTTCACAAGGAAATACATAACCCATCTTCCCAACATTTCCCCCTCTACCACTAACATCCACACCATTCCTTGTTTTAGGGAAACCCCCTTTACTAATCCTTAATAGAAAAAATCAAAAAAATCCTCCAATCTTAAATCAAACCAAAATACCAAATCCTTTGATATCGTAACACTAGGTGGCACCAATCCAAAAAAAAACAATCAACACATCATCTACAAAACCCAAATACCTCAAAATGTGGTCTCCCAAGGACCTAGCATATCAATTGCACCATCTACCATGCAACCTCCTATCATCAATCCAATGACACCTTCATAAACACCTCAAGAAAATATCATCACAACATCTCACACCATTCTGAATCCTCCACCACCACCACCAAGACCAAACATAGCAAACCAATACAACATCACATTGCAAGTAGCTCAACAAGCCTTTCGAAAATCACTTCAATAGTTTTAAGCTCAAAAAACCACACAATTTTCACAACAGGCCACACAACAAGATCAACAAGCTACCCAAGCACAAGCTCACGATTTGATGCAATAACAATAAGCCACCCAAGCTACCCAAGTTTCACAATCATGTCAAGTAGCACAATCCACACAAGTTGCATAGGCTACCCAAGTTGCACAAGCCTCCCAACAAGCTTAGGCTTAGGAAGAAGCACAATACCAAGTAGCTCAACATCAATCATATCAACAAGCTTTGCAACAATACCAAGCATAAAAAGAAGTAGCTCAACAACTATCCCAACAAAAAGCATTGTTGGAACAATAACAAGAAGACCAACAATAAGCATTGTTGGTACAACATCAATTCTAGGCATACGAACAAACATTGATCGCACAAAAAATCTTGCAAAAACCTCCCACAAACATGTAAAACACCCCACCTATCACTCAAATGATGAAACCACCCCAAAACACATTCATCCCAACACCCGATCAGAAAAATTATGTGACGACACAAATCAAATTGCTCTCACAAAAAATTCTAGACCCAAAATCTAGAAAAATGACAAAAATACCAAGTAATTTGTGCCCCTATCCATTCAAAACAAGTATTGTGATGGTAACATTCCCAAAAGGGTTTGAAATCCCTAAATTTGAGAAATATCATGGGACAAGTAAACTTGAAAATCACATCAAGGAATTCTAGTTACATTGTATGGAATTTACATATGACAACACTTATCTAATGTGACTATTCCCTCAAAGTTTGGTGGAACCAGCAATGGAATGGTTCTCTCGCCTTCCTCCTGAAATAAAAAATTTCCAAGAAATTATGGATGCACTCATACAAAACTACACATTCAACATAGGAATTGATGTGATTATAGAGGAAATATATACTATCAAACATGCTAAGGGGGAAACATTCACATCCTTCTTACAATGATGGTGATCCAAGGAAAACAAGAGCAAGTGGACCATGCTAGAAGAAAAAAAACCAGCACTATCATTACCAATCTTGAAAAAACCTTTTCCTTCCATCTAAAGATGCAATGCATCACCACATATGACCATTTGATCCCCAAGGTGTTCAACATCAAAAGAGCCCTTATTGCACAAGGGGGGACACCCACATATCAAGAATATCAAGAAAACTGCCCATCAACGAGTTACAATGAAGAACCTCACACATGGGAAAAGAATAACATGTAACTAATGATGGTGTGGTTGACACCAAGGTCATAATCAGTGCTCCAAAATAAAACACACAATCATACCAATAGCCACAAGGAAGCAATTGAAACAAAAAACAAGCTAATGTGGTATCACAACAATCCAACAGTCAAATGGTCAATAATATGAATAATTAAGGGGGACCACCCCCCCAGAAAAAGTATCCCCCAAAATGAAAATACACACCCCTTGGGGAATCATTCAAATCTGTCATGAAAAAATTGGTACAAGAGGATCTCATTAAAATTCCTGTTTATGAGAATTATCAGGAGCACCAAGTGAAACCACCATTGCATAATGAAAATTGCCTTTGCGATTTTCATAAAATCAAGGGACACACAACGACCACTTGCATGACACTAAAAAAATTGATCCAAGACCTTTCTGGTGATAGATACATAAATGTTAAACAACCTACATGAAATAAATACCTTAAGATATACAATATTATGATGTTGGATCACAATAAAGAAAACAACCATGGAAAGACAAAGTACGAAAAATGTAAACCATGTTTATGATCATATTTTTACATTCTTAGATAAATGGTTCATTGTTGTTAATATCAAGGGAGCTAAAGCCAATTGTGGAGTCACCACACATGGTAGAAAGGTTAGCATTTCTAGGCCATCCCAACCATCCAAGGTACCAACCTCTAATCCAAAATTAATTCTCAATGGTTATAGTTTCTTGGACCAACTAAAAAGAACCCCTACTTAGATGTCCATCATGGAGTTGCTAGAGATCTAACCTGCACATAGGTAAATCCTAGAAAAAGCATTGGCTTCATCCACTTTCCTTGCAAATATTGATGTAGACCAATTCCAAGCTATGGTAAGACACATCACAGCCCCACATCTCCTAACATTTTATGATTAGGACTTCCTAGCTGATCTCATAACTGTTCATTCCATCTTGAAGTCCTAGTCAATATTAATAAATTGAAAAGGGTCTTGTTGGATGGGGGTGCAGGTCTAAATATCTGCTCACTCAAGCTAATAAATAATCTAGGATTCTCTGAGGACGTTATTGAAAAATGTAAAGGTATTACAATCAAGGCATATGATGATCATGAAAGATTATCTCAAGGAACTATTCAACTCCCTATTCAAGTAAAGCCAGGTATCATAGAAACAACATGCTAGATCCTTGATCTTGATTTACCTTATAATATTCTCCTATGGAGTCCATGGATCCATGGGATGTAAGCTATCACATCCACCTTCCATCAATGTGTCAAGTTTCCCTATCAAAATCAAGAGGTCACAATCTATGGGGATCCTAGGCCATTTTATTATTGCAAGAACGTAGAAGCCAAGTACTACAAAATACCTCAAGTCCCAAAGAATGATGAAGGCCCTACAAATCCATATGTAGGCCCATATACCTTAGCCTCCACTTCTAAGACAAAGACATTGGCCATTCCTAACATCTCTAATATCAAAGGCATTATCGAAGACAATGGATGTGGGGATTACAAAATGAAGAAGAAAGCCTTCATAATAGGAGAGTTAGCTCAATCTCCTAGGTCTTGTGGGAAGCCCCAACTAATTGAAACATCATCACAAACCTTTAAAGAAGACCCCTCGAGATCTAGATGTTGGGGGGGCTTAAGTTAGGAAGTGGTAGATGAAAAATACATATCAAGTCTTGTACACCAAGATCAAAGGCATGTGCATGATCTTCCCATGGGTGATAACAAAAAAGGACTACAAGTGATGCTTGGTATGGGCTATAACAAAAATAAGAAAATTGGGTAGAATGAAAATGGTATTCTAGTACCTATCATTCCTAAGAAGCATATAAGAAATATTGGCCTTGGATGTACCCCTATAAAAATAACCATATTTGGAAAAAGTGCCCTAGTTAGAAAAGTCAAAGCTCCCCTTTAGTTACCAATTTCCACAGGTCTACCCTTAGATAAATTTATCTTTGAAATAACTTATGTGTGTTATGAGGACCATATAACTAACTTACCCATGCTATTTGAGTATTCCCCCCTTTTCATGATTAGTACCCTATATTTTGAGTTAAACAACCAAACCCATGAGCTAAACTTAGTCTGTCCCCAACTCATCGATTATGACTAATGAGGTCCACCAATTTTGGACACATTCAAAAACTATGAGGCTCTCTTAGAATTCATTGGATTGTGAGATACTCTACCATGTGGATATCACAAGGCTAGGGTCAACATAATGTTAGACTTGCATGCCTAATATGGGGAAATGATTGAATTAATATCTAGGTCTTTGAGTGAAAACCACACTATGGCACTCTCTTAGAACCAAAAAATAGTAAAAAAAGGATTCATAAAATGGTGAAAAACTCTCTAAGGTGCTAGAGGATGAGGGATTCAATCATCCCGTTTAGTGCTATTCATCAGGAGAAGTCAACAATCATAGCAGAAAAGTGCAATCTAGTCAACCTGGGAATAGAAGAAACACAACATATCAGCTTCTATGGAGAATCACTTTTGACAGAAGAATAGGAACTCCTAGTTGTGTTTCTAAGAGAAAGAAAAATAAAATTTTCATGGACCTATTCAGACATGCCTATTCTTGATCCAAAAGTTGTGGTTCACCATCTAGCTATCTATCTAGAAGCAAAACCAGTAAGGAAAAAGTTGAGAAAGGTGCATCCACAAATATCATTATTCATAAAAGATGGAATTACAAAAGCTCCAATATGCTATTTTCATATGGCCAATTGATTATCCAGAGTGGGTTTCAATTATTGTACTTGTTTCAAATCCCACTGGGGGAATCCACATCTACACTGACTTCAGAGATTTAAATAAAGCATCTCCCAAAGATGATTTCCTTTTCCAAAACATAGATATGATTATGGATATGATGATAGGGAATGAAATTTTGTCATTAATGGAAAAATTATCAGGGTACAATCAGATCATGATAGTTAAGGATGACCAACACAAAACAACTTTCACTTGTCTATGGGGGATATATTGCTATAATATGATTCCATTTGGGTTGAAAAACATAGTACCTACCTATCCAAAAGCTATGATGATAATATTACATAACATGATTCAAAAAACTATGGAAGACTAGCTGGATGATATAATTTCCAAATCAAAGAAATGTCAAGACCACATAGTGGCATTAGGCTCCATCTTCGATGGGCTAGAAGAATACAAGGCCATACTCGATACAAAAAGTGTGTTTTTGAGGTACAATTAGGAAAGTTACTAGAGTACATTGTATCTATGAGAGGAATTGAGTTAGACCTCACCAAAGTCAAATAAATTCTTTAGATGGAGGAACCAAGAACCTTGAAGCAGTTGAGGGGTTTATAGGAAAGACTTTAATCCATTTGTTGGTTTATAGAATAGTTAGTAGAAAAGGATATCCCATATTCTCATCTACTTTACAAGGGTGTAGAATACAAATGGGACTAATGTGACCAATATTTCAATAAGTTTAAGGAGTACTTTCTCACACCACTAGGTCTTATGCCACCAATTCTAGGGAAGCCCTTGATCCTGTATATATCAGCAACAGTAGCAACCCTTGGTGTTCTCTTAGCACAACATGATAAAAATGGGAAAGAGATCTATTTACTACATCAATAGAACCATGGTGGGACATGAGCTGAATTACACATCCATTGAGAAGGTTTTCTTAGTAGTCATGTCTATTACATAGAAATTCAAACATTATATGCTAGCACACTAGATAAAACTCATTGCTAAGATAGATCCTCTCAAGTATCTTCTTTCTAAAGAAATGCTCACAGGGAAAATAGTTAAATGGGTTATGATCTTGATAGAACATGACATTGAGTATGTAGAACAAAATACCTTTAAAGGAAAAGTAATTCTAGACCAATTGGAAGAGGTTTCAATATATTCAAAGAACCCACTTGTATTAGAGTTCCCTAATGAGTCAATCTGTAACCTAAGAGTGGGAAATCACTAGAAAATATAATTTGATGGATCCTACACATAGCAAGGGTCAGAACAGGAGTCTTCTTCATTACACCACAAGGGGATTGCATACCCAAATCATATAAGCTATCTTTTCCTTGCACAAACAACATTGTAGAATATGAGGATCCTGTCATAGGACTCAAAATTGTAGTACAATGGAAGATCATGGCACTCAAAGTCTATGGAGATTCACAACTAATCATCAACCAGTTGAATGATTAATACCAAATGAAGGATGAAAAGTTGACCCCATACAAGAAATTGGTGGAAATCCTCAAAGAGTTCTTCATTGATATCAAATTTGATAAAATACCGAGGGAAAATAATAGAGTGGTGAATGTTATGGCAACAATTTGATCGCTACTAGATATCCCACACAATGACCCTAAACAATAATTCCTTGAAGAGAAACTTCTTGTACTAGCATTCGAGTTACAAGAGTCTAAATTCATGTGTGAAATTTTTGGTCTCGATGATCCTTAGTATCATGATATATACACCTACTTGAGAATACAAGTCCTTCTTGCTGATATCACCTCAAACCTTAAAAGAACATTGGTCAAGAAGTAATATTGCTTTGTTATCTTAGGAGATTCCCTATACCATAGGAGTATTGAAGGAACCCTTCTACAACCTTGCC
Organism: Sequoia sempervirens; assembly: GCA_007258455.2. Lineage (NCBI taxonomy): Eukaryota > Viridiplantae > Streptophyta > Pinopsida > Cupressales > Cupressaceae > Sequoia > Sequoia sempervirens. The sequence continues at coordinate 27,525,588 of VDFB02075321.1, forward strand.
TAAGAAACTACTAAGCACTGCGTACTATTGTCCTACAATGTAGAAGGAAGCTCATGACTATATCTGAAATTGATTTCAGTTTCAATAGCATGGAGATCACATCCATTCACTAGCTCAGGAGCAACACACAATCATTACACTTTGGCCCTTTTCATAATGGGGGCTCGATCTGATTGGAAAAAACACCCCCACCTGATCCAGTGGACATAAATACATCATCAATTCCATGGAGTAATTAAAAAAGTGGGTAGAGGCCATTCCCATGACCTATATCACAAGAAAAAAAATCCAAGTTCATCCTGAACTATCAAATTTGTCGCTACGATGTCCCTCAAGACATTATCTCAGATAATAGAAAACCTTTCAAAAACTAGGATGTTTGAAACCTATGCTAAAATTTCAATATCCAACATCACTTTTCCACTCCATACTACCCCCATGGTTGTGGCCAAGTTGAGGCTATGAATAAAACCATCTTAAAAATCCTTACGAAACCAGTTAATGAAGTTGGTCGTTACTGGCACCTATAGTTGAATCCCACCTTATGGGCTTACCAAACAAGTATCCACACACCAATAGTTGCAACCCATTTCTCCCTAGTCTACATATCAAAAGCCATCATTCCTATTGATATTGAGCTCTCATCCTTAAGAATATCATTGGAGAATCTCATTACTGATGAAGAATATCAGGTATCGCAGTTGAATGATCTAGAACTACTAGATGAGGGGAACATGTATGCCTTAAACCATTAGTAAGTCTACCAAAATTGGCTCAAGAAAAGCTACAACAAGAATATTAGGAGTCATACCTTTCAAGTCAAAGAGCTCATGTTAAAGGAAAATTCAAAAAATTTACCAAATCCAGATAGTAAGGGAAAGTTTGAAACTGATTGGTTGGGAACCTTCATCATCACAATGAGCTACAAATTAGAAGCATATCATTTAACGAAACTAGAAGGCGAACCTCTATAGGAGACTATGAATATCTCCCATCTCAAAAAAATTTATGCCTAAAATTTCTAAGGTGTAAATCCAAAAATCCAAAAAAAATAAAAATAATAAAAATCCAAAAAAACTTAGAAAATGGAAAAATAGTAAAGAAAAAAAATTATCCTGTAGTGAAAAGAACTATAGTGGTGCTTTGGGAAAGTACCTTCGTGAAAACCTAGCAAATAGGAACCTTGTGTAAATAAGCACTTTCCATCCACCATGATTTCTATAGCTTGTTCAACATCATCCATGCATCATGCTTCCATATCTCCATCCATCACCCATTGACAACCACATCATAGCTTGATCTTGTGCTTGTATTATGATCCCTTGTACTACTAGGCCCATTCCTAAGGTCAGTTTTCCATGCCTATATCAAAGTAGTCTATCACACCACATTGGGGGAATGTTCTTATACCTACATTGAATCAGATTCATGTATATTCTTGAAATCTTCCTTAAAATCACATAATTCAAAAAAAATCTAAAAATAAAAAAAACTGAAAAACATTCAAAACATATCAAAATCCAAAAACGGGTCAAAAAGTTAGAAAAAGTAAAATAATAGAATTGTATTGTTGAACTACATGTCTCTAAGCTCTGAATGTAGCCAAGGTTGATCTTTGATTATCCCCTGAGACACCTAGGTCAATCCTTCATGAGTTTGTCATAATAAATTGGCAATCCATTTGTTCATATCTCATCAATAAACAAATCTTTGTCATCCAAACTACATGGTCTCTATGTGTATAGCATAGGACAGGCTAATGTTTGATCAACCCCCGAGGCCCTAGGATAGGTCTTTAGGTTAGGTTCTTGGTCAATATCTTAGAAAACACCAAAACATTTGTAAAACATCTTGAAAATACCAAAAACAACCTCAAGAATTTCAAATCCATCCAAATACTTGAAAAAAATCCATCTATCCCATCTCACTTTCACTTGCAATAAATTTCTTCTCATAATAAATCATCATTACCCCTAACCTTTGGTATGAAAATTGGAAACAAGTTCAACAAGTTGAAAGTGAAAACTCAATTGTCAAGGTCTCAAGTCTAGATTAGTAGGTAAACAAGTTGGTTAGCTCTTGGTATTAATAGCCCATCATCTAGTCAAATCTCTAATCATCTAATAACATCATGTCCTAGGATGTATCCTTCTTACAATGGACATCAACATCAAGCATCTCCATAGTTTAGTCTTGGCTAGAGGTATGAAGAACATTAGCTTGTTTTTTTACTTGATCTTCGTCTTTTAACATATGTTATTGCACTCATTCCAATAACCTCTCGATGATGTCAAAACCAAGGGATCTAGAGAGAAAGGAATGGGGCAACGATCATTATCTTTTATTTTTTTATGCTTGTTGGATACTCTTGTAATATAACCTTAGTCATGGTTACTTTGTTTCATCTATAGGGAGCATGTTTTAGGTGTCTTTTTTACCACATAGGAAGGCTTTCCTTTCTATATTTTGGTCTGGGATGTTTGAAATATCTGAACTGCATTTTAAATAAGGTTTCGTATGCCAGATGCTAACAGGGATACTCCAATCTAATTGTCGAGTCAAAGTCCATCACACTAGGTACAATGCCATCCTAGTTCCTTATACCTCGATACATTGTGCCTATGTGTTTTATCAAACATAAGGTAAGTAAGCCCTTTTAAAATCCCAATTCCTGATAAGCAATGCATTATCTCTAATAAAGTCTCATTAGATCATGGAATTGTTGGATCCTCTTGTCATCATATTATTTCTTCTGTCTTCTCTCCACACTAACATGGTACCATGTGTTAGAAACCAAGATCATATTTGAAAACTGAAAAGACATTCCACAGAAGAGAAAAAAAAAAAAAAGAGAGGTTGCAAAAGAATGTGCAACATAATATTATTCAAGAAATCAATAATTACATGATAATTATTTAATTTATAAAAGAAAATTATTCATAACCCTAATCTTATCTTGAGCAACAAGATAGGTCAAATGATAAAGAAGAGAATTAATTAACCTAGGAAATAAATAATACCTAAGTAAAGTTATGCAACTATAATTAAATATTAATTACACTAACACCGCCCCATAAGAGCAACTTAGGGAGACTAACAAAGGATGCACCTAAAACTAAGATGAATGCAAGAAAACATTAATGGGTCTCGACAACAAGGCCTAATCAGGTACCCAAGTACAAATGCAATAATGAGGTAGAGAAGGAAAAACTAGTGGGACAAAAACCCTACAATGAGATGACTACTACAAATAAGCACTGGAAGAACACTACGGAGTAACACTAGAACCTTAATCCCACAAGAAAGGAAAGATACTTCTATCTATAGCTGAAACCAAAATCGAAATCATGATAATGTGACAGTAGACTCGATGCCATGGAACACTGGAAAACTCACAAAGTGGAACAAACCTGGAATCTATGAAGTAATAGTAGATGATATTATGACAAAATATAGAAACCATGTATCTTGATGTCAATGCGAAACTATGACTGAAACTCTTCCATGGGAAGGAGTACCAAAAATAGACTTTTGAACATTAACCATAAAAACATGGATCTCAAACTGAGAAGAATCTAAACCATGTGGATCAAGAAACATAATCTCCCAAATGAAGTGTCAACCAATGAATCTGATATGTGTCAAGCTATAGCAAAAATGTGGCCAAATAAATGAGGAGACTAGATATAACCCATGCGAGCTATCATCAAATCAAGATGGATATGGAGATCAAAGTGAAAACTACACTCTAATCAGATTTATTATGCAAGAAATCCCCCTGAATGGAACTTTATCTTAGTTCATTTATTACAATAACCCAATGATTGTAAAATGAGAGCATCCTAAACATGCATAAATAGAAAAATAAAATAGACCTCAGATCTGTGTAGAGGACTGAATCAAATTTCCCATGTGGCAAGAATGACAAAAAATGGATCACCAAGTCAAAAGATATTCCCTCTAGAGTGATCTTGAGCAACAAGATAGCTCAAAAGATAAAGATGAAAATTAATTAACCTAGGAAATAAATAATACCTAAGTAAATTTATGCAAGTTTAATTAAATATTAATTACACTAACAACATCACCAATTCATCCATCCTGCATCCACAAACCATCAACATGCTACATATCATTCATATCATATATAATAGGAAACATTGATCATCTCACATGCATTGCATTTCATCATCACATAATATAGATTGGTTATTCTAAGCATCTCATATACCATACATTTGCATCCATTGTATAATCATATAGGCATCATCATATCATCCATATATGTATCATCATATCATACATGAAAAGGATACTAAAAAAGAATAGAAAAATGTCATAACATCCCATACATCTCATAATCATAACATATAACACCATCCATTAAAGGCATAATATTGATCTATAAGTCTAAGCATATTAAAAAATCATTTTCATTTCATAAAAATATGAATTTTTACATCCATAATCCATACATCATCATCATAAAATCATATAGAGATAATACAAAAGGAAATACATCCATAACATCCATGAACATCTGCATAATCATACATTACATAATATCATATATAATCAAATCGCATATAGAACATAAAATACATCCATCCATAATGCATAAATAAAGTAGACACATCACATAATAAATCAATCATATCATATCATATATCAAAAGATATCACTATCATGGTACAAATCAAAATCATGTGTATGTATATCATTCAAGATACAATTCTCATAGGGCTATAAAAATGGAGGTTGTGGATCTCAAAAATAATTGAATGTTGTTGATTAAAGTTGTGTGTGGTAGCTAGCCCTGATGGTTTCTCCCTTCACTCAAATGCCTCTCTAGCTGGTCCTCTTCTTGTCTAAACCTTGTCTGCTGAGAATAATCTAGTACCTGAGTAGCTGAAGGTATAGCTTGTCAATAGTGGAATCTATAATACTTGGCCTCTCCAATGGTATCCCAATACATCTATGCAGGTATTGTCCTCCCTAGGGATGAGGAACCATGCTCTCTAGCTGCTGCCTTTGGCCAACCTCTTAGGACAACTATAGCTCTATCACCTACCTCTGTTGGTGCTCCTAATCTCTCTCTATGGTGAGAGCCTAGACCTACTATCTAGCTGGTCCCTTTCTACTATAATAACCTATAGCCATGCCTACAACCCCTAAATATTCCCTTGTAACTATTGTATCTGGGCATCCCATGGGTCTAGTTGCGGTGGATGAGGTGGCTAGGAAGGATGATGATCTCTCTACTAGTCCCTATGTTTACCTCTTAGCTAATCTGGTTGATGCAGAGGTGGCCGACCTCCTTGAGGTGGTCTAGGAACCAATTCTACCTACCCCCTCCTCGTTGTCTTGCCTTGTGGTCTCCACCATGGAAACACTACCCCTAGAACTCTAAGTCATAGTGGGGGTCTAAGAAAATCATCGTAGGCATGTGTAGTGCCTAGATCTACCTATCCTTGTAGATAGACCTATGGCCTATCGACCAACTACCTGAAGGAGTCAACTACATCAGATGCTACAATCGTCCATCTCCATGTAGTCTCTTTGGATGTTTGGGCGAAGATGGCCACATATTGATTTTCAAGACAATAATGAACATCTCCAAACTATTGTGATACTCTGTTTGGAAAGTAGCACTCTATCATAGTGTGCCCGTTCCCTTGCATCAATTGATCTTGTTGGGCATAGAAAAAGTATTGTGCATTGTCATACCAAGTAGGAATCTGTAACCATGGCCTCCATGTGAATACAATCATCTCATCTATCACTTCTTTCTAGTGGGGTAGCTCAATCCATCCTATGTGCCTCAAAGTAATGTGACCCCTATAGCTCCAAACTATTGGATCAATGAGCTCTACATAGACCATAGTGACCGTCGATCGAAGCATGGAAATGTGCTCCTAGGCCCAAATATGAAATACTGTAACGTTAGTACCGATCACTTGGTTGTTGCATTTGGAAAAATTGTCCAAACCTCTACCAAGCTAGGTCCCATCCCAAGCTAATGTATCGACCTCACCTATCTGGAGCCACTAATCCACATATAATTGTAGCAACAATTAGCCTAAAAATTGGCACTCAACCTTTCTACTTATATAAATAAATTTGGACCTCAAAGTGTGAGCTCCTCTACCTCTAGGACCTCAAAGCATGCATCACCACTGACAAGTGTCTTAGATAACTCAATCACCATGAATTACCAATTGAAAAATGCACCAGATGTCCTCTAATGCAACAGTCACCTCACCAGTGGGAAGGTGAAAGGACAATGTCTCACTATGCCACCTCTCGGCCAATGTTATCATCGACATTAGGTGTATCCTAACATTGGCTGCATAAGTGACGTACTAGAGGCCAATCTCACATAGGTGCTCTTTTTGTAGCTCGTACAAACTACCCAATCTGCATAGCACTAAGGGTTGATGCTCATGTGAAATGACAAGTTCTATGTCCTCTTGCACTCATGAAGCCACATCGTCAAAATTTGTAAATAAAATCTAACCTAATTTAGAATTTTTCACACAAGAACAATGAATGCATTGCTATTTGCAATGACATCGCCCCTTGGAAACTCCAAGTAGTGATGCTCGACCCTTTGAAAATGCAAATTGAGTCACAACGTCACTATTTTTACTAGTGAGCCACATTGACCTAGAAACCCTAAACCTAAAATGGACTGTGGTGTCACCATTCACAATGGCATCGCCATTTGTAGTTTGGTGCCCTAAGGCCAAATAGTGACACAACATCACAATTCATAGTAGCGGTGATATTTGAGCCCTAACATTGCTGATTTTTCACTTTTAATGTCGCTATATAGCAAAGTTGGAGACTTTGACCTTTCAAAACATAATCAATGCACTAGAAAATTGAATTACAAAGTCGGGATAGGATCACATACCGCTAGTCCTATGCCTAGAGGTCTCTAGTGCACCTGGACTCACTCGGAAATGTGTTGGGGAAGCATTCTTTGTGCCATTATCTAGGAGGGTCAGAGCTCAAAATGCTAGAATTCTCAAAGTTTGAATGAAAAAATGAATGGAAAGTGACCCCTCCAAGGCTATTTAAGCATGAAAATTAGATTTTTTTGCCCTTTTTAGCCATCAAACTAGGGTTTTGCACCCCAACACCATTTTTTCCCAACCAAGGCCTATTTCCCATCCTTTTTTCATGTTTTGGTACATTTTCAGCATCCTGGAGCCTTTTTGGATCCGTATGCTAGTTTATCCTCTTTTTTCGAGAAATCACCCAAAAATCCAAACTTTTTTCCTATCTCTCAAGAGGGTAGTATACCAACATAATTCTTCTCGTTAGGGTAATAGTGGGGCATTTGAAAAAAAGTATAATTTTTTTGAGTTTTGATCTCGGTAAGGTTATTCTTTGAACCAATGCAACAGGTACATTGCTTGAAAGAGGGGAAAAATGTAGATGTTCAAATTATCTTGATTGATATTGTGCACTCGATCTTGATTCACTAATATCAATTCTTCCTGAATCACTTCTTTACTAACCAATTAATTGAATAACCCTTATTTAATTAATTCATCAAGATTTCTCTTTTAACTAAATAAATCATCTTATTTAATTAAATCATAATGTTCCTTGTTTGATTAAATAAATCATTTTATTTAATTAAATCCTAAAGTCATCTCTTTTAATTAAATAAATAAACTTTATTTGATTAAATCTAATGTTCTTCATTTAATTTAATAAGTCAAACTTAATTTAATTAAATTACTAATCTTCCACTATCTTCCCATTTTATTTAAATAAATATAAAATATAAATCAAATGCCATATCAACTAATTCCATCTAAAGTTAATTAATCACAAATGAATTAACTCATAAATACTCAAATCCTCTAGATTTTGGAACTTGCACATATAAATCAATTTTTTTTTTTAATTAATTCCTCTATTTTCATTCAAGAATGGCATCTCTTTGGAATATTCTATCAATTTGAAATCTCCCTCCCAAAGGACTTGTCCTCCAACATGGCATTTATATGTCTTACATGTCATTTTTCTTGCGCCAACTTGCTATTAACTCATCTTACAACTCTTCCTCCACAAGCAATCTTTTGAATTTCCAATTCCACCTATATGCATTAACTTGCACATTCAAAGAGAGTTAATCAAGAAAGTAATATCATGACCTCGAGGAAGTGGAAATACTAACATAGATTTTATCTAAGGAAAGCTCCCAAATGGACCAACCTTACATGAACTCTCTTTGAATGTGCAAGTTTTAGGTCTAAAGAAGATTGAAGGAATATTGGAGATCCATTATTTGTTGTAATTTAAACCTTACACTTTGAAAACTCATAGAAACTTAGTTACAAAATGAAAGAGAAGAGGAGCACTGCATGCAAGACCCCAGGTCATGAAGCGTCAAGATGTGAGAGGCTTCCCTCACTTACCTTAGCTAAGTATAGTGTTTAGGGTATGGGGATGAGAATGATGAGGAATATATAACCCTATGACCACTCGTCAATCCTGAGTTTTAAGGTGGGGCTAGGCGAGTCAGTTTTTAGGGACAAATTTTCACATCGAGGAGCTCTTTGCCCGAGGACGTCAACATGGATTTTGGATGATAGCACATCTTGTTGGCATCTTGAAAGTGCACTTAGTCTATACAGCCATGGAATAGCCAAGGAAAGCTCAAACACATTAAAATGAATAACGAGCTAGCTTAACAACTTCTATGAGAACAAAAAAATGCTATGCAATAAGAGAAATATAAGTAGAGGTGATAAAATAGATATACCAAAGCTAAGGTGACGAAAACGATCTCGTAGAAGAGCTTATTTACCAGCTAGCTCCACAAAGTGCATCCACCTACACAAATCAAGAGAGAAAATGTTGGGGGGACCGTATAGGGGTCTACCTCAGTCAGACCCCCGTTGAGGTGTTTCCACCACCATGGATAGCCAAAAGAATGAGATAAAGAAACAATGCAATGAAAACACAAAAAATACAATGCAGTACTATGCTGCTCACCAAATGATAAAGGAGAGGAAAGGGAAGCTTACCACCTCCACCAAGAGCACTCAAGGCTTCTTCAAGGAGAAATGAGAGGAACTCAAGCCTTTTCTAAGTATGGTGTGGTCCCAAACATGCTCTTCTAAGTTGAAAAAGTGTGATATTGTTGCAAAGGAATGCTTGGAACCTTGGAGTGAGTGAAAGTGAGCTTCTAGAGTGAGAGTATGGAAACTTGATGTGATTAAGAGTTCAAATGAAGTTGTGAAGAGTTCTGAAGAAGTTCTAGAATTTTGAAGAATGAAGATGAAAATATCCATATTTGGGTTGGTCGGCCAAAGGAGGTGTTTTAACTTCACTGCTAATGAGAAGTGTAATGCCTCTAATGGCTCAACCACAAAAATATTCTAGGGACGTAAGCGTACCCTGAGAGAATCCTCGATAGAAATTCCTCCATCGACACACATAATAGGCTTCATGTGGACTACAAATAGTGGGCTTAAGTAAATTTAACCCTCTAAATTTGGTTTTCTAAAGTGTATAAAGAAAAAAAGGGGAATTGCACCTAGGGTGAAAATTCACTCTTATACATTTTTCACCTATTTTAGCAAGCACAAGTATTGATGAGTGCTTGGTAAAGTATATCAAGAAGAAATTAGGGTTAGAAAAGTATACCTAAACCATTGAGGGAGCAGTACTCGGTCTGGCCTACCTAAGGGTGAAAGAGATACAAAGGGCTCCATAGCTGCTCAAAACTATGGAGTTGGAACAAAATTTCTTATAGGCCCACTGACCGGCAATGAGGTAACCCCCAAGATCTCTCACATGGATTTTTCCCCAAGCAATTTGAATCCACATATTCAAGAAGTGCTAACATGTCTACCTATAGATAGAGCATGTCTAAACTAATGACACGTCTAATCGTAGATAGAGCGTGTCTAAAGCGGTGACACGTCTACTCGCAGATAGAGCACATCTAAAGCGGTGACACATCTATGCACAGATAGAACACATCTAAAGGGGAAACATCTTTACCTATAGATAGAACATGTCTAAAGCAGAAACATGTTTACCTATAGATAGAACATGTCAAAAGCGGTAACACATCTACCCACAAATATAATGCATAAAAAATGGTAACACGTCTACCCACATATAGAATGTGCCAAAAAGTGGCCATTCACACAGACCATAAAAATTTCAAAGGGATCCCTCAAGAACCTTTCAAAAGGAGAGGGGTCCACTCAATGAACACACTGGTCAAAAAGTAAGGTCTAGTTGGGCTACCCCCAAGCTAGATGTAGAAGGGTAAATGGAATGAGCCTAGCCGAGCTGCTCTAAGGCTAGACATAGAAATGTACATTCGTTATAAAGGATTTTGAAGAAAGGTTCCCTAGGGAACTTGCTGTGAAGAAGAAAGGGGGTCTACTCAAGGCACACATGATTTAAAAGCAACTATTCACTTTAGAGTGATTAGTGATCAAGGGATCCTTTCAAAATATGTTCACTTCATCAAGGAATTCGAAAGGAAGGAAATGCCCCCACACAAGGGGAAGTTAAAGAAGTTCCCACGTTAGATAAAGGTCTTCAAGTCCTTTCTTTATGAACCTGTGATGAAGGAAACACATTCCATTAGGGTTCCAAGTTGAGAATGTAATTCTAAGGAAAGAATTATTGTAAAGAATCTCAAGAAAATATTCATTGGCAACAAATTTATTTTTTGAAAATTGAGGTGTTAAAGAAGAGAATGTTTTCACACATAGGAGGGACAACTCAAGAAAAGAAGAGAGAAAGATAAATGGAAAGTGAAAGAGAAAAGAAAAATAAAAATAAAGGTTACAAGGGGATTTGGTTTAGCAGGGTCAGATTTTTCCAAGCTGAAAGATCATCAATCCCAAACTAGATTAGGAAGAATCCATGAAAAGGAAAGTAAAAATAAAAAATTGGGTCAACATGGAAGGGAAGCCTAAATTCCCCCAAGGCTTTCCATTTTCCCCAAGTTATCGAAAATCAATCACAAACATGGAAGATTGATGGTACAAATAGAAGAATGTTCATGACACAAAAATGATGCATGTATCCTAGCACCAATAGGGGTGATGAGGGTCATCCAAGCACACATAGAATGAGTATGGGGGAACACATCAAAAAATACACACACAAGATCAAGAAAAGGGGAACTCCTCCTAACATTGATCATCCGGGAGGTTGTCCACTTCACAATATAGATCCTTATGAGGGGAAGGAGGATGAGATTGCAAGGGTTGAATGTTATGAGGGGGAGCATCTAACCCTCCCAAAACAAGGGACAAGGAAGAGGGCCCCTCAAGGTCCCCTCCACCAAGCTCTTGTGGAGTCAACGTCAGCGATTTCATGAAGATCGTCAATAGGGTTGGGATTTTGTCCATGGAATTATACATTCACTCCATAGGAGCATCATGCCTATTCCCAACAGATGATGTAGGTTGTGCCTGAAGTTCAATACTAAGCTCGTTGAGTTACTCAAGAGTGGTGAAGAACTTAGGAGAAGCCAGAACTAGTTCTATCACAAGGACATAACAAGTCATCATAGGGCCACCTTGTGAAGAAGGTGGAATCCTCTTACATCCTTATTTTCTAGAAGGTCCCACCTCTACCTCCTTCTTTGCAGAGGAGGAAATAACTGTAGCAGACATGACCAAAGTATTAACCATGTCCACAATCTTAGGGAAGGCCTAAATATCTAGGAGATACATTAGCAAAGGGCCCTCCACTAAAGGAGTGACAAAAATGTGTACCCATTTAGGGTTAGGCGCATTTGTGCTCACAATGAAAGCCAAGAATGAATTAGGTTGAAGAGGAACAATAGGAAGGGATGAAGGATATGTGGTAGGAGGCATTGAAACAAGAGTGATCATTTCATCCTCCTTTTGCTGTGAGGTAGCCTGCACGGCTAGGAGATCATTTCCCTGATAGTTGTGCTCACATGCAAGGTGGTTTCTATAGCTCTTGGAGTTAGAATCTAGAGCCTGCAAAGGGATGAGAGGTTCCTGCTCGATCATAGGATCATCCACTATAGTCATTTCAAGTGGAGGAATGGGTTCTTGTACAGGAGCAGGGGGAGTAGGTTGAGGAGTGATAGGAGGAGTCAACTCAAGAGCCTCGGTAGAGGGCCTCTTTTCTCTCATTTCCTTAGCAGAAGGAGTAGTAGGAGGTTGCAAGAGTCGAGACAAGGAAGAATATCCTCGAGGGATCTTCTTCCTCTCATACCAAATGGATCTAGGCTCCATCGATAAAATAGAAAGCTCAAACATGGGATGTTTAGGATTTCACCAAACAAGCACTGAAGGGATCTCCTGCAAATGAGAAGAAGTTTATGGAACCACAACTGAGCAAGAATAATTGTTAGACTAGGAAGTAGAAGAAGAAAGAGGAGGATCACAAGACCACTTCTCTTCTTTCCTCTTTCAAGCCTTGGTGGCCTCACTGTCAGTCTTCAAACAAGCCCTATGTGAAATAGCATAGGGTAAGAGAGGATATCTCACCTTCAGCCTCAAACATCCTTTCTTATAGTTCTGATATGTCTTACACATTGAAATGTTTGTCCTAGGTGGAAGGGGATCCATGGATGCAAGCCATGAGTGATCCAAGGAATAGCTACCATGTGCAACCAATGGTCCATAACTGGTGTCAAGGATTACATACACAAAACCTCCGTAGATAAATTTCAAGAATTTATGCATGATGGAGGGTACTGCATTCATCACTACCAACCAAGGGATACCCAACTTTACATGGAAGAGCTCTGACCCATGGATGGTATCAAACAAGAGGTTTACAAACTTAGGCATGACTAAGACTGATAGGACAATGCTACCCAAGGGGGGTGAAAAAATCCCATCATGCTTGTGAATGAAACTTACAGGAGCATCATATCCATCCTTATGTAAAAATTTAATTACCATAATCTCCTCTATTATTATATTCACTTGTGATGTCAAGTCAATGAGAACACCTGCTATGATGTTCCCATTGATCCATGTAGGAATGTAAAGAGCAGATGGTTACCTATTGAAGCCCATCGACAAGTCCTATGAACTAAAGGTTATACCAACACGGTTATCCATAGGCTACACAAAGGGGATGGGTTGATGCAAAATGGAGGCCATTACTCAACCTGGACAACACCTTCATAGAATCCCCAAAGGCTATTGGATAAGATGGTGAACCAATTAATTTTTCATCGTGCAATACCTTTGGAACCTTCCAACTACGCTACCTATGGGTCATAGGTTGGGTTGCAAGGTGAAAGCCTTACAACACTCATGCCTACAACACTCTTAGAGTAAGAGGTAAGGAATTTTTATTATTGCAAGAACATAACCAAAATGGTTCACATCGGGTTCACCAAAAATGTAAGAGAGGAGGTCCACCGCATGTAAGACCCTAGGTCACGAAGGGTCAAGATGTGAGAGGCTTCCCTACCTTTCCTTAGCTAAGTGTAGTTTTTAGGGTATGTGGATGAGATTAATGAGGATTATAGAACCCTATGACCACTCATCAATCCTAAGTTTGAAGGTGAGGCTAGGTGAGTTAGTTTATAGGTCCAACTCTAGACTTCAAGGAGCTCTCTGCCTAATGACGTTAGTGTGGAATTTGGACAATAGCGTGGAACGCTAGTGTCTCAAAAGTGTGTTGTACTCCTTACAGTAAAAGTACAACCGAGGCAAGGTCAAACTCATTAAAACAACTAACAACCTAGCTTAACAATTTCTAAGAGAACAAAAAAATGCTATGCAATAAGAGAAATATAAATAGAGGTGATAAAATAGATATACCAAAGCTAAGGTGATGAAGGTGATCTAGTAGAAGATCCTATTTGCTAGATAGCTCCACAAAGTCCATCCACCTACACACAACAAGAGAGAAAATGTTGGGGGGGCTGTCTAGGGGTCTGCATCAATCAGACCATGATTTAGGTGTTTTCACTACCACAAAAAGCTAAAAGAATGAGATAAAAAATCAATGTAATGAAAACACAAACACTACAGTTCAGTACTATGCTACTTACCAAATGATAGAGGAGAGGGAAGAGGGAGCTTACCACCTCCACCAAGAGAACTGAAGGCTGCTTGAGGGAGAAATGAGAGGAACTTAAGCCTTTGTTGCATATGGCATGGTCCCAAACATGCTCTACTAAGTTGATAGAGTGTGATATTGCTGCAATGGAATTCTTGGAAGCTTTGAGTGAGTGAAATTGAGCTTTTAGAGTGAGTATGGAATTTTGATGTGATGAAGAGTTTAAGTGAAGTTGTGAAGAGTTTTGAAGAAGTTCTAGTATGCCAATTAGAAAAGTGAATATGAAGAAATGAAGATGAAAATGACCATATTCGGGTCAGTCGGCCGAAGGAGGCATTACAACTTCACTACCAATGAAAAGAGTAACACCTTTGCTAGCTTAGCCACAAAAATATGCCAGGGTGTAAGTACGCCACTCAGACATCTATGCGCTACGCAAGCATCCCCGGTAGAAACACCTCCACCAACACACAAAATATGCTTGAAATGGACTGCCAACAATGGGATTAAGTAAATTTAAGCCTTTAAGTTTTGTTTTCTAAAGTGTATAAATGCAAAAGTGGAATTGTTCCTAGGGTGCAAATTTTCACTTATACAGAAAATTATCCAACAATGATCTAAAAGTATGAAAAGTAAGAAACATAATCTCCAATTGAACACTAGAGGATTGTGAAAATAGATTTAAATTTTACCTACTATACAAGTGGCACCTAGGGTGCCTATGTCCTCAACTTTCATCTCTCGAGTTAGATCATATGTGCATAGTCTTCTACTCAGTCCCTTTCCATAGTTTGATTTCTTCTTTTACTTCTCAATTTTTTTATATTTACATAGGAACAATATTTTTTTATCATTATTTTGAAATTAGATCTTCACATTTCATCCTTAGGATAATTCTATATTTGGTTAATCGATGGTTGAATCACCTATAAGGTTGTAATTTAATCACACCCCCTTTCCAAATCCATCAAACCCCCATCATATCCTATTTCACATACAAAACAACCATATCTCAATAAATTTTTAAGAAAGGTGTAAAAACCTAATGTTTCATGGACCATAAAAGGACAATAAGAATACCCCATCCTTCGAAAAAATAAATAAAGAAAGAATATTGAAATTTCATGTCACAAAAAGGATCTTACTTAGGTGGAAAGAGGATTACAACTCTAGCAACTAATTATATTTCTCATCCTCGGCATGATATAACCTTTTGGAAGACCATTCATATGCAAGGAAAAATAACATGTTGGATATGTATCTATGATATTTGGATAAAATTGAAACAATTTCCTTCTCAAATTCTTTCATAAGATAATTATTGTCCAATATTTTACCCACATAACTTTTCAAGAGATCCACATCAATCTTGTTATCATCATAAATGATGAAATCCAAAGTAGGATTTATTGCTTCAAAGTGTGAATCAAATTTTTGGATATACTTAACCTTTGAGCCATCCTCCTTGATATTAGACATAATATCGATATCACTATTGTCAAACTACTCAATCATTTCCTTTTCTTTCTCTGTCAGTTGATCCATAAATCCCTAAATTTCTCCTACTATCTTTTCCATTTTATAACTTGGAAATATGTCTTCTAGTGGATTTGGTCCATTGGAAGATCCCTTATACATCCCCTACAATGAGCTTATTATAGAGACCCATTTACTTAGTAGTTATCTAGCATTCCCTATATCATCTGCAATCTTTTTTACTACCACTACCAAGTGGGAGTAGTCTTTGTGGACACTCTCAATTTGCCTTAAAAATTTGGACATTAAATATCCCTAAATTATTGAGACAACATGGTAAATGTTATCATATTGGTCACTTTGAAATTCCCTTAATATCTCCTCCAACTTACTAATTTTTTCTTTAAGGTCTTCACTCTCCTTTCCTAAGTTTGATTGTGGGGTGACAACAAAATTAAAGGGGGCCAAATTGTGGCCAAAATTTTAAATTTATTTTGATAGGCTATAATGCGATGATGGTATAACATGCTCACATTATGCCTTAGTGTGATTGAGCCTACATCTCAGCCACATCTATCCTATTCAATGATTGTGTTATAATGTGAGCATGGAATAATGTGCTCACATTATGAGTTATTAAAACAAAACAAAAATTGAATTCATTTTTGTGTTGAATTTTTTTCTTTTTCCCACAGAAAAAAACCCTTCTCTTGCACACTTGCATTCTGGGAGGAGACAATCTTTGATTTTTTTCCATCAATTTGTTAATATTTCATCACCAAGATACCACCATGTAAATGGGGAGGTTGAAGAGGTAATGATTTCTTTTTTTTGTTGTGAATTCACTTAAAGAAATGTTAAAACATGTAGATGTAATCAACACCAATTAAGTGGTTGGCAAGATAGGAGGCAAATGGCTAGGAATTTTTACCAGAATAAATTATCATATAAAGAAGTAAAAGATGAAAATATTACAAAATTAGATTTGTGCTAATATTCACTGACCCACACACAAATCAAAATATTGACCTCAATGTGTAGAGGTTTCCTATCCATTGGTGCCACCACTGAGGGATTAGGAAGTTTTTTTGGGATAGGTGGTACATGGTTTTTTATTACCCACCATGCAAAAATTGTGAAGTCCCACAATATTTCCTAAGGAAACTATACTATGAGTTCATCTTGAAAAAAATCCTAAATTATTTTGATATGAGGGACTTCCACGGGAGACACAGGAGGTTGGATCAAGATAGACCCATGCATGACAAGATCCTAGGAAACAAGCAAGATGAGCTCTCACTAGGCCCGATCATGGGAACATTTTTATCCCTTCCATCATGAAGGAGATTGCTACGATAGAAAATTTACAAGCTATCACCTCTTTAACCTAAAGTTTCTTCTTGCATGCCATTTCTATAGTACAATTCCATCAAGGGGAGTCTTCAAGTTATAGGCTTCCACCCCATTCATTTCAGGTTTGTAGGGTGACTTGTACATATGACCCCACTGGCACTAAGGAGGCTACTACATAGGATATGTCTGTAGCTATTAAGATGACAAGGGAAAATCACATTTTGAATGAGGATTATGGGATTGATACTCAGGTAAATGTGAGAATGTTCATTGAATTTAATTTATTAAATTTCATTTTTGAAATGGAAGATTAACAATTTATTTTTATTATTGTAATAAAATTTCATGATCACAATGTTGATACTAGATACACTGGTGATACACCTACTTATTACTCCATTGCATCTACTGTCGAGGTATGTAAGTAGTAAACAATTATAAATTTATTACATGATAATAACATGTTATATGAATGGTATTCTAACATCTAATTTTGGATGTTGAATAGGATAATATTGGAAGTTTCATGGGAACACCTTCTAGTTCCAGAGGATTTAGACAAACCTTCACACAAGTAATAGAATAAAGAGTTTAACTAATGAATTTTACTTAGTATATATGTGTAGCTTATATTCATATCATTGATTACATTTCATTACACATCATTCAAAATCAAATCATTACTTCACATTCCATAACTAATAAGTATATGTTGATAGATGACAAAATTTCAACTACAATAAATTTGTTTAGAAATTCAACATAAGCAGTGATGCAATTACTTCAAATAGCATAAGTAATAACTAGGAGAAGCTTCCAATTGCTTTTTTCTTGTCATGGAATTCCATGAGACCACTTTTTATTGAGGCATATTTTCAAACAGTTCACTGCCTTGTCTATGTTATGGATTCTTGGAAGAAATATATGAAAGAATAATAGTTAGAAATTACATATACAAGGAAATGAGTTGTTTGAAAAACTTCCTCAAAGAGATGTGGTCTCATGATGATGTCCATCAGCATGAGACCCAATTTCTTTGAGGTATTTTTTCAAAAAAATCATTGGCTTTTTTATGCTACCACATTTTCCATACATGTCTACCAAAGCATTTTATCAAAAAATTCACTTCCTTTTTGATATGGCTAAAACCCTAAAAAAAGGCGCTTTCCAAAAAACTATGGGTTCATGGAAGAAAATATCAAAGAATAATAGTAAGCAAATGCATAGACAAGGCAGTGAGTAGTTTGCAAAAATTCCTCAAAGAAATATGCTCTCATGGTGGTGGAATGCCATTACATCACCATTACACGACATTTCATAGAGGCATTTTTTCAAACAACTCACTACCTTTTCTATGCAAACACATTTTCTATACATGTCTACCAAAGCATTTCATCAAATTACTTGAACTTCTTTATTGCTATGGCTAAAAGCCTAAAGAAGTGCTTTCCAACAAACTATGGATGCTTGGAAAAAAATCCATCAAAGCATAATAGTAAGCAATAGCATAGAAAAGGTAGTGAGTAGTTTAAAAAAATTCTTCAAAGAAATGTACTATCATGGTGATGGTATGCCATTCCATCACAATGAGACCACATTTCCTTGAGGCATTTTTTCAAACAGCTCACCACCTTTTCTATGCTACCACATTTTTCATACACATCTACATAAGCATTTAATCAATCTACTCACTTCCTTGTTGCTATCGCTAAAATCCTAAATTAGGTTCTTTCCAAAAAACTATGGATGCTTTGAAAGAATATATCAAATCATAATAGAAAGCAATAACATAGACAAGGCATTGAGTAGTTTGAAAAAATTCCTTGAAGAAACGTGATCTCATGGTGATGGAATTCCATTATGTCACCATGAGACCACATTTCTTTGCAACATTTTTTCAAAAAACTCACCACCTTTTCTATGATACCACATTTTCCATACATGTCTACCAAAGCATTTTATCAAACTACATTAACTTACTTGCTATTATGGCTAAAATCCTAAAAAGGGTTCTTTCCAACAAACTATGGATGCTTGGAAATTTTTTATAGAATAATAGTAAGAAATAACATAGACAAGGAAATGAGTAGTTTGAAAAATGCCTCAAAAGGGGATCAGATGGAGAGGATGTATTTGATCCTAATTAGTGTGTTGTAATTAATGAAAAGTGTCATTGATGTCAAGGAGAATGGAATTGATCATGAAAGGGAGATGTTGGCATGGTGATAGATCAATGGTGTACATAAATGCTATGAATCTCAAAGGATGAATGTGAGAACGGTGAACTTGGTTCTAGAAGTATGTGGATTGGTTGGTGGTGCAAAAGAGAAAGTTTCTCAATATGTTTCATATTTGAAAAAATGTTGGCATCTCTCTACAATAATTGCTTCTAGGTATGTGATGAAAAATTAGGTACCAAATTCGATGTGGGTTTTTTAAGAGCATTCTAGTGATGTGTTTTTTAGGTCAAGAACATGAAGGATACATCCAAGAATGCATTTTTTTTTATCTCGAGTGATATTAGGGTTTACAAAAAAACCCTAATGTGTTTGTAGTCATGGCATCGTCCAACAATAATTCTATTATGTTGTTGACTACTATTACAGGTTATCAGTCACATAGGTAATAACTTATGTCATTGAAGTTGTAAGGGTGATCATTCCATGTGCCTAACACTCAAGATTACTCATAACTAACAGGTCATGGATACAACTCAATATTGGTGGGACTCACCCTAGAGTTTCTTCAACAACATGATAGCTATCTCATCAGTGAGACACTAGGTTATAAAAGGTAGCTATCTCATCAGTGAGACACTAGGTTATAAAAGGGAGATATATTAGTGTCTCTTCGATGGAGAAATAAGGAGTATGGAAGCATTATTGGTGAGACTAGATGATATCAATGAGACCTTTGGATATGTCTCTCTAACTTGGCGATGAGAAGGTAGTGCTCTAAGTGTGACCCAGTCATAATGACATGCGTGACAATGATGATGAAGATTGAATAGTGCACACATAGTATGTTCACATCCAATCACTATCGCTAAATATCATGCATTGTGGATAGATTTCAAAAATTGGTTTGTAGTTTAGTAATACGTGATGAATGGCTATCGCTAGATCTCAAACATCATAGAAAGAAAGTTGAAATTTGTATGTAGATAAATGATACGTGATTAGGACATTCAATGGTCATGATCATGATGATTGGATGATCCACAATAAAGAAAAATAATACCTTGAAGGGACCAATGATACATGGCATCATATCGTCTGATCACTTCACATCATTGTTGTGAAGTGAAGGAGTTGGAGAGTTAGGTAATGAGAAATAATAGTGGAACATGAGACAAGTAGGCAAGGTTTCAAAAATTTATTGCATCATTGGGAATTATTTTATCACATTTATACATCCTTGAGTCAAGGTGATTTTAGTGATATGCAATGTATGGGTGAGATTGAATGAAAGTTCTTCCAATGGATGAAATTGCATCGTAGGGTCTTAGTTCATAGTGGTTTTGAGTTCAAAGTAATTCAAGCTTTCAGCGATGCATGATGAGTGTTGAGTGGTAGTGGAGAATGTTGTTAGAGGTGGACAATTGTCGTTAGCCCTCTAGCTTGTGGAGATTTGGTTGAGTCATTTTTCATAGCGAACGAGATAGCAATGAATAATGCAAATTGATCAATAGCTAATCCAATGGTGATCACTACAATTTGGTGCATCATGGATAGGAATAGTGATCCTCATAGCACATTAGTGATATGTAATGGATAATGGAGATTAAAGGAAAGTGATCAGATGGTGATTGCTACATCATTGAAATGAATGTGATTGTTCAATTTCTTTATGTGATATGTGGTGGCTATGAATGATAAGATCAACATAGGATATTTTAAATGACCGCTTATCAGAAAGTCATGATTTAAAGATACAATGATGAATGTGAGCTAATGGATTGTGGCACAAAGAAAGAGATCAATGAACCTGATTCAAAGATGAAGATCTTAAATGTATAAGTCTATGTGAATAAGGTTTCATCTAGTAACTAACATAAAGAAAGGAGTTTATTGTTCTAGCTGCACAAGAAACCAAAGTAAATGAAGATTTGATCTTCAAGGTGGCAATAAAAATTATAGATATGATCAAGATCAAATCTAATCATATGGAAAGGATATTTCATTGAATGCACAATCAGATTTTAGAGTTTTCTAGGAAGAAAATAAAGGAAAATTATTTGCGCCAAATCTAATGTACTGTGACTTGACGTTTGATATGGTAATATCTAATCAAATTTCTTTAGGATGAGTCATACAATGTTATGTTTGTGTGGCCTAAGGTACAAGTAGCTTGCTAGTGAAGTTAGCAAGCGAAGGAAACCCTAGAAAAATATTTGACAAGATCTTAACAGTGGTGAGAATCTTGAGGTAGAGATTTTAGATTAGTGGAATTAATAAAAATGAAAACAAGCATAGTTTGATCTATGGTTTAGAGAGTTGTAGTGTGTCTACAAGAAGGAGAGAGTAGTAGAGAATATGTAAAATTCCCATGCAAGGAATTTATAGACTATAACACAAAATATCATCTAGGTTTGCATTCAACAGAGTCCAAATGTATGAGACACTATAAAAAGTGAAAGAAGAGAAAAGTGGTAAGATAGAACAGTGAAGTGTTTTATGTGTAGCAGAGAGTGTAGAGCAGGGGTGTGTTGTTGAGAGTGTATCTACAATAGTACAGTATGATTTGTAGTAAGTGCAACAATTTACTAAATGTAATGATGTATTATAGGTTTTGTACAACCATGTCTATGCATATTTCAAATTGTTATCATTATATTGAGTTGTGGCTCATATTATGGGATTGTAGTCTCCTTGAATTTTTGGCTTCTAAATTAGGGTGTTGTTGCATCCTTGGGGTTGTGGCTCTTAAAATATGGTGGTGTTGCATCCTTGAAGTGGTTTCTTCTAAATTAGGTATTTGATGCTTCCTTTGGTTGTAGCCCTCAAACATTGTAACAAATATTTCATTTATGATGTTGGAATTGAGAAGTGGACTCAAGTAGCCTTGGTCACTATGGTTTTTCCCATCTTGGGTTTTCCATGTATAAATGGTGTTACGTGATGATTTTATGTCTATGAATATTTATGTGTTTTCATGCTAGTATCTACACATCAAGAGTTAGAGGAAGAAATTTTCACAAGGTATTTGGAGTTAAGAAAGTCATCTGCATTAAGTTTTAAAGGCTAAAATTTTGGTATCTATTGATTTACCCCCTCTTAGTAAATTATTTTGTTCCAACAATTGGTATCATAGCCCTAGGTTACCTAGGAGAGGCTTAATTAGCTTGGGTAGATTTTGGTAGAGTAAATACAAAATGGTAAATAAGAAAGGCTCCAAAAAGGGTAGAAGTAAAACCAGTGTTAAGAAGAATCCGCACACAAAAGGAGAAAATAAGTTATAAATCTTTTTTTGGCATATCAAACAATGAACATGTAAGTTTCTATGAGATTGATGAGAATGAATCCATGTGCAGTGATTTTGGTACAATGCATGATTGGTCTAGTGAATAAAATGTCTAGGTTGACCTAGGAGGAAGTCTCATTTGTGCTCTAAATGAGACTAATAAATTGCAGAAAGAGAATGAATAAAAATAAATAAATGTGCAAAAGGAAATAGAGAGACTAACTAAAAACCCTAAAGAATCTAATCAAATGATAGTTAGTTTGAAGAAACAAGTGGAGGAAGCTAAAAGAATAGAAGATGTAGTTAAATCAAAACAATAGTCTAAATCTAATGAGTGCATAAGGTTGAAAGAAGAAGTAGAGGCCTTGATAAAATATTTAGAAAATGCTAAAGAGAAGATTGACAGAGGTCTAAATTTGACCAAAAGTCTTGAAAAATCTAATCAAATGGTTGTATGTTTGGAATTTCAAGTGGAGGAAACCAAAATAATGGAAGAAGTAATAAGATCAAAGTTAAAATCTAAAATGGATAAATGCATGAAGCTTGAAGAAAAAGGTAGTTCCTATAAGAAATCATTTTGAAAAATTCCAAGGAGTGGATTGATAAAGGCCTGAAGTTGCAGGGTGTCTCTGAGATGCTTGATGAATTGGTTAGATCACAAAAGGCATCAAAACCCAAAGAGAAATTTGGCCTTGAATTTGAAAAAGGGATGAGTTGCTCTACTAGTACTTCTAAAAATTTATATGATAGATTTAGAGAAAAAGAAAGTAGTTGCACAAAGAAAGTGGAAGCCTGCACAAGTTTCTCTAGAGAAAGTACCTCTAGAAATGGTAAATAAAATAAAGGTACTACTAAATTAAAGAAATAAAAAGAAGAAAATAAGCCTGTTGTTGATATGAAGAGAGTTGAAGATGAAGAGGGAACTATCACAAACAAGAAGAACAATAAAAAATTATTTTCTATTTTTAAAAAGAGGAAACCTACAATAGATAAGATAGTGGAGAAACTAGTTTCTATTTACCTAAAGAAAAATAAATACACAAGGGAGCCAATGCAGAAAGTTTCATAAGGATGAGATACGTGAAGAAGGAAAGGAAAAGAAGGCCACCTCATCTTGATCAAATAAATGATATGAATAGGTACTCTCCATATTTTATGGTTACTATAATAGTTGTGATCAACTTGGTCATAGGGCTTGTGAATGTAGAGTTGCACGTAGAAGGAGCACAAAATATGTAAATAGAAATTACTTTTCTCCTACTATAGATATGAATGTAATGTGATATAGATGTGACAACTTTGGTCACATAACTAAGAATTGTAGATTAAATTTTATAAGACCTATAGCACATTATAAAAAGAAGAGAAGTAGGTCCCCTAAAGTAAACAACAATTCACATATTACTGAGAAGAAGGTTGACAAGAAAGAGAAAAAGCTTAGAATGGCGTGGAGAGTGAAAGGTTAGAAAGAAGCACCATTGCTTCCATCTCAAATCACTAAGTATTAGTGATAGGGCATGAGTCTAGCGGGAACTAAATTGATATTTACTCCAACCTTGGAAATGAAATGGAGAGATGGATCAAGTTAGATAAAACATGTTTTACAAATTTCTAACAAATTGGCAGTTGCAAATTCATGGTCACATTCTTGATCTTTGAACTGCTCATTAGAGAGTAAGACCATCGAAAAATAGTGGAGAGTCAGCTACAAAAATTGATAGAAACATTTGATATCAGATATGGAAGAAAAAGTGGTGTAGATCCTATGTTAAGATAAATGCTTCCTTCCTGCTAGAAGAAGATATATGTATTAGGGGGATTTTTTTGTGTATATTTCTTTTAAATTGGTATCATAGCACTAAAAATTGGTTCAAGACAAGTTAGTTGGTATAGAGCCCCTAAAATTCAAATAATGAATAATGGAGCAAGGTCTAAGGGGGAGCTGCTATAGGTATCAAATCAATGTTATACTTAATGCAGTGTAGTCCACTATATCAATTGGTACATAGCATAAAGTGAACAAATTCAGAATTGGTATCATAATGATAATCAGTATCAGGGAATGATATCATCAATTGGTGTCAATTATATTATAACAATGGGTACAAAGCATGAATCAGAATATCTATAATTGATATTAGACATGATTGGCATTGTGCATGTAATGGCACTTCAACTGGCATTAGATACTTTTTTAATTGGTACAAAGTAGTTGAAGCATATGGTATTTCCATTGCAGTAAAAATGTTCAATGCAAAAATTGGTATGAGAGAAAAAAAATTCAATTGGTATTAGTATCAAATGTACAAAAATGGTGGGGATTTCTTTCACTTCTAGGGTTTTGGACCTAAAAGGAGAAAGACTAAAGACCAATTTTCAACCTTTCATTCAAGAAAAAACCCTTGAGAATTCAATGCAAAGGATATTGAAATTTGACAAAGGAAAGGTTCTAGGGATTGGATAATGTCTAATGATGGGTTCACCACCAAGTGTAAACTTGTAAAAGAAAATGTTGGAAAACATAGTGTGATATGCAAACTAACTCCAAATGACATAGAAAAGCAAATGAAACAAAATAGAAAGCTATAAAACTAAAAATATCCACCTAGAAACTTGTAGAGGTTTGAATGAATACTAGAAATGCTATTGATCCTAAAATTTTGGCCCACTTAGACTCATTCACCAATCTAGGTGAATCAGTCCCAAATCAGGGTTTATGCACAGGAACATGTTTCTCGAAAAAGGGTATCCAAAAGTGCTAAAATCTCAAAATTGACCAAAAATGGGAAACATTCACCACTTGGGATGAATGATTCTAGTTTGTATTTTCTAGAAATTCAAAGTTCTGATATGTACTTCTCAATCTGCTCTTTCTATTCCTCCAGGTGTCCAAATCTGAAACTACCAATTTTAGGCCTACAGGTGACTTTTTGTGAATATTTTGACCTTGCACGTAGGGAGATAACTCCAAAAAATTTGAAATCTATTCTCTAATAACCTCCAAGCCTTCAAAGAACCTATATTTTCAATCACACAAAGAAAGAGAACAAAAGTGTTGGTTGTTAGGGAATAAGGGTTTTCCTTGGTCAAACCCCTTTTAGGTAATTAAACTGAATTGATCAAATAAGATAATCACGCATGAAAATGGAGTAATACAATTATAACCTTGTAATTGTGATGGATCTTGAATTGCTACAACAATTTATGAAGAATATATCCTTGAATGCCTTAGAATTGATCTTGAAAGGTATCTTGATGATCTTGTGAAGACTTGAAGTACTTAACTCTTGCTTGCTTGAATTGATAACATGTAGGTTTATGTTTCTTGGATGAAATCAATATTTGAAAGCTTTTCTATATAGTATATCCACTTATATGACTGTTATTTTGATCCCTAAGGCCAACATTGAAGAAATTTGAATTAAAAACCTAATTTTTCCTTCTAAAACCTCAAAAATAGCCCAAATGGGACTAATTTTCTGTCCTGGGAAAATGAGTCCCACCTATATGGGACTCATTCACCCAAGGTAGCAAATGGGTCTCACATGGGCTATTTTCCTACTAGGATGTTGAGAAGTGAAGAATTTTAGTTTTATATTGATTTTGTGAGGTGTTTGATCAAAGTATGCCTTTCGATGCATAGTATGGGGTCATAGGGGCCTAATAATGTTGATGTAAAGGTCGTAAATTCAATGGGGCCCAAAATTCAATGTGAAAGTGTAAATAAACACACTTTCCAACACTAAATTAAGGAAAAATTGAGTCCATTTAGCTTATGAGGGCCCTAAATTCCATGTTAATGTGTAAAAAACATTACAACACTAGATTAGGTCCACTTGGTTTACAAGCCTCCCAAATTTAATGAGTAAATGTAGATAGATACATTTTACAACATCAAATTAAGAAGTTACATTTATTTATCTTAAGAGGGGCCCAAGACCTAATGTGGATGTGTAAAAAACCTCCCAATAGTAGATCACAATGACATTAAGTCCAATTTATCATTAATTATTCCCATATCAAGCAAGGTGCATGTTTTTGTACACTACATTGAGCCCCCACTTTAGTGAGAGGATGAACTTGCTTCAAAACCATACTAGAGTAGAAATTAATGAGGGGTCCAATCATACCAATGCATATGGTCTAGGATAAGAAAGGTGAAGGTGGAAGTCAATCCCTCAAGATCAAAGATCCTAAGTCAAACTAACATAAGTGCAAGAGGACATCCAAAATGGTGTATGGTATGCAATAAAACAAGATACGTGATTATGAAATGTCAATAACTAGAAGAAAGAAGAAAAAAAAGTGGATCAAGCTTTGATCATTTTTCCAACATGATGAGGATCATATCTAGGTTTTTTGTCTGAAAATAAATGCATACTTTGATGCAACATAACTCTTGGTTGTCCATTGGGTGAGGAATCCTAAGAGGTGAGATACATAGACTCATGGCTGGTATGCACTCACACACACACAAGTAGCTATGGGGAAATTCATGCCTCAGATTGGGGTTCTTGCTTAAACCATACTAAATTTATACCTCTTGATAAATTTTATAAGGTGTCACACAAAAATGATCTTCAAGCTCTAGGAGGAGAAAGACTTCGTATTTCTGAAACTCATAGACATTGTAAATGTAAAATAGGGTAAGGTTTGTTCAAAGGGATTTTGTTTCATTCATGGAAGGTATCTTCTTAGAGAACATTATGCCTAAAATTTCCAAGAGAGGAAAATTCAAAGAAATATCATGCTCTTAGAGGAAATCAAGCCCAATGACACCACTAAGAAAAGGAAGCGTCGCAAGAAGAAACAAAATCGCACAATGAGACATGAGTGTTGATGAATGCCCCCAATTTAAAGTGACCTTGATAACACCATTACTATTTGAAATTGCTTTAAAGTAGAAGAAAAAATGAGAGCTAACATGGAAATCCCTATTCCAAGTCATATGTTTCCAATAAGCTACATCGTGAATAATTATGTCACATACGAGTCAACTTAAGGCATGTCTCCACATCTCAAGCTTGCTCCTACATGTACATGAAAGGTAGTCAACTAGCCAATAGAGACCATGAGAAGTGACATATGAGGACAAGGCTATCTAACCCCTTTCCCCCACTTAGTTCAAGACAAGGGTGAGCAGAATAGGATGAAAATAAGTATCAGTTAGAGGAATTAGGTGCTTTAACACAAGGAAGAGCACCACAGTCCTTAAGATGTTTATTTTTGTTACTCAAAGACTTAAATTCAATAGTAGCATGACCATAAACTCTATGATATGCACAAAATTAAGTCTTGGAGAGAGTGATATCATGTTATCTTGGAGGAGTCTCAACAAGATACCCTCTTGATCAATAGTAGAAAGTGTTCGTTTACTTTGTGGAAAAGATATTTCTTGCTTAGTATTAGATTTCATATCTATGCAAGACTCCTTAGATTGTGAGATTTTGTTATCTCCTTTACAAGAGAGTTTAAAATCTAATTAATTCAAATCATTAGTGTTTTTTTAGATGACATTGATATTAAGTAAAAATTTCTTTGTTTGTTTCATTTCTTTCAAAGGATGACAATCAAGAACACTAGTTTCTATTAGGTTAGGATGCACTACTATTAAAGTTTTCTTAGAGGAGTCTCTTGTGATAGTGTTGATGTTGAGTGAAGGCTTGTTTCATGGTTTTATTTCTATCATGGTACAATAACCAAGACTATGAGTTTCTTCTTGCATTTTATGCTCTATACAGACATGGATACCTTGTTCTCTAGCACCACATCATTTTCCACTATATCCAAGTTGTATCATAAGTTCAAAACCTTTTACATAAAGATTATTCTTCTCTTTTGGATTCAATGGTTTTTCATGGTTGAGTTCATCAAAGTTTTTTTGTGTAATTTATTTTTCTTCTAAAGTGGTTGAGGTGGATGCTTTTGAAGGGGCTTCTGAGTTTTGTGTTGACATTACCATTTTCTCTTTTCCCTTCTCTGAATATTTGTTTATGATCTTGTATTCTCCCATGAATGTATGTTCAAAAAATAAGCAACGCAAATCATCTTCTAAGAGATTTTTGATTCCCTCGATTTATTTTTATTTGTCTTGAATAGGTTCGACTTGTGTAGATGGTGTTAATTTGTTGAAATGATTCTATTTGTTTTTTTCAATGTTCAAACAACTATCTAGTTTAGGGTTAGCTTCAAGTGTATACACTTTTTTTTGTAGATATATTTAATTTGATGATGAAGAGTAGAAGTCACTGCATCCATTCCATGAATCCATGCATTTCCTAAAATAAGATTATATGAAATATCATGTGGCATAACATTGATCATTGTTTCTAATGTGGCCTTTCCAGCTATAATAGGAAAAGTGTTTACACTAAGCAATTTATTTCCTATACTATCAAATCCATTAATAGATAGAGAGGAAGGTTGAATGTTTGATTTATTGAAACCAACCCTATCCAAAAGGGTCACACTAAAAACATTGAGTCCTGATCCATTGTCAACAAGGGTTGGATTTATCCCTTTTCTTTTGTATTAAGATATTATTATGAAAGCTTCATTTTTGTTTTGTACTTTTAAAGGGGGGAGTTCACTTTGGTCGAAAAAAATGTCAACATGTATTCCTTGAATCATGGATGCTATGTCATTTGGTTTCAAATTAGAAGGGAAAGGAACTTGTTGCAAAGCACTTGAATCATGTTATGATAGTGAGGGGAGGCTTGAATACGGTCCCACAATGATATCTTCAAAGGAGCATTCTTTAGTTGTTCAACAATATCATACTCCTTCCCACAAGGAGGATCTAGTAAGAGAGGTTTAGGTAGTATAGGATTAGGAAATGGGAGGTATGTTGAATATGGTTGTATTGGTTTTTTATTGTTCCTAGTTTTATATGTTTGAGCGATGGTATTATGACTCATCTGCTATGACACATTATTCTTGGGTGGGTAAAGGATAAGTTTGATTTTTTTTTTTATTTTGAGGTTTGTGTGATAGTGGGTAAAGGATTAGAGGATTCTTAGGATGTCCCATGGGATATGTAGGGATTCCAATAGTCAAGGGGGATCTAATAGAAACTTGTGCATTCATAACTGCAATGGTCTTGGGTTGATCTAACTCTAATAAAGGACAATATAGAATCACTTATTTTTCATCACTAAAGGAAGCCACCTTATTATTGTTGTCATTTTCTTGAACCATGATAGCCTCCCTAGGAGGATAATTTTTAGGAGAACTACAAACCAAATTCTCTTTACATTCAAGGATTGGTTCTTCCAAAATGACTTCATTATAAGTAAGTTAGTTACCAATGGTTGGATTGTCTTCTTTATCAATAGTGGGGATATTAGGAGAAGGATCTATTTGATTGTTATTTTTCTCTAAGGTCTCATTCTCTTGTGCCATATTATCTAACCTAGTAGGAGAGCTTGTAATATTTTCATCACATTCTATGGTTATATTTTGTAAAGTAGATTCATCACAAGTAGGGGAGGCATCAAGAGAAGGAAAACACTGATTTTCATTCTTATGAAATAGATCTTCCCAAATGGTAGGGGAATTAGGGAAGTGAGGAGCAAGATTATCACAACCCTCAATAAGTACATCTTCTAACACTAATCTATCCTCTTTACATTGAGGAGGGATAGTAGGAGAAGGACAATTGTGATTTTCATGGCTACCTATTATATCATTCTCTTTTACTAAAAAATTCTCACAAGCAAGGGATGAATGGAGACTAGGTAAGGTAATGTTTATAAATGTGTCTATGATATTATCTTCTTATTTTCTAATATCTTCCAAAGGAGAAAGAGGAGAGGGATAATCAAGAACCTCAATACTTCTATCTTCTTTCACCAAGATACCTTTGTGACTAATAGGAGAGGTATTAGGAGAAGAAAAAGTATGATTGTTATAATTTTATACACTTGTATCCTCTTGTGTTTTGACATTCTTACAAATATTATAGATACTAGGAGGGTATCCAACATGATTATCAAAGTTTTTATTTTTCTTTCCTAGATTATCTCCATGAGTAGAGAAAATAGAATCATATAAGCCAGTTGATATTCTAGAAACACTAAATGCTTGAAAAGAACACATGCTAAGATGAGAAAGAAAATAAAGTGAAATTAAATGACCTAAAGTGAAGTGTTTACATGAAATTTTCAGATTTGAAACATAGACCAAAGTGCTTTCTTTCGCTTCTATCGGTTTTGACCTAAAAGAAGAAAGACCAAAGACCAATTTTCAACCTTTTATTCAAGGACAAACCCTTGATATTTAAATGCAAAGGAGATTGAAATATGAAAAAGGGAAGATTATAGGGATTGGATAAATCCTAATGAGGGGCTCATCACAAAGTGTAAACTTGTAAAGGAAAATGTTGGAAAACATAGTGTGATATGCAAACTAACTCTAAATGACCTAGAAAAGGAAATGAAACAAAATAGAAAGCTATAAAATTAAAAGTGTGCATCTTATAACTTATAGAGGTTTTAATGAATACTATAAATATTTTTGATAATAAAATTTTGGCCAACTTGGACTCATTTGCCAATTTGGGCAAATCAGTCTTACATTGGGGTTTCTAAATAGGAATAGGTTTCTCAAAAAAGGGTATCCAAAAATGCCAAAATATCAAAATTGACCAAAAATGGGACTCATTAACCACTTGTGGCATAAGAGAGTAGTTTGGATTTTCTAAAAATTTAAAATTTTGATTTAAACTTCTCAGTGTGTTCTTTTCTATTCCTCTAGGTGTCCTGATCTGAAACTTTCAATTTTAGGCCTATAGGTGAGTTTTTGTGAATATTTTGACCTTGCAACTAGGTAGATGACTCCAAAATGTTTGAAACCTATTATATAATAATCTCCAAGACTTCTAAGCACCTAGATCTACAATCACACAAAGAAAGAGAACCAAAGTGTTGATTGTTAGGGAATAAGGGTTTGCCTTGGTCAAACCCCTTTTAGGTAATTAAACCAAAATGATGAAATAAGATAAAGAAGCATGAAAATGGAGTAATGCAATTAGAACATTTCCATGGTGATGGATCTTGAATTACTACAACAATTGATGAAGAATATACCCTTGAATGCCTTAGTAATGAGCTATAAACCTATCTTGATGACCTTGTGAAGACTTGAAGTGCTTAACTCTTGCTTGCTTGAATTGATAAAACATAGGCTTATGTTGCTTGGATGAAATAAAGATTTGAAAGATTTTTTATATAGGAAATGCACTCACATGAATGTTAATTTGATCCCTAAGGCCGACATTGAAGAAATTTGAATTAAAAACCCATTTTTTCTTGCTAAAACCTCAAAAATAGCCCAAATGGGACTCATTCGCCATCTTGGGTGAATGAGTACTTGTTGGATGGGAATCATTTTTCCAAGGTAGTGAATGGGTCCCACAGGGTTTATTTTTCCAATTGGGATGTTGGGGAGTGAAGAATTTTAGTTTTTATGTTAATTTTGTGAGGTCTTTGATCAAAATATGCCTTGGGATGCACAATACGGGGTCATAGGGCCCTAATAATGTCAATGTAAAGGTAATAAATGTAATGGGAACCAAAATAAAATGTGAAAGTGTAAATAAAACACACTTTACAACACTAAATTAAGGAAAAATTGAGTCCATTTAGCTTATAAGAGCCCTAAATTCCATGTGACTGTGTAAAACACATTACAACACTAGATAGTTCCACTTTATTTACAAGCCTCATAAATGTAATTTGAAAATGTAGATAATACATTTTACAACATGAAATTAAGGGTAAGTTAAGTTTATTTAGCTTAAGGAGGTGCCAAGACCTAATGTGGATGTGTAAAACACCTCACAACACGAGATCACAATGACATTAAGCCCAATTTATCATTAATTATTCCCATATCAAGTAAGGAGCATGTTTTTCTACACTACATAGTCAAAGGGAGAGAAAAGTCCCTTTTGCATTGCTAAGAAGAAGTGAAGGATGTAGCAGTTATTAAAGATCCAAGATAGTGAGAGGAGGGGGTGAATCAGTATCTTCTTAAATTTTTTGATAAGATACAATCCAATTACACAAATGTAAACAATAGAAAAAATGAATAAAAGCATTAATAGAGCATGAAATCAAAGAAAACAAGAACCCCAGGATTTTTGTATGGAAAACCCAAAATGGGAAAAACCACGGTGAGTGTTAGCTCACAATATTGTATAACTAGTTATAGAATATTACAAAATGGGTGGCTCACTTCCTGCAAAATTACAACGATTGAATGGATTTTAGCTAGAAAATGAACTAACAGAGTACACCTAATAAGTGCAGATTCAATTCCAATTTAGCTCAATAAACACACTTAACACATTTCATTATGTTTTTACTTCTTTTCTTCTTCACATGCTAGTCACACACTTCAAAAATTGTCTGTTATATATATCCAATCTTCTTCACAAGCATCAATTGGGTCATCCTAATTGGATGCACTTCATATTTACCAAAAACACAATCTTTTAGCTACAAGATTTAAAAAATAACCCACATGCTTCAACAAGTCAGCAAAAACTTAAAATAGGTCACACATATATGTACATAACAAAACTATTTTTCACCTTTCACAATTCACTAAGGAAGTTGTCTAGGAATATATTTCAAACTAAAAAGAAAAAATCATTATGTACAAGCACCGGATATGTGATGTCTTGAGAGTACATGCTCCCAACATCTATAAACCATTTCCCAAAACTCTAAGAAATAATTTTAACCAAAAAAAAAAGTGGACCAAAATACTAGATGATTTCAATAAAATATTGGTTTAGATACCAAACTAGAATACCAGAGTAACTTTAGTCTTTATCTTGAAGTTGCAACTCATATATCATGGTGACATCAATGAAAAACAAAAAGTAACAAAATGAGATGTTCTTATTCATTTTTCCAACAATTTCCCCCTTCTTCATTGATGGCAACATGTTCCAAAACCAAAAAGAGTATTTACATATTTCTTCTCCCCCTATCACTAACAATACACCACTTTACTCCCCCTTTGACATTAAGGACAAAGGGTGTGCTAGAACAAAAATGAAAAAAATCAAAGCAAAGAAAAAAAAGAAACATGTATCAAATGGAAGATGATGAGCCTTGAAGCTCCTTTAGAATACCTTCCTTTGTTATAGTCAACATCTTGTTTAGAGATTTGAACTCAATAATAACTTCTTCAACACCATCTAGAGTACTAGGAGTTAGATTTATCTTTTCAATATTTTTAGTGCATGTTAGAGCTTCTCCAACCAGAGAGTATTCCACTGTTACAATATCACTTAGTAGACTAAATTTCCTGATGATTTCTTCTTTTTACTTCTGCAAGGCAAATAAATTTTCTCTGTTGGTAGCGATGGCCTTCCAAAATGATTTTCCTTTGTCCTTAGAAACAATATAAGTACCAAAAAAATAGACAACTGGGAATCAATGGAGTCGATGACAACCTTAATATTCTAAGTGGCATCTGGCCACTTCAAGTAGTAAGATAGAACAACATCTGCTTTAAATTCACAAACTTTCACTGCTTCCAAACTGTTCTTGACACAGGAGTGTGCCAAAGCACATTTGTCATGCAAGGCCAACAACTTTTTCTCTGCCAAGTTTTCTTGTATCTCTTGTCATGTCTTTTCATTAAGTCCAAAGGAATACTCTTTGAAGGATTCTAACATTAATCTCATATTTTCAACAAGAGTGAGAGATGTGTTAATGGATGCACCAGGTATAGCTTCTTGTAATGTTCTCAGAGCATCTTCTATCAACTCCATTTTCTTTTGATGTGTCTCAAGAATTTCTTTTCATTTGGATGCTTGCATAGCATCACCCAACATAAATTTATGTATGAGAGACATCTTTTCCACATCAACATATCCTTCAATCAAAGGGAGTTTCAAAATTTCCTGAGGAATAATCAATTAAAATCTAATTTTCTTATATAGAAAACCTTTCATTACATCACCACTAGAAGATGTATCACATGAATGCTTTAGAGATTTGACAATCTGTTTTTCTTCATTTTTCCAGGAGGATTCCCCAACTATCTTTTCTAGCTCTCCCTTTACCTTTTCTTTATCTTCCTCTAGTACCTCTTCTTCTTCTTCCTCTTTCTCTTCATACTTTTCATCTTCAACTTTATCATTTTTATCATTATTTTTCTCTTCCTTTTTTCTATTTTTTTCATCTTTATTTTTCTCATCTTTAGGATTATCTTGTCCTTCTTCTTCATTTCCCTGACCATCACCTTTAGCATTACCATTATTTTCTTCCTCATTATCTTTCTCTTTTTCAAATTTTTCTTCTTTAGTATGCTCTGGAGGAGCATCATTATGCATCTCAGGATCATCTTCTCCTTCATTCTACTCAATAAATTCATTACCAGTATTAATTTCAACATAAAAATTATTAGAAATGTTTTCATTACCCATTTCCATAGGAACATTTTCCTCATCATTTTCAGCAACAACATCATCACTGGTTTTGAGCATACCATACTTTTCTGGTATCTCCCAGATAACTTTAGTTGTTTCCTTCCTCACTTTCCTTGTTGGCTTCTTATTTCTTTTCATCAGTATATTTACCCTACCCTTCATTTAGAACATTTCAGCATAGATCTTCTTTAGGAATGCTAGATCATCGGGGCTGAAGGAAGACCCATTCTTATCATATGTTGTATTTCTAATCTTTTCTTCAAACACAATAGCCTAAGATCTTCTTTTCATCAAATAATCCTACATGCTTTTAGGAACTTCTTTCTTTATGTTATCACATTTTACTTCTAAGACAATGCCATACTCAATAACAACTAAAAGTATTGTTTTCTTATCTTCTTCTCTGACATCATCATAGTATTGAGTTGTGGGTTGAAGCATATTTTCAAAAGTTAATAGAGCATTAAGAGTTGGATCAAGTTTAAACTAGGGACCAAAACTTACCAAAATATCTTGTTCATCTTTCTGGTTGGTAGAGGTTTCATCAACTACCTTGGACTTCTTTGATTCAAGCTTGTTATGCACATGTATATCATACTCACTCTCTTCATCATCTTCAAAGGATGTCACAATATGTACTCTTTTAGATCCAACAACATTTGTGGATGCACCTACACTAGAGGGTAAACCTCCTCTTCTTCTCCTTACAATTTTTTCTTTAGGATCTTCTTCTTCTTCATCTTGATCATTTGTAACACTCATGTTCTTCTCTCTCATTTCCTTCTCTTTCCTTCCTCTCTTAGCAAGGATGACCAAAGGATTCTCTTTCCTCTTCCTATTTCTAGTGGTTGATTTGGAGGAAACTAGACCTCTTACTTTATCATCCTTTCCAAGTTCAATCATAGTTACAGGGTTTGTAGAGGATTTTGTAGAGGTATTTCTACCAGATCTTCTCAAACCAGATGATTATTCCTCTCTTTGTGGGAAACCTTAGTCCTTCGAAGGGAAATCTCCTCGTGAGTAAAACTAGATGCATCTTTAAGTTTTTTCTCCACTTTATTCCTAATCTTAGGCTTTTGCTATTCCATATGAATTTCCATAGAATTCTTTGCATATGTCCCAATTCTAGGTTCATTGGGATCCTTAGGATTCTTCAATAACATCTACACATAGCATTTAGCTTATTCTTCTATTAACTCATATCCAAGAGGCTGAATCTAGATAGTTCAAGGTTCCACAACCTCAATCATGCATTCATTAGTGGAGACATGAAATATGATTTCATACTTGTCCACAATTTTCCTCAGAATTCTATCTGTTTCATTCATATTTATTTTAAATACTGCAAAGAATTTTTTTAGGGAATCCTCTTGAGTGTTCAAATTTCCAAGACTATGCATGTGATCAAAAACTTGATGTCCCACTGGTCTGGATGGGTTCTAGAACACATCTTCACTTTTTCCCGGAAGCCTCTTCATTAAGTAAAACAATAAAAATATGATCAATGAACCAAACTTAAAGCTATAATTATTTTCCTTTGATTGCTTTATGTTTTCTAACAATTGTAGATGAAGAAGCTCACAAAGGTCATAATTTGCACCTTTCACTACCATATCATAGCCAATATAGATTGTTATGGCTGAAATAGAATTCTCCCTATTTTTGAAATATATTTGGTGACCTATCATGAGAGATGCATACTTCACTATTGGATTGGTAATATTCTTCGATGTTAGGTCTCTTTTTGAAATGTCACTCCAATGAGTTCCATCACTACTTTTTTGTTTATAGATTTTAACACAAGTATTGTTCTTTTATCCCAAAGATTAGTTACAACCCTAATCACTTATTTTGTTATCAAGTGTGGCCTATTAGCCCAGAGAAATTTATCATGGATTCTGCTTAGAACCATCTTCACAAATTTTTCATTGTAGCTAAAATTAGGAAAATTATTCTAGACATGCAACCTTTTATCAACCACATTCAAATACTTAGGTTTTATCCTGAAGTCATTGCTAGTAAGCTCTTTTTCTAAGAGGTCAATCATTTTTACATGATTATACTCCTCAAACTTAACTCTAATAATCATCCTAGTATCCTATGTTGGCATTATTCCATGTAGAATTGATGAAAATGCACCCATGGAATCATCTTCATAGACTTTCGAAAAGTATTTTCTGTAGCAGCTCCTTGGCCTCTCCGATATTTTCACAACTATAGGAGTTCCCATTCTACCAAACTCAAGAAAATTCACCAAAACAGAACTCATAAATTATAAATACCTTTTTTTGTACACTAAATCGTAGCTAGTGTTTCCATAGCTAGAATTCCAATTCTTCAAATGCTCGAATGAATTAAATGCCTTGATCTTTTTCTTTATAAAATAACAATTTTTGCTAAGTCACATTTATTGTAGTAGACTTCAAAAAGCTACTAAAAACTCCTTTCCTTTTACACAGAAAAATTCTAATTTACTCAACAAAGAATCATTCCTTCACATTTTCTATTGGTTCCTTTTCTAAATTCCTTGAAAACTAAAAATTCATTTCTCTTCTTCGTGCTAGCCTCTAACATGCCATTTATCTAGGGGGTTCTTACAATTTTCTGATAAAGCTCCCCCTATGCCCTTACTAGGTCTAGTTACCGAATAAATAGTCTGTACCAAATGAGGGAACAAACTCATCAATTTTCTCTAGTTATTCTTTCTTTCTCCAAATATTATTCATCTCTTGCTTAATATCATCTTTGTTAACCTTCTTCACAAATTCATTCATTTCTTTTGGATTGGTTTCTTTACTCTTCTTTCTTCTATAGACTCTTGAAACATGTCCCAGTTTATTACAATTATAGTACACAACATTCCTTTGATTAGATTAACTCCTTGTTCTACACTGATTATCTTTATTTCCATACATGTTATAGGTATAGAAATAGCCATTGAAATTTTGGCTCATTCATCTTGCATTAAACTGATTCATCATAATGCTTTTGCATTTACTTTGCCTTTTTCTAAAACTTTTGCATTCAAAACATTGACCAAAAAAAGGACCAAGAAATTGATTCATCATGCTTCTACATTTAGTTTCCCTGTGACCAAACCTATTGCATGAAAAACATGTTCCATTAAAGGAAGGGTACCTTTTTGCATTAGGTTGTCTCACTAGAGGTCTCTTAGCAGAGTTTTAGGAACTTTGTTTTTGTTTTCCTTTATCTAGAGTATTCTTATTATTCTTAGTTTTAGATTTTTCGCCAGAATCATTTCCCAAACCACCTTTTTCTTTTCTTGGTTTCTTTCCTTGAATTAATTCATCAATCCTTTCTAAGCTAGATTTGAAATTTTTTTGACTGAGTTTCTCCTTCTCCAGATCCACTTTCAGGTTCACAATTTCTTGTTCAAGCTTTGTGCAATATTCAAACTTTCTTTATACCAACTTGTTTAGAAACTCTTTAATTATTTTCTTCTCTTCCACTTGAACTTTCAAACTAGAAATATCTTCATTAGCCTTCTTCAACTGATTAGTTACTTCCTTATTCCTTTCTTTGAATTTTCTTAACTACACCTTAAGTTTTTGGATACATTTGATTGCTTCTTCAAGATTCTCTTTCATATCTCTATTTTCTCTTTCAACTTTATCAAGATCCTTGAGATAATTTCAAAGCTCTCCTTTTTAATTAATTTCTTTCATATTTAGGATCTCCCTCAAGTTTTTAGGCTTAACTAGACGAATTGGGCTTTGCACTGATTATCAAAGATCCAAGATACTGAGAGGAGGGGTGAATTAGTATCTACTTAATTTTTTTGATCAGATACAATCCAATTATACTAATATAAACAATAGCATAAATGAATAAAAGCATTAATAGATCATGAAATCAGAGACCACCAGAACACTAGGATTTTTACATGGAAAACCTAAAATGGGAAAAACCATGGTGAGTGTTAGCTCACAATATTGTATAACTAGTTATACAATATTATAAAATGGGTGGCTCACTGCCAAGACTCACTGTCTAGAAATAAAAGGCTCACTTTCTAGAAAATTACAACTTTTGAATGGATTTCAACAAGAAAATGAACTGATAGCATACACCTAATAAGTGCAGATTTAGTTCCAATGTACCTCAGTAAATGGGCTTAACAAATTTCATTATGTTCTCACTTCTTTTCTTCTTCACACACTAGTCACACACTTCTTTGAAAATTGTATGTTATATATATCCAATCTTCTTCACAAGCATCAATTGGGTTAGCCTAATTGGATGCACTTCATATTAACCAAAACTACAATCTTTCAGCTACAAGA
Source organism: Sequoia sempervirens (assembly GCA_007258455.2). NCBI lineage: Eukaryota > Viridiplantae > Streptophyta > Pinopsida > Cupressales > Cupressaceae > Sequoia > Sequoia sempervirens. Next base: position 27,564,684 of record VDFB02075321.1, read on the forward strand.
TTCAAAAAAATAACCCACACACTTCAACAAGTTAGAACATACTCAAATAGGTCAGACATATATCTGCATAACAAAACTAATTTTCAGCTTTGCACAATTTAGTAAGGAAGTCTTCCAGGAATAGATTTGAAAATAAAAAGAAAAGATCATTATGTATGAGCACTGGATACGTGAAGTCTTGAGAGTACATGCTCCCAACATCTGTAAACCATTTCCAAAAACTGCAACCAACAATGCTCACCAGACAATAAGTGCAAACCAAAATAATGGAGGATTTCAAGAAAATATCAATTAAAATACTAGACTAGAATACCAGAGTAACTTTAGTCTTGATCTTGTAGTTGCAACTCATATATCATGGTGACATCAATGAAAAAAAAAAGTAAAAAATGAGATTTTCTTCTTCATTTTCCAACAATAGTATGGAAACCTAAGATAAAGAAGAGGAGAAAGGATGAGCAAGTGCTCAAAATAATTGAGCATGGGGGAGAAGAAGTGAGCAAAGCTTAGAGTAGAGCATAAGAGATAAAGCTATGAAGGTTCTCATAAGGATGATCAAAGGAGAAGGAATGTCAAAGGAGGATATTAGAGAATAGGTAGACCCTTTTCACTACTTGTAAAAGGGGGAGAATAATTTTAGGAGGATTGATCCATTTTCCATTAATGTCAAAGGGGGAGAAAGTCATGAAAATTCTCAAAGAGGAGCATTGGAGAGAGCAACAATAAAAGTAGAAAGTAAAGATGATACTGGCACAAATGCTAAATTGGTTAATTGGTATCATTGATCATTTAGAATTCTCCATCAATGACAAATGAGGAGATTGTTGGCATATATTTATCATTAATTTCAAAAGGGGATCATTTCATGATGGATTTTATCCTAATTAATGTGTTGGAATTAATGAAAAGTGTCATTAATTTTAAGGAGTTTGGAATTGATCATGCAACAGAGATGTTGGCATGATGATAGATAAATGGTGTACCTAAATGCTATGAATCTTAGAGGATGAATGTGAGAGAAGTGAACCTAGTTTGAGAAGTATGTGGACTGGTTATTGTTGCAAAAGAGAAAATTTCTCAATATGTTGCATAGTTGAAAAAAAAATTATCTCTTTGCAATAGGTGCTTCTAGGTATGTGATGAAAAATTAGGTACCAGATTTGATGTGGGTTTTTTGAAAGCATTCCATTGATGTGCTCTACATGTCCAAAAACATAAAGGATACATCCAAGAATGCATTATTTCTTATCTTAGGTGATATTACGGTTTATAGATAAACCCTAATGTGTTTGCAGTCATGGTGTCATCCAACAAAAATTCTATTCTATTGTCGACTACCTATCGTAGGTTATCAGTCACATAAGTAATAACTTATGTCATTGAAGTCGTAAGGGTGATTGGCCCCTTTGCCTAGTGCTCATGGTTACTCATAACTAGTAGGTCATGGAGATAGTTCAATATTGGCAAGACTCCCCTAGAGTCTCTTCGATAGCCCGATAGCTATCTCTTTAGTGAGACACTAGGTCATGGAAGAGATTTATATGAGTGTCTCCTTGATGGAGTGATAAGGAGTATGGAAGCATTATTAGCCAGACTAGATACCATTGGTGAGACCTTTTCCTATGTCTCTCTGACTTGGTGATGAGAAGGTAGTGCTCTGAGTGGGACCCAATCATAATGACATGGCTAAAAGTGATGATGAAGATCAAATAGTGTACATGTCACATGTTCACATCTGAAGAATATTAATTAATATCACACATCACAAATAGATTTTGAAAATTGGTTTGTGGTTCAGTAATATGTGATGAACAACTATCGATAGATCTTACACATCACAGAAAGAAATTTGAAACTGCTATGTAGATTCAGCATTACATGATGAAGAAATTCAATGGTCATGATCATGATGACCAGATGATACATGATAAACAAGAACAAGGACTTGAAAGGACCAATGATACATGGCATCATATCACCCAATCCCTTCACATTGTTTTTGTGAAGAGAAGAAGTTGAAGAGTTTAGCGATGAGTGATAATAGTGGAACATGACATCAATAGGCTAGGTTTCAAAAGTTTATTGCATCATTGGGAATTATTGTATCACATTTATACATCCTTGAGTCAAGATGGTTTTAGAAATATGAAATGTATGGGTGAGATTGAATGAAAGAACATCCAACAGATGAATTTGCATCGCAGGGTCTAGTTCACCATGGTTATGATTTCAAAGTAATTCAATATTTAAACAAAGTGCAATGAGTGTTGAGAGATAGTGGAGAATTACATTAGAGGTAGACATTTGGCATTAGCCCTCCAACCTATGGAGATTTGGTGGACCCATTGTCAGAGCCAACAGGATAGAAATGAATGATGTAGATTGATTGATAACTAATCCAATGGTGATCGCTGCATTTTGGTGCATCATGTATAGGAATGGTGATACTCATAAAATATCAATGAAATGTGATGGATGATGGAGATTAAAGGAAAGTAATCAGATGGTGATCACTACATCATGGAAATGGATGTGATTGTTCTAAGTATTTATGTGATATGCAATGGCTATGAGGGATAAGATCAATGGTGGAGATTTTAAATGACCTCTTATTGGGCGAACATGATTTAAAGATAAAATGATGAGCTTGATCCAATGGATTGTGGCATGAAGGAAGAGATCAACAGACTAGATTCAAAGATGAAGATCTCAAATTGCTAAGTTAGTGTGAATAGGGTTTTTTCTGGCAATCGACACAAAGGAAGGAATTTTTCGGTCTAGCTACACAAGAGACCAAATTAAATGAATATGTGATCTTCAAGGAAGCAATAAAGATCATAGATATGATCAAGATAAAATTTTATCATATGGATAGGAGATTGCATTGAATGAATAATCAAATTTTAGGGTTTGATAAGAAGAGAATGAAGGAAAATTATTTGCACCATATTTAACATTGTGTGGCTCGATGTAGGATATGATGGTATCTAATCAAATGTCTTTATGATGAGTTGTATATTGGTGAGAATCTTGAGGTAAAGATTGTGGATCAGTGGAGATAAGAAAAAAGAAAAAAACCATAGTCTGATCTATGGTGTAGAGAGTTGTAGTGTGTCTTCAAGGAGAAGAGAGTAGTAGAGAAAATAGAGAATGCACATGCAAGGAATTCCTAAACTATAATACAAAATATCATCTAGGTTTGCATTCAATAGAGTGGAGATGTATCAAAAACTAAAAAACTTGAAAGAAGAGTAGAGTGGAAAGATAGAACAATGAAGTGTTCTATGTGCAAAGGAGAGTGCAGAGCAAGGGTGTGTTGTTGAGAGTGTAGCTATAGTAGCAGAGTGTAAATTGAAGTAACTGCAACAATGTACTGAATGTAATGATGGATTATAGTTTTTGTACAACCAAGTCTATGCATATTTCAAATTGTTATCATTTAACTAATTTGTGGCTCATATTAGGGGATTGTAGTATCCTTGAAGTTTTGGTTTTTGAATTAGGGTGTTTTTTCATCCTTGGGGTTGTAGCTCCTAAAACAGGGTGTTGTTGCATCCTTGAATTGGTTTCTTCTAAATTAGGTAGTTGATGCTTCCTTGGGTTGTAACCCTAAAAAAATGTAACATATATTTCATTTGTGAAATTGGATTTGAGTAGTAGACTCAAGAAGCCTTGGTCACCATGGTTTTTCCCCTCTTGATTTTTCCATGTACACATGGTGTTATCTGATGCTTTTGTGTGTATGCATAATTATGTCTTTGCATGTTAGTATCTACACATTAAGAGTTAGAGGAAGAAATATTCACAAGGTATTTGGAGTTAAGGAAGTCATCTGCATAAATTTTTAAGGGCTAAAGGTTTGGTATATAATGATTCAATCCCATCTCATTAGATCATTATGTTTGAATAGGTGTTTCATTTGCTATAGAATCCTTAATGCCTCTAATAGAGGTATGAGGTAGATTACTAAATTTCAATTTACATTCGTGGTTATAGCTATTAGTTAGTGAAAAATCAAACCATTACTAATTCATATTTTAATTTCTCTTTGGATGGTTTCTATGGAGCTTCAACACACCTGAGCATGGGAATTTGAATATTTCCCTCAAGGAGAGTGGTCATCAGATGGTGGTAAGTGATTATTTTGTTAAATATATCATTTTTATAATGTAATTTCTATATAGTAATATCTTTACTTGTTATTGTAATAGATAAGGATTGACCAAGAACTAAACCCTAGGAGGAGCACTAGGAGCACTCTTCAACCTCTTAATAAATGAGTGACAAACCTATCACTATTCGATCTACAACAAAAGGGAAAGAGTTTATTTTGAGAGCACGGAGAGCAATGAATTTTGATTCCAAAGTCCTTTGTTGTATGCCTATATGCATTTTTTTACATATTTTGTATTGCATATTGTATACACCTAGAAATGGTCATCATATTTAGTTAATTAAATACAAGCTATTAGATTAATGTTTCAGCTATGTATAAATAAAGTCTCAATTTATTTATATTGTTCACTCTTCTATTAATTCTCCAAACTCATATTCTTCTAAATAATTAAATAAATAAAGTATCCTAAATGTGTTTATTTAATTAATCTTCCTTAATCCTAATTAAGAATTAGAGCACAAGTCTACTAATTTTTCTTGTGCCACCTCACAAAGATCACATGAAAATAAATAATCCTAATTGTTAATTAGAATTATCCTCACACACTTCCACCAATTGGAAAAATCACATGGCTTTCTTCTCCCACACTTCCAACAAATTGTGAACACATGGGTCTTTGTTTCACACAATTGGGCCTCCCACACACATGGCATCTTTCCCATTGGTCAAGATATTTCTCCCACACACATGGCATGTTGTCTTTGGTCAAGGGGACAACATCTTGATTCTCTCCATCTCCACCATCTATTATTTCTCCTTTGAATCTAGACTGTTGATAGGTGCCACCTCACAAAAAAGAAATCTTATAAATACGCCTTCTTTCCTTTGCATTTATCATCCACATTTGTAGTAAAGTTATTATAAATTTTTATCTTAGGAGCTTGGAGAATAATTGGAATCTTATAACCAGATTTTATATCATGTTTTATGTTAAATTCTCATCCTAGATTAACATATTACATCATACTTGCATTTTATCATCCCCATTACATCATAATTGCATTTTGGATTAGTTTTTTTTTGTTGCATTTGAGCATATGCATAGTCATGAATAGTTCATTTTAGTTTCATATCATCTCACTCATCTGAGCCACTTGTTCATTTATCATCAACATCATCCTTCGTTGATCATCAGATCCATCATCATTTTCATTGTTTTGTTTCATTTAGAAGAATACAACTAATCCTTCCCACACACATTTGCACATAGAAATCAACTTAGCTTACATATGAAGCATTAAATCTAATTTTCTAGGTTGTCATCTTAACAACCATTGTTCCCATAAAAATATGAGGGCCAAATGGTTTAATAAATCCCTAGAAATAAAGGACAATGATACTTTTTTGAAAGGTTTGATTGTATTACAAATAGAGTATTTTCACTTGCTTACAACTTTGAATGTAAATTGTTTCATTAAGGTTTGTGTTGAAATTGATTCACTCCACATTTGACACATGCACAATGGTGCCCACCATCAGACCTTAGCCTCACTTGTTTCTAACTTTTCTGCAAATTTTGTGATCACAAGTTCAAATTTGAGACTTGAGAGAATTTTGTACCTATTCTAGGAACATTCTGAATTGTTTCTGGAGTTCGAGCACCTCTTGTCTCTATTTTGGAGCCTCTTGAAAACTATTATGAGACCATTTTTACCTATTTTGGGACCATTTTTAGCTATTTTCAGAGTTTTGGCACCTCTTGCAAATTGTTTTGAAACCATTTTTACCTGTTTTGGACTATTCTGGATTGTTTTTAGAGTTTTGGCAACTCTTGCAAGTTGTTCTAAGACCTTTTTCACCTATTCTAGGACCATTCTAGGCTATTTTTAGAGTTTTCATGCCTCTTGCACCTATTTTTTTGCCTCTTGCAAGTAATTTCGAGACCATTTTCACCTATTCTAGGACCATCCTTCACTATTTCTAGAGTTTTGGCTCCTCTTGTTAGAGTTTTGGTGCCTCTTGCAAACTATTTTAGGGAGTTCTAGATTTTCTAACTCTATTTTTGAACTTTCTATCTCTATTTTGGTGCCTCTTTCCTTTGTTTTGGTGCCTCTTGACTCTATTTTGGCACCTCTTGCAGTTTTTCACCAAATAAAAAAACTCACATTTTGTGTTGCGCATTTGTAGGTTTTCCTAGAATTGTTGTCAAATACTCAAAACATAAACTACTAACATATCACAGGAGTTGGATGTGATTCACTTATTTCCTTTTGGTTAAGATAGGAACCTAGTTAAATTAAAAGGTTAGTGAATATCATGTTTCCTTTTGGTCAAGTTAGGAACATAGCTTAACTAATGAGTTAATGAACACCATGTCCTTTTTATGTATGGATGGTAGGAATATTCTCTCCCCTTAACTAGGTGATCCAAAAATCCAGACCTATTCATGTTTATGTGTGAGTGTAAGTGGAGCATATAGCGTGTTTTCTCTCTATATTCATGCAAAATAAAGATTTATCAAACCATAGGTATGCTTACTTGCATTTTTTATCCTAGAGGGCTTTCCTTGTGGGAAAAATTAATCGCCCAAGGGAACAACCCAACTAGTAACACACTAAATCCAATCAACTTCCAATTTGAATATAAATTTGGATACTTGGGGAAAGTTCAAGTATCATGCAGGTGTCTTCAATGAGATGGATCAAAAGGGACTCTCACCATGTGGGTCACTCCCTATGAATGGAAATTATGAATTAAAACCCTTGTTGTAGATTTACCAAAATCCTTTATCTATTCTTTGGTGTAGCAATGGTTGTTGCCAAGGCATCCACATTCTTGTAATTTTTAGTAGAGATGATCAGTTCACCATGGGAGTTCCATGGGGATTGGAACCTTGGTTGGCCTGAGAAGAGAGTGCACTATAGGGGGATCTAGTATACCCAAGCTTCTGAATCCATTCGCTAAAGATAGTATGGTTTGGATAAAACCCACATGGAATCCAAAATAATATAGTCTTACACAGCCTTAAGAGTGTATATTTTTCTTTGCGTGTCTTCAAAGTGAAACTCAAACAAAAAACCATAAAAAACATTACATTTTGAAAGTGAAAACCCTGATTCATAAATACATTCATTGAGGTAGACAAGTCATTAAGTTAGGTCCATCCATTTTCAGAAAATTAGTCCTTTCAACAGTGTTCAACCTTTCCTTAGGAAAAACAAAGTCTGAACATGTGGTTTACATGATGATTTCATAAAATATTAAGATTAAAAAACCAAATTCTATACCCCTTAGTCAAAAAGAACACCAAAAAAATTTATCAAAACTTTGCAAATTTAGATAGAGGTTAACCTTCAATTTCTACAAAAGAGCTTGCAAGAACAATCCCAAATTATACATCTTTTACTACTGTCAAAATCCAAGAATTTTCCAAATATTTGAGTATCTTGTCTCACAAGTTTGAACCAAATTTTCAAAATTCCAAGTCCAAGATCATTCCTTAAATACCTTAGAAGTCTAAAATTGTTAAAACCAACCTCTACAAGTGGATTTATCCAACTAAATCTAGATATAAACATCTCAAAGTGCCTAAATCATCAAAATATATCATATCTTTGATTGTTAAACGTAGTTCCATCATTGGGATTTTTCATCCTTTAAATCATGAAACAACATTATACAATAAAATAAAACTTTGTCCCATCAATAGAATTTTTCATTCTATTCGACTTAGTTGTAATCCTTTGCACTCCTCCAAACAAAGATCAAATTTTAGCTAGATTGTAACACTTTTATGCCCATTTTAACAAGATTCCAATGTTGAAACTCAAAATAGGGAAATCCAAATCACCATCGCTGAAACAAATGAGGATAAATTAAATGCTTTAGCTCATCAAATAAAAGTCCTTCAACAAAAAATCTAGGATATGAAAATGGAAATAACCCAAAAAGGATATTTGTTGCCATACATTTTTTTTTATTCCTCTAATAGAAATCCGGACATGACACCTTCTCCACCAACAACTACATCATCCAAGTTCAATGTATTTGAATTTTTGAAAAGTTAAATGAGAAGCCCAAATTTTAGTCCTCAAACACAAATGATATTGAATAATCTTACCATTTCATGCATCTATCATCATCTCCCATAAGCCAAAATAAATCTCAAGATTCTTTCACCTAAGTCAATGATTCCATACAAACACCTTCTTGTATCATATCTTCTATATCCAATGATTCATGTCAATCTCTCATTCTAAACCATGCTATCATAGACCCCTCTACACCTCAAGATCAAAGCATTATTTCCACTTCATCCAATGATACCAAAATTCCACAAGTTCTTCCAATCTTTGACCAAGACTGAATTTCTCAAGAATTCTATGATGATCCCCCTCCTCTCACTTTTCATCCACAATGACTCCCTTCTATCTCAAGAGAAAAGTATCTTTCCAATTCCTTATTCCACCCCATCTAATGAATCCATATCATCTCATGATTTCATTGTAACCCAGTAGCATGATAATTCTTCCATCCTATTTAATGATGTCCTATCACCCAATGATCAAGATATGCTTTTTCATCAAGACCAAGATATGCTTCCATCTGAGGATATCCCGTCATTCCATGAGGATGTTCATCCTTATGAAGATCAAGATATGCCTTCCATACCACTACATGATGATTCAACACCTAATGAAGAGCAAGTTACTTCATCTTCTACACCTCGTGATCCTCTTCCAAGTCAAGATCAAAGTACCCCATCATCCCCATGGAAATATCCTATCACACCTATGCAAGCTATCCATGAACCCCACACCTACAAATTGGGATCCTCCACCTTCATCCACTCTAATTTACTTCCAACACCTATCCTCTCATCCATATCATATCTTCCCCAAAATGGACTCGCATCTTGTTTCAGAAACAACACATATCCCATTGGTAAACGAATGTTTCAATGTATGAACTACAAAGGAAAAGGATTAGTCCTTCATGAACAAGGTATCCTAGAACCCCTTTTTTCTCAAGAAACCCCATATTACCATGGCCTTGGTTATACACCTAAGTTTCCTAGTCCATCAAACCTACCATCTATCATAGGTCCTCATCCTAATCCACCAAACCTTAAATCTATCCTAGGTCCTCATCCTAGTTCATCAAACCTTCCCTCTATCCTAGGTCCATATCCTATTTCATCAAACCTTCCCTTTATCCTAGGTCCATATCCTATTCCTCAAGAACAACAAAGGCACACATGCTTGATTCCCTTTCAAAATTCTACCACCAACAACTCATCCATGATACCTCCATACCATTCATCTCCATCCATCTCTCCTATTGCTCTTGGAAGCAATTTGGGTGCCAAATTTCAAAAGCCTCCATATCAAAATTCACATTTATCAAAGGATCAACATGTGTCATCAAATAGGCATGCAAAAATAAAAGATAATTTGATCCAAAATCAAAGGAAAAATAAAAAAAGCCACAAAGTCCCATCAAAGCAAAAAGAAAAATTTCCAAGACCACAAAGGTTTATAAATCAAAGAGAAAAATCTCAAAGGCCATAATGGCCCTGAAAGAAAATATAAAAGTCAAAAATCATTTGGATTCCAAAAAGTCTCATAGAAGCAATGAAATCTAAATTGGCACCTAAATTTTCTAATCCAAAAGTCTCCTCCAATATTCCATATAAAAGTCTATCACCTTCCAAATACATTTTTCCTCCATCACTTCATCACCCTTCAAGGTGTGTGTCAATGTTGATCTTTCCAAACTTTTCATCTATCCATCAACAAAATTTTCAACCTCCTATCAATTATCCCATCATACCCTAAATTTGCTAACATTTATGAGTCTAATCCCCATGGCCATGGTTTATTAAAGAGATATTTGGTTCTGAAACTTGATGCTTAAGTCCTTCCATATCCCTATCATCCATATCCTATCCTCCATATTACTCTTGCACTCTACACTTAGGGACAAGTTTCGTCCATCTTATCATTCATGGTCATTATCCCTTTTATGCTCATTCCTTACTTTTCCACCTTTGATCTTGACAAAGTTAAGGATCTTCTTGAACATCATGTATCTTATCCTATACACATTATCCATACCTTTTGTACCATATCCTTCACCTTATCCATATCCCATGATTCTTTCTAAATACATATTTTCTTCCTTTCCTTTTTCTTGATGATGAATAGGGGAAAAATACTGGAGTCTTGTGTCTATGTCCTATCTAGTTGATCTTGATCATCCCATTCATTATCATTATCCTTGATTTATTCCATTCCATATCTCCTATCTTATCAAAATCCATGTCATCATGTCCCTCTACAACCTTGAATCTTATCATGCAAATCATATTTGAGCCTCATATCTTTTGTCAATCAATCATCAAAAATCATCAATATTATCATACTTTGAGGAAATAAGTGATCCTAAGTACTTATCATCACCATGGCATATGGAATCAATCATTCCTAACATCTTAATCAATCAACCATTATCATCTTTTGAAAAAAGATATGTTTCTTGTGTGACATGTTTTGCAATGAATCTTTCATTTTAATCTATCATTTATCCATGGTTGCATTATCTCGATTGTGGGGCATCTCCTTCCTTCAATTGGTCATATCATATCATTCATCCATCCATCTTGGGCTGCGTGACTTGCTCTACATCATTCATCCATCATGATTCCATATCTATGTCTGTCACATTACCATGTTCTCATCATTACCTGATCCAATGTTTGTATCATCGTATCCCCTAGTATTACTTGACCCATTCTAAAAATTATTTTTTCTTATTGTATCACACTAGGGGCATGCCTTGAATTGGACTAGATTCTTGTACATTCTCAAGGTCAAAAAATCAAAATAAAAAAACATTCAAAACATATCAAAATACAAAAACATTCAAAAAATATCAAAATCCAAAAAAATTCAAAACATATCAAAATCCAAAAAAGGCCAAAAATTCAAACACATAGTCATCATTTAGACTATGTGGTCTCTACATGTATAATGTAGGGAAGGATAATCTATTGATCAGGCCCCGAGGCCCCTAGGATAGGTCTTTATGTTAGGTCTTGGTCATCATGGTTGTGTCTCACCCCAGATTGGGGGAAAAATATTTCACTCACTAGGGGCAAATAAACTTTGAGCTTAAACCAATAGGAAAATAGTCATCGAACCAAAATTACAAACAAAAAATTCAAATGGATGGTGATATTTTTGAATCAAGGTTTTATCACATTAAACATGAAATTTCAAATTATTATACTTTGATTTTTGTTATCATATATCTTGAGTCCTCAATGATGTATCAAACTAGAGGAGCAAGGAAGGAGTATGATTTTTCTTTGTCTACTATCTGTTATTTTCTCATTAATACTATGCAAGTTGTCACAGGACGTGCTATACAAAGTATCACTAATAAAATTCTAAATTTTCATAGGAAAATGGTTAACTCTTGTCTATTTATGCAAGCAATTCTCAGGTCATCTCAATTGAATTATACTTAGATGCTTGTGTTAACTTGCAATTTTTAAACATCATGGAAGTAGTACTTAGGTCATCTTGGTCTAAACTATGCCATCAATGCTTTTACTCACTTTCAAAAATTTAAAAGCCCAATGATGATAAAAATCATGAAAATTTGGTTAATACAAATGAAAAATTTTACATACAAGATTTACATGGTTAGAATAGATTACATCCATGTTAGTTTGCATGTGTATTTATGGGATTTCCAAAGCTACAATGATGATGTTATCTCTTGCATTAAGGGATTGATTACACTTGACATTAACCAAAAACACATCATTCTCATTTAGTTGCACATTAGTTGCAACATCATTTGCATATCTTAGAAAACATTCTCACATCATTTACATTCATACATTCCATCATAATATTTGCACCAGAAAATACAAAAAAAAAGGGACATACATTGCATATCATTTCCAAAATCAAAATAATGTCATTTAGAAGGGTGATCCAGTACACTTAAATGAGTCTCTTCATATTTCCAAGAAATTTGGGAAATATGTCAAAGTTATGAAGCTTAAAAGATCAATCTACTAAAATCTCCCCATAATTTTTGGAAGTTGGAAAAACTCACTCATTTAAGCTTAAGAACCCTAAAACATAATCATTTGCATCACAAAATCATCATTCATCATTACAAAACATCACACATCATTTGCATCACATCCATACATATTGAACATAGTCATCACATGGAACATCATACATCATTTTCATAAAAAATGTTACATAGCATATAAAATAGAATTCAAATGCATCCATCATAATCATCATCATCATCATCATAAAATAGAAATAAAATTCATCCATCATAGGAATCCATAATGAAAACATATAGAAACATAGATCATCATCATCACTGCATACCATATATACATCAAAACACAATGTCAAGTGTACAATGATATCTAAACATCAAGAGGTACATCATAAAAAATGGTAGAAATCATAATGTCTCAACTGAATCGGTGTATACATCAAGTATCAACACATCATTAAATTTGAATACATTAATCAATCCTATACTGGGGCATATTGATCAAACAAAGAATTCAAACCACATGATGCAATCAAATATGAATCCACCTACACTAGATGTGGAAATCCTCCTATGATCATAAAATATCAGAAATCAAAAATCTTATCAATGAATCAACACCAATCAACCTATCAATAAATCAAATAAACCTTTCCTATCATAATGTTCATCAATCAATCCAACCTCGCCAATCATGATGTTCATCAATCAATGCACCTCGCCTATCATGAGTTTCATCAATCAATGCACATTACCTATCATGAGGTTCATCAGTCAAATAAACCTTGCCTATCATGAGGTTCATCAATCAAATCAACCTCACCTATCATGAGGTTCATCAATCAAATCAACCTCACCTATTATGAGGTTCATCAATCAATGCACCTCACCTATCATGAGGTTCATCAATCAATGTACCTCGCCTATCATGAGGTTCATCAATCAAATCAACCTCACCTATTATGAGGTTCATCAATCAATGCACCTCACCTATCATGAGGTTCATCAGTAAAATCAATGTCGCCTATCATGAGGTTCATCAATCAATTCACCTTGCCTATCATGAGGTTCATCAATCAAATCAACCTAACCTATCATGAGGTTCATCAATCAATGCACCTTTCCTATCATGAGGTTCTTCAATCAAATCAACGTCACCTATCATGAGGTTCATCAATCAATGCACCTTGCCTATCATGAGGTTCATCAATGAATTCAACCTCACCTATCATGATGTTCATCAATCAATCCAACCTTGCCTATCATGAGGTTTATCTATCATTGATCCTCACCTATCATGAGGTAAATCATCAATCCTATCATTGATCCTCATCTATCATGAGGTCAATCATCATCATCCTATCATTAATCCTCACCTATCGCAAGGTCAATATTTCTATCAACATTATCAAACATCATCAAATCAAACAATCAACTAAACAAAATCATCAAACATAAAACACAAGGAGGAAAATTGGGGAAAAATTTAATCAAATAGAATTGGTATTTCTTTATCAAGAGATAAATCATCTCTACATCATATCAGCATCAAATCATCAAAAAATCATCAAAATTTTCAAAAAATCCAAAGAACTCCAAAATTCATTGATTTATCTCCCAAGGGGGAATTATCTATCAATAACTGTAAATCAAAGTTTGGGACATCATCTAGGGCATCAAAATCTTACATCATCTAGGGCATCAAAATATGACATCATCTGGGGCATCAAAATATGACATCATCTGGGGCATCAAAATATTGCATCATCTAGGGCATCAAAATCTTTTTTGAACATCGAAATCAAAATTTTCTTTGAAGCAATGTGTAAACACATCACTTCAAAGAGCAGAAAAATGTATACCCCTAAAAATGGTCATCTTATTTAGTTAATTAAATACAAGCTATTTTATTAATGTTTCAAATACATATAAATAAAGTCTCACTTTATTTATATTGTTCACTCTTCTATTAATTCTCCAAAATCATACTCTTCTAAATAATCAAATAACCAAAGTATCCTAAATGTGTTTATTTAATTAATCTTCCTTAATCTTGATTAAGAATTAGAGCACATGTCTACTACTTTTTCTTATGCCACCTAATAAAGGTCACATGAAAATAAATAAGCCTAATTATTAATTTGAATTATCCTCACACACTTCCACCAATTGGAAAAAGCACATGGCTTTATTCTCCCAAACTTCCAAAAAATTTGGAACACATGGTTCTTTGTTTCACACACTTGGGTCTCCCACACACATGGCATATTTCCCATTGGTCAAGAGATTCCTCCCACACACATGACATGTTGTCTTTTGTCAAGGGGACAACATCCTAATTCTCTCCACCTCCACCATCTATTCTTTCTCCTTTGAATCTATACCATTGACAGGTTCCACCTCACAAAATGCTTGAGAAACCCTATAAATACACTTCCTTTCCTTTGTATTTATCTTCCACATTTGAAGTAAATTTATCATGATGGTTTTTCTTAGGAGCTTGAATAATTATTGGAGTGTTATAACTATATTTTATATTATGTTTTATGTTACATTGTCATCCTAGATTAATATATTACATCATAGTTACATTTTATCATCCGCCTTACATCATAGTTGTATTTTAGATTAGTTTGATTTTTTGTTGGATTTGAGCATATTCATAATCATGAATAGTTCATTTTAGTTTCATATCATCTCACTCATCTCCACTTCTTCATTTATCACCAACATCATCCTTCGTTTATCATCGTATCCATCAACCTTTTCATCATTTTGTTTCATTTAGAAGCATACCACTAATCCTTCCCACACACATTTGCACACGAAAACCAACTTAGCTTACATATTAAGCATTAAATATAATTTTCTAGGTTGTCATTTAAACAACCATTGTACCCAAAAAAATCTGAGGGCCAAATAGTTTAATAAATCCATAGAAATAGAGGATAGTGATACATATTTGAAAGGTTTGATTTTATTACAAATAGAGTAGTTTTACTTGATTCAAACTTTGAATGTAAACCATTTCACTAAGGTTTTTGTTGACATTGATTCACTCCACATTCAACACACACACACACACACATATATTTGACATTGTATTCCTATATGGAATTCTCATAAGATTATATGACTATTTTGTATATATTTTATACTTATATTAACATATATTGACATATTCCTACATGGCTATTTAGTTAATACAACTTTTTTTATCGATCCAGTGTCCATATTTATGGTATAAATCCATGGTTCAATAAATATGAGTTATGTGTATTCAAGTGTATACTATACAAATTATACAAATTACATGTATACTTTGTGACTTACGTGTTTCCATGCATATACCTAGAATTCATGCATATACTTTGTATTAACTTTTTTATAATACATATTTGTGTGTATACTTCAAGGCTTACATGTATTTGAGTACTTGTGTGTCCTTTATTTTCATGTATGCTTCACTTATTCATGTGTATACTTATTAATTGGTTAGCCCTAGAATTTATTATTGTTGTCCTTCATGGTTTGTCTTGAATATTTATTGATTGATGCTAAACAACTTTATTAGTTGATGCTAAAAAACTTTAATATTTCTAGGAATACTAGTAGAGTTACAAATTACAAAATTGCACAAATTGAAAAGAAAAGATTAATTGTAAATAAATGCACTGATTATTAACTTGATAATTGATTAACAATGAGTATAATATATATATCAAGAGATGAGACTTCTAGAATGGAAATTTCCAACTAGAAAATAGGAAAAGCAATAATACACCCAAAATTGCAATAGGAGATAAGGAAAATGAATCCACATAGGCATAACTGAATAAAGAATAGTTCACCCTTCACAACTTGGTGAAACCATTTCCAAACTTAGAAAATATTAAAGATAAATAAGAATTATGATTTATATAATATAGAATTAGTACCCACTTTGATGTCTACAAAATTTTCAACCATGTGCTTATCATGATTTTTCAAATTTGGTAAGAAGGCTTATTTAAGATCCTTGACCAATATATTTCCTAATGCTCCCTTGTTCTTACATAAATCAATGTAGTTTAATTCAAACATTTCCATCAAATTCTTTATCTAAAAGAAAAAAACATGTTCTCAATTGGTATTCCATGAGATGTTTCATAAAAATATTCCATTATATTTAATCTTTTGATTAGAACAATGCAATTAAGCAAAGGATACATAATCTTCACAACACTTGCAAAACATAATATTCATAGTAGATGCTAAGTAGTTAAATTCTTGACACATTATCATACAAAAATTTATCATGAATAGTCTTTAAACATTTTCATAGCATAATCCTCACAATACAAAATGAATCGTTATGTTCTTGATCCATCACCATATAAACATGTTGAAAGATGTATATGTCAACTTTTTGGAATATTATTTCTTGTATAGGAAATGGACTTGGGAGAAAGCCTTATAATTTATAATAAAAATAAGAAATGGACTTGAGTGAAAATTTTATTTATCATGTCAAATCATAAATGTATGTGAGAGCATCACTTTTTTCTCTTAAACTCCAATTTTCAAGGAAAGAAAATCATTTCAAATGAAAATGACAAAATTCTTCACAACCTAATTTGTTAATTGAGGAAAAATAAATTGTTTCCAAGTTCCACCATTGTATGCATTTACAATTGGTTGTATATTGTTTTAAGGGAAAGGAGTATAATTTAAAAACATCTTGCACTTGCTAGAATTGAGGATGATCATATGTTTTTAGTGTGGAAAAATCAAACTTCTTAACTATCATGTGAAAGTTTCTCTTTTTGATTGGTTTGCATTCCATCATAAGGGATCGAGTTGGTTGAACATAGCTCAGAGTGATTCAGCCTTTTTGGGTGTGAAGGAGAATCATGCCTAGAATAAACTTACTTATTGGGATGTGTTGGAACAATTCATTTGGTCACACAAGTTGCATAATGAAATTTGCACCACTTTGCAACTTTACACTGCTTACATTAAATAGTTTTTCCATCAAGTGAAAACTACACACCATGGGAAAATGACTACGAGATAATAGAAAATGATATATTTTATTATAGATGAGCCTATTATGATCCCATAGGCTCAGAAAGAGAGTTTGTAAGTATCACAATTTGTGAGTAATAGCTTGTCAAAGATTGCAGTCATTTGGACTTTGGACCCTTAAGGGATCGAGCATGTTGAACATAGCTTAAACTGATTCAGCGTGTTTTGGCATGAAAGATGATCATGCCTAACGTAAACATACCCATCCAAATGCATTGGAATAGTTGTTTTCATCACATGAGTTGTAGAATGAAAGTTGCACCACTTTACAAGTTTATACTACTTGCATTTTACACTTTTTCCATCAAGTGAAAATTTGACACCACAAGAAAATGACTCTGAGATAAAAAAAAATGAGAGAGGTTATTCTATAGGGTCCCAACACAATATTTTAGGTGTAGACAAAGATTTCATAAGCATCATGGTTTTTGAGTAGTATCCCATCAAAGATTGTTTCCCTTTTACACTTTGGACCCTTAAGGGATCGATTCGGTTGAACGTAGCTCAGAGTGATTCGACGTGTTTGGGTGTAAAAGAGGACCATCCCTAGCATAAAATTACCCATATGAAAGCATTGGAATAGTTTGTTTGGTCACACGAGTTGTAGAACAAAATTTGTACAACTTTGCAACTTTACACTACTTGCATTTGACACTTTTCCCACCAAGTGAAAAATAGATACCATGGGAAAATGACTCTAAGATAACAATAACCAAGAGAGGTTATTGTAGAGGGGCCCAACGGGATCCCATAGGCTCAAACAAAGAGTTCATAAGTGTCATGGATTCCAAGTAGTATCTCATCAAATATTGCTGCCCTTTTGCACTTTGGACCCTTAGGGGATCAAGTTGGTTGAACATAGTTCGAAGTGATTCAACATATTTGGGTGAAAAAGAGGACCATGCATAGCATAAATTTACCCATCTAGATTTTTTGGAATAGTTCATTTGGTCACATGAGTTGCAAAATGAAAGTTGCACCACTTTGCAACTTTATACTACTTGCATTTGAACTTTTTCCATCATGTGAAAACTAGAAACCACAGGAAAAAGACTATGAGATAGAAAAAATGAGAGAGTTTATTATAGACAGGCCCAACATGATCCCATAGGATCAGACAGAGATTTCGTAAGCATAACATTTTTGAGTAATAGCCCATCAAAGATTGTAGTCATTTTTCACTTTGTACCCTTAAGGGATCAAGTCAATTGAACATAGCTCAGAGTGATTTGACATGTTTGGGTATGAAATAGGACCATATGTAGTGTAAATGTACCCATCTAGATATTTTGGAATTGTTTTTTTGGTCACACGAGTTGGAGAATGAAATTTGCACCACTTTGCAACTTTACACTACTTGCATTTGACACTTTTTCTATCTAGTTAAAACTGGACACCATCGGAAAATGACTCTAAGATAACAAAAACTGGGAGGTTACTATAGAGCAAGCCATAGCAATCCCATAGGAAATTTTTTTTTTTTAAGCATCATTAGTTCTAAGTAGTAGCCTGTCAAAGATTGATGCCCTTTTGCACTTTGTACCCTTATAGGATCAATCCAGTTGAACATAGCTCATAGTGATTCAACACATTTGGGTGTGAAAAAGCACCAGTCCTACTATAAATGTACCCATCTAGATGCGTTGGAAAAATTCATTTGATCACACAAGTTGTAGAACGAAAGTTGCACCACTTTGCAACTTTACACTACTTGCATTTGACACTTTTTCCATCAAGTGAAAATTGGACACCATAGGAAAACGACTCCAAGATAATAAAAACTAAGAGAGGTTATTGTAGAGGGGCCCAAAAAAATTCCATAGGAATAGATAGAGAGTTTTTAAGCATTATGGTTTATGATTAGTATCCTATCAAATGTTATTTCCCTTTTGCAATTTGTACCCTTAAGGGATTGAGCCAATTGAATGTAGCTCAAATTGATTCAACATGTTTGGGTGTAAAAGAGGACCAATCGTAGCATAAACATACCCATCTAGATGCGTTGGAACAGACTGCTTGTTCACATGATTTGCAAAAAAAAATTTGCACCAGTTTGCAACTTTACACTGCTTGCATTTGACACTTTTCCATCGAGTGAAAATTGGACACCACAGGAAAACAATGCTGAGATAAAAAAAATCTGAGAGCATTTATTGTAGGGGGGCCCAGTGTGATCCTGTAGGCTTAGATGAAGAGTTTGTAAGCCTCATGGTTTCCAAGTAGTAGCCCATCAAATATTGTTGCCCTTTTTCTCTTTAGACCCTTGAGGGATTAAGCTGATTGAATGTAGCTCAGAGTGATTCAACATGTTTGGGTGTGAAAGAGGACCATTCCTAGCATAAATGTACCCATCCAAAAAAATTGGAACAAACTATTTGATCACACGAGTTGCAAAATTAAAGTTGCACCACTTTGCAACTTTACACTACTTGCATTTCACACTTTTTCCATCAAGTGAAAATTGGAAACCACATGAAAATGACACAAGATAACAAAATATGAGATAGGTTATTATAGAGGGTTCCAACACAATAACATAGGCTTAGAAAAGTAGTTCATAAGAATCACAAGTTTTGAGTAATATTCTAACAAAGATTTCAACCATTTTTCACTTTGGACCCTTGAGGGATCGAGCCAATTGAACGTAGCTTAGATTGATTAGATGTGTTTAGGTGTGAAAAAGGACCATGCCTAGCATAAAAATATCCATTCATATGCATTGGAATAGTCCATTTGGTAACACAAGCTGCAGAATGAAAGTTGCACCACTTTGCAACTTTACACTACTTGCAATTGACACTTTTTCCACCAAGTCAAAATAGGACACCATGGAAAAATAACTTTGAGAAACAAAAACTGAGAGAGGTTATTTTAGAGGTTCCCCACATAATCCTGACTCCTTAGATGCAATGCCCATAGTTGACATGATATCCGAGGAATAGGCTGTTAAAGATTGTTTCCCTTTTGTAATATGGATTGTTAAGGGATTACGTTACATGAATTACAAATGTTTGAGGTTAGTGATAAATTTCAAAATTTGAGTAAATATCATTAAAAAAAATTATCTGAATAGATGGTATGCTATATTTATATTGATATATAATCATTAGGTTGATTTGTTTTAATAAATGATTTTTTATAATAATTTAGTCAATTGGTGCTAGTTATAATAGGGAGAGAAGAAATGAAGAAAGAGAATGATTGATAATGATAAATGGTTATTACACTTTCTATATTAATAATATGATGTTTATAATAAAATTAGATTTATTTGGCAGTCCTAATTCTTGTGTTTGTGCTACAATTGTCTAAAATGCTTCATACACCATTTTCAAACACAAGTGCTTGTACTTGTAGGCACAATGCTTTCTCAAACTATCAAGTGGTAATACAAAATCATGACAAAAAAAAAAAACTATATGAATTACAACACCACACTTAAATTGAATTTTGAATCAATGTGCCCCATTTTCATGTACAAAAACTTATCTTATAATATTATCTCATAATAACTGGAAATATGATTCGAGGATGCCTTAGGTACTTTGTTCTCATAGATATTTTACAATGTCACTCATACCTTCAAGATTCTCTTGTAATTTCTACATCATAGGTGCGAATGATGAGGTTAACTTCAAATGAATAACTTGAAACTCCCTCACTTAGCTTCACATGCTCTTTTATAATGGTTTAAAATCAACATTTAGATAGGAAACATAGGGGTTTCCCATCGATCATCATCCCAGTGATAGAGGGGTTTCCCATCAGCATGAAGGTCTCCTTCAGAGAAAGGTATCAGTGACTTCTTTGGGTCTCACTGACTAATCGCATCGGGTAAACACTTCGGCAGAAGTTGTCTTCTTTGGTATGTGGTCTTGCTAAGTCCCTTAAGTCTTGCCGACCACCAATAAAGATATGCATCTCAGTGAGAAACTTTGGGACAAAGAGATGTCTTGGTGAATGTATTTGGTCTCGTTGAAAATGCACAAAAATTTTCTATCGGTATGAGGTCTTGAAGTCTCACCGACCAGTGATAGTCACACCAACATGTTGCTTCTCAGGGAGAGAACAAGATTGTCACAGTGACCAAATGTGAACATATTAAGGTTTCAGCGAGACGTAGGTTATCTACAGGATGTTATAGCGATGCATATGAAACATAGGAATACATGTCAGAGTGACTACAAAGAGGTCTCCCCGAAATGTAAAGATCAAAAAAAGGGTATGCCTTTGGCATAAAGTCTGGCTGATGTGATAGAGTCTTGATGACATAGAAGAAATATCGCCACAGGTCTGCCCGAAAGAAGAAGGCACCACCAAAGTTTCAGTTCAGCGATAATTTTTCCTTTGGCAAGAGGTCTGATCGAAGCTCAAGGGTCTCACCGATATGAAATTTGAGTTCGGTGAGATAGATTTGTTTCAGTGAGATATCTCCCCGACTATTAAAGTTTCACCGAAGGGTTCCCCCTTCGCTATAATGTCTCGCCAACCAAGCGGGCTCTTGCCAAAATAAATGAAGCTTAGCAAAGGATCATGCCTTTGCCATAAGGTCTTGGTGAAGAATGAAGTCATGCCGAAAGAAAAAGGGACCTAAACATGGGGAAATAGAAAGAACTCGGGGAGACTCTAAACGAATGGAATGGGTTTGATAAGATGTCTTGATGACCCGATGATGTCTCAGCGACAGGAGGATACTATCAGGGGAGCTCACCGAGAGAAGGAATTCACCATGTGGTCTTGTCAAAGAATGCAGTCTTGCCGATAGGTTTTGCGAGCTCGATATGACTTCTATAGCTCACCGAAATGTCTCACCGATTGACCCATTCCATGTTGATAATTGTTGAAGGATGGAATCACATCGGGGAGACACTGATGGTGTCTCACCAACATGCGATGTCATTTGGACCACCTTTGACCACTTGAGAAGCTCACGTGGCATATGCCCGACCAACTAGAGGAAACTAAAGGAGTGAAGCATTGGGCCAATTTGACTAATTGACTATTCCTGTGAAGTAAATCTACAGAAGGGGAATGACATGTATTCATTCTAAGATCATGAGCAGATGGATTGGCTCGAGAGGTGATGTTCAGACCTAAAGGGAGGCCCGATGATGCTTCCAAAAGGTGGTCAATGTGCAGAAAGGTCCATGGCATGAAGGAGGCTGAAGGAAAAAAGCAACCACGACTCACAAAGACAACTGTAGTGACCATTGATGGGGATAAATCAATATTAATGGTGATATTCTAGAACATTTAGGGTGGCCCCAGTGGAGTTCAAAGATGGACACAAAGACAAAAGAATTAATGTTGCAGCTACCAATAGATCTAAAGGCTTCTCTAGGGAATGACTCTTCACCAACATGGACAAAGAGGACATGCAAGAATGCGACATTAATTTTAGGAAAAATATCTAAGGTAGATCTTTCTAAAGACTGATATTTTTGTAAGCCCTAAGGGGCCAACAAATCCTTTTTATATATAGCATTTTTTTCCTTTTTGTAGTTAGTTATTACTTGCATATTTTCTACTTTGTGACTTTTGATAGTCCTCAGAGGAGAAAACTGAGTTTTGTAACTCATGATAGACATGTATATCAGTGTTCACCATTGAAATAATTGATGAAACTACTTATGAAATTGTGTGCATTTTTGCAGGTTATGATATGTGTTCAAAGTGTAGTATTCTCTAGTTGTGAAATTATTCCTTCCTTCTAGGAGTGTCGCTATATGAACCTTTTCATGAAATATTTATGCAGAAAATGTATGTGATTGAGTTGTGTAAAACTAAGCTTCTATCATTCACTAAAAATATGTGTGTAAACTATTCTATGTGTCGTCTTATTAAATTTGGTGCATCACCATAGAAATAGTGTTTACATTAGTTTTAGTGTCTTTCTTTCTCCCTTTTCCTTACAAGAGTAGTAGTTAGGTGACACCAAAGGAAGCTGACCTTCTCTGGAGGTTGACCTCTGTCTACAAGTGACCCACAACTTTAGAGGTCTTCCCATGTTACATTGGAGTATTGGACACCAGGTTCAACTAGGGTGCAATTTCAGGCGATAACAGTTTCAAAATAGCATAAAAGGTGTCTGCAATGGTGATTCAATTGTGGATTTGAAGACCTTCTCTGGAGGTTGACCTCTGTCTACAAGTGACCCACAACTTTAGAGGTCTTCCCATGTTACATTGGAGTATTGGACACCAGGTTCAACTAGGGTGCAATTTCAGGCGATAACAGTTTCAAAATAGCATAAAAGGTGTCTGCAATGGTGATTCAATTGTGGATTTGAAGACTTTCCTAGAAGATATGATAAAAAATCACTAGTTGGAGTGCTACAAGGAAGTTTGAAGGATTTGTGAGAAAAGAGCCAAGTTATGGTTTCTAGTTTTCAAAGTTTGTTCAAGTGAGATTGAGTTGAAAACCTCCACCCTGCTCCACATAAAATTGGTATCAGAGAATAGGTTTTCATCAACAAAGGGAAAAAGGGGAATAGTGAAGGAAACAAATATGCCTCCTAAAAAGAATCCAATGGCCAAAGAAGTTATACCTTTGAGAGAAAATCATGCCATGGATTTGATACAAGTAAACAAGTATCAAGAATTTTTCCTAGCCAGACTTGCAACACTAAAAGAAAGGTGTGGTCACTGGAGACTAAAGTAATGAACAAGAAGAGGAAGAGAGTGAGAATGAAAAACCTCAAGGAGTAGTCCAAGGAGATGATGATTTGGACCCTAATGAGTTGAGAATGGATAAATTTTTGGAGGTTTTCAAGGGAGATACTCTTGAGGTGGAGATCTAATTACTCGTGTATGGTGGGAAGATGGATAGTGAAGAGGTGCTAGATTGGGTTGATGCACTAGATAATTATTTTGAATACAAGGATGTAGCAGATGAAAAAAAGGTGAAATTTTCTAAAACAAAGTTTAAATGCCTTGCTCTAACTTGGTGAAATTATGTGTAGGAAGAGAGAATGAAGAAGGGAAAAGAAAAAATCAATTCTTGCAATAGAATGGTGTATAAAATCTAGGTTCAATTTCTTTCTGGTGACTATGTAATTCAAAAATTTAGAAAGCTTCAAAATATCAAGTAAAATGAGATGGATGGCATGGTTTTCATAAATAAGATTCATAAGTTAAGCCGTAGAGAAGATCATGTTGAGGATGAGGTTGAAAAGGTAGCAATGTACCTAAATGGATTGAGGTTACCAATACAAGATGAAATGAGTCTTACCATCCCTAGAATAGTGGAAGAATGCTTCCAATTTGATGTTAAGGTAAAAGAAAATATAAAAAGAATGAAAGAGAAGCAAGTTGGAGGCAAAGGAAAAAAAATTTCAGGGGTAGATGAACCTTTGGAGGAATAGGACAATCTCAAAAAGCACAAGGTGAGACAAGTGGTAATCAAGATCAAGGCTCAGAATCAAGAGGTGGTTTTAGAGGTAGGAGACCAAATAGTAGAGGAAAGTTTGGAGGACAAGGTAGGGGATCAAGTAAATTCTATGGAAGATGCTATCAATGCAATCAGTTTGGCCATCAAGCATGGAAGTGTCTACATAAGAAGCCTTATACATCACATGGTGGTGCAAGGAGAACACAATTGGTGCAAGAAGAAGATTGTGAGAGTGTCAACTCTCCATCTTAGCATGTTGCTCCATAATTTTGAGAATCTTCGATGATGAGAAGAAAATTCCTCGTAGTCCTTGTGGTGAAGGAGCCTCCACAAAGGAAATATTTGTTTAGAACCACCTGCAAATCTAAAGGTAAGGTGTGTAAATTTGTTGTTGATTATGGTTCCATGGATAATTTGGTTTCTTTAGAGATGGTTGAAAAGTTAAAGATGAAAATAATTCCACACCCCACTACTTAGAAGGTCTCCCAATTGAATAAGGGTCAAAATGTCCTAGTTACTGAGAAAACATTGGTTCAATTCAATATTGGAGGGTATAAAGACAAGATATTATGTGACATTATCCCAATGGATTTTTGTCATCTACTATTAGGAAGACCCTAATTTTATGACATAAAATCTAAGAATGATGGTTAAAACAATACCTATGTGATTGAAAAAGATGAGATTTCATTTACCCATACACCATTGCAAGATGAAAATATAGACACACAAGTAAGGTCTAATGTAATGTTGGTATGGGAAAAATAATTCTTGAAAATAATGAAAGAAGAAGGTGGAAAAGGGTATGCAATTATAATCAAACTTAAATATTTCATGGCAGAAACAAAGGTGGAAAATGTGCCTAAATAAGTACAATCCTTGTTGAAAAAGTACCAAGATATTGTTGTAGATGAGCTCCCTAGTTCTTTTCCATAAATAAGAGATATGATCCACCATATCGATATCATACCAGGAGAAAACCTACCCAATAAGACTACATATAAGAAGACTCCTCAATATAAGGAAGAGCTTAGGAAACAAATTCAAGAGCTACTTGACAAAGGCCTCATAAGAGAAAGCTTAAGACCATTTGTTGTCCCCACTATTTTGGAATGAAAGAAAGGTAGATATTGGATAATGTGCACCAACTCAAGGGAAACTAACAAGGTAACCATAAGGTATAGGTTTCCCATACCAAGAATGGAAGATTTGATAGAATGTTTAGGAGGGGCTTGTTATTTTTCAAAGATTGATCTCAAAAGTGGCTACCACCAAATCAAGATAAGAGAAGGGGATGAGTGGAAAACTACCTTAAAAACTAATGAAGGGTTGTATGAATGGATTGTTATGCCATTTTGAATTTGAAATGCACCAAGAAATTTTATGAGATTAATCAATGAAGTTTTGAAACCCTTCATAGGTAAGTTTTTGGTTGTCTACTTGGATGATATTCTTGTGTTTAGTAAGTCTAAAGAGGAACACTTGTAGCATCTAGAAATGGTTTTGAAAAGGTTGAATGAAGAAAAGTTGATGATTAATTTGAAGTGTGAATTCATGGAGGGGTTGGTCTATCTTGGATTTTTTATCTCAAAAGGTACTTTGAATATGGATCCCAATAAGGTGGAAGCAATTTTCAATTGGCCTACTCCAACTTTAGTTAGTGACATAAGAAGTTTCCACAACCTAGCTAGCTTTTACAAAAAAAATTTGAAGAATTAAAGTCATATTTGTTGTCCAATAATTGATACAATAAAAGGGGATAAAAAGAAAAGGTTTGTATGGTTTGATAAGGAAAAAAAAAAATCAATATCTCAAACAAAGGGGAGCACAACAACCTATCTTAGCATTTCTTGATTTAAACAAGGTGTTCACAATTGAATGTAATCCAAGTGGGTATTCAATTGGAGTAGTATTGAGTCAAGAGAGAAGGCCTATTGCATTTTCATTGGAAGCTGAATGAAGAAAAGATGAAGTGTTATACTTATGACTTGGAATTGTATGCCATGGTCCAATCATTGAAAAAGTGGAGACATTATATCCTTCCTAAATTTTTTTTTTTGACTAACAATTATGCTATGTAGCTCCTCAACAGACAAGAAAAATTCAGCCACAAAGATGTGAAATGGGTGGAGTACCTACAAATCTTCAATTTCACCATAAAACACAATAATGGGAAGTCAAAAAAGGTGGCAAATGCTTTGAACAGAAGTAAAATGTTGGTTCAAGAAATTAAACTCCAAGCTATAGGTATTGATGCTTTGAAAGGTATGTATGAAGAAGATGATGATTTCAAATAGATTTATGCTTCTTGCAATCAATCTAATGGAACTTTTCATGAAGAGTATTCTAATTTCTTGATTCAAGAAGGGTTGTTGTTTAAGGGTACTTAGTTATGTATTCCCAAATGCTCTATGAGGACTAATCTAGTTAAAGATAATCATTTTTGTAGCTTAAGGGGTCATTTTGGTGTGGAAAAGACCTTGGAGCAGGTAAGCAGGTGCTATTATTGGCCAAAGATGCAAAGTGATATCATAAAATTTGTTGAAAAGTGTGTTGTTTGCCAAAAAACAAAGGGTTGTAGTACAAATGCAGGTCTTTACCAGCCATTTTCCATCCCAAATAGGCCATGGGAATCCATCAACATGGATTTTATGTCGGGGTTGCCTAGAACTCAAAGGGGATTTGATAGTTTGTTTGTTGTTGTAGACCAATTTAGCAAAATGAAAAATTTCATGGTACATGTAAATGCACAAATGATGCCTCATACATTGCATGGTTTTCTTTCAAGGAGGTGGTCAGAATTCATGAATTACCATTGAAAATTGTTTTTGATAGGGATAGTAAGTTTGTGGGTCACTTTTGGAGAACCCTTTGGAAGAAGTTTGGAACAAACTTGACTTTTAGCTATGCCAATCATTCACAAATAGATGGGAAGACTGAAGTTATCAATAGAATCCTTGGGATCTTCTCAGATGTGTAACAAGAGAGCATTCACAACAATGGATCTAGTTCTTCCCCAAGTTGGGTTTGCATATAATGACTCTGTCAATAGAAGTGTTGGGAAAATCCCTTTTGATATTTTATATCGATTGAAGCCTAGGTGAGTTTTTGAACTCAAATATTTGAGTGGTATGGAGAGGAGTGTTGAAGGAGAAGAGTTTGCAGTAGCATTGAAAAACAAACATCAACAAGTGAAAGAGAACCTTAAAAAAAATGTTGATAAATACAAGCAACATGCATATTTTAAGAAGAGAGAGGTTCATTTCAAGGTAAGGGACTTCATCTTAGCACATTTAAGGAAATAAAGGCTACCAAAAGGGAATTATTCAAAGTTGTAGATGCAAAATATTGGGCCATGTAAGGTAGTCCACAAATTTGGAGAAAATGCCTATGAGATAGAACTCCCTCCTGGAGTGGCCATCTCTCCAATTTTTAATGGTTTTGACCTATATCATTTTAAATGATTTGATATTGAAAAATAAGATGTATGTACATCAAGAGTTCCAGATAAATATTTGGTTAAGGACTTAGCACCAAGTCAACCCTTGGAGCTTGACTGCATCTTGGACACAAAAAAAGCCAAAAGAATAAGGAACAAGGCATAAAATGAGTACCTAGTGAAGTGGCAAGGCCTACCAATGAAGGATGCCACCTAGATTAAAGAGGAAGAAATCAAGAAACATGGTACCACAGTGCAAGAATAGATCTCAAGTGGAACTTGATATTTTGTTCTCCCTAGGAGTATGGTGCAGGGGCACCTACTCTACATTATGTAAATGGGGTCCAATGTTGGATTTTTTTTGTTTATCATGTTTTGGTTTGTAATAAGGTCTATTTAGAACATGTTAATGTTTTTGGTTGTGTGGGTTGGTTTTGTTTGTTAAAAGAAGTTAAGTTTTGTAAATGTTGCAAATGTTGCATCAGTAACTTTGCATTTTTTAATGTGTGTGGAAGTTGAATGGCCATATATTCAAAAGGTAGTTTGGAATTTTTGGTTTGGAGTTGTAATTTTTTTAAATATTCCTTGTAAATCTCTAGGAAAACCTTTGAATACACTTTTGGAGATAAACCAATAAGATACACTCTATTTTCTACAATTTCTTGAGTATTTTTGCTGCTATAGAAATTTGTACAGCTCTGTATAGTATGTAAATTATTAAATTATAATTTTAATTGATTTAGGATTTATTTAAATATAATTTGGATTTTATTTCATCTATTTTCACTGATTTTGAAGTATTTTAGAAGCAATGTACTAAAATCAGCTAGAAAACCCTAGTTTTGAGGGTTTGAGAGCAAAAATATGTAGGGAACCATTCACTAGTGGAAAATTCTGAAAATCAATGGAATGGAGGTATAAACATTTATTTTAATCTTTGTAGGGTTGGTAGGAGTAGGGAAAGGAGATAGAGAAGAGTTTGACTAAGCCCTAGCCTAATATCTCTATGTATTAGGTTTAGGAGTGTAGGTTAGACATAGGGTTCTGATGATAGATGAATTTTTGAATGTTCCAATTGAGTAAAGTTGTATTTTCAGACCCCATGTGACTTTAGGAGATCCTTGGGATGAATTTTTATAGATTTAATAAAATATTTCACATAGTTGTTTTGGAAAATAGGCTTAATTTAACCTAGTTGATTCATAGCAATCAAATTTAGCGAGTGTTGTTACAAAAAAAAAATATGCCCAGATTTATATGTTTAAAAAGAGAATAAAGGGTGTCTACAATTGTTATTCAATTGTAGGTTTAAATATTTTCCTAGAAGATATGATCAAAAATCACTATTTGGAGTGCTCCAGGGAAGTTTGAAGGATTTGCGAGAAAAGAACTAAGTTAGGGTTTCTAGTTTACAAATTTTGTTCAAGTGAGATTGAATTGAAAACCTCCACCCTAATCTACATCAATTTGAGCTAAGGAAAGATTGTATCTCACTCAATCCTTTTAGTGTACAAGAATCCTCATATGGTGTAATATTCGTATCATCCATCAACCAAAAAAATATACAAAATGAAGATGAACCTTCATTACCTGGACCCATCAAAGCATTACAACACTCGACAATTGTTTCTGCATCTATCAACTTTGCATTTTATTTATACTTTAACTCTTCTCATGCTAATTCTCTTTTCACACTTCTTTTACACCATCATGCTCCCCCTTTCCATCCTCGGCCTCACAAAAGTTCCACATATGTTGAACACCTATAATGATACGCATCCTGCTCAACCAATAGAACATGCACAATTTCTTGAACTATGTTGCATAGTTATCCAACCATAGTGTAAACTAACTATATGGTATGCCCCTCTAAGCCAAATCAATGTAGAACAACTGGAAGAAAACTTGCATGAACTTTGGAGAATGTGTGTGATCATCACTAATATAAAAGTCATACTGCCTCAATACCTTCTTTGGGTCCTCTCTACTATTAGCCTCATGAATGAATGTTATGTGCTCAAATATCGAAACCTATGTGGAGTTGTAATATTGTGACTACACCTCATGTTGTGGCTATAGAGTGTAGTTCTCTACAAAGTCGACCACTAAAACTATGATACTAATTAGAAAGGTGTCCTTACCTAACTTGAATTGCATGTCCAACCATCAAGCTCTATGGGTATGCTTTGCATACTCATACACTATATTGTCAAAAATAATAGACATAAACTAATACAATGGAATCTTCTAAATAACCAAATCACACCTTTTTGCTTGATTACCATCTTTTGTAACATATTCCACTATTTTATACTTCTCAAAATTTACTAGTTTATTTCCCACCTCATGTGTGCTTTCCATATGTTGACATACTGGCATACATTGCAAGCCACCTCAATACTAACATGAACCACCCAAGCATATTTTCCTATGGAATATTTGGCTATCCTCTAATTGGCATAATTTTTTTAATAAGAACTCTCTTGAAGATGTTGGTGAGGTTTCTCTTCCACAATCCTACAAAACATCATTAGTATGTAAAGCTAAACATATAGAACAATAAACATCACAATGGCTAGAGAATTCCATATGTAGTCTACAACAAGTAGTGTGTGTGATTTATCTTGGCATAAAAATATTTAATCATTTCAAAATATCTTTGAAAAAATTTAATTTGAGGATAATCTTGTTCAAATTTATGAAAAAATTGGGTTTAATTCAAATCCAAAAAATTATTTGGATGTGGCTAATGGTTACAACTACCAATTCTCCTTCTTACCACATCCCTTTGATTTAGAGATGGACTTGTGTTATTCTTCCAATATTCTTCAATTAGTGTTCTCAATTATTCAATAACTTATTTATCTTTTTGTGGGAGGCTCCCCGAGAATTCCCATAATTAATTTGAATTAGTTCTCTCAATTCTTTGCCTCATTTGAATGGCTCTTGATAAATTTTTTCTATTGATTCTCAATTTTTCACTCATCTTTCTAATGAGACAAGATCTCCTTGTTTGACTACTTACCAAGGTATGGCTACATGAGAAAATTCCCCATATAGAAATGCAGTCTCATGGTGAGCATGATAAAATTCCTCATAGAAATGTAGTCTCATAGTGATGTACATCATTGTGAGACTAAATTTCTATGTGTAATTTTATCACGTTGTCCCTACCTTGTCAACCCTACTGAATTGGCAAGCTAGTGAGCTCATTAGCTTGCCAAAGCTCACATTATTTTTTGGATGGAATTCGTTAAAAAAATGTGGTCATGTGGCATGCCTTGATTGCAAGATAAGCTCAAATTGGAAGAATGGAAAGGGCATTTCAAATGTTTTACAATAATGTTTTCATAGACATATATGCAAAATGTGGTAGCATTGGCAAGCTAGTGAGCTCACCAGCTTTCCAATTCGGTAGGGTTGACAAGGTAGGGGCAGCATGAGAAAATACCTCATAGAAATGGGGTCTCACAATGATGTGCATGAGACCCAATTTCTATGAGTAATTTTCTCACTCTTCCCCTATGTTGTCAACCCTACTACATTGACAAGCTAGTGTTTTGTCAATAGAGATGAAAACTAAAATAGTTTCAAAGATCTATCAATGTGGGAAGAGTATATTCCAATTTTTTGGAGACATGTATGGAAAATTTGGTAGCATAGACAATACAAAAATTTGTTTGATAAAATTAACATCACCATGAGACCCCATTTCTTTGAGGCATTTCTTCAAACAACTAATTTCCTTTTCTATGTTGTTTGATAAAATTCTTTGGTAGACATGTATGGAAAATTTGGAATCATAAACAAGGAAATTAGCTGCTTGGT
Source organism: Sequoia sempervirens (assembly GCA_007258455.2). Lineage (NCBI taxonomy): Eukaryota > Viridiplantae > Streptophyta > Pinopsida > Cupressales > Cupressaceae > Sequoia > Sequoia sempervirens. The sequence continues at coordinate 27,596,618 of VDFB02075321.1, forward strand.
ATATACGTTTGACAAAATGACACAATAAGATATTTCCTCAAGGACTAGAATGATTTCAAGATATGCACAAAACAAATTTTCAAGAATATGCAATTTGTAGGTGTAAAACCGAATTCAACTACACTTTCCAACATCCCTGATGCCTATACTAAAATGAAAGCTTTGAAGAGTGGTATGCACATCCATAGGAGAGGATTGAGAAATGATGTATTATTTTACTTATAAATTTTGTCATATATATGTGTATACAAAATGTTGAATCATACACAAGGTAAGTCAATTTTTTAACAAAATGCCTCAAAGAGACATGGTTTAAAAATGTAATTAAAAAGTGTAAAGAATTGTGTAATTTAAAATATGCATTAGCAAGCTAAGGTTATAATGAAAAAAAAACAATGATCAAAATGGAATATACAAAATAAAAAAATCAATGCAAGCCAAAATAGAATGAAAGAAATTTTTTAAAGACTTCACATATCTAAAAAACTGGTGTTTTGAATGGAGGAGTTCTACCCTATTATGTAGCCTTTTCTTCTTCTTTCCTTAAACTCCTCAACAATTTGACTTTTTCAAAAGCTTGTTCCCCTCTAAAATTCAATTGTATATAACTCTTCAATGGAATTCAGACATGAATTGAAATTATATTCCTTTCAATGTGAAAACTCTATGATTTCATGCAAAGGTGGTGGAAAAATCATAAAAAGGTGGTGGAATGTGAAAAAATTGCATGCAAACTTCACAAAATCATAAAAAATCTTTTTTTTGTCAAAACACATGTAGAACTAGGAGACTATGTTGAATCTAGGCCTTGAGATGATGGGTATATTGTGTTTTTAACCATCTTTTAGAGTAATACAAAACACAATAACATTATAATCTGAGCATGTTATGTCTTGCTAAAATAACAATCATATCTCTACTACTTAAAGACACGCTCGCATTATGAAAAAGTTGATTTTTTATGCATCTTCTCTCTTTCTCTCTATCCCCTTCCCTCTACCCTATATCTCCCTCCCTCTCTCTCTCTCTCGCTCACCAATTCTATCTATATTCCCTCCCTACCCATATCTCTCTCTCTCTCTCTCACTTCAAGGCTCTCTCTCCTGCCCCTTCTCCCTCTCTCAAGTATCTCTCTCTCACTCACTCCTTCCATCTCTCTCCCCTCTATCCTTATCCATCTACCCTTTATCAAGTATCTCTATATCTCTCTCATATGTCTCTCCCCTCTACCCTCTACCCTTGACCCTTAGACCCTTAAACCATATACCATATACCCTATATCTCTCTCCCACTGCCTCCCTCTCTCTCTTTTAGGTCTCTTTCTCACTCACTCACTGAATCCTATCTCTCTCACCTCTACCCTTAACCCTTAAACCATTAAAACCTATACCCTCTTCCCTCTCTCTCTCTCAAGTCTCTCCCTCCTACCCTTCCCTCTCTCAAATATCTCTCTCTCACTCACTCCTTATATCTCTCTCCCCTCTCCCCTCTACCCTTAACTATTAAACCCTCTCTCTCTCTCAAGTCTCTCCCTCCTACCCCTCTCCCTCTCTCAATTCTCTCTCTCTCACTCACTAAATCATATCCCTCTCCCTTATACCCTTAACCCTCTACCATCTATCTCTCTCCTGCTCCCTCCCTCTTTCTCTCTCAATTCTCTCTCACTCACTCCTATCTCTCACCCCTCTAACCATAACCCTCTATCTATCTATCTCCTACTCCCTCCCTCTCTCTCAAGTCTCTCTCTCACTCACTAACTCCTTCTATCTCTCTACCCTTTATCCCTAACCTTATACCCTCTATCTCTACCCTCTATCTCTCTCCCCTCTACCATTAACCCTATACAATAAAAACTTAACCCTCAAACCATAAACCCTTAAACCCTCTACTATAGCTTGCCAATCTAGTGAAATTGGCAATAAATTGTCCTATTCAAAAAAATTAGTTCTAGAAATGGGGTCTCTGAGTGATTTAATAATGTGGAATGTTTGAAAAAATGGGTCCAAAAAATTAAATCACTGGGAGACCCCATTTCTTGGACCCATTTTTTCAAATGGGCCACTACATTGCCAATTTCACCAAATTGGCAAGCTAGTGGGCCCACTAGCTTGCCAATTTGGTGAAATTGGCAATGTAGTGGCCTATTTGAAAAAAATGGTCCAAGAAATGGGGTCTCTCAATGATTTACTCAAGAGGAGACCCCATTTCTTTGATCCATTTTTTCAAAAATGCCTATTTAGGTTGCCAATTTGACCAAATTAGCAAGCTAGTGGGCCCATTAGCTTGGCAGTTAGACCTAATTTCCAAGCTAGTCATCCCACTATCTTGCCAATTAGAATGAATTGGCAAGCTAATGGGCCCACAAGGTTGCCAATTTAGTCAAATTGGAAACCTAGTGGGCCCACTAGCTTTCCAATTTGGTGAAATTAGAAATTTAGTGGCCTATTTGAGAAAATGGGTCCAAGAAATGGGGTCTCTCGGCGATTTAGATCACCAAGAGACCCTATTTCTTGGACCCATTTTTTCAAACAAGCCAAGTTAGGTTTCCAATTTCACCAAATTGGAAGGCTAGTGGGCTCTCTCTCTCTCTCTCAAGTCTCACCCACCCACCCCATCTCTCTCTATTAGGTTTGTCTCTCACTCAATCCCTTTATCTTTATGTCTTAAGTTTCTCTCTCTCACCCCCTCTCCATCGTTTAGGTCTCTCTCTCTCACTCCCTCTATCTCTCTCCACTCTTCCCTATACATTAAAACCTAAACCCTAAATTGTCAAACCTCAACCCTTAATCCCTCAACCCTCAACCCTTAAACCCTAAACCCTCAACCCCTATAACCTCTACCCTATATATTGGTGAAACAAATATTTTATGTTTGGTGGAATGCTATGTCTCTTTTTCTCAATTAGGGTCTTTCACCTAAAGAAAAGAGATAGACCCCACACTAAAATTCAAACTGGTTCACTCAAATTGATGCATTTATGACAAAAATATGAATGAAATGTGTCTAGATGAGATAAAATAAATGAAAATAATAGATAAAATAAATTGATCATTAAGTGAAAATTATTGAAATGTAACATGTTTGAAAACACATTGTATAATGCAAAAACACCTAGAAATGAATAGTAAACTATAATAGAAATGGATGAAACTAAAAGCATACACCTGAGATCTTGGAGGAGACTGGAAATGACTTCTGAAATGCTATTGATCTTAAATTTTAGGCCTAGTGGGACTCATTCACCATTCTGGGTGAATCAGTCCTAGTTCTAGAAAACTGCACCAGAGCTTGTTTCAAACAAATGGGTATCCAAAACTATAGAAAAATATGTTGAGGCTTGGTAGTGGGACTCATTCACCATCCATGGAGAATTAGTCCACTTTTGAATTTTTGAAATCCAAAGGTGGGAACTAAAGTCTCCAATCTGCACTTTGGTTCTTGATAGGTGTTTGCCTCCAAAAGTTTGATTTTTGAACCTAAATGTGACTTTTTGTTGATATTTTTCCTTGGTCAATAGGAAGCTATCTTCAACAACTTTAAAACTTGATCTTAAATTATTCCCAAGTCTTCATTATGCCTAAATCTAATTACACAAAAGAAGAGAAAGAGAGATGTTAAATGTTAGGGCATGGAGATTTACCTTGGTCAAACCCCTCTTTAGGTAACTAAACCAAAATAAAGAGAGAATGTGATGATGAAGCATGAAATAATGGAGTTAATAACTTGCCATGAATATTGGCCTTGAATTTCTATAGCAAAACATGAAGAATCTACCCTTGACTATCTTTGGAAGCTATCTTGATGACTTAAAATGATAAAATAGTAGCTTGCTTGACTTGAAGGAGAATATAAATGATGAGTGAATGATAAGAGATATGTGAATGATTTAAGAGATGAAAATTAGGTTTTAGAGACTTTATTTTATAGGAAGTTCACCTTATTTTCTTATAAATTGGATCCCCAAGGTCGACATGAAGAAAAATTAAACTTAAAACCTAATTTTTCTTGCTCAAAAGCCAAAAATGACCCAAATGGGACTCATTCACCACCTTGCATGAATTAGTCCCACCTAGAAGGGACTCATTCACCATAGATGGAAAATTAGTCCCACAGGGGTCCATGTTCTAGATCGGTTGTTTGGGAATGCATAAATTAGGTTTATATGATAACTTTGTTAGTTATTTGATTAATTCAAGCCTCAAGATGAAAAAAATGGGGCAATAGGGGCCTATTAATGATGATGTAAAGGTTAATTAGGGCTTGGGACACAAAATTCAATGTGAAAGTGTGATTAAATACACTTTACAACACTAAAATGAGGTCCACTTAGCCTAAGAAGGCACAACATCTAATGTGAATGTGTAAGACACATTACAACACTAGATTATTAGTAAGTTTAATTTACAAGCCTTCTAGATTGATGTGAAGATGTAGTTAAATACATTTTATAATTTTCAACTAAGGGAAAATGAGTTTATTAAGTATAGAGAGGCATGAAAGTGCTTAACAACACTTTACAACACCTTTACAAGAAATCTTTAAATTTGTTTGATAGAGTCCAAGACACAGTGTGGATGTGAAAAACACCTCACAACACCAAATTAAGGCCTCATTAAGTCCAATTTGTCATCAATTATTCCCAAATCAAGAAAATTTTATTTTTTCTATAGTACATTTGGCCCCCACTTTAGTGAGAGGATGAACTTGCTTCAAACTCAGACTAAAGTAGACATTCAAGAGAGATCCGAGTGTACAAATGAAAATGACAAAGAATGCAGAAAAAGATCCAGAAGGCACTCAAGCCCCCAGGATCCAAGATCCTAAGTCAAACCATCAAGATACATAATCATACAATGGAAATAACTAAATGAAAAGAAATGAGATGGATCAAAGATGCGCTCACATTGGGGCCACGGAACATCAAGTTGTCCATGGGGTGAGTTATCCCAAAGAAGTGGTTTAGTGAGAAATTCATGCCAATGTGTTGGCTTCCCACTGTGTAATGAGAAATTCATGCCACTATGTCAGCTTCGCATTATACAAACCACACCAAAGTTATGCTCCTGATAACATTGATAAGGCACCACAATGTAATTATTTTTGTAATTATTTTTTTTTTTGAATATATAAAGAATTTTGCTAAAGGGGATTTTTCTTTGTTCATGTAAGGTATTCTTCTTAGGGAAAATTGTGCATAATGTCTCCAAGAGAGGAAAATTCAAGGTGTCAGATTATTATCCATGGAATGCCCAATTTACAATAGACCATTTCAGTTGATCATACACTCTTCGAAGGCATCAAACCCAATGACACCACCAAGAAGAGGACACATCACAAGAAAAATAAAAATCACTCCATAAATTTTGCACAAAGATATTATCTATGTATGCCCCCACTTTAAAGTAGTTGCTACACCATTAATATGAACAATTTATTTAAAGTAGAAGAGAATATGAGAGGTTATTTGAAAATCCCTATGACAAGTCATATGTTTTTGATAAGCTACATCATGAAGAAAGGGAGTATGTCCCATGTGATTCAATATTAAGACATGTTTTACACATCCTAAGCTTTCTCTTATACATTCATGAGAGGTTAACAATTAGCAATGACAAGTGACAAAAGTGTATAGAATTGATGAGCCATGCGATTGAAAAACATGAAATAGCATCTTATGGATAGCTAATATTTATTTGGATAAGGAAACAAATTGTATTGATGTCTATTTTAGGATGTACCAAAGCTAGAGTTTTCTTGGAAGAATCTTGTGTGACTGATATGAAAGGAAAATCATGTGATTTGGTTTTTTTGTTTGAGGCCCTATGGGGATATGGCTCTATAGAGGGTTGCTTCAAAAGGTTGGTCCTGATTGTATTGTCATATAGGTGAGTAATGTCATTGTAAATTGGTTGGTATTGTGCGATGAAAGCTTGTTTCCTATGTAATGGTGGGTAAATAATGATAGGATTCTTAGGTTTGTAAAAAATAACTTCAGCACACATAGGGGATGATTAATGGTTGGATTTTTTGGAGTATCAATAGTGGTGATATGAGAAGAAGGCTCTACTTGGTTGTTTTCTTTCTCTAAAGTATCATTCTTATGTGTCATAATACCAACCCTAGGAGGAGATATTTAGAAAAGTGAAAAATAATAGATTCATCACATTTCATAGTTGGATTTGGTAAGATAGCTTCATTGCTTATAGGAGAGACATCAAGAGAAGGATAACTAGGATTTTCATGGTTACCAATGATTGCACATTTTTGTTCAAATAGATCTTTCCAAATGGTAGGGGCATCAAGGAAGGGAGGAATAATTTTTTTATGAGTTTCAATAATGATATCTTCTAACACTAAACTATCTTTTCATTGAAACATAGACTTTTGGGACCCTACGGACTACTCTTGCACTTCTAGGGTTTTTCACCTAAAAGGAGAGAGATAGGGCCAAAATTTCTTATGTATCACTCAAATTAGGATGTGTAAAATTCTTTTTAATGTAAATGGACTTAACTAAATTTAATGGATTAGTCTAGATGAATGAAAATGAATGTAAAGCTAAGATTTATGTTATGGTTGGAAACACAATGTTGTTTGCAAAAAGACTAAAATAATGAACAAAAATGCAACTTTTAACCAAGCAAAAAGTTGTTTCTCAAAATATGTGCACCTGGAAAGCTATAGAGGACTGGAGAAGAATCTAGAAAGTTGATGATATTTGAACTTGGGCTAATTGGGACTCATTGACCACCTTGGACAAATCAATCTCAGGCCAGGGATTTTCTATACATAACCTATTTTTTGACAGCCAGGGATCTAAAATAGTATCTAACTCAAATCTACATCTCTAGGTGGGACTCATTCTCCAAGCATGGTGAATCAGTCCACTTTCTGATTCTTGCAAACTCAAAACTCGGATCTATACCTTGACACCGGCACAAAAAATTCTAATGGAGACCCGATTCTAGATCTCAGAAAATCTCTATAAAATAGCTTAAAAGAGTTGGTCTAATGGGGGTTTTTCCTTGGTCAAACATAGGTAGGTAATCAAACCTTGAATAGAGAAAAATTTGAATAAACCCTTACCTTAGATGTGGTAAATACTAGGAAAGGCTAAAACATTAGAAGGGTCATATTTTATTGCTCTAGAATAAGACATGCAAAATTGATTGAAATGATTCAAGATCTCTACCCTAGAAACCTTAAAAAACATGAAATATGGATATAAAATGACATGCAAATTCCAAATAAACATAATGCAAATCTTAATCTAAGGATAGAGTGAAAATGGTAGATGGAATCAATAGGAAACCAAGTCCTTAGGCATGGTTTTCTAGCTAGTTGCACCTCTTCACCCTATATTTCTTCATGATTCACCATAGGCATCCATCATCAAACCTTTTCAATGTTGGATCTTGAAAAGATTAGTGAGCTTCAAGACCTACACAAACCCTAGTTTGTTGTCCTAAAACTTCTATTTTTGATGATGAAACTTGTTGTAGAATAATTTTCTTGTGGAATTACACTTGAAGAATGATAATGAGATCATAAGAGATGAAAAATGTCATGTAAAATGAGTTAAAATGTGTATTTTTAAGCAATAACAACTTATTTTTTGATTAATTAGACATAAGAGGCCGACATTCACCATAAACAAAAGTTAAATTGATTGAATTCGCACTTGATTTTGAATTTTCCCTTGAAGGGGACTCATTCGCAACCCTTGGTGAATGGGTCCCACCAGAGGGGACTGATTCACCCAAGGTGGCGAATGGATCCTACTACTACTTTTTGAAGGTGGGTTGTTGGGGTATGATGTTATTAAATGTTGTTTTTTAGGTTTTATGTGATTTCACATGTGAAATGGACCTCTAGGTCAAAATTAATAGGTCTAAGGGGCCTATAAATGTCGTTTTGAAGGGAAAATATATGAAGGGACTCAAAAGTGGGTCTAATTATGCGAGAAATTATCTCTTTTCTCAAAAGTGGGTCCAATTTTCTTTGACACATTCAAGTGTAGAGAAGATATTAGCAGAAGAAAATGCTTTATTGTCATGGTTATCTACACTTACATCCTCATATCCTAGAATGTATTCTTGAGTAGGAGAGGTAGGATTGTCATAGCTCTCAATCATATCCTCCACAAAAATGTGTTTTTCAGGATCGTTCATGATTTTATCCTTAGTCTCTAAAGGATTTTAACAAGTAGGGGAGGTGTTGGGAGATGAATGGAGACTAGGAGTGGCCTTGATTTCACCTTTGTGTGTCATATTTTCTTTGCAAGGGGGAGGAGAAGGAAGAAAAGCAAGATATTAGGAGAAGAACAATTATGATTATCATGATTATTGATGCATGCATCCTTTTGTGTCAAATCCTTAGTGGATGATCTGAGTGAGAGGAAGTCCTTAAGGGCTTCATCTAACATGTCTAAATAATAACTACTAAAGGGCTTAGAAGTTATGCTTTTTCAAAATTAAATCACCTTTTTAATTAGGTTGTTTGATTTTTTGATTTTTTTCATTTTCTAATGAATTTGATCTAAATGAACTAGGAACTAATTCTAAAAATGAAAATATTAACAATCTAATGTTATCCATAATTTCCATGAATGTGAACAATGCTTATTTTTAATTATTTAAATGTAATAGAAGCTATGCAAACTTAAAATGCAATGTAAAGATAGGATGAAATGAAACTTTTTACAAGGTAATTAATTGATGTCCCTATGCAATAATTTGAAAGATGAAAGACTGGAAATGAAAATGTGAATTTTAACAATGCATGAAATAGCTAATGTAAACGAAATATAATGAAATGTATGATACAAAAACTCATCCAACTTTTTTTGAAATTTTTCAAAATTTTCTAAGGGCTTTTTTATGTTTTATGTGATGTAAGATGCAAACCTAAGATGAACATGAAAAATTTTAGAAATTTTTAATGATTTTACATGCCAAAAATGCAACCTAAATGCACATTTCATGAATGCAAAATTTGAAACCTAGCATGAAAATTAATCCATGCAAACCCTAATGCAAGGTCAATGCGAGGCTAGATCTATGATGAAGGACTCCAAATAAGAAAAGAAGGTATTCAAAAATTAGGTTCACCAAAAAGAACCAAATATTTTATGGTTGTTGGAATGCTATGTCTCTTTTTCTCAATTAGGGTCTTTCACCTAAAGGAAAGAGATAGATCCCACACCAAAAATCTAGGTGGTTCACTCAAATTAACATATGTATGATGGAAATATGAATGAAATGTACTTGGATGAGATAAAATAAATGAAAATAACTAATAAAATCTATTGATCATTAAGTGAAAATTACTAAAATGTAACTTGTTTGAAAACACATTGTGTAATGAGAAAACACCTAGAAATGAATAGTAAACTATAATAGAAATGGATGAAACACAAAGCATGCACCTGAGATCTCGAAGGAGACTATAAATGACTTCTAAAATGTTTTTGATCCTAACTTTTAGGTCGGGTGGGACTCATTCGCCATTCTAGGTGAGTCAGTCCCAGTTCTAGAAAGCTACATCGAAGCCCATTTCAGACAAATGGGTATCCAAAACTGCAAAAAACCTTGTTCAATCTTGGCAGTGGGACTCATTCACCATCCATGGAAAATAAATCCACTTTTCAATTTCCAAAAATACAAAGGTGGGAACTGAAGTCTCCGATCTGCACTTTGGTTCCTAACAGGTGTCCACCTTTGAAAGTATGAGTTCTAAACCTGGAAGTGACTTTTTGTTGATATTTTTCCTTGGTCAATAGGAACCTATCTTAAAAAGATTTACGACTTGATATTCAATTATTTCCAAGTCTTCAATATTCCTAAATCTACAAAGATACAAGAAGAGAAAGATAAATGATAAATGTTAGGGCATGGGGGTTTGCCTTGGTCAAACCCCTTTTTAGGTAATTAAACCAAAATGAAGAAAGAATGTGATGAAGCATGAAACAATGGAGTTAATAACTTTCCATGAAGATTTATCTTGAATTTCTACAACAAAACATGAAGAATCTTCCCTTGAATTTCTTTGGAAGCTATCTTGATGACTTAGAATGATAAAACCTTACCTTGCTTGACTGGAATGAGAAGATAAATGATGATTGAATGATAAGAAATGTGTGAATAAGTTAAGATATGTAAATTATGGTTTAGAGACTTTATTTTATATTAAATTCACCTTATTTTCCTATAAATTGGATCCCCAAGGCCGACATGAGGAAAAATTAGACTTAAAACCTAATTTTTCCTCCTCAAAAGTCAAATTTGACCCAAATGGGACTCATTTGCCACCTTGGGTGAATCAGTCCCACCTAACAGTGACTCATTTTTCACAAATGGTGAATTAGTCCCAAAAGGGTCCATTTTCCAGCTATGTTGTTGGGGAATGCATAAATTAGGTTTATATAACAACTTTGTCAGTTATTTGATCAATTCAAGCCTTGGGATGCATAATATGGGGCAATAGGGGCCTATTAATGATGATGTAAAGGATAATGAGGGCTTGGGACACAAAATTCAACATGAAATTATGATTAAATACACTTAATGAAACTAAAATGAGGTCCACTTAGCCTAGGAAGGCACAACATCCAATGTGAATGTGTAAGACACATTACAACACTAGATTATCATTAAGTGTAATTTACAAGCCTTATAGATTGAAACTAATGGAAAATGGGTTTATTAAGTCTAGAGAGGCATGAAATTATTTTACAACACCTTCACAAAACATCATTAAATTCATTTGAAAGGGTCCAAAACCTAGTGTGGATGTGAAAAACTTCTCACAACACCAAATCAATGCCTCATTAAGTCCAATTTATCATGAATTATTCCCAAATCAAGAAAGTTACCTATTTTATATGGTACTATTGGACCCTCAACCCTAATCCTTCATCCATATAACCTAAACCCTCTACCCTCAACCCTTAAACCTCAACCCTAAACTCTTTAACCCTAAATACTTAAACCTTATACCCTCTAACCTTAACCCTAATCCCTTGACCCTATACCCTCAACCCAATACCCTAAACCATCAACCCTATAGGTCCTTAACTCTATACCCTCAATTATCAACCCTCTAATTTATCCATTGGATCCTCAACCCTCATATATCTCTATCCCTCCCTCCTCTTCTCTCCTTATCTCTATCCCACTTCTCCATCCATATCTCCCTCCATCTATCCTCCCTCTCTACCCTAATCTCTCAACCATATACCCTCAACCCTTAAACCATTAAACACTCAACCTTAAACACTCAACCCTTAAGCCCTCTACCCTCTACCATCTACCCTCAACCCAATACCCTCTACCCTTGACCGTAATCTCTTAACGCTAATCTCTCAACCCTAATCCCTCAACCCTTATAACCTTAAACTCAAGTAAACTCTCTACCTTAATCCATCAACCCTCAACCATTAATCCCTCAACCCTTAAACCCTCAACCCTCAACCATCAACCCTCAACCCTTAAACCCTAATCCATTAACCCCTATACACTCTACCCTATACATTTGAACCTCAACCCTAATCCCTCAACCATATACCCTCAACCCTCTACCCTCAACCTTAAACCTTCAACGTTTAAACCCTAAACACATAAAACATCTACCCTCTACCCTCTCCCCTATACATTAAACACTCAACCTTAAATTCTACACCCTCAACCCTTAGTCCCTCAACCCTCAACCCTTAAACCCTAAACCCTCAACCCCTATACCATGTACCCTCTACATTGGACCCTAAAACCTAATCCTTCAACCATATTCCCTCAAATATATACACTAAACCCTCTACCCTAAACTCTTATCCCTCAACCCTAAACCCTTAAATATTCTACCCTCTACCCTCAACCTTAATCCCTTGACCGTATACCCACAAACCAATACCATAAACCATCAATCCTATAGTTCCTCAACCCTATACTCTCAATTCTCAACCTTCTACCCTATACATTGGATCCTCAACCCTCATATATCTATATCCCTCCCTCATCTTCTCTCCTTCTCTCCTTCTCTTGATCTCACTTCTCCCTCCATCTCTCCATAAATATATCCCTTCCTCTCTACCCTAATCCATCAACCCTATACCCTAAACCCTAAACCCTAAAAACCCTTAAATGCTAAACCCTTAAACCCTCTACCATCTAACTTCAACCTAATACCCTCTACCCTCATCCATTAAGCCCTTAAACCCAAGTAAACTCTATACCCTAATCCCTCAACCCTCAACCCTTAATTCCTCTACCCTTAAACCCTCAACCCTCAACCCTATACCCTCTACCCTCTACCCTCAACCCTTAAACCCTAATCCCTCAATCCTATACCCTCAATCCTATACCCTCAACATTAAACCCTCAACCATTAAACGATATACCCTCTACCCTCTACCGCATGCATTAAACCCTCAACCCTCAAATTACAATCCTCAACGTTAATCCTTCAACCCTCAACCCTTAAACCCTACCCTAATCCCTCAACCCTCAACCCTTAATTCCTCTACCCTTAAACCCTCAACCCTCAACCCTATACCCTCTACCCTCTACCCTCAACCCTTAAACCCTAATCCCTCAATCCTATACCCTCAATCCTATACCCTCAACATTAAACCCTCAACCATTAAACGATATACCCTCTACCCTCTACCGCATGCATTAAACCCTCAACCCTCAAATTATCAATCCTCAACGCTTAATCCTTCAACCCTCAACCCTTAAACCCTAAACCCTTAACCCCTATACCCTCTACCCTATACATTTAACCCTCAAACCTATACCCTAAATTCTATACCCTCAACCATTAACCCTAAACCCTTAAACCTTACATCCCCTCAACCCAATACCCTAAACCATAAACTCTACTAGGTCCTCCATCCTAACCCATCAATCCTATACTCTCAAGCCCTATACCTTTCTCTTTATCTATGCATCTCACCTATCTTTCCCTATACCTAGCTAAACCCTTGATCTGATATGCATCATGAATGTCATCTGGTCCTCCATGGGGGATACCCTCTGACGGTCCTACACTCTGTCTCTCACTATCACACTCCCTCTCTTTCACTCCCTCTCTCTTCTACTCCCTCTCAGTCATACTCCTCACTACCTATCTCTCAAGTCTATTCCTCTCACCCCCTTCACACTCTGAAGTCTCTCCCTCTAGCACCCTACCTACATAACTCTCTCTTTCTCTCCCTCCCTCTCTCAATTCCCTCTCTCTCTCACCCCCTCTCTCTCTCCCTCTATCCCTCTCAAGCCAACCCCTTATCTCCCACTCCCTCTCTCTCTCTCAAGTCTCTCCCTCCCTCTCTCCCTCCCAACCTACCTAAACAACTCACTCACTTAAATTTATCCCTCCCTCTAAATAAATACATAAAAAAATACATAAATGCAATCATAATTAATATGTACATACAATCCTACATACATACAAGCTTACATGTACATATGTACATACAATCTTAAATACATACATACATATAGGCATGCATACATACATGCATTGATACATAAATACATACATACAATACATACATACACACAAGCATTCTTACATATATACATACATGGCATACAAGCATACATGTACCTACAAACATAAAAATATATATACATACAATCAATAGAGTAGCATTTACCTTAAAGCAATACATAGCATGAGCACATTATAACGTGCTCGCTTTATGTCTTGTTAGACATGTCCCTCACAAGTGCAAAAATCCATGTCAAAACTAGGATATAACATGAGAACGTTGTAATGCGCTCATGTTATATCTTGCTTTGGGAATCCCCAAGCCTTAGGATTGGTATTTTCCATGGAATTGTACAGTAGAAAAAATATTTTTTGCTTGATATGTGAATAATTAATGACAAATTGGACTTAATGAGGCCTTCATTTAAATATGTGATATGTTTTACACATCCAAATTAGGTCTTGGACCCTTTAAAATGCATTAAAAAATGTCTTGTAAAGGTGTTGTAAAGTGTTGAAAATCACTTTCATACTTTTCTAGACTCTTTTTTTTTATTATTTGATGGGTAAACACTTTTGACCAGAGCTATGAATCAGATACAACCATTCAACAATACCACCACAACGGGGTTTGAACCTTGGTGGAAAGAACAACAATTCCACCTATAAACCATCACACCATGCTAATGCTGACTCTAGACTCTTATTAAGCATTTAAGTCTAGTATGATTTTAAGTCAAAAGTTATCTTTTTCCTTTTCTTCTATAATTAAATAATTCTTTCAATTATTAAATTATTCATTGGCCTTTTCTCTGTGTAAATAAATGTTATATTTATCGGACTTCCTTTATCTCCCCAATTAAATAATATTTTTAATTATTTAATTATCCCTTCGCTCTCTATTTAATATTTTTTTTTTAATTATTTAATGTTTAACACCCCACCTTTCCTCTATAATTAAATAATTATGTTTAATTATATAATTATTTGTTCTCACCTTTCTTTCAAAATAAATATAATTATATTTTTTTATTTCTCCTATCTTGGCCACCTAAATTAAATAATTTCTTTAATTTCTCCTCTCACCTATTTTTTAATGCCAATTTTATCTTTCACCTGAATTCTTTACCTATCCATGTCTTTCTTCTCTCAATTAACCTTCACCCTTGATTAAATTAATTTATAATTTAATATTGGCCCTTGATTGTGATCCTTATTCTTAACACTCCTTTATAAAAAGGAGACATTTAACCCTAATTCATTCACCTAATTCATTCATTAATAATTCATTCATCATAGATTATCTATCTCAACTCAAGCAAGCTAGGGTTTAGCATTTTAATTCTTCACAAGAAAGCATCTTCAAGGACATCATCAAGGAATTCAAGAGAAATATTCTTCATCCATTTTTGTAGTAATTCAAGATCCATCATCATGGAAATTTTCTAATTGCATTATTTCATCATTTTCATTTAATTACCTAAAAGAGGTTTGACCAAGGCAAACCCCCAATCCCTAGCAATCAACATTTCTCTCTTTTCCTTTGTGTGTTTGTAGATCTAGGTACTTTTAAGACTTGGAAATAATTGAAGATTACGTTGGAAAGTTGATTAAGTCATCTCCACTTTTCCAAGGTCAAAGCCTATCCAAAATGTCACCAATAGTGCTAAAAATAAAGGTTTCAGATTCGAACACCTCGAGGTGTAGATTGAGTAGAGCGAAAGATACAGATTCCATTTTTGAGTTTTTAGAAAAGCCAAAGTGTACTAATTCACCCAAAGTGCCGAATGAGTCCCACTATACCTATTTTCTATAGATTTTTGTAGATTTGGACACCTATTTGGCTAAAACGTGCCCTGATACAATTTTCCATAACTTGGACTGATTTGCCCACAATGGTGAATAAGTCCCACCATGCATAAAAATCAACATCTTTAGAATTTCAGAGTCATTCCTAGTCTCCAACAAGTTCTTAGGTGCACACATTTAGTTTTACATCTTTCTATTTTATTTTACTTGCATTTCTTAGTCATTTTATAGATATTTTTGTAGATCACAATGTGCTTTCAAACAACATGCATTTCTTTAGTTGAACCAAAGATTTTTGGGGTGTGAAATGCTATGTCTCTTTTGCTCAATTAGGGTTTTTCACCTAAAGGAAAAGAGATAGATCCCACCCCAAAATCTTGGTTCAAGAATACCAATGATGAAGGGTACTCCCCTTACAAACTTAAACTCGCATAAACAATAGATAATGGCACCAAAAAAAATGCAAGAAGGAAAGAAAATATTTTCTATTATTGCTGAAATGAAAATGAAATTACAACAATATATTTTCCATCACATGGGCTTTCTAATTATATAAATTTGCAAATCTACAAATCAGAGCCACCATCTACTCTGCTTTGGCCTCCTCTCAATATTCCCCCTTTACATCCTTTATTTGGAAGGTGTAACCACCCTAGAATCTTCTAGAAAGTTTAACTTCTTTTGGTAGATATTTTGAAATTTTATTAATTTTGGTATTACAACTTCATGGGGTCATAACTTTTGATCCAACCATCATATTTTATATTATAATACCTTATTAGAAAGGTCTTGAGAAATCTTGTGCTAGAAAGTAGGGCCTAAAGGCCAACTACTTTCATTTTCCACCAATTTTCAGGCCTATCCAGAGCCCCTAAGTGCCTCAAAATTGACCCCGAAGATTTTACTAGGATTTTAAAAATTAAAATTTTAATATTTCTCAAATGAAAAATGGTATTGAAGCGATTTCTTCATGATTGGATTTAATTTACCATTTTGGAGGTCTATGTAAGATTTCTTGTCCAACTGTGCATAAATGGAAACTTACTAAAATAGTAAGCCTACCAAATTTAGCCCTTATTGAAAAGAAACAACATTTTTTTGGGTGATGCAAGATTTCTCTTACACCATAGATGCTCCTAAATCAATCAACCCAAAGATTTGGAGGTCCTTCCCAATGACTAGAAACATGTTTTTGTAAATTCTACAATATTTCAAATAATCAGGTTTGTACTCACCATCAGATAATTCATTCTTCAAAAGGTAATTCATGGAGTTAAGTCTTACACAACAAGTCTCATTAGAAAAAGTTGAAGATTTAGGGCAACAAACTAGGGTTTTTCCAGGTCTTGAATCTTACTCTTCTTGTCAAAATTCAACATTTTAAAGGGTTGATGATGGATTGCTATGGTGAATCATGAAGAAATATAGGGTGAAGAGGTGCAACTAGCCACCAAATCACACCTAAGGACTTGGTTTCATATTGATTCCATCTTCCATTTTCACTTTATCTTCAGATTAAGGTTTGTATTTTGTTTGTTTATCATTTGCATGTCATTGCATTCTCATTTTTCATGTGTTGCAAGGTTTCTAGGGTTGGGATCTTGCATTGTATCAATTATCATTTCATTTCTTATTCTAGAGCAATAGAATATGACCTTTGTCATATTTCAGCTTTTCCTAGTCTTTAACACATCTAAGGCTAGGGTTTATGCAGATTTTTCTCCATTGAAAGTTTAATTACCCAATTAGTGGTTTGACCAAGGAAAACCCCCATTATACAAACAATTTTAATTTTTTCTACAAGAATTTTCCAAGATTTCAAGCCGGGTTTCCATTAGAAATTGTTGTGCAGGTGTCAAGGTGCAAGATGAAACTTTGAAGTTGTAGAAATTTGAAAGAGGACTGATTTTCCATGCATGGAGAATGAGTCCCACCTCATCCTGAGGTGTAGACTCAAGTGAAATGTAGATCCTGGTTCCTAGTTGACAGGAAATAGTTTATGTGCAGAAAAACCTAGAACTAGGACTTATTCACCTAAGGTGGCGAATGAGTCCTAGTCAGCTCAAATTCATATTTCATCAATTCTCCAATTTTTTTTCCAATTCTCTCTAGTTTTCCAAGTGCACACATTCTAAAAAAATGTTGTGTGTTTAGTCTAATTTGCATTTTTGTTCATTCTTTCAAGCTTTTTGCAAACAATATTGTGTTTTCAAACATAGCATAGATCTTAGTTTTGCATTCATAATCTATCATATAGACCACTTACTTGCATTTAGTTCACTTCATTTAGCTTAGATAACATCAATTATAACATAATTTCAATGAAATCTTTAGAATTTTTTGCCCTACCTCTCACCTTTTAGGTGAAAAACCCTATAAGAGCTAGAGAAGTGCATAGGAGCCAAAAATATACGGCTCATTTTGGTGAACCTGACTTTTGAACATAACATCATTCTAATTGACATTTCTCTTTGCATCTTAGGACTTAATTACTTCATCATTTTGCATTATTTTTCATCTTAAGGTTTCTTAAACATTGCATTAGTGAAAGCATTATTTAGATTTCATTATAGCATTGTATTTCCATTCAGTATTTGCATTGTACAGACCTGAAAATCTCCAGAAAAGACAAATAAATCAGAAAAATCCTAAAAACAATCATCTCCTGGGACTCATTCGCCACCTAGGGAAAATCAGTCCCATTACAATTTTTGCATCAGCATTTGTAGATTTTAGTTTCTTGTATTGCATCTTTCTATTTTTTGTAATTACATTTTTGTTAAAGTTCAGTTGTTTCTATTTTCTTAGCATAAATTTCACTTCTCTTCATGGAATTCATGTATAGTTTGAGATCTTTGAAAATTTCCTTTTCCTTTTTCATTCCTAGTTCTTTTAGATGAAGTTCATCGATACATAAAGACACAAAAAACTGGAACATTAAACCATCCCTTCAAACAAATGATTCAACTTAGAAACAACATCATCCAAGCCTCTTAGTAGTGATGATGTTGATAAGTTAGATGAAGTTCTTCAGGACTTTCTCTCACTCACTTCATCCTATAATGCTTGCAATGAGAAACTTGAACCCCTTAATGATAAAGTCCCTATCAAACCTTTTGCTTGTGATGAATTTGATATGTTAGATGAAGCCCTCCAAGACTTCATATTGCATAAGTCATCCACTAAGGTTTGTTGTGACCAACTCATGATACCAATCATTAACACCTCTAATACTTCTTTTGAACATCTTAAACCAACTAATGATACTTGGTGCAACCATGGTAGGAGGGTCCTCGAAGAGAAAAATTTGGACCATGTAGTAAGAGTCACACAATAGAAGAAACATAGAAATTGGAGGCAAATGTAGATTCAAAAATTTTCATTAACAAAAAATTCAATTACAATTGGTCAGAAACATCTAGGCTTACAAATTTGGGTCACAGGCCTGATATAACATGTTCACAATAAAATATTCCTATATGCTCCTTAATGTGAGAAAAAATATTACACATTAAATCCTATATATTCTAAGTTCACTCCTTTTCTGATGATTGATTACAATGTTTTATATCACATCTTGAGATCTAGAATCATCTGCATTGGCGAAAGATTACTACAATCTCCAATTTAAAGAAATTGTAAGGTGCACCTAAATAATTCAACCTCAAATTTGAATTACTCCTCAATGAATGAATAAGATGAAGTGTGAACCTAAATTTAAGGTCGAGGAAACTCCATAGAAAAATTTGAATCACACCGTCAAGATCCATGAGATACGAGAATGATCCACAAGTGATCAAACTAGGTATTTCATTTTGAAATTATTTTGGTATTGGTTCAAGAAACTACCACATAATCTAGAAGTGATAACTTGCCAAAAAATGATCCAATCATGCTCAAATATTTGAATAAGGAGAATGAATTTGTCCACTATGTAAACATAGATCCACAGGGTTTGGTGAGAAAATATGACGAAACACTAATTCTACCAACTAGAATTGGGAAAAGCTAAAACAAGAACAAAATATAAATGAAAATATTTTTGGTTGATGCAAGGTTTCCAAGAATCAAGAATGCTCTTGCATCATACATCTAGGATTTATTGAAAAGTGAGACCCTCACTTTGCTAGGGCTAAAGGAAACCAATACAATCTACCTCAGCTTGAGAAATCCAAGAAGAATCCTCCATTAGTCTACCTTTCCACTTCATCAAATATTCTATGCACTATCTTCCATGTGTTTTCCTCCCATCTCTGGTATCAAAAATTTCTTCTATCTCATCTAATTGTTGTTTACGAAACCAATTCTCCAATTCTGCTTTACTGTCCTCATTGAACTCTGCTTCATGGTATTGATGTAGATTTTTAATATTGAATAGGTGATATACCCACTCCATCTGGTAACTCCACTTCATATGCATTTCCTGAATCAAATTTCTTCATAATCTTACAAGGTCCAAACTTCCTCCTTTTCAACATATTATATTTTCCAACTAGGAATCTCTCCTTCCTCAAATACACCGTCACTTTATCTCCAAATTTGAACTCCTTATGTCTCGTCTTTTCATTTTTTCTCTCCTTCTACTTCTATTTCATGTCTTCCAATTGTTTTTTCACTCAAGTATGCACTTCCTTCATATGTTCTACAAATTCCTCTACTTTTTCACTCCTTTTGTCTTCCTT
Organism: Sequoia sempervirens; assembly: GCA_007258455.2. NCBI lineage: Eukaryota > Viridiplantae > Streptophyta > Pinopsida > Cupressales > Cupressaceae > Sequoia > Sequoia sempervirens. Next base: position 27,616,597 of record VDFB02075321.1, read on the forward strand.
ACTAATGTCTCACAATTCTAATATACCTCTAGGATAAAATCTAGTAACAATCTCAAAAGGTGTCTTTCTGGTACTCCTATTCACTGAATTATTATATGAAAAATCTACTTGTGCAAGGACTAAATCCCAACTTTCGGTCTTCTCTCCAACCAAACATCTCAGAAAATTCCCAAAACTCTTGTTTACTACCTCTATCTGTCCATCATTTTTTGGGTGAAAAGTAGAACTAAATTTCATATATATCTTCAACTTCCTCCAAAGCGTCTTCCAAATGTAACCAACAAACTTTGTATCTCTGTCTAAAATAATAATCCTAGGCAATCCAGGCTATCTAACCACCTCCTTGAAAAACAATTTTGCTACATGTATTGTGTTTTTTTCTTCTTATAAGGTATGAAATGTGCCATTTTCGAAAATCTATCCACTACCACAAATATAGAATCATTACCTCTTTATGTCTTTGGCAATCCAAGTATGAAATCCATGCTAATATCTTCCCAAGGTCTCTCTAGAATTTTTAGAGGCTTATACAATCCAACATTCTAACTACTCCCTTTTGCAACTTGAAAAACTCTATAACTCTACACAAATTTCCTAACATCCTTATGAATCTATGACCAAAAGTAATTCTCACTCACCAATTTTGTTTTCTTATCAATTACAAAGTGTCCTAATCCTCCACTATGTTTTTCTTTCACCAAGTTATCCCTCATTGAACTCTAGGGTATACACAACCGATTTCCTCTTAACAACATATCCTCCTAAATGAAATAACTCAACCACTGACTCCTATCTTCCAAGACTGGTTCTTTACAATCTTTACAAGGCTCTATAAAATTTGGGTCTTCCTCATACAAGTTCTTCAATTCATCAAATCCTAATACTTCTACTCTCATTTCTGCCAACAAATTCCTTCTCCTACTCAAAACGTTAGCAACTCTATTTGACTTTCCAATTCTATGTTTCAAAAAAAAATTATAACTCCACAATAATTCTACCCATCTCATGTGTCTCTAATTCAACTTACCTTGACTATTCAAATATTGCAATGCTTGATGATCCATATCTAACATAAAATCCTTAGGTAACAAATAATGTCTAGTTCTTTCAAACTTCAACTATGGCATAAAACTCCTGATCATGCACTGAATATCTTCTCCTAGCATCATTCAATTTCTCACTTAAATAAGCTATTGGTCTTCCTTCTAGACTTAATACTACTCCAATTGCATTTCCACTTGCATCATAGTATGCTTGAAATACCTTACTAAAGTCTAGTAAATCCAACATAGGCTACTCAATCACCTTCTATTTTAATAGCTCAAAACTCTAGTTTGCTCCAGATGTCCATCTAAAATCCTTCTTATCTCCTCTTATTTTTCCTTTCATAGGTCTACAAATAGAACTAAATTTCCTAATAAAATTTTGGTAGAAACTAGCCAATCCATTTAATGATCTTACCTCTCCAATACTTTCCAGTGTAGGACATTCAACAATTTCTCTTCTCTCAACCTCTACAAAACTTGTCTTATATCCAACATATGTTCTTCTCTAGTCTTACTAAAAAATCAAGATGTCATCCAAATAGACAATCACAAACTTACCCAAGAATTTCTTTAATACCTCATTCATCAACCTCATGAAAGTACTCGATTCATTTGTTAGTTCAAAAGGAATCACCAACCACTCATACAATCCTTCATTTATCTTGATTGTTCTCTTCCACTCATCTCCCCTAATTCTAATATGATGATATCAACTCTTCAAATCTATCTTTGTAAAGTATCTGGCTCTACTCAAACAATCCATAATGACATCCATTTAGGGAAAACAATTCTTGTACTTGTCTATTCAACTCTTCATTCTTTATAGGTGTCATCTACACTAATGCTTTATTAGGAAAATTATCCTAAGCAATCAGATCCATGTAATGACTAATACTCCTCATAGGCAGTAATCCATCAGGCACATTATCTGAAATGATCTCTTCATATTCTTGTTAGCCCCAGAAAATACTTGATGTTTTGACATCTTTTGTGCTCAATATCAGCATTGTATGTGATTATAAATAGGGTTTAGGGTTTTAACCAAAGAAAATTTTCATTCAAAATCCCCTTATGCTCTTCAAATGTTCTATTTTTGCGTTGACTTGTTGGTCCAGTTACCAGTAATATGAGTTGCCTCTTGAGTTATGGTTTTATGTTTCTTATTGACCCCTTCATTTTGAGTTGTTCGGTTATCCCCGGTCGCAAGGTGTTTCAAATATTCCCAAAGTTGGCTTTTAATATTTTTCAAAAAAATGACTTACACTTAAGTCATGAATTCCTAAGGGGTAAATTTTTGTCGGCCTAATCAAGGCCCCTTTTTAAGATTAACTATTGTATGTTCATTTAGATTGGATGATCATGAGATCACAGGATTCAATCTAGATTGTTCCCCATTGGCCCATCCATCTAAAACAAATGTAGTTTAATTGTTGCGAGGTTAGTGAAACAACACCATGTGTATGTGGGCATGTCGATATGTCCCATCTCAAATCCCTGAACTTTGAGATGCACAGTGTTAACCAAGAAAAGGGAAATGATCACAACCATTCCTCACTGGCTTGTAGAGAAAAGATGTAGTTTCTTTAAAAATGATGAGACCTATGAGATGTTTCCACATGCAATATATGGCTACCAATGGGTGGGACCATCATGTACATAAGGAAATTCATATCAGAAAATTCCTATTTGTTGCTCATCTAAGCTAGAATGATGTTGCAAATTCAAATCAATTTGACTCAATCTAAGTCGTTCAAGAAGCCCAAATCAACTATGGATTGATGATGTGTATTCACAAAATGCAAGTACGCTCGTTGCAATTATTTTCCTTCAAGTGAATGAACATTAATGGGGGAGGTGGCTTGTAAACATATTCAATTCCCTTCAAAAATTGTATGTGGCCAACACTTGCTTATTTGAGATTTGAAGAAGTGTCCAAGGAAATTCAAGGATCTAAGAAGTGAATTGTAGAAATTATCTCAGCCAACATTAGGGTTTGTCATGGTTGAAAGTAGTAATTACCGTAAACACAATTTTGTGCCTTTTTGGTTTTCTAAGTTAGGGCTTGCTTTTAGTTTGTTTTAAAACAAGTGTGTTTCATCATTTTCCTTTCATTTCTTTTAAAATTTGTTTCCCTGTAAATTCCCCAAATTTAGCCCTCTTCTTGAGTCGTAAATTGCAATTAGGAGTTGAGTAGTTAAAATTCATTTGAAAGAACTCTTGCATATCTAAGCTCATGGCTCAAAAAATTCAAGGTGCTTCTAGATCTACCTAGTTTAGAACCCTTTCAATATATATAATTGATCTGCTTCCCCATTCTACAAATAAGAAATTAGAGGGAAGGTTCTTCTTTCATGGCCCTATTATGAAGGAGGGTTTGATAGATAAAGCTTGCTTCACCAAGGATGTCGAGGTACCCTACACAGGATGGATGATATTTCAACATTAGTTTGGAAATAGAAACCTTATGTCTCCTTTTAGTAACCCATGGGATTTTAATATAGGGAAACTGGTTGTTCTCAATGTATATATGGATGTGGACCTCTTGAAAGATATCATATCAAAATATGATCCAGTTTCTAGGGAAGTCAGGGCATATGATGGAGTGGTTATGGTAAAAATAACTAGTGAAGAAATTGAAAAGGTTTTTGACCTACATGAAAGGAATTCAAATGTGCTCCCTTTGGATATGGATAATATTGGAGAAGAGTATAAAAAAACAAGGTATTCATTAGGCCAAAAATGTTACCTCTACATACTATAGTGGTTGGAACTATGAAACAAAGGAGGAAGGTTAAAATTGATGATAGAGAGCTCGATCACTTATTGCATCATAGGAGCCCAGAGATCAGAAGGCTTCTACAAGCAAAGGCAAGGAACAGAAACAAAAGGATTCTGAACCTCATGAGCAACAAAAGGAGTCCTCATATTCATCCTCCTCTTCTAAGGGGAAATCATTTAGGAAGGAGAAGTCTACATGTGCATATTACAAGAGGGAAGGACATGCAAAACATAATTGTTACAAGAAGGACATTGATGAGTTGAAATATCTTCTCCAGAAACATCAGATTGATTTGCCTTCTAGGATGTCTGCATCATCTTCTTCTCCTCATTCTTCTTCTTCAGAGCAACATAACACAGGCACGGCTGGTTTACATACTTCATCAGATATGAAGGGACATGCTCTTTGTGCTTCTTCAGGTATTGGATCAGGGAGATGGCTTCTAGATTCAAGAGCATCTCATCATATGGCATCTTCACAGTCTATGTTCACTTCCTTTGAGCCTTGCACTATGTCTCCCATTTTTGTGGGAAACAACACTTACATGAATGTTACAGGGAAGGGGTCTACTAGTTTTGGGGACCACTCCTTTCAAGATGTCTTGTGTGTCCCTCACTTGACACATAACCTTCTTTCCATCTATTAGATAACACATGGGGGCAATGGGAGATCTGTGGAGTTCACACCTGATTCGGTTATCATTAGAGACTTGGAGAGTAGAGCAGTCATTGCCACTGGGATAGTGGATCACTCCTCTCTGTTGTATTCCTTCACTGATTTTGCTATTGGTGGTGCTTCTGTTCCTACAGCTATTCCTCACACTTCGTGTGTGCATCATCATTTAGAGGAGAGATTTGGCTTCTTGAACATTGTTGTTCTCACTTCGGATCTTGTTCTCGAGCCTTCTGCTCCATCTCCTCCTCCTCCTGTTGCTTCTTTTGTTTCAGTGCAGCAGGATCTAGTTGATCATACATCTTTGGAGGTTTCTATTGAGTCTTCACCTACTTCGGCTTCTTCATTTGTTGAGGTCACACCTGCTTCTATGGAGACATCTTGGGCTGCACCTATTCCACCTTCAGAGATTTCTTTCATTCGACCTCTTCCCTCTCACTTCTTTCTAGAGATGCAGTTTCTTCACTTCTTTTGGAGTTACTTCATTATGGGGGGGATCTGTGGTCTCTTTCTTCCTCTCTTATGGGGGGATTCTTTCATGTATCTTTGTGATGAATGGTGTCCTTGGGGGGTCTTATGGAGTCCTCCATTTTTCATCAATTAGGTAGTTTATTACATTCTATTTTGGGGAGGAGTTTTGTTCCCATGTGGTTTTCTCCTTTACCCCGTTTGATTTAGTTTCCGTTGCATTTGTGATTCCGATTGGTATTTTGCAAATAGAAGTATCTTTCCTTGCTTGCCAGATTTAGGGTTCCAGTGTTGCTTCATCAAAGTTCTTCCAGTGATTCTTCGCAGCCATTCATCTCATTGAGGGGGGTTTATCTCTCTTTGCATTTGTACATGAGTACCTAATCAGGCCTTGTTGCCAGGACTCATATTTGCATAATAATCTACTTCTCCCTAAGTTGCACTTATGGGGGGTGTTGGTGTAATTAATTATTAATTACACTTAGCATAAGTTTACTTAGAATTTATTTAATTCCTAAGATATAGGATCTTATCTTTATCTTATTGAGCTATCTTGTTGCTCAAGATAAGATTTGGTTGTTGCATCTTTGCTTTTATAAGCAATTCTCATCTTGTAATTAGTTGGTCTTTTCGAATATATCAATTTGCATGTTTTTATGCAAATCTCTGCTTTTTCATTTTCCTCTTCTGTGCAAGGTAATTTTCATGTTTGCAATCAGATCATGGGTTTCTAACACTCGAACTTTTCCAAATGAGCTATTTTTCTAGTTACTTCAAAAATACTTTATAATCTTTTACCAAATTATAGGCACCAATCCACCTAACACATTACAAAATGAGTATAGCTACCTAGATTCACATATGCAGCATCCACCATATAGTACGGTTTATGATGATGCAACCTATTTGGTTGATCACATCCATGAAGGCTTATTTGAGTTGGAAGGAGGAAAACAATGGGTGAAGTTCTAGAGGTACTCATTGTTAATGCATATGTTCCTATATAAGGGACATAAATCCTTTGAGAAGGAGATTACATTGGAAAGGAAAAGGGATGGTGTTGACTTACCTATTGAGTGTTGGACCCGTATCCTGGATAAAGATGATAAAAAGGTACAATTTTGTAATGTTTAGAAATGATTTTGCATCCAACATAAGGAGGGCCTTAGTATTTAAACCACCTAGGATTCCTAAAGAAATCCATGAATTCTTGAGACCTAGGGAGCTAAGGCTAGATTTGAATTTCAGCCATAATTGGGGAGATTTGATTTTGTATCATGATAATACAATTTTCAAGATACATGGTAGTGGTTTGGGCCCATGTGTTTTTCTTGTAGATTTTTTTTTGAGAATAGATTTCCTTGAGATCATGAGGTAGTTGGGAGTTGGACAAGAAGAAAATCTACCTAAATTAGCATGGAAGGGGTCATTCTTCATAGAGTGGATTGTATTTGCATATTACTTTGTGAGAAAAGAGATAGTGAAAGAAATAGAACATCTACTAGATCCTTATGAACTAATGATTGTGAGACCAAGGAATCATGATCCTAAAGGCTTCATCATTAAACTCAAATGGGTATCTCTATACATGCTTTTGATTACCCTGAGGATATCATCAGGAATCTCTTCAACTTTGAGGAACAAGATGAAAGAAAATTAAAATACCTGGCTTATAGAAAGATGGTGGAAGCTAAGAAGAATAATCCTAAATATCATCCTCTACCAAATATACATGGTGATTTCAATAGAGCCATGTATTTCATATACAATTTTGAAAATGTTGTTGGTGTTTTCAGAGATCAGTAGGAGGTTCTTGATAAAGGAAAGGAAATAGTGGTGGGAGAAAGCATTGAGCTGACATTAAAAGAAAGACCTACATATCAACCACCCAAACAGTTGAGGATTTATTCTAGGAGGAAGAAAATGGCAAGTGAGAAAAGAAGCTTAGTGGCCCCTACTACCTCTGAAGAACCAAAGACATACCAATAGTAAAGTGCCAACTTCCCCTCCATAGGATTTTGTACCTATAATTGATCTAGATTCACCTCCTAAAATTTTTGTCCCTCTTGAGCAGCCACCTCAGAAGAAGCAAAGAACTAAAACAAAAGGAGTGGTTGATTATTCTGACACTAATGAAGATATTTTTGTCACCTCCAAGGAAATGTAGATAGGGATACCTCCTCATAAAAGAGAAGTTGATCAAGGTCAGGATAGATCATCCTTAGACTAGGGAAGCTTAAATTTTTTGGATTGAATACTGCAAATAAATTGAGGGTATAGGCCAATAAAGAGTATATGGAAGATGACTCATTCATTGAAACCTCCACATTTCAAGACTTCTGGTGGAAATCCAAGATTGTAGATTATGTAGAAAAGGTCGATATTCAAAGAAGCTTGCACCCTGAATCACCTGAAAGTGTCATTGATGCGAATGTAAGAAGCATTAAGAAATTTGAGTTCAAAAATATTAATGCCCAAGAGGGAAGAGAACTTGTAAATAATATTTGTGTGTTGCTATTTCCAAAGTGGAATATTGTTGATGCTGTTGTTTTAGATGCTATAAGAAGGGATAAGAGACCTCTTGTAAAAATAGAAGAAGAAATAGAAATGGCTCTTCGAGGTTCAGCTTTCAAGAAGGATTGGGATGCATTGGAAATTTGGTCATTGTCTTCAACATCTAGGAAACCAATCTTGGCAGAGCCATTAGAGCTTAGTGGACAACTGCTTGTAAAAAGAGTTGTTGATACTCTAGCTTTGGAATATATAAACATTGTTGTTAATGTTGCCAAATTTACACAGTCAACCGTGGAGGGTCTCACCTTGGAAAGAGATAATCTCAAAGATAAGTATAGTGAACTCTTGAATGACTATGAGAGTAGCAACAGAAAATGGCTACACTTGAAACTAAACTAGCATTCTATAAACAAAGAAAGGAAGTACAAGAAGAATGGGGTCAGCCTAGCTCAAGCCACCCATCTTCAATTTCTCTAATGAAATGTGTGCAACACTCATTCCATATCCAAGCTTTAGCAATCGTACCATATAATCAGTGACAAGAATCAATTAAAGATTAATAAATATTTAGACCAAGCTCTAGTTCATGTGATAGAGATCAGCTGCTTCTACAAATCGAGGTGTATAAGAAGTTGCTAGAGAAGGCTCGAGATACAATGTATGAGAATATATCAAAGGTTGTCTATAGTACCTTAAAATATTTAAATGAGAGGATTTAGGAGAGACTTAATAGTGTGCATGAAAACTATGCTTTGATGGTGTGTGCAATGACGCTATCTCAAAAGGATAAATTGTTGGCCATACCAACTATGAATAAATGGGTCCCAAGAGTTGAGAGATTGAAGTTGATTTTACTGGGAGCTGGCCAGAATGAAGATAACTACCCTCTAGTGCTTCCAATTTATGAATTTTTGTGTGAGTTGAGTGAGCAAAAGTTTTAGGGATATGCAGCTCCATTAGAGTAGAAAATAATAGAGTTGATAGCTCAATATAACCACATGGATTTGGCACCACTACTAGATATTGAGGTGCCTAATTAGGAAGTGACACCATTGCAAACATGAAAGAGGGAAGTGGATGAGGTTATTGATTCCTAGGTAAATAAAATTTTCAAAGAAGTTATTATTGATGTCTTCAACAACTTCCTAGGAAGGTTAACTTTCCTTATTAGTTTTATGGAGTATTTCGACAAGGAATCCAATGTAGTTGTAACCAAGTATTTCCCTTATAGGAAAGCCATGGACAAAATAATGGACTTTTATTGGCCATCTGATGAAGAATATGTTGAATGGGGAAGGTTATATGTTGAAAAGATTGGTTTGTGAAATATATACATGGTCATGTATTGTATAGGTCTGGCATCAAAAACTACAAAGATAAAACATATCTTTCATAGAAAATTATCAGCTATTGATGTAGGATGTTGATTGAGACATTGAATCAACTATGATCTACATCATTTTATCATTTTTCTCGATGAATTGGATGCACTAATTTTTATATACTTTGTAAAGGAAAAGTGGCTCTCTATTGCAAATGTAAATATTCTTTGTCTTATGTGTATTCCCTCCATTTCTAATGATTGCAAATATAACTGAATATGGAATATACATTCTAGCAGTCCAATTCAATATTGACATATGTATAGTTTGATTGAGACTTGTTTTTTCTCCCTCATTCTATAAAAGGGAATTTAGGGCCATTTGTGTGGATCTTTTGTTGAAATTTTGGAGCTGCATTGAGAGAACTAGGAAAACACAAAGAAAATATGTTGAGTCTTTATCTAATATTTTAAGTCTAGACAGTAATTTTGGTTAAATGTATGGCTTCAAAGTATATTTGAATGAGAATGAATATTTTCTAAGTCTATAGTCTCTCCTTTTGGTTTTGTATTTGAACTATTAATGAAAATATTGACCAATGATCATTTCATTAATTGTCATTGTGTTATGCATTAATATGTGATTTATTTTTGGCTCTTGTTCATGGAATGAGTTAAAATGCTTAGATTAGATCATGAGTTCATATGCAATGTCATTTGTATTTGCTAAGAAGTCTTTAATATTCAATCATTGATGTGTGAATTACAAGGTGATATCACTAGATCATAAGTACTCAAAATTAAACATGCCTTATTTTTCAATTTGCATAGACTCCTAACCCATACATAATGGCACTAATCTTTAACCCATTTAACATTTCTTGAGGTTTCAGTCCTTCAACTTAAGAGCAATATTTTAAAATAATCATTGACCCACCTATTGTTCATTGAACATTGTTTTATATTCTTAGCTTAAGATGCATAATTAACTCAAAGAATTGCCACCTCTTTGATTTATTTCATCTTATTTGCAATTAATGAGAATCTGTCTGCCTTGATTTACAATGTGTGTAAATTGTTGAAATGAATTACCTATTTTCCATTGTGAGAACACCATCCCATGTCTGGCACAACCCGAAATGGAGGAGATAAAGAAATATATGCTTTATCTCATTTTTTGGACACTCATCTGGCATGTATTTGAGAATTTAGTTTGGAAGAATCATAGGTATTTTCTTAGGCCTACTTGGTTCGTTAAAATTAACTAACAGAATGGTGAATTTTTTGTGGATCTTTCACAAAATTTAGCATCTCTAGTGTAGATCTAGTATAATTAGAGTCAAGTCTTTATCATCATTTTTCAAACTAGGTTTTCTTTCACTCTTAGAAGTCATATACGTCATATTTTGTTCATGTGTCAACTTGTGGTCAGTTTTGTCACTTTATGTCAGGTTATATTAAAAATTCTCTTCGAAGTTGCAAATAACAAGTCTATATACAATCAAATCTTATTTCCTAGTATCCTGGGTGGTGATTCTAAATTTTCTCACACCAGTACAATGAATACATCTTACAAAGAATCTAACAAGAAGAAACTTTACTTCTTGGTAAGAATCATGAGGAAAACTAGAAGTCAATTGATGATAACTCCTAAACATAAAGTAGAATCTGAGCCTACAAAGGATAAAAAACCTCTATGGAAGAAGAAACCAGGAGAATTTGGTAAGTCCCTCCATTCTCTTCTTGGAGAATCTCTTTCTTTTAATAATGAAGTAGTTAGTGCAAATACTACTAAATATTCAAGTAATAGTGGGGAAATTGAGGGATGACAAGGTGGTTTCCCTATTGAACAAGTATTTGATAATCTTGGAATTTCTAAAGAAGATAAGTGGAAATTTTTAGGTAAGAGTAAAGTGCCTTCAAATCCACCAACACCCGACATGGGATTTGTATTTCATGGGGAAAATTTTAATCCTAGAGGAGAAAATACGAATCCACCAACAATCACTTTCCTTGGGGAAGAAATTGTGGATCAAACATTCCATACTCCAGCTTAGACTAATTATAGGGATTTCCTAAAAAATAAAGATGTGAACAATGATATTAAAGCCTTGGATGAAGAGGTTGTATGGTTGGCTGAACAAGTAGAGAAAAGAGTTCAAAAGGAAAATGAGGATAGAATTAAGGCTAAGCAAATTGAAAGGGATGAGAAGAAAGAAAGAGTGGAGAAAATGAGAGAAGAACATGCTAAAAAAAGAGCCTTTGAAAAGGTCACTCAAGAAAAGATAGCCCAAGAAAAGGTTTCTAGAGAAAATATTATTAAGGAGAAAGTTTCTAAAGTAGTAGCTTACATTGTCCCTAAAGCCCCAAAAATCATAGTCTCGATGGGAACTTCTACTACTAGTACTTATACATCAATCATTGTTGCTACCAAGTCTTCAGACCCTCCTAATAAAAAATTCTCTATAGATCATGGGAAAAGGATTGTTGATCATTCCCACAAAAAAATTTATAATGCTCTTGATACAAATACCAACACAAATACCCTTACCTCATCCACTAAGACACCTATGATCAATCCTAAAATCAGTCCCAACCCATCTGTTGCACCTTTAGACCCTAAAACTTTGAAGTTGTAGTTGAAGAGTGAGAAATTTCAAGAATAATTCAGGAGGGTAGAGATAGAAGCAAATAATGTAGAAATGTCTAGAAGAATTACTTTCCTCAAAATTTCAATCCCAACCCTAGAGCCTTCAAGTTTTGGGAAAAGTGATAGTGCATCTCATGAAAATAAGCCTGGGGGACATACTCTAAGTGGAAGGGGTGGTGGTAACAAAGGAGGTGGAGAAGATGGAAAAAAAAGCAATAATTCTTATTTTGATGATGAGGAAGAAAGTAAGAATAAGAATGATTGTAACAAAGGAAATGGGAAAGGTAAGGAACGTGATCAAATAGATAGAAAAATTATGCACAAAAGGATACTCATAGTGATAGGTGTCCCAGGGGGTACCTCATAATGACCGATATAGGAAATTGTGCTTTGACAACATCCCTTGTTACCCATATCCTATCCCAAAAAATGCCAGAAAACATCTCCATAAATTCACTAGAAATAATTCCCTTAGTGGCGAAGATCATCTAAAGGCCTTCCAAATATTTATTAAGGACTTCATATTATGGGAAGATGATGTAGCAATGAAGTATTTTATGCAATCCTTGATTGAGGATGCAAGGGATTGGTACAAAGGATTACCCAATGGAAGTATTGATTCAAATGAATCATTCTACCAAGCCTTTAGGGAATAATACGGGGACCAGACTGATCCTAGATTCAAATTGAATGACTTCAATAACATCACCAAGGGACATAATAAATTTTTTGTCAAATTAACCACAAGGTTTCAAAATTCTATGAACAAAGTACTTGCTTATTTGAGACCTAACTCTAATGCATGTTTGGTAACATACTGTAATGCTTATGATTCTAAGATGTGTTAATTAGGTACAAGAATCCATGAACTTTTCCAAAATAATATAAAATGGATGTGAACATTTAGAATAATAAGAGGCATTTTGGTAAGGTAGGAAGGAGAGATGACCTTAAACTTCTAAAGAATTTCAAAGCTCAAAATGAGAAATCCAGTAAAACTGAAACTCTTGGTGAGAAATGGGATCAAGTCCTCAATCTATTACAAAATCAAGAAAAATATCATAAACCTCAATTTCAGAGAAATGATAGGCCTCCTAGACTTTAGGATTTTTGTTATCATACCAATTGGCATAATGGCAAGCCAATTCAAAATAATTAGAAGAATTATCAAGCTACACCTGATCCCCTACATAAGAATACCACTAATGTAGTTGAGGATCTATCATGGTGTGAAGTATGTGAAATGCCTCATGCATCACAACAATGTACTATAGCTAGATCTATGTTAGAAAACCAAAAATATCAAGGGGAGTTCCATTTACTGTGCAATCGAGATGAATCAACAAATGTGTTCATGACTAGGTCATATTTGGAATGTGGTGGTTATTCTTCTAGTGATGATGTTGATACAAATGATGTAGATACATAGAGAAGACAAAAATTAGTATACACCAATAGTAGGTGCTCTTAGATGAGGAAAGGGAAGATAAATATACCTCTTACAATCTTGAAGCATCAAAATTTTCTTTGAGAAGACCTTCAAATGAGGAGATAGAAAGATATGCAATTGCCTTGGTTGCAAGGGCTCAATCACAAAGTCTTCTACACTTGAGAAATAGAGTGGTGAGTGGTAACCAAGGAAATTTTGGAGGTTTATTCATAAAGGAAAGTAGTACATATAGTAAATGAGTTGAGGAAAAGAAAAATATTGAAGAAACCAATCCTAAGGAGCCAAGAGAAATAAGAATTTGGGAAAAGAAAGGTATTAAAGTTAAGGTTGACGCTGAAGTAACACATCATGATTCGAAGACCAAAGAATTGAAAATAACCTCTGAGGTTGCTGACAAGAGAACTAAAAAAGTGGCCCCTCAGGAAATGGTATTTCTTGGGATGCCTAGTTATTCACCCATTGATATGTTTGAAATATTATCCCAAATCCGGGTTATAGTCCCACTCTTGGAGATGATGAGGATTGATGATCATAAAAATAAAACTGTGGTTGTCATCAATAGTGTTGTAGGAGGAAATAAGCATAATGCAAAGGTTGATGTACCTGACATAAGTATTGATCAAACAAAAGGTATTGAACTAGAAGTTACTATCAGTGAAAACCCTAAGATTTACTTAGGAACTACTATTACAACAAACCCAACTTTGGTAAATCCTTTCTTTTTTATTTTGATCATTGATGGAAAGATACTCAGGAATTGTATGATTGATTATGGGGCTTCAAATAATGTCATTATTGTTAAGATCATGGAGGATATGGTCTTGAAAGTTGATAGTACATATGGGAAATGTTATGCCATGGATTCAAGGGAGGTCACTATCATTGGTGTAATTTATGAAGTTCCATATAGGTTGACTGCATTTCTTCAAAAGGAGATAGTTATGAGTGTCACAGTAGTGGAAATTCCCCCTACTTATGGGATGTCACTATCTAGACAATGTTGTGCCTCCATGGGGGGAGGCATGAAATGTGATTTATCATTTTCCACTTTTTTCATTAACCAAAAAGATGCTAAAATTACCAGAGAATATAGATTTCAACATATGATCGACTTTGTGGAAGAATAATAGGAGCCCCCAATGATTAATGTTGTGGGCACAGGCCTTGAAAATTTTCCTCTAGAGGAGTTGAAACAAGAAGATGAATAAGCTAAGCCCACTCCAATTTCTAAGTAAATTGGACAAACATCCTAGGAAGATGGTCTATGGAAAATATATAATGATGGAGCATGTTCAAAAGAAGTTTCAGGTGTTGGGGTCATTCTTATCTCTAGTCAAGGTAAGATTTTTAAATACTCCTTGTTATAGTTTGTGTGTAATAATAATGTGGTTGAATATGAAGCCTTATTACTTAGTCTAAAGTTAGCTTATAAGCAAGGAATAAAGATGTGAAAAGTATTTGGACACTCTAAATTGGTGGTGTCCCAAGTTAGGTCTAGATTTGTTACAAAGGAAAAAAGATTAAGGCAGTATAGGAATGAGATATGGGATACTATTGAATTATTCAATGCCTTTGGGATAGATTGGGTAGAAAGGGGGAAAATTTTCAAAGTAGATCTATTGGCCAATTCTCAAGCTTGATATGTAACTTTTGATGGTGTCTCAAGGATTGAGGTGCAAACAAGACCAGTAGTACCAAAAAATATCTACAACTGGCATGTTTTCAATGATGATAATGACATATTGAGATTCCTACATTGTGTGGAAAAATATGAGAATCAAGAGATTGATTTTGGTTCCCATGTGGTGGAAGCAGATGGAAAGGAGACTATTTGGTAATGAGATAATTCAAATTAAGAACAATAAAATTCCTAAGGGTTTAGTTGCACTTGAGTGGGTTTTTGATGGCCCTGATATATCCAATGTTAAGCAAGCAAGTTCACATAAAGAAGACCTAGAGGAAATCAACTTGGGAACAAATATTTCCCCTAAGAAGTTATATATAGGGAAAAGGATGAAGCCATGCGTGAGGACCATGTTGATTGCATTATTTTGAAAGTATAGAAATGTTCTCACCTGGTCTTATGATGATTTGAAAGCTTATATGGAGGATTTATTTCAACATTAAATTCCACTAAAGCCTGATACAAAGCCTTTTAGGAAGAAAAAAAGGCCTATTAATCCTAACTTAAGGCCCAAGATGCAAGAGGAGCTCACCAAGTTAAGTGATGTGGGAATTATCAAACCAATAAGACATTCCTCATGGGTATTTAACCTAGTTCCTATCAAAAATAAAAATGTTGACTTAAGACTATGTGTGGATTTTAGGAACTTAAATGTTGCATCCTTGAAAGATAATTATATGTTACCCAACATGGAAGCAATGTCATAGAAGGTCACTAGTTGTGAACTAATTTCTATGATGGATGGATTTTTTGGCTACAACCAAGTTATGGTCAGGGAATCAAATCAATACAAAATAGCCTTTACAGCCCTGTGGGGGACTTATGCTTATGTCAAGATATCATTTGGTTTGATAAATGTTGGTGCCACTTTCTAGAGGGCTATGAATGTGGATTTTTCCAATTTTATAGATTTATTCCTTGCCATCTATTAGGATGATCTTACTGCCCATAGTAAGAAAGAGGAGGACTACAACTCACATCTTGAGAATATATTTGTTAGGGATCTAGATTATGGCATCTCATTTAATCCCAAGAAGTGTGCTTTCGAGGTTAAGGAAAGTTGTTGGGACATATTGTCTCAAAGGAAGGAATCGGGATTGATCCTGCATGAGTGGTGGCTATTGAAAAGATCACTCCACCAAGGAATGTCAAAGGAATTAAATATTTCTTTGGGAAGCTAAATTTACTAAGAAGCTTTGTCACTAATTTTGCATAAATAGTTAGACATATGTCTAAGATGCTCAAGAAAGGAGAAAAGGTGGCATGGTCAGAAGAGCCTCTTAAATATTTTCAAGCTATCAAAGATGCTATTAAGGTTGCACCTATCCTGAAGACTCCAGATTATGCCAAGACTTTCCAATTATTTATGTTTTCCTCTTTTCACATTGTAGCTAGAGTCTTGTTGTAGAAAAATGATGAGGGTTATGAGCAACCAATCGCTTTCTTTAGTAAATGCTTTCAAGCAGCCAAGTTCAATATGATACCATTGAGAAATAGGCTTTTGTTTTAGTAAATTTTTTCAATAATTTCAAGAAATATTTGACTAGTGCCACAGTGATGGCTTACGTCCCAAGTGCAGTGGTCAAGGACATTTTTACTCAACAAGAAACTATAGGAAGAAGATGTAGGTGGATAAATAGGATTCAATAATTCAATATAGATATTCAAATTACAAAGCTAGTAATGGACCAACTTGGATAAACTTATGGCTAAATCTAATCTAGAAGCTAACCAAGTCAATGAAGTGGGATTGGAAAATGTTTGGCCTATTTGTGATATGCAAACATGTGGTTGGTACCGAAGAATTGTTGAATAGTTGCAGACCATGAAGTGCCCAGATGGAATGCCTAAGAATGAAAGAACCTTGAAGTTACATGGAATCAAGTATGTTATCATTGATGGTGAACTATGGGGGAGGAGCCTAGAAGATGTGATCCTAAGATGTGTGGACGATGACCAAGCGAAAGATCTTCTTATTGAAATGCATAAAGGAGTGTGTAGAGGTAACTATATGGCCAAGAAAAAAATGAATAAGGTCTTGAGAGCTAGATTTTGGTGGCCTATGGTATTCAAGGATGCACACCAACTTGTGAAAAAAAGTGATGCTTGTTAGAAATTTATAGGAAAACTAAAATTCTCAGGTGATTTACCACTCAGACTAGTTTTAGCACCATCCCCCTTTCATCAGTCGAGTATCAACTTTATTGGGAAAATGGTGGTAAAATATAGTGGATGACATGCTTTGATATTAGTTGCTAATAACTAATTCAAAAAGTGGGTTGAGCCCATCCCCACCAAGAAGGCTACTAGAAAACTAGTTATTGATTTCTTGATGAACATTTTAAGTCAATTTGGTGTTCTTGATAGAATTTTCATAGACAATGCAATGTGTTTTAGGTCAGAACAATTTATGAATTTTTGTAATGAGCAAGGTATAAATGTATCATATTCATCTCCATATCATCCTCAGGGAAATGGACAGGCTTAATCCAATAATAAAAGCCTCATGAAGATTATTAAACGAGTTCTTGACATCAACAAGAATAAGAAGGCTTGTGATTCGAAGTTGTAATTAGCATTGTGGGAAGATAGAACCACAGTCAAGAAAGCTATTGGTAATTCCCCTTTCAACTTGGTGTACATAGTGGAAGCTAGGATCCCACATAATAATTTGATGAAAATCTATAAGTTTTTTCAAGAATATGATACTGAAATTTGTGATGAAATGTAGAATAGGATGAATGAATTAGCTAAGCTTAATGATCTTAGGAGAGAAGCTCACAAGAAAAATGAAAATTTGCAACTTCAAGTTAAATATTTACATGACAAGCAATTTTTGCCAAGGAAATTTGAGGTAGGATGTATGGTATTGATGTGGAATGCTAGACTAGAGGATAAAGGAAAAGATGGGAAGTTTTATCCCCTATGGATTGGCCCATACTAATTGTAGATATTCATGGGGAAGATTCTTACTTCTTGCAGTCACTTGCAAGTGAATTTTTGGAATGACTAGTAGACAGTTCCTGAAGCCCTATTTCTCCTAAAATAGGTTTGTTTCTATGTACATTGTATAGTTTTGTAAATTTTGTACATAGGGTTTAGTGTGTTTTCTTTATGTTGTGTCTGCTTTCTTTGTTAGAGCAAGCTCCTACCTTTTTGTTCCTTTTTTGTTTGGTCTGACAGGAGATTTGTTTCTCACCATACCCATTAGGAGTATGCATCCCTGAGCATGAGATGTTGTTAGCCCCTAAAAATCCTTGATATTTTGAGGTCTTATGTCCTCAATATCAACATTGTATGTTGCTTACACAAAGGGTTTCGAGTTTTACTTGAATTAACTTGTCATTCAAAATCTCCTTATGGTCTTTGGATGTTCTATTTAGCATTGAATTTTTGGTTTGGTTACTACTAATACGAGTTTCCACTTGAGTTATGGTTTTACATTTCTTACCAGACCCTTTGTTTTGAGTTGTTCAGTTATCCTTAGTCGCAAGGTGTTTCAAATACTCCCAAAGTTGGCCTTTAATATTTTGCAAACAAATGACTTATGCTTGAGTCAAGAATTCTTGAGGGATAAAGTCTCGTCAGTCTAGTCAAGGAATTTTTTTAAGATTAACTATTGTATGCTTTTGCAACTTGGATGATCATGAGATCACAAGATTCAATATGGACCATTTCCCGTAGGCCCTTCTGTTTGAAACAAATGCAACTTAATTTTTGTGGGGTTAGCAAAATAATGCCACACGTATGTGGGCTTGACCGATATGTCCCATCTCAAAGCCCAAAAATTTGAGATCAACGGTGTTAACCAAGAAAAGAGAAATGATCACAGTCATTCCCTATTGGCTCGTGGAGGAAAGATGTAGGTTCTTTAAAAATGGAAAGAACCGCAAGATGTTTCCACATGCACTCTATAGCTACCAGTGGGTGGGATACTGACGTATACAGGGAAAGCCATATCAACAATTTCCTATTGGTTGTTCATATGAGCTGGAAGGATGTTCCAATTCAAATTATTTTGACTCAATTTGAGTCTATCAAGATTCCAAACACATCTATGGAATGACGACGTGTATTAAAAAAAATGCAAGTATTCCCATTGCAATTTTTTTCCTTCACACGAATGAACATTAATGGAAGAGGTGGCTCGTAAACCTATTCAATTCCCTTCAAAAAATTGTATGTGGTTGATGCTTGCTTATTTGAGATTTGAAGATGTGTCCAAGGCAATACAAGTCTGAGCTAAGAAGTGAATTGTAGAAATTATCTAGGTTAGCATTAGAGTTTCTCATAGTTGAAAGTAGTAAGTACTGTAAATGCAATTTTGTGGCTTTTTGGTTTCCTAAGTTAAGGGTTTCTTTTAATTTGTTTTAAAACAAGTGTGTTTCATCTTTTTCCTTTCATTGCTTTTAAATTAGAAATAATATTTTCTTTTAAATTTTGTATCCCTGTAAATTCCCCAAATTTAGCCCTTGTCTTGAGTCATAAATTGTAATTAGGAGTTGAGTAGTTAAAATTCCTTTGAAAGAACTCTTTCATATCCAAGCCCATGGCTCCAAAAATTCAAGGTGCTTCTTCCTCTACCTAGTCTAGAACCCTTTCAGAATATGTACTTGATCTACTTCCCCAGTCTACAAATAAGAAATTAGAGGGAAGGGTCTTCTTTCATGGCCCTATTGTGAAGGATGGTTTGATAGATAAAGCCTGCTTCACAAGGGATGTCAAGGTACCCTACACAAGATGGAAGATGTTTCAACATTCGTTTGAAAATAGCAACCTTGGGTCTCCTTTTAGTAATCCATGGGATTTCAATATGGTGAAACTGGTTGTTCCCAATGTATATATGGATGTGGACCTCTTGAAAGATATCGCATCAAAATATGATCCAGTTTCTAGGGAATTCAGGGCATATGATGGGGTGGTTATGGTGAAAATAACTAGTGAAGAAATTGAAAAGGTTTTTGACCTACATGAAATGAATTCAAATATGCTTCATTCAAATATGGATACTATTAGAGAAGAGTATGAAAAAACCAAGGTATTCATTAGGTCAAAAATGCTACCTCTACATACTGTAGTGGTTGGAACTAGGAAACAATGAAGGAAGGTTAAAATTGATGATAGAGAGCTCAAACCTTTCCCAATGAGCTATTTCGTTAATTACTTTAGAAAGACTATATACTCTTTTTACCAAATTGTAGGAACCAATCCACCTGACACATTGTAAAAGGAGTATAGCTACCTAGCTACACATTTGCAACATCCACCATATAGTAAGGTTTATTATTATGCAACCTATCTAGTTGATTTCATCCATCAAGGCTTAGTTGAGTAGCAAGGAGGAAAACAATGGGTGAAGTTCTAGTGGTACTCATTGTTAATGCATATGTTCCTATATAAGGGACAAAAATACTTTGAGAAGGAGATTACATTGGAAAGGAAAAGGGATGTTGTTGACTTACCTATTTAGTGTTAGACTTGTATCCTAGATAAAGATGATAAAAGGTACAATTTTGTAATGTTTAGAAATGATTTTGCATCCATGATAAGGAGGGAACTGGTATTTGAACCACCTAGGATTCCTAAAGAAATCCATGAATCCTTGAGACCTAGCGAGCAAAGGCCAGATTTGAATTTGAGCCATAATTGGGGAGATTCAATTTTGTATCATGATAAGACAATTTTCAAGATATATGGTAGTGCTTTGGGCCCATGTGTTCTACCTATATATGTTTCTTTTAGAATAGGTTTCCTTGAGATCATGAGGCAATTGGGAGCTACACAAGAAGCACATTTACCTGAATCATCAAGGAAGGGGTCATTCTTCCTAGAGTGGACAATATTTTCATATTACATTGTGACAAAAGGGACAGTGAAGGAACTAGAACATCTACTATATCCTTATGAACTAATGACTATGAGCCCAAGGAATCATGATCTTGAAGGCTTCATCAATAAACCCAAAGTAATAAGAAAATGGGTATCTTTGTACATGCTTTTGATTACCCTGAGGATATCATCTAGAATCTCTTCAACTTTGAGGAACAAGATGAAAGAAAAGACAAATATCTAGCTTATAGAAATATGCTGGAAGATAAGAAGAAGAATAATCCTCAATATGATCCTCTACCAAATATACATGGTGATTTCAATAGGGCCATGAATGTCATATACAATTTTGAAAAAGTTGGGGCTTTGAGACAATAGTGGGAGGTTCCTGATAAAGGAAAGGAAATGGTGGTGGGAGAAATTACTGAGGTGACATTAAAAGAAATACATGCATATCAACCACCCAAATAGTTGAGGATTTATTCTAGGAGGAAGAAAATGGTGAGTGAGGAAAGAATCTTAGTGGCCACTACTGCCTCTGAAGAACCAAAGGCATACTTTCCCAAGAGTGCAATGCCAACTTCCCCTCCATAGGATTCTTTAACTGTAATTAATTTGGATTCACCTCCTAAAATTTTTGTCCCTCCTAAGTAGCCGCCTTAGGAGAAGCAAAGAACTAAAACAAAATAAGTGTTTGATTATGCTTGCACAGATGAAGATGATATTTTTGTCACCACTGAGGAAATACAGAAAGGGATGCCTCCTCAAAAAATACCAGTTGCTTCAAGCTCAAGACAAAGCATCCTTAGACTAAAGAAGCTTGAAATTTGTGGATTGAATAATGAAGATGAATTGAGGGTATAGGATAGTAAAGATTTTATGGAAGATGATTGGGTATGTGCAAGATCATCATGGAACAAATAGGCCCTTAAGTGGGAAAAAATCAGAAAAATTAGACTTAGGCAACTTGACGTAAAAATTTGAATAAGCTATCTATATTATTTCAAACATATGTAAGAATAGAATATGTAGAGAATTGAATGTAGTTTCTAAACTACTAGGTTTTTTATAAAAATAAATAAATTTGACTACTGAAATTTTGAAATTTCAATGCAATGGTACTTAAATTTCAGGGAAAAAATAAGAAGTAGGTGTCTGTCTAACCACCCTAACCACAATAAAATGATAAAAAAAAATTATAATGTTTTAGATATAAGTGGAGGACTCATGCCCCGATATGATACATATTTTTTGTAATTTTTTTTAAGTAAATAAATAATTATGATTTTTTTATTACAACATTTAAAAAATATAAAAACTCGTATGTCTAACCACCTTAACTTGGTCAAAACTTCATGAATTTCAATTTTTATTTTTTTAATCCTATAGTATGCAAAGCATAGAATGTGGCAAATGTTTTGGATTAAAAAAATGTGATACTATTTGAATGTTATAGATGATTTTCAATCAACCTATCAATCAGGACTTTAGTAGTAATTTGAAAAGAAAATGAATAATAATTAGTTATTAAATTCAAAGTAAAACATAATTTGTATTGGTGAAAAGCTAAGAATCTCCTTTAAAAACCCTTTTCATTTCATCAATTTTGGGTAAAAAAGTAGTCATCAGCCACATACCCATAATATTATGACTTTTTGGCCCATCATGAACCTGCACATACCCGACACATTCATTGAAACCTCTGTATTTCAAGAATTCTGGTGGAAATCCAAGATTGCAGATTATGCAATGAAGGTGGCTATTGAAAGAAGCTTGCACCCTGAATCACCTGAAAGTGTCATTGAGGAAAATGTAAGAAGCATTCTAAAAGATGAGTTCAAAAATATTGATGCCCAGGAGGGTAGAGAACTTCTAAAGAAGAGTGATGTATTGCTATTTCCAGAGTGGAATATTGTTGATGCTATTGTTTTAGATGCTATAAGGAGGGTTGAGAGACCTCTTGTACAAATAGAAGAACTATAAATGGCCCTTCAAGATTCGTCCTTTAGCAAGGATTGGGATGCAGGTATGTGCAGGATCATGATGGGACAAAAAGTGGCAATATGATGGGTATGTGGCTGATGACTAATTTTTTACCCAAAATTGATGAAACAAAAAGAGTTTTTAAGGGAGATTTTCAGCTTTCCACTGATATAAATTATGCTTTACATTGAATTTAATAAGTAATTATTATTCATTTTCTATTCAAATTACGACTAAAGTCTTGATTGATAGGCTGATTTAAAAACATATATAGCTTTCAAATGGTATCATATTTTTTGAATCCAAAACATGCTTCACATACTATAGGATTAAAAACTAAAAATTGAATTTCATGAAGTTTTGACCAAGTTAAGGTGGTCAAACATACGAGTTTTTATATTTTTTAAAAATT
This sequence comes from Sequoia sempervirens, assembly GCA_007258455.2. Lineage (NCBI taxonomy): Eukaryota > Viridiplantae > Streptophyta > Pinopsida > Cupressales > Cupressaceae > Sequoia > Sequoia sempervirens. The sequence goes on from VDFB02075321.1 coordinate 27,639,405, forward strand.
TGTAATAAAAATTCATAATTAGTAATTTACTTGGAAAAAAATTACAAAAAATATGCATCACATCAGGGTATGAGTCCTCTACTTATATCTAAAATCTTATAAAAAAATATTATCATTTTATTATGGTTAGGGTGGTCAGACAGACACCTACTTCTTATTTTTTCCCTAAAATTTAAGTACCACTACTTTGAAATTTCAAATTTTCACCAAATATGTTTTTTTTTAAACATACCTAGTAGTTTAGAAACAACATTCAATTTGCTAAAAATTCTATTCTTACACATTTTTGAAATAATATAGATAACTTATACAAATTTTTACGTCAAGTTTCCTAACTTTGATTTTTTTGATTTTTTTTCCACTTAAGGGACCATTTTTTCCATGATGATCCTATGCATACCCATGCATTTGAAATTTTATCATTGTCTTCAACATATAGGAAACCAATCCTAGCAAAGCCATCAGAGCTTAGCGGACAACTGCTTGTAAGAAGAGTTGTTGATACTCCAAATTTACTTGGTCAATTGTGGAGGGTCTCACCTTGGAAAGACATAATGTTAGAGTTAAATACATTGAACTCATGAATGACTATGAAAGTAACCAACAAAAAGTGGCTACACTTTAAACTGAACTAGCATTCTATAAATAGAGAAAGGAAGTACAAGGAGAACGAGGTCAGCCTAGCTCAAGCCACCCATCTTCAGTTTCTCCAATGACATTTGTGCAACATTCATTCCATATCTAGGATTTAGCAATAGTACCATATAATTAGGTACAAGAATCAATTGTAGAGTTAGAAATAAGTAGACCAAGCTCTAGTTCATATGGTAGAGATCAACTGCTTTTGCAAATTGAGGTGTATAAGAATTTTCTAGAGAAGGCTCAAGATACAATGTATGATAATATATCAAAGGTTGTTTTCACTACCTTAAAAAATTTGAATGAGAGGATTCAGGAGAGACTTAATAGTGTGCATGACAACTATGCTTTGACGGAGCATGAAATGAGGTCGTCTCAATAGGATAAACTGTTGGCCATACCAACTTTGAATAAATGGGTCCTAATAGTTGAGAGATTGAAGTTTATTTTAGTGGGAGTTGGCCAACATGAAGATAAGTACCCTCTAGTGCTTCCAATTTATGACTTTGTGTGTGAGTTGAGCGAGCAGAAGTTTCAAGGATATGCAGCTCCATTGGAGAAAAAAATAATAAAGTTGATAGCTCAATATAACGACACAGATTTGGTACCACAACTAGATATCAAGGTGGATAATTATGAATTGAAAACATTGTATACATGGAAGAGGGAACTAGATGATGTTATTGATTCCTAGGTGTAAGAATTGGCTATGAAGGTAGCCACCCAAGATCTAGAGGCCTAATAGAAAGCACAAAAGAGAGATATAATATGACAAGAATAAACTGTATTCAATGTCAATAATATGAGATGATAGAATGGTACAATAATTACATAGGAGACCATTTGGTTATATAGCCAAGGTGAGAACATAGGAGGGCACAAGATTATGACAAGTGTCATAATCTTATGAAATGTGACAACAATGAAGAGTTATCACTCCATCTAAAGTGGAAAAAGATAATGTGATAATCTCCACAAAAGGTGGAAGTGATGAGGTATGACATGTCAAATCCAGCAAAAGTGGAAAATCTCCAACAACCTCCTATGTGGTCCCTAAGTAAACTTAACTAAGGTGTAATCATGACCTAGGACAAGGTACAAGACATTTAATTACACCAAAACCAGGTAAATAAAATTTGTAAATAAGTTAATATTGATGTCTTCAACAAGACCCTGGGAAGGTTAACTTTCCTTATAATTTTTCTGGAGGATTTCGACAGGGAATCCAATGTAGTTGTAACCAAGTATTCCCCTTTTAGGAAATCCATGGACAAAATAATGGACTTTGATTAGCCATCTAAGGAAGAATATGAAGAATGGGGAAGGTTAGATGTTGGCAATATTGGTTTGTGAAACATACACATGGTCATGTATTGTACAAGTCTAGCCTCATAAACTACAAAGTTAAAACATATGTTTCATAGAAAGTATCGGCTATTGATGATGTAGGATGTTTATTGAGATGCTGATTCATCTATGGTCTACATCATTTTGTCATTTTTCTCGATGAATTGGACACACTAATTTTGATATATTTTGAAAAGGAAAAGTGACTCTCTATTGCAAATGTAAATATTCTTTGTCTTGTATGTATTCCCTCCATTTGTGATGATTGCAAATATAACTAAATATGGAATATACCTTATAGTGGTCCAATTCAATATTGACATGTGTACACTTGGCTTGAGGTTTGTTTTTTCTCACTTATTCTATAAAAGGGAATTTAGGGACATTTGTGAGGATCTTTTGTTGAAATTATGGAGCTGCATTGAGAGAATTAGGAAAACACAAAGTAGATATGTTTAGTCTTTATCTAATTTTTTGAGTTTGGACAATAAATTTCATTAAATGTATGGCTTCTAAGTATATTTGAACAATAATGAATATTTTCTAAGTCTATAGTCTCTCCTTTTGGTTTTGTATTTGAACTATTAATGAAAATATTGATCAACGTTCATTTCATTAATTTTTATTGTGTTATGCTTTGATATGTGACCTGGTTTTGGCTCTTGTTCATGGAATGAGTTAAAATGCTTAGATTAGATCATGAGTTCATACGCTATGTAATTTTCATTTGGTAAGAATTATTTAGTTTTTAGTCATTGATGTGTAAATTACAAAGTGATATCACTAGATCATAATTACTCAGAATTAAACATGCCTTATGTTTCAATTTGTGTGGACTCCTAACCCATAGATAACTGCACTAATCTTTAACCAATTTAACATTTCTTTGGGTTTCATTCCTTCGACTTAAGAGAAATATTTTAAAATAATCATTGACCTACTTATTGTTCATTGTTTTTCTATATTCTTAGCTTAAGATGCATAATTAGCTCAAAGAATTGCCACCTTTGTGATTGATTTCATCTTATTTGCAATTAATGAGAATTTTTCTACCTTAATTTATAATGTATGTGTAAATTTCTGAAATTAATTACATATTTTCCATTGTGGGAACACCCTCCCAGGTCAAGTAGAACCTGAAGTTTAGGAGATAAATAAATATACACTTTATCTCATTTGTTAGCCACTCGTCTCGTAGGTATTTGAGAATTGAGTTTGGCAGAATCATAGGTATTTGCTAAGGCCTACTTGGCTCATTAAAATTAACTAACAATTATTTCAACAACTCTTTTATCTCTTCTGGTTGTTCTTCTACATGCTTCAAGGCTTTAGTATTCTTAGGAACAAAGGTATAACACATGTTCTCATGTCTCATTCCATCAACCAAAAAAATTCTAGCATTTGTACAAACCTCGACTTTAGGAACATCCTCCAATGGTAAAAAAGTCTACTTCATCCCATTAGCAACAATAGTATATGTGTTATTTCCATCATGAATAGCTTTTTTGTCATATTTCCAAGGTCTCCCCAACAAAATATGGCATACATCCATAGGTATGGTATCACACAAAAATTCATCATGGTAATTTTCTATATTCAATTTTACCAAACATTGTTCACTTACCAGTACCTTATGCTCATCTTAAATTCATGTTGTCTGATAGGCCTTCAAGTGTTTCAATCTTTCCAACTTCAATTTGATCACCATTTCTTCAAAAACCAAGTTCTCTAAGCTTTCACTATCAATAATCACCTTGCAACATTTACCAGCTACCTTGCATCTGGTTCAGAATAGATTATTTCTCTGCAACAATTCCTTCTCCAACTCACTTTGACACAATACTCTTCTATTCACCAATACTTCACCTTCTTCCAATTTATTAGTTGATTTGGCATGATATTCATCAACAAAGGTTTTCCTTCTACTATTATTTATATTTTTTCTTGTCTCCCCTTCATTACATTCAAATGTTCTATGTCCTTCTCCACCACATTTTAAAAAAGTTCCCTTGAATACTCTTTTCTCCTATCCTCTATCATCTTTTCTATAACCTTCATTCTGGTAACAACCATATTCTCCTCTTCGGTAAGAGTTTCCATCATCTCTATGTTATGAATTATTATTCTTACTGACTTCCTTAGCTTTATTCTAATCTGCAAAAGTTCCTCTTCCTCCTCCAGTAAAAATTATTCCTTTCTAAAATCTTCCACCTCTTCCTCTTTGTCTTTGGTCATGTCTTTTATTTAGCTTCTCTTCTTCCTTTATGACACATTGATATGCTTCTTCCACATTCATCAACTTGATCAAACTAATCTCATCTTGTATAGATGGATTCAACCCATTCAAATATCTAGCTACTTGCTCCACTTCATCTTCTGAATATCCAAATCTGATATTAAACTTGTAGAACTCCTTAGTATACTTTGTCACACTTAACTACTTCTGCTTCAAATTCTATAACTTCTAGATCAAATTGGTCTAATAATCTGCAGGCATAAAATTTGTCTTCAACTTATTCACCATTTGATCCCATGATTTTTTCTTCTCCTTTCCTCTTCTTTTTCTATCCATCTGCAAATACTCCCACCAAAGGGATGCATGTCCTTTCAACTTTGTATAGGAAAATTTTACTTTCTTGTCTTCAGTGGTGCCCTCAAAATAAAAATACTTTTCCATCTCTATTATCCAATCAAGAAATTCATCTACATCAAACATACCACTATAGTCTAGTGGATTGAAATGTGGTCTGGTATTCACTCTAGTTAGGAATCTTATGAACCTCTCTTCTCCTTGATCCAAGCTAGGTTAATCTTCTCTTCCTCTTTCATCCTAAACTTCTGCCTCTTTGTCACTCACATCACCAACTATTCGAGCTCTCCTCTAGGTCATTTTGACTACATCTAATTTGGCATCAATTCCTCTCAACATCTCCATTAGGGTTGGGTTTTCATTTCCATGTGCTCCATTTCCTCTAACATTTCTTCTTCCTTCCATCTTTACACAAGTCCTTTGTAGTTGCAGGTCAAATCCTCAATCTACCACCCTGCAACGAATCTTTAACAAGATTCCATGAATTTTGGTGATCTCTCATGAATCAAGCCTCACTCTGATACCAATCTAGTGCAACCATAGTATGAGGGTCCTCAAAGAGAACAATCCAAATAGTGAAACAAGAGTCACACAAAAGAAGCAACACAAAAATTTGAGGCAAATGCAAATTCAAATATTCTCATTAACGAAAAAATTCAATTACAATTAGTCAGCAACATCTAGGCTTACAGATTCAGCTTAGAGACCTAATATAACATGTTCACAATACAATATTCCTATATGCTCCTTAATGCAAGCAAAAATATTACATATCAGATCCTATATTTTAACTTCACTCCTTTTCTGATGATTTATTATAATGTTTTATATCACATCTTGAGATCTAGAATCATTCGTGTCAACCAAAGATTATTACAATCTACAATTTAAAGAAATTGTAACATGTTCCTAAATAAGTCAGCCTCAAATTTGAATTACTCCTAGGTGAATGCATAAGATGAAGTTTGGACCTACATTTAAGGTCAAGGACACTCCACAAATAAATTCAAATCACACCGTTGAGATCTGCAAGATACAAGAATTATCCATGAGTGATCAAACTAGCCGTTAGGTTTTGAAATTATTTTGGTGTCAATTCAAGAAACTTCCATGTAATCTAGAAGCGATAAATTGTCATAAAATGATCCTATCATTCTCAAATCTTGGAATAAGGAGAATGAACATGTCCATGATGTAAACATATATCCATAGGGTTTGGTGAGAAAATATGACAAAAAACTAAATCTGGCAACTAGAACTAGGAAAAGCTGAAACAAGAACAAAACTAAACTGAATATATGTTTGGTTGATGTAAGATTACCAAGAACCAAGGATGCTCCTGCATCAATAATTTACCCCTCAAACCTTTTATTTGTGATGATTTTCATTTGATAGATGAGTCTCTTCAGGATTTCATCTCACCCAAATCATCCGCTTTGGTTTGTTATTCAAGAAATCTCAATCCAAGGACGTTAATGTAATCCAACCTCAACTTATTCTTTACCCACCCTCACATAAACTTCACCCCTCTAACCAACCTCGGTACACCCTCTACCCCCTAAAACCAATGTGTTGCAACAATATACTAATGCTACTAATTCTCATACATATAACACCCAAAACATCCTACAACTGCCACAACCAACCCCACCCTCTTTACCCTTACCTAATCCACCTAGTGCTCCTCACTATAGCCCACACACAAAGGAGTATGATCTTGTTGAACAATTAAATAATACTCATGCCGAGATTTCCATTTGGGGTTTGCTTCAAAACTTACCAAATTATCACAAAATTCTTCAAATAGCCTTGAAACAAATTACAATTCCTCCTAGTACCACTCTGAATGATGTGGCAGCCCTCATCAAAAGAATGAATCTTGACATTACTTTCCATCAACATGAGCTCCCTCCTTTGGAGTTGCATAAACAAAATGATGCCTTTATGATAATTGCTCAATTCAATCACATAGGTATAAAATTCACTCTCATAGATAATGGTTCTACCCTTAATTTGTGTAGTGTGACTCTCCTTGATTGATTAGATGTTGACAGCTCACAAATAATACCTAATTCCATCTCCATTCGAGGGTTTGACCAAAAAAAAAGTAACCACTTGGGATAATTACTTTTCCTATTATGGTTGGGGTGGCTACATTGTAAAATTCTATCCATGTCATGCCTTATAATCTTTCATATAATCTTCTTTTAGGATGAACATGGATTCGTGAGATGAATGCAATGCCTTCGACCCTTCATCGTATCATGAAATATGTACATAATAATCATATCTATGAAGTTGAAATAGACCCTAAGCCTAAAATTTTCTTGCACCTTGAAAAAAGGGTTACAAGTCCTTTAAAAACATTAATTCCAACATCTAACATATAGATCCTTTTGAAATTGAACACAACAATGAGCAATTAGTATCTAAATTATTTGGTGATGATTGGGGATCCTTAGAATTCACACCCTCATTTATGGGCGAATACATACTAACACAAAAGAAAGATGAGAAAGAAGAACAACCAACAATTATGTCCACTCAAAATTCTAACCAATCTTCTAAAACATTTATCTCCTGTAACTTGGATGACAATGCAACATACAAATTTTTTTTTGATGAGATAGATTATCAATCCCCGCCTAACCCTCATGAAATAGAAGAAATTTATGGAAAAGGCTATGAAATTGTAAAAAAACTCAAATATACTAGAAAAGGATGTGGAAAACATGAGCAAGGTATTTGTGTCCCTATTTAACCTAATACACAAGAGACAAAAACTAGATTGGGATATTCCTTTTCTAAAATGAGAAAAATTACTCAACAACCATCTTTGCACATTAATGCTATAACATGTCAACCAAAACAAAAAATCACAATAAAACATCCTGAATTTCTTAGTATAACCTTACCACCTTCATCCACATATGTCGATAGTGATGAAGATCTAAAATGAATGTTAGGTGTCTATGATAACACATCCTTGCTTACTTCCACGAAAAACATTCATCGTTCCCTTACCATTACCAAGCAACAAGCAAGAGATATCATTAAAGAATTCTATGAATCTAAAGGTCCTAAATCCAATGCACTCCCTATAGCAGATAAAATTGATGTGCCAATGGACATTAATGATAAAGATAAAGTTATTAAGATTTGGAAGTTCCTTGACAATGAAGAACAAGAAGACAGTACTGCTTTACTTAATGATTTTCCTAAAAAAAAATTGCTTGGAAATATTTTGATATGCGAGGAATTGATCCAAAAATTGTGCATAACATTGCCCTTGCCACAAACGCTAAACCCATTCATCAAAAGATAAGAAAAATGCACCCTAACATAGCCTTGCATGTTAAAGTGGAGCTTGAAAAACTCCTTGATGCAGGATTTATTAGACCTATTGATTATTCTCCTTAGATCTCAAATATTGTCAAAGTTACAAAACCCAATAATCATATTAGGATATGTACAATTTTTTCAGACTTGAATAAAGCCTCTTTAAAAGATAATTTTTTTCTTGTTAATATAGACATGATTGTGGATTCAACTATTGGACATGCTTTGTTGTCATTCATGGATGGATTTTTTTGGTTATAATCAAATCCTTATTAACCCTCAAGATCAATATAAAACTACCTTTACAAATGTTTGGGAAAAATTTTGTTGGGTTGTGATGCCCTTTGGTCTAAAGAATGTCAACACAACTTATCAACATGCAATGAAATTAATATTTCATGATTACATTCACAAAATCTTGGAAGATTATGTTGATGAAATCCTTGCTAAATCATTAACATGACAAGACAATGTAAATTTCCTTACAAAAATACAATCTGCGATTGAATCCAAAAAAGTGTGTCTTTGGCATAGATAGTGGAAAACATTTGGGATTTGTCATATTTCATAGAGGTATTGAGGTGGACACAAATAAAATCAATGCAATCATTAGCATGCCATCTCCTAGGAATATTTCTTAGTTGTGCATGTTACAAGGTTTAATTCAAGCTATATGTCGTTTTGTTGCATCTTTAGTTGATTGCAAATTACCTTTCACGCATCTCCTAAAAAAAGGTGTACCTTTTGATTGGGATGAGGATTGTAAACAATATTTTGAGAGTCTAAAAGAATATCCAGCCACTCCACCTATTTTACAACCCATTGTGCCAAATAGACAATTTATCTTGTGCATTGCTTCATATACCCTAGATCTTGTAGCATTGTTGGCTAAGCACACCGACCATGGCAAAGAGCATCCCATTTATTACATAAGTTAGACCTTAATTTATTATGAAACTTGATATTCATTAACTTGAAAAAAAATGCTTGGCTCTTTTGTTCACTACTAGGGTGATCCCACAATAGTGGTTTACAATTTTTGGCCAAACTAGACACTGAAATTATTTTTTTAAACTAAATCTTCACATTTAGGAACCTATAGCGGCTAAACCATGAATAATTTGAAGATAATGAAAACTAGAGTCTTGTCACATTTTTTCTATAGATTCTAAAAATATTTTTTTCAAATTTTTTGGAATCATATTAAACTTATTTTTCCATCTCCCACGAAAATTGGTTTTCTCAAAAAGCAACATTTTTAAAAAGTGATGCACACCGTATAACGCATAACTTTTTTTCCATGAAGGATAAAATTCCTAATTCTTTCGAATTTAGATTTTTAACTCTGATATCTAGTGCTTCCACTTGGTTAGATAGTTTTTTGTTGCATATTTTTTCTTTAATCAAGTTTTGAAGTCAAACCAATTATAATTCATACATAGCGCGACCGTATAACACAATTTTTTTTGTATATATCGAAATTGAATTTTATTTTTTTTGTTGGATCAAGGACTTCAATATCTGGTGCACTCATATTTTTCAAATTTTTTTTATAATATGCTATTTTTCAACATGTGCAAAACAAAGACCTTCATTTTTGATGAAAAACCTATGTTTAATAAAACTAAAAAAAAAAATACATAATAAAACCAAAACATATTAAAATTATATTTGTTGTATAACTCGTTCTAAGGACTACCTGATTCAAGTTGGGTTTGTGAAGATTCCTCCATTTTCATCCTCAACCTGAGCTCTGAAGTGCCAAAATTTAGGTTATTTTTTCTCGGGGAGGGGATGAGGAATAAAGGGGGTTCGAGCGAACCACTAAGGGTTCACTCGAACCAGGGTTCATTCGAACCCCCCTTCTATGAGGGGTTTCGATGTATTTTTTGGAGGGTTCGCCTGAACCTAGGTTCTAGCAAACCCCTAATGGGTTCGGTCAAACCAATAGGTTCGTACAAACCCCTAATATCAATTTTTTGCCATGCATTCATTTTCTGTGAGTTTTCCTTCCTCACTTCAATTGTAAACCACTATTGTGGCTTCACCCACTAGGAAATTATGACATTATCTACTAAATGTTGAAATACAAGTCATCACAAAATTTGTTCCTCTTAAACATCTTTTAAAAAAAAATGATCTTTCAGGACACTTAGCTAAGTGGGTGATGTTGTAAACTAAGTTTGACCTTAAATTTTTTTCACAAAAAGAAATCAAAGGACAATCCTTAATCGATCACTTGGTTGATGCTGCTCCTACATTCACTTTACCTACTCATGATTGCTTTCTTGATGACCATGTCTTAACCACTGACATTAAACCATGGGAATTATTTTTCAATGGATCTAAGTGTAGAAAAGGTTCTCATGTTGGTATGGTACTAACTCCACCCAACAACAAACCTATTCCCTTATCCTACCGATTAAATTTACTATGCACAAATAATACAATTGAGTATGAGGCATTGATAGGAGGCTTGCAAGCTGCTTTAAAAATGAATGCTAAACATATCAATATCTTTGGTGATTCACAATTGGTCATCAAAAAAATCAATGGTACATATCAAAATAAACATGACAAATTATCAAAATATAAGGATCTTATAATGAGACTATTAGAGAAGTTTGAATTTTCCACCATTGATAACATCCCATGAAAAGACAATAGACATGCAGATGCAACATGGTGAGTGCAACTTCTCATATACCCACACGATCCTACCATAGATTTCACCTTTGTTATCCATCCCATCATGAAAAATTTGATTGATACTCTGATAGACAACATTTAGGAAATAAATCAAGATGCCTAATGTGAATGGTATCATACAATATACAATTATTTAAAAGAAAGTACCATTCTTGAGTCTACCACAATGAATACTAGAAAATGCTTATGCAAACTAGCAACCAAATATGTGATTCTTGCAAAGGAATTTTATAGAAGATCTTTCAATGGTCTCTTATTATGATGTCTTAAAGATTCTGAAATCCCCATAGCACTTGAAGAAGCCCATGTTGGTGCTTGTGGAGGTCATTTTGGAGCTCAATCATTAGTATAAAAACTTATAAGTATCATGGGTTATTATTGGAAACATATGGAGAAAGATTACTTCACTTACATTAAAAAATGTCAAAAATGTCAAGAACATAGCCATTTAGTTCATGCTCCTGCTACAGAATTCTATGCCCATGTTCCTATTTGGATGTTTTCAATTTGGGGACTAGATATTATTGGTAAAATTTCACCTCCCTCTTCTCCTAGCCATACGTTCACCATAAGCACAACAGATTATTTCACAAAATGGGTGGAAGTTATCCCTCTTCATTCTACAACTGCTGAAGCAATTTGTCATTTCATATTGGAACACATAATTACTTGCTTTGGGCTTCCTTCTACAATTGTTTTAGATAATGGAACTCCATTTAAGAACAACAAAGTTAAGAAATTTCTTGAAACATTTCATATTCAACATCATTTTTCAACACCATATTATCTGCAATCTAATGGAAAAGCTTAAAATACTAATTGAATTATGTAACAAATCCTCAAGGAAACTATCAAAAAACATCATAAATATTGGCACACATAATTATATTATGTGCTTTGGGCTTATCAAACAAGTTCCAAATCATCCATAGGAACTAAACCTAATAACCTTGTTTATGGAACTAACACAATCATGCCCTTGGAGTTAGAAATACCTACATTATGAGTTTCTCTCCAAGACCTTATCAATGATTAAACTTATAAAGATCAATGATTACACCAACTTGAGATGCTCAAAAAATAGCATATTAACACTCTTGAACATCTCCACACTCACATCAAACAATTACAATGAACACACAACACATAGGTAATCCTTAGATCAGTTTGCAAGGGAGATTTTGTTCTTTTTGAAAAACAATGCATGACTAGTGTTGATAATGAAGATAAAGATAAGTGCAGCCCTAATTGGTTGGGACCTACATAGTTGATACCAATTATGGGTCTAGTGCTTATCTCTTAATGCAACTTGACTGAACGCCCCTTAAGGAACCCATTAATGCCACACATTTGTGTCGATATTATCTCTAATCCCTTTGAATAGTATGACTGATAAAGTAGTGTTGTTTAAAATTATTCGATGCTATTCTAAATAACTTTCACATTGCTTCATTCTTGATAGCTAATTTTGTGTTTTTCTTGAACACTAAGGTAATTATTCAAGTTCATTTTATAATTTCTTTAGGCTTCATACTTTTCAACTTCATGTTATGTTAAGTTAGATCCTCATTAGTGTATTTAATTTAACATATTATGTTCTAATCAATAATGTTGTATCTACACTAGAACTTAAATATGTTTTATACTATATCACATCAATCTTGTTAAATCATGTAGCCATTAATTAAATACTTTTACCATAAGTCATTTAATTTATCACATAGCATTTAAACATCTACAATGCGACACATCATAATAACATCAGATGCACATGTCTATATATATATCAAAGTTTTATACACATCTCAATATCATATACACTATTATAATGGTCTCTAAGAGCTAGACCCTTCAGGATCTAGCACTCATGATCCAATCCCCAAACATTGTGTGAAGGTCATGTGTGACCATGGTTGCAAACTTTTGAGTCTAAGTGCATACTCCAGACCCTGTACTTGACCAATAGCTACAAGCTTCTCCTCTGCCATCTGATTCCTCTCCACACATGTTTATGCAAGCTTTGCATTCATTCCCTCTATCTTTGATGAGGTCTACATCAAATATAGTGCACTCTCATCTTGACAGATTCATCTCCTCACACTCTCATATGTTTCCCGTAACCTCACAAAAGGTCTCAGTGACTCTAGCTCCTCCTCCATGATTGGTGGGAGTACGTAGTCAAGATCCATCTCCTCTTCGTTGATGGATGCAATCACTATCTATGTGGCAACCTGATGATAGAACTCTCACCAGTGTCTTGTCACTCCTGTAAGATAGGAAATGTACACTCATTAACACATCATCATGATATATGTATATATAAATAAAGCAACTAGTACCAAAAGGACGTGCATAAAAATAAAATATCATCACCTATGTCTCTAGTCAGTTGAGGAATGTCAACCTCATCCTCTTTGGTGGGAATGGAGGATGTGCTAGCCTCACCCTAACTTTGAGTGTTGATGTTTTCTATAGCTACTACCCATGATTTGGTCCTATAAGTATGTGAGGACTCTCCATGCTCATACTAATCCTCAATAGCTACCTCATCACTGTCTCTCAAGGGTGGCTCCTCCTCATAATAATCATCCTCCTTATAATCCTTCTCCTCATCATCATCCTCTCCTCCATCCCAGTCCTCATAATCAAGATCGGCCTCAGACCGGTACTCATCATCAATAACATCTATAAGAATATCCACTAGCCTATACCATACCTCCTCTGCCCTCTCCTCTAGTTCATCATCCTCATATGGTGCTGGTCTCGCATCTCCTATAGGGAAATCCATGGGGAACACAAGAGTTAGTTGTGTATATGACCACCAATCCTCGTGCTCATCTATGCTATTGACATCATCAATGTCGGATCCTAGTGGTTGATCATGATTTGAATCATTAGAATCACTGTCACGAACATGATCTATAGTCAGCTGAATAATATCACCTGGCCTCTAGGCACTTCACACTAATCATATAATGAAGGGGCATGCCCTTGGTGGTGTCTAAACCTATCCAAACTATAGCATGACTCACCCATAATAGAAAGGTTGTACAACATAGTCATGCCTCCCAGGTAGAGCCTCCTAGGTAGATACCTATCCATCTACATCCTCTATAACTATCTTGTGGGATCTAGCCACTATAAAGTGAGTATATAAGGTCTCCATAGGATCTCATCCTCCTCCATCTGGTCAAATCTCACCCTCCAAAATTGTAAATCCCCATACTACCACAACCATCACAAAGGATAGCTGAGTGCTCGTGGATATCCTACAACTATAACACAAGGGAATCCGATAGGCCTAGTACATGTGATATGCTCAAGGAACCACACCTATAGAAGTGTACAATGGACCATATTAACAATGTATCAAAATAAAAATTGGCAAAGATCATAATATAAGTGTGCTAAGATTCACTGACCCCATGCATAGACTATCCTCTACTTGTACATCCCTTGTATCAAATGTGCCAGTCCTCCATCCAAGTATGTTTCTCGTCCATCTGGATTGAGAACTAGTGCAACTGTATGCATCATAATTCATCTAACCATATGAGCTCTTGAATACAACAACATGGGAAGCTTGATCCACGCTCTAACCCTCTCATCATGTACAGGTCCACCTAAATAATATAGCATATCTCTCTTCTTCTCTTGGAATGATCGATCCCCCCAGAAATATACCCACTCTCCCCAAATGAGAACTCGGAGAATATAGTGTATGTCCTCGAGAGTGATCATCATTTCCTTGGTGGTAAGATGAAAGGTACAAGTATCAGTATCTCAACACTTGCACAAATCCACAATCATGGCATCATGGAATCTCATAGATGGCATAAGATATGCCCAATAGATACCCAATAACTATAAATGCTCTACCTCTTCCACTGATAGCATTGGCACATGATCTCTCAAAAATGTGAGTTGTCTTCCCCCTATCCAATGTTGTGACCAGTTGGGGACCCATCAAAATAATTACAAAATGCTCTAAATTTCATCTACATTCTTCAATTTTACCATATTTCATCAAGAAAGTGTACTAAAGTTCATCTAGTGTGTTTTTGTAATGAGACACTTTAGAACCATTTTCGGACAATTCACAAAGGAACAAGACACTTTGCAAAGAAATGGGACACTTTTCGAAGAAATAGGAAACTTTGCAAGTAAAAGGGACACTCTACAAATAAATGGGACACTAAGTTGTGCAAAAAGGGGACACTTTGTGAAATTTTTTCCAATAACCCTAAATTAACCTATCTTTGCATTAAAATCAATAAATTATTACAAAATCAAAAGGAAAAAGTTGCAAAATTGACATACCTAATAATATAGCTCATATGTTCCACCTACTCACGAAGCTCATCTAGCCACGAAGGTGTGTAATCTCGTCTACTTGGCATCCTCTTCTCTCACTTGTCACTCTCAAGCTACAAGAAGGTAAAATGAATAGTAAGTGACAAGTTACTTTATTCTCCTTCCGTTAATCCCTTTTCTTCTCTTTTTACTTTTAAGCATTAACATAAGCTTATTATCTTTTTAAGAACTCATAACGTAGAAATTCTTCAATTCCACATAATGGGAGCCAGGGTAATCCATTTTGTATGTCATTTTATGCATTGGAATTATGATTTTCCACTCAACATCATCATTTTTCTATCATTAT
Organism: Sequoia sempervirens; assembly: GCA_007258455.2. Classification (NCBI taxonomy): domain Eukaryota; kingdom Viridiplantae; phylum Streptophyta; class Pinopsida; order Cupressales; family Cupressaceae; genus Sequoia; species Sequoia sempervirens. The sequence goes on from VDFB02075321.1 coordinate 27,654,692, forward strand.
GTGGCATGGTACTTGGAAATTCCCAACAATACAATGCTTCTTATTCAATTTGGCTAGATTGTTACCTTGATTCCACCTTTGTAAAGCAAGAAGAATCAAGGGGGCATACATCTACCCTCAAATTAGATTCCTACGAGCTAGATAAAAAGGATTTATGGACAATTGATGAATGTGTGTTGCAGGATGTGCTTCCCAATGTTTTGGTTGCGCAGATAACTACATTGGGGGCTTCATTCTCTTATCTTTTGAATAAGTATCATTTTATGTAATGGAGTGCATCATTCAGAGTCCTTTAGCTTTCATATGCACATAGAGTCATATGGGTGTTAAATTTGGGGCTAAATGCACTGTAGAAAATTGGACCTTCTTCAAAAAAAGAGACAATTTCACATGTAATTTAACCCACTTTTAAGTCCCTTTGCATCATTTATCCTCTAAAATAGCATTTATAGGCCCCTAAGACCCATTATTTTTTATCTAGAGGCTCGTTTTACTTGAGAAATCACATAAAACCCAACAAACAACATTTAATTATCTCATACCCCAAAAACCCACCTTCAAAAATTAGTAGTGGGACCCATTCGCCAACTTGGGCAAATGAGTTCCCCCTAGTGGGACCCATTTTCCAAGGGTGGCGAATGAGTCTCCTTTGAGGGAAAATTCAATTTTAATTAGGAATTTGATTAATTCAACTTGAATTTTTTGGTGAATGTCAGCCTCTTAAGTCTAAATAACAGGAAAATAAGGTGTTGGTGCTTATAAATACTCATTTCAAGTCATTTCACACATCTTTTTGTCATTTTTCAAAGAGTAATTCACAGATTCAAGTCTTCCACAATAAGTCTCATTAGCAAAAGTTGAAGTTTTAGGGCAGAAAACTATGGTGTTTGCAGGTCTTGAAGCTCACTCTTCTTGTCCAGATTAAACATTGTAAACAGTTGATGATGGATTCCTATGGTGAATCATGAAGAAATATAAGGTGAAGAGGTGCAACTAGCCACCAAATCACACCTAGAAGGACTTGGTTTCATATTCATTCCATCTTCCATTTTCACTCTATCTTTAGATTAAGGTTTGTATTTTATTTTTTATCATTTGCATGTCATTTTATTCCAAATTTTCATGTGTTGTAAGGTTTCTAGGGTTGAGATATTGTATCATATCAATCATCTTTTCATTTCTTATTCTAGAGCAATAGAATAGGACCTTTGTCATAGTTCAACTTTTTGTAGTCTTTAACACATCTAAGCCTAGGGTTTATGTAGATTTTTCTCCATTCAACGTTTAATTACCCAATTAAGGTTTTGACCAAGGAAAACTACCCATTAGAAAAATAATTTTAAGCTATTTTGTAGGAATTTTCTGAGATCTTGAGTCAAGTCTTTATTAGAGATTATTGTGCATGTGTCAAGGTGCAGGACAAAAATTTTAAGTTGCAAAAATTTGAAAGTGGACTGATTCTCCATGCATGGCGAATGAGTCCCTCCTAAGGTGTAGAATTGATTCAGATGCAAATCCTAGTTCCCGGTTGACAGATAATGGTTTCTATGCAGAAAAACCTAGAACTGGGACTAATTCACCTAAGGTGGCAAATGAGTCCCAATCAGCTCAAATTCAAATTTCATCAATTCTCCAAAAAAAATTCCAATCTTCTCCAGTTTTCCAGGTGTACACATTCTGAAAAAATATTTTTTTTTTAGTTTAATTTGCATTTATGTTCATTCTATCAAGTTTTTTGCAAACAACATTGTGTTTTCAAATATAGTATAGATCTTAGTTTTGCATTCACAGTATGTCATATAGATCACTTGCATTTAGTTCACTTCATTTATCTTAGATAACATCACATATAACATAATTTGAATGAACCCTTTAGCATTTTTGGCCCTTCCTCTCTCCTTTTAGATGAAAAACCCTAGAAGAGCTAGAGAAGTGCATAGGAGCCAAAAATCTATGATTCATCCACCAACATAAATTATGCTTGACTTTTACTTTAATAAATAATATTATTCATTTTCTATTTGAATTACTACTAAAGTCCTGATTGATACGATGATTGAAAAACATCTATAGCTCTCAAATGATATCACATTTTTTGAATCCAAAACATGTGTCACATTCTATGCTTCACATACTATAGGGTTAAAAAAAATGAATTTCATGAAGTTTTCACCAAGTTAAGGTGGTCAGACATACAATTTTTATATTTTTTAAAAATTGTAATAAAAAATTCATAATTAATTCTTTAATTGGGAAATAATTACAAAAAAATATGCATCACATTTTTACATGAGTCCTCTACTTATATCTAAAATATTATAAAAAAATATTATCATTTTATTATGGTTAGGTTGGTCAGACAAACACCTACTTCTTATTTTTCCCTAAAATTTATGAACTACTGCATTGAAATTTCAAATTTTCACCTAATAGATTTTTTTAAAAAATAAACCTAGTAGTTTAGAAACTACATTCAATTTGCTACATATTCTATTGTTACATATTTTTGAAATAATATATATAATTTATTCAAATTTTTACATCAAGCTGCTTAACTCTAATTTTTCTAAATTTTTTGCCACTTAAGGGCATGGTTTTCCCATGATGATCTTGCACATACCCTTAAGCCTTTGATCTATAATTTATTTTGTTTGTGTGTCTCTTTTCGGAAAAAAGCAATGTTTGCTGTTTTTTGGTTATAAATTAACCATTCATCAAAATTTTAAATAAATTACATTTTTAGAAACTAGACACCATTCTACAATTTTTAAAAAAAAAATCAATTAGTTTCCAAAACTTGTAGGGGTAGCACAACCAAAATTCTATTTTTCAGGATGTTTCCACTTTGAAAATTAGTTGAAAATCAAATATTCAAAATAATATTAGAAAAATTGTGCATCAACTACATACTATTAGCTAATTTCTCACTGAAACAATTTTAAAAATACTTTAAAAAAATTTTACCATGGTATGTTCCCACAAAATTTTCTATGTTATTTTTTTATGATAACAACACCAATTTCTTTGAGTCACTCTATTCAACCCCTTAATCTCAACAATATTTAAGTCGTTTAGAAAGTAGACTCAGAGCACTACAATCCTTGTTTTTGTTCTATCTCAAAATTTTGAGTGTAACTATCCTCAATTTCACATCTTAGATCAGTATTTCTTGATTTCCAAAAAAAAGTGGCTACTTAAGCCCCCTTTTTGGCCCCCCATCTTTTTGCACTTACCCTATTATGTAGTTGAAGAAGAGCTTTGTACGAATACACTATAACTTATGACTAATTCACCTAATGGGGGAGATGTTGTTTCCTATTGCATTCAGATTTCCATTACTTTCAGTTTGTTATATTATTCAGTATGCACTAGGTGATCTTACAATAACATATCATATTTTACCTAGAGGGCCTTTATAGTAGATTTAATAAATTTGGTAGTGCCAATAGCTAATGTTTCAACCTCATCAATGTAATTTTCATATACTCTTTAATAACTATGCCACATTTTAAATCCTGAGATGCCTTAGCAACAAGAGGCTTATCTATATTAGGATAAAGGGCCCATAGAACAAGGGTTTCCCACTTAGGGTTGAACCCTAATACTGATAGCATAGCTACATGTTGATCTTTAGATGATAAAACCTCACAATCCTACCTTTTTATTTTATGTAATAAAATATAAGAAGCTATATCCCATTTAAGAAGGAGAAAAATTCCACTATCTCTTACCATTCAAATTTCTTCCCTCTTCTAGGGTAATGTTCTTGACATTGATCTTCATCTCTGCAAGTAATTTCTAGGAGACCTCCTCATATAACTCGCTTGAAACTTTGGCCTTTTCTTAATCCAATCTTTCAATTTACTCATCTCTTCTAGCCCTTAAAATAAATTCTAAAAATTCTTGAGATTTTACAAACTCATTGTCCTCCATGAACCTTTGCCAAGCCACATATCTAATGTCATTTTTGGTATCCCTTCCCCCTATGATTTTTTCACCCAACCTATTTTGGGTAACCCTTACTCCCTGATTCCTTTGGGGGAAGGGTATCTCTCTAGTAACCTCCTTATTGGTGACCTCAGTGTCATCATCCTCTTCAAGACCAATGTGGTAGTCAACAAAATATGGTTGTTCAATTATTCTTCTTTTTGAGGTTACACACAAGGAGTAGGGTTATCAAGGATAACTACATAAAGAGATGGAGGGGGTGTGTGTTTTGGTGATGGTATTGCTATTGTAGGAGGGGGAGATTGTTGAGTTTTCTCTCTTAATTCTACCCCTTTTAATCTTATCTTAAAAGCATAAACATATGGTTCAATTGTAGGTGGCTAATATGATGGCCTTTCTTTAGTGTCTAGATCCTTCCCAACTACTTTATCAATGTTCTACAAAATTATTTGGATACTTGTAATTGGGTTGGTTATCTTTGCATAGGCTCCCTAACAATTCTCAATTTTCATACCCTTTTCTACCTAAAATTTCCTAAAATATACCCATTTGAATTTAATTTCATTCACCTCTTTTCCATCTTCATAGTTCCTAATGACATCTTGATTGAAGTATATTTTGTGAAAATATTGTGACCTAATACTTACTCTCAAGTAATTATTGAATCCCTCAAGGTTAAAATTTCTTGTATGTTCTTGAGTCATTTTATACTTCTTAAAAATAGGTTATAACTTGTGAAACCCTTCCTTATTCATGTTGAAGTAAAAAAAAAATGTTAAATAAGGGAAGAATGAACCCTTCTTTTGTCCACCCAGGTGAAACTTTCCAATCTCACTTAATTGCCCTATAATATCTAAGAATGTAATTATGAAAGGCATATATCTTGGCAAGATGTGGGGTCCAATAGGGAATCCATATACCCTTATCATTCTGCAATCTAAATGGAAGTAGAAATATCCCTAATTATGTTGTATCCCCAACTTAGGCCTCCTTTCCATCGGCCTTAAGAAATCTAAGATCTCCTTATACAAAATGACTTTTGGGACTCGCAAGAGTGCTAGCACTTTTCTTGCAAAATGGTTTTGAAAATGATTAAAATTTCATCTTCACAATTTCTATCCCATACATGTGTCCAACATTAAACTGAGATAGAATTTCCTTGACCTTTATCATCATGGATCTATAATATAGGACTCCATGTTGCAAGTATGAGCTTGTCTAGCGATGTTGTCATTGATATCAACATTGTTCGGTATGTTGTAAATTGTATGTGTATGGCTGAGATGCTGATGAGATGTTGTGAGTACATGGAGTTGTCCTTATAATGATGTAGATATGTTGGTGTGATGAGTTTTCAAGTGCTTTCAAGAAAATTAATGAAGAAGAGAAGTCATAATGTTGAGTGTTCTCAGTGTGTGCTCCGGTACATGATTTGTATTTCTCCTATATTGATTCTATGCATGTACATATCTGAAGGCATGTTGATGATGATCTAATGATTATATAGTCTAATTTTTATTTTTTGGTGAGATGGTACGTGAAAGTTGTGTCCATCGGCATATGTGTTCTACCGATAATGTCAGTGTTCACTGTTCCACTATTTTTTCTTTGTTCGTTCAAATATGGAACTTGTCTTGTGAAGTTATTTCATATGATTTGATGCAGAGGTTTGGAGTTTGGTGATCCAAAAATCATGTTTTAGTGTTTCTGTGTGTCTCTACACAACCGAGATTGACTAGTGAAAAGAGTTTAGTATTTGAAGCTTGTTGTTTTTGTTGGAGATGTATATATAAGATCCTAAGATGTATTCTCATGCATAATGAAATGTTTTGTGGTGTTTACATGTCATCTTCTTGTTTGGAAGCATGTGCATCATTGATAAAAAAGAGATTCATTAGGTTTGGCCAACCTAGTGTTTACACTTCATTCAAAAAATAAAATTTAATTGAGGAAGCATGTAGAAGATTCAAGAATATTATTTTTATGTTTTTATTGGTCCACTCTTATTCCTTTACACTGCGGGAATTTAGAGTTGTGGATATAATTTGAATTTATGAAATGATGTATTGTGGGTGACCTTGGTAAATGTTTCTAAGGCTGAGAATGGCATAGAAGCAAGGTGAGTTGTGAAGAATTGTATTACAGTATGATTCAAAGTGATGAAAGTGTGCCACAAATCTTAAGAGCAGAAGTGTGTGAGAGTGAGTTGTGATAGCACTTTTTAGTGTGCTAAATGTAGTGAACTAAAGGTTTCTATAATCCTATGAATGTGCTTTAATTTTTGTGGTGGATCTTTTGTTCTCTTTTGTATCCATAGGAAGTGAGCCTCCCTGTTGGAAAGTGAGTCCTTCATAGGAAGTGATCCTTTGTACTTGGAAAATGAGTCCTATTTTGGGTAGTGAGCCCTTGGTAGTGAATCTTCCTATTTAGAATAAAATATTTATATTGTGATTTAACCCTCACCATGGTTTTTCCCTTATTGGGTTTTCCACATTAAAAAACTAGTGTTCATTGTGTTGATTTACTTTTTGTTATCTATGTTTCATGATTATATTTAATAATAGAATAGTTTGGTTGAAGGTTTGATAAGTGATAAAGGTTTAAGTTTTAATTTATGTGAAAAATTATTCACCCCCCTCTCAGTTGTCTTGCACCCATTTAACAATTGGTATTAGAGCTTAGGTTCCTTGGTGTAGAGCTTAACCGCTTAAGGAAGATCTGATGGCGCACAAGTTGGTGATCCCTCTGTTTGATGGAAATGACTACAAATATTGAAAGGGACAAATGAGAGGATATATTATCTCTCTTGGTTTCAAGACCTAGAAGGATGTTGAGAATAAGTATACACCTCCATCTGGTGGTGTTAATACTATAGATGATATCTTTGCTTATGAATAAAATGAGAAGTTGAAGTATGCTATTTGTAGTGGTTTATCTTAAAATGAGAAAAATAAGGTTAAGTATTTGGATACTACATATGATGTCTAGAAGAAGTTGGAAGAAATGTATGAAGGAAATGAAATGGTGAAGTTGACAAAGAGATTGGTGGTAAATCTTAGATTTGTGAACCTAAAAATGGAAGATGGTGAAGAATTCTTAAGCTTCTTTCACAGGGTTGAATAGATTGAAAATGAGGTTAGAAATCAAGGAGGAAAGCTAGTAGATGAAGAGATAATTGAGAAAATCTTGATCACCCTACTAGATAGCTACAGTGATAAGATCTCAGTGATTGAAGATATGTATGATCCTAAGAAGTACACTTTGGAACACTGGTTCAACACCCTACAAGCATTTGAATAGAGAAAGTTATAGAAAGATGACAAGATAGATGAAAAGACAAAGATGACCCATTCAAAGCAATGAATATTGAGGAGGAACCGTTTGATAGCGATGGTGTTGATGAGTTAGAAGCTAAATTCACCAAGAAGTTGAAGAAAGGTATTGGAAAATATAAAGGTATGTTACCCTTTAAATGCTCTAGTTGTGGTAATATTGGTCATTATGCTTTAAGATGTCCCAATAGGGATACACATAAAAAGAACAAGGATTATAAGGATAAGGATAGGAAGGATAAGAAGTATAATAATTTGTACTATGTTAGGGAAGAGGCATACATTTCTAATGATGAATCTGAAAATGAGGTTGATGATAGTGAATGCTTATTCTTACCTTTGGAAAATAAATCTATATCCACTAACCCTAGAAAGAGTGCAAGCAAAAGGGCTCCAAAGGTTAAGAAGAATAGGATAGAAGGTACTCTAGTTACTGCATTTCATGCAAGACATGATGAAGACTACTGGGTAATTAATAGTGGATGTTCAAATCACATAAACATAGATAAGAGTAATTTCACTAAACTAGAGAGGTATGACAGTGGTTTAGATATGTTCGGTGATGATTCAGGAGCTAATATTTGTGGCAAAGGTTCAATTATTTTTTATGGAGTGCATAACACTGATGATGTATATTATGTGAATGGTTTGAGGCATAATCTTTTGAGTGTTAGTCAGGTGTGTAGCAATGGCTTTAAGCTTGTGTTTCAGAACAATATTTATGAAATTATGAAAGGATCCAGAAATGGAGACATGATTGTTGTTGGAAGAAGAACTCATGGAAACATTTATCAGCTGAAAGGAGTTGATGCACATTGCCTTGTATCTCAAATCAATGAAAGTTGGTGAAGGAACTAGAGAATGGGACATGCAAACTTTGATAACCTCGTCAAGATTAGTAAAAAGGAAATAGTTTGAGGACTGCCTAGGATCACAAGACCTGCTACTACTATCTGCAAAAGTTGCCAAATAGGGAAGCAAACAAGATGTAGCTTTAAAGGAAAAGAATATTCTACTACCAGTATGCTAGAGTTAGTACATACTGATCTTTATGGTCGAACTAAGACTGGAAGCTTGAATGATGATATACATTTCATGTTGGTTATTAATGATTACACTTGAATGACATGGGTTGCTTTTATCAGAGAAAAGAATTAGGACCTAGATAGGTTCAAGGTATTCAAAGCAAGAGTAGAAAATGAAGTAAATTTAAAAATAAAGTGTTTGAGATCCGATAGAGGTGGTGAATTCACTTCTGGTGAACTTAATACATTCAATGAGAAGCATGGCATAAAAATAAAATATTCTACTCTAAGAACCCCATAGTAGAATGGAGTAGTTGAAAGGAAAGATAGGACAATACATGAAGCTGCTAAAACTATGATGAAAGAATCTAATGCACCAGATGTATATTGGAGAGAAGTGATACATCTTATTTTTTATGTTCTTAATAGAATTCAAATCAGACACAACAACACAAAGACACCTTTTGAGTTATGGGATGGTAAGACTCCTACTGTGAAATATTTTAAAGAATTTGGAAGCAGATGCAATATTAAAAGAGATGATGAAAATATTGGAAAGTTTGATAATAGATGTGATGAAGGAATATTTCTTGGATATTCTACCACTAGTAAGGCATATAGATGCTTTAGCAAAGATTAAGGAAGATTATTAAAAGTGAAAATGTGAAAGTTGATGAAGACATACACAAACCTATAGAGATAAGTGAAGTTGAACTTGATGGTCCTATCTATGGACATATACTTGAAGAAAATAAGAAGAAGGAAGAAGAAGAATAAAAAGAAGAAGAACAAGTGGAAGAAGAAGAAGAAAATGAACCAGAACCTATTGCAAGGACTCCTAAATATGTACAAAAGAATCATTCAGAAGATTAGATAATTGGAGACAAGAGTGAAGGTGTAAACACAAGAAGCAAAGTTACATCTGAGGTAAATTTATGTTTACTCTCTAAAATAGAAACTAAATCTATAAAAGAAGCATGTGAAGATGAAATTTGGATGGGGGCTATGAAAGAGGAATTGTAGCAGATAGAAAAGAATCAGAAATGGGAAATAGTCCTTAGGCCTGTGAACAAAAATGTGATTGGGTCAAAATGGGTGTTTTGAAACAAATTGAATGCAAATGGAGGAGTAGTAAGAAATAAGGAAAGATTGGTATTCAAAGTATATTCACAAGTTGAAGGTATAGATTTTGAAAAGAAATTTTCCCTTGTGGCTAGAATGGAAGCTATCATAATACATTTTTGGCATTTTCTGCACACAAGGACTTCAAAGTATATCAGATGGTTGTTAATTCAACCTTTCTAAATGGTGAGTTGGAGGAAGAAGTGTAAATGGAGCAACCTAAAGGGTTTTAGTTGTCTAAAAATCTGGACATGGTTTGTAAATTGAAGAAAGCATTGAATAGATTGGAACAAGCTCCCAAAGCTTGGTATGCAAGACTAGACATATATCTAATAAAGGAAGGATTCAACAAAGTTTCTGTTGCTATAATTAATTATTACTTACACTTTAGCATAAGTTTACTTAGGCATATTTAATTCCTAAGTTATAGGCTTTCGTCTTTATCTTATCAAGCTATCTTGTTGCTCCAGATAAGATTAGGTTTATGCATCTTTTCTTTTATAAAGAAAATTATCTCTTGTAATATTTTGTACTTTGAATATATCAATTTTCACATTTCATGCAAACTTTTTCATTTTCATTTTCCTCTTATGTGGAAGGTCTATCCTAGTTTGCAATCAAATCTTGGTTTCTAACATGGTATCAAAGCCTTGATTCGCAACCCCTTCTCAGCATTTTCAGAGGAATACAGTGTAGAGCTTGTTTGAGGTCCCTCAAGGGTTTCAATCCTTGAGCATCATTATGTAGCATCTTAGATCAGATCAGGGTTTTTTGTTGGATTCAGAGTGCTGGAAAAAGTCAGAAATGGCTTTTATTTTATTCACTTTGGTCACTGTTTTCCAGATCTGTGAGGGTCTCAAGCTTGGTGACTTTTTTGATAGATCTAGGGGTCACCTAATTTTTGGAGCACTTTGGGCCCAAACGGACCTCACCATATGATTTGCAGTGCCCAAAAACCCCTATTTCCATATAAATTTTGTTTGATTTGGACACAATTGTCTGAAGAGGCAAATTGTTTTTGCCCGAGGACAGTACGGCCCCCAAGCATGCATACCGAGGTTCGAAAATTAAAAAAAGTTAAAAAAATATTAAAAAAATAAAAAAATTTGGTTGAAGTTTTGTGCGGCCAGAGAAAATGGATCCCACCACCCAGTGGCCATCGGGTAGCCACCACCGGACCACCACCACCAAACAGTGCCACCAATCTACCGCTTCCCCCTTTCAGCCCCTGCAGGTTCCGCCCAGGTCCTATGGGCGACCACAGCCTAGGCACTAACCCCCACCAGGCTTTTAGCCCTAGCCCTAGTCATGTGGGCGACTAGGGGCCATGCTGAAGCTGCCTGGCCACCAATCCCCTGGTCCACCTAGGCGACCAAGCGCCGAATATGTTTAGCCCCTGAGATCTTATTGGAGGCCTTATTGGGTAGTTTTGAGCAATTTTATGGAAATGTGCATAAATTTCACATACGGCATCATTTTTTTGCAAACGAGATATCACCGGAAAGCTATTTCTGAGCTCTACACAATGATGTAGGTTTCATTTTTTGGTTTTTAATTTTTTATGTCATTTTCGTCCTCAAAAGTTAGATGTTTCCATTTTCACTCTGGGATGCATATCTTTTGACTCGCTTATCCGATTTTCACAATTTTTGCAGTGTCAAAATCCTAGTTTCAGCCTTTATAAAGATCTGAGGTCATTTCTAGAAAATGTGTAACTTATTTTATGCATGCATTCATTTTTTGTTTCATGCTCTAGGTTTGCATTTTCACCTATGTTTTTGTAGTTTTGCATTCTCTCCTTCTACAATCATTGGGTATTGTAATAACGAACTAATGTAAAGTTCCATTAATGGGGGTTCTTGCATCCATATTTCATGTTGGTGACAACTCACATGATTTTTTCTAGTTTCCTATTGTCTCCTTTTAGCTTGTTTCTTGCTTAGCTAGACACATCGTTGGTTTGCTTTGGTTCACACTTCACATTGGGATTTTATAGTTCTTGATCCGCATTGGTTTAGATCTTTCTCATTTGAGGGCTGTGGTTTTATGGTTAATGTTCTAGAATATTGATGTTACTCATCCTATGGGAAGTTTTAGTTTCATTTTGGCATTGGCTTCGAGACACAGTTTCCAGATTTGTCACCATTATGGGTCCATTCATCCTTTCATCTACTGTTGCTTACAGATTCCATAGTTGATCTAGTATGTGAGTTTCTAGTGTTCCTTGGCATCAGGTATACTATTGCATTTGTGATTCTGATTGGTATCTTGCAAATAGAACTATCTTTCCTTGCTTGTAGGATTTGGGGTTCCAGTGTTGCTTCTTCAGAGTTCTTCTAGTGCTTCTTCGCAGCAGTTCATCTCACTGAAGGGGGGGGGTTTTCCCATTGGGTTTTCTCTCTCTTTACATTTGTACATGAGTACCTGATCAGACCTTATTTTCGGGACTCATATTTGCATAATAATCTACTTCTCCCTAAGTTGCACTTATGGGGGGGTGTTGGTGTAATTAATTATTAATTACACTTTAGCATAAGTTTGCTTAGGCATATTTAATTCCTAAGTTATAGGCTTTCTTCTTTATCTTATCGAGCTATCTTGTTGCTTAAGATAATATTAGGTTTATGCATCTTTTCTTTTATAAAGCAAATTATCTCTTGTAATATTTTGTACTTCGAATATATCAATTTGCATATTTCATGCAAACTTTTGCTTTTCCATTTTCCTCTTCTATGGAAGGTCTATTCTGGTTTGCAATCAGATCTTGGTTTCTAATAGTTTCTCCTGAAAACAGCCTCTACTTCAAAGTGCAAGCTAATAAGATGTTGATTATAGTTTTTTATGTTTATGACATCATCTTTGGAGGAAATGAAGGCATGTGTAAAATGTGTGTTGAAGAAATGCAAAAAGAATTTGAGATGTCTATGATTGGTGAATTGAATTTCTTCCTTGGTCTGCAAGTGAATCAAACTAATAAAGGAATATTCATTTCACAATCTAATTATGTAAGAGATCTGTTGAAAAAAATTGGGATGGAGGACTCTAAACAGGTTTGTACTCCTATGGTAACCTGATGTAAACTAAGAAAGGATGATGAATTGACTAAGACTGATCAGAGAAAATACAGATCCATGATTGGAAAACTATTGTACCTTACTACCACCAAACCAGATATTATGCATGCAGTGTGTTTACTTGCTATATTTCAAGAAGATCGTAGAGAAGCACAACTTATGGCTGTAGAAAGAATATTTACATATCTTAAAGGAACATCAAATGATGGACTATGGTACCCTAAAAGTAATGATTTCACCCTAAGTGCTTAAATACAAATTATGATTGGGTTGGATGTGTAGATGATTGGAAGAGTACCAATGGTGGTGCTTTCTTTCTTGGAGGAAGACTAGTTTCATGGTTGAGTAAAAAGAAAGATTTAGTTTCTTTATCCACTGCAGAGGTTAAATATATTCTTGCAACGTCTTTCTCTACACAAGTTATGTGGGTGAAGAAAAATCTAAAGGAAATTGGAGTAGTAAATGATGAGCCTATTTCTTGTTTTTGTGAGAATACAAGTGCAATAAACATTTAAAAGAACCCAGTTATGCATTCAAGAACAAAGGAAATATCTATCAAGTATCATTTTCTGAGAGAGAAAGTACAGGAGAATGAGGTCAAACTGAAGTATGCAACTACAAAGGAACAAATTATAGACTTATTTACTAAGGATCTTCTAAAGGATAATTTCAAGCATCTTAGAGAGAGGTTGGGGGTCATTGGGCCTCCTCACTAGGTGCACATGAAGGTGCATCAATCCAGTGAACTCACAAATTCTTCATTTACCTGGACTAATTGATATGTCTACTTCACATGGGGAGTAGAAAATGTTTTTCTTTTTTGTAGTATTAGTGTACTCATAAGGGGGAGTAATTAGTACAGTTGTTATTTTCCGTTGATTTCAAAGGGGGAGAAAATGTTATGTGTTTCCATAAATGCCAAAGGGGGAAATTGTTGCAAGTATGAGCTTGTTTGGTGGTGTTGTTATTAATGTTGTCGTTGATATCAACATTTTTCCGTATGTTGCAGATTGTATGTGTATGTTTGAGATGTTGGTGAGATACTGTGAGTACATGGAGCTATCTTTATAATGTTACAAATATGTTGGTATGATGAGTTTTCAAGAGATTTTGAGAAAATTAATGAAGAAGAGAAGTCAGAATGTTGAGTGTGTTTAGTATGTGCTCTAGTACATGCTCTGTATTTCTCCTATGTTTATTCTATGCATGTGTGGATCTAAAGGTGTGTTGATAATGATATAGTCTGAGTTTTAGTTTCTAGTGAGATGGTACGTGAAAGTTGTATCCACTGGTATATTTGTTCTACTAGGAGGAATATGTTCACTCCACATTCCTCCATTGTTTTGTTTTAGTTCATGCAGATCTAATATTTGTCTTGTGAAGGTCTTTCCTATGCTCTGGTGAAGAGGTTTGGAGTTTGGTTATCTAAAAATATTTTTCAAGAGTTTTTGTGTGTGTCTACATAGCTGATAGTGACAAGTGAAAAGAGTTTAGTGTTTGAAGCTTCTTCTTTTTGCTGCAAATGTATTTGGAAGATCTTGAGATGTATTCTCATGCACAATGAAGTATGTTGTGGCATTCACAGATCATCTTCCTATTGGGAAGCCTGTGCATCATTGATAATTTATGTTTTCATTAGGTTTGGCCAACCTAGTGTTTACACTTCATTCGAAGAATAAAATTTAATTGTGGAAGCATGTAGAAGATTCAAGAATATTATTTTTATGTTTTTATTGGTCCACTCTTATTCATTTTCACTGTGGGAAATTAGAGTTTCTAACCTTAGAATTTGAATTTATGAAATGATGTATTGTGGCTAACTTTGGTAAATGTTTTTGAAAGAGGAAAAAAATAGGTTTTATAGGGACCTAAAACCACAAAGTTTATGAAATAAAGAAAAGTCAATAAAGTCCTCATAGTCGGAAAGGTTGCAAAAATAGCAACAATAAATGACCAAATCCATCAGAAAGGCCAACAGATGCCACAAAACCAAAAAACCAACCAAAAATCCAGCAACAACTAAATTTAAGTCTTTAAAAGATCAGTAGTCTCAACTACCAGCTCCTTCATATCATGAATCCCCCTCTTTAAGATCTGAACCATATGTGTACGAGGCTCTTTCCTTTTGATATTGGCCTGGGTCCTTTTAGAAATACCTTGATCCTCATTCTTGATTTCCTTTTTCCCTTACAAATCAACAACTAATGAACCCTGTTGTGTTTTCTCCAACTTTTTAGACATAGCATTGATAATAATGGCATTGTGCCTAGCAATTTTATGGTTTTGTTTCACAACTATTTTCAACTTATTTTTAATTTTAACCATTTCCTCTTCCAACGACTTGTAATTTTCCTCAATGTCACCTCCTTTCTTACCAATAATGTTCTTATTTTGTTTCCCTTCTTCATTACTAAGAGTAGCGAGCTTCAGCTCCAGCACCTTTAATTTACTAAACAGAGCCCTACTTCTTTGATTAAGCTCAGTTATTTCTTAATAGGCCCATTTCAAGACCCTAAAAATGAAACTAATGTTGTTTCTAGTAGAGGCCAAACTGTCACCAGACTGAACCCGGTCTAATATGAGGCTAACCTCACCCAGGTTGGGGGAGCTAGGAAATCTAGCACCTTCAAATATGAAAGAGGTAGGAGGGGAGGGTACAAAATTTCTACTAGCTTCAGGGTTCTTTGCTTTATCTTCCAAGGAGTCTGTGAAGTAGGAACCAACTTATTGGTAGGGGATCCCTTAAGAACAAGATTCTTTAAGGAGGCACAGCAATTGGGGAAGGCCTTTGGGTCAGTTTTAGCAAGCTGGGGTTTTTTAGAATGGGTTTTCCTATCAAACATCTTAGAGGGTGAGTGGGTTTCAACAATTCTCTCCTGGTTTGGCTGAATCTCCAAACCACCACTATCAATGTCATAGTCCTCAAACTCTATAGAGGAAATGGGGCTAGATAAATCCAACATGTTTTGATAATGTTCATAAATTAACCTAATAAGACTAGGATGAAGAATAGGATATCTCTTGGGATTTTTCTTATGGTCCTCTAGGCTATTACTCAATGAACATAACAGGTAGTGAGGCATAGAAATCCATACCTTATGCTAGAAGTGGTTAAGAATGGAAAAATGGTGCACATACACTCAGGTAAATCTCACGTCCAAAGTGATATACTTCATGATAACACAACGTACCTTTCTCCATAGTGCCTTGATAGTGTCAATTTTGAGGTAGTTGTTAGATATTATAACCAATTTCAATTTATCCTTGTCCTTCTTAGGAAATATAATGACTGCCTCATCAGAAAAAATTATGTCGAGATAAAACTTCACACCATTAGTGGAAATTCCAATAATACTCCTTATAATTTTCTCATCCAGCTTCACCTTCCTTCCAAGGAGAATTGTTTTTCCATTGTTCCAGTTGCTCTCGAAGTAGTCTGTGGCCACGAAATCAAGCCCATGAAGTTTTTCCAAGTATGGAACCAGGCCTCCTCTTTCAATATTCTCCCAAACCTTAACATTCATGGTATGCACCTCATAGCTTTTAGGTTCAACTCTTTTCCTGTCCCCCCCCCCATTTTCATTTGCTCCTTGTTTCTGACTCTACCAATGCCGAGAGCCTGTTGCAGAATTATACAGTTGTTCCAATGCACCCACAAAGAGTTCTGCTTTTCCTTCCCTTCTAAGTAACATGACACAGCCCCATAAAATCTATTGATTTTGATGTACCTATCCACTTTCTCTTTAATTATTGAATGTAGTTGCCTCTTTCCCATGCATAATATCATAATCTATCAAAGCCATAACTTTAGTTCTCAAGTCCCTAGAATTATTCCATGTGTTCAATCCTTGCTTCCAATCCCCTTCATTCGCAAAGTAATCTACTGCACTATTAGCTTCCATGTAGACATGTGAAACTTTTACTTTTTCAATTTCTTCCAGAATAGGCTTTGCTTCATCTATTCAATTCTTAATCAACCAAGAAGGTGGGGTCCTTCCTAAAAGACAATTAATATTTTTTTTAGAATCTCCTTCCAGCCATAAGTTTTTTATATTCATATTATGAGGTAACTTTAAAGCTTGAAATGCTCCTATAGCCTCTGCCATATGATTGGTTTGGTGGCCTAGGGATATGGCCACAATCGCCATAAAATTACCATTTGAATCCCTTAGCACACCTCCACTTCCATCCATACCCGGGTTTCCCTTCGCAATGCCATCAAAGTTGGCTTTATACTAGCCGATTAGGGGAAAGGTCTAGCAAACACCCTCCCTACTTTTCTTAGCTGGATTGGAAGTAGATGAAATGTCCACTTTAATGTTCCAATCTTTTTCTATACTTAAATCATAGGGGGTGCACACCACAGCTTCCATGTTAAGAGATTTTTGAGGAATCACATTAAAATTTTCCTTTATAAGCCTAAAATTTTTCTCAAGGACATTATTCTACGACATCTTCTTATCCCTAAAAAGTTTATTGTCATGTTCTTTCCACAATCCCTAGGCAACAAAAGGGAATAGGAAATCCCATAACCTTTGAATGTAGGGATTTTGATTACCTATGGATTTCCATTGTAAAAAGAACTCTTCAATGGTCTGGGGGAACACCCAAGAGATATTCCAAATATCTAAAAAAATTCCCCAGATTAAGGAAACCAATAGACAATGGAGGAACAAGTGGTTGGCAGACTCTGCCTTACTCTTTCAGAGATATAATTTGTTGGGGATTTGAAATCCTTGTTTACAAAGATTTTACATTGTGAGAACCTTAATTTGAAGCATTATCCAGAAAAGGATATTGAATTTTGGATTCAAGTGTTTAATCGAGGCTTTGGACTAGAAAGGAGGAGGGCTTGAGAGAATGACAACAGAGAGATAGCCGAAGAGACAAAGTAATTACCTGAAGGGTTATCCATCCATACAAGAGTGTCATCCTGCATATTTTTTCCCAAGCTGACAACCTTTAAGGAGGATTGAAGTTGAGCCAACTCCTAATTGATCACACATAAGAACTCACCCAATCTCCTTCATACCAGTAGTCTTTGATAAGTTCCCCAAAAGAAGCTTTACATTGCTCTACTCATCTATTGAATCTTTCAATATTAATAAGGGAATCCTTAAAGAGCCATTTATCCTCCCAAAATATAGCTTGATTTCCGCTTTTCATGTGCCATCCTATCCCTGAATCCAAAAAATTTATCCCAGCAATCATATCATTTCAACAAGCTAAACCACATGGGAGGACAGGATAATCCAATAGATCTTTGAGGGACATACGATCAACCATATATTTAATTCTTAAAATATCTTTCCATTCTCCATTAGACAAGAAATATCTCCATATTTTTTTGGCTAGAAGAGTCTTATTAATAGTTCTTATTTTTCTAAGGCCTAAACCCCCCAGGGTTTTTTGCCTGCAAACCAAATCCCACCCTATAAGAGGCATTCTCTTTCTTTCCTCCACTCTAGACCAAACAAATATTTTCTGGATCTTTTCAATGGCCTCTACATATTTAGCAGGGATTTTGAAGAGGATTAAAGCATAAACTGGGAGGTTCTGAAGAGAAGCTTTGAGAAGCTGAAATTTTCCAACTTGGCTCAAAAGAGCTCCTTTCAAACCTGCCAACTTCTTTCTGAACCTATCAACCAAAGAGCACTAGAAGGAATCTAAAGGTTTAAGGAATAACAAAAGTCCAAGATATCAAGAGGGTAAGGATTCCACCCTACAATCAAGGATTCTAGTAATCTTGACCTGTCTATGCTCTGAGGTATTGAAGAAAAAGATGGAACTCTTCTATCTATTGACCTTCTGCCCAGATGCCTTCTCATACACATCCAAAGTTTTTTTAGAAGTCTTAGCCTCAACCTTCGTAAATGTTTCTAAGGCTGAGAATGGTATTAAATCATGGCGAGTTGTGAATAATTGTATGACAGTGTGATGCAAAGTGACAAAATTATGCCACAAATCTTAAGAGTAGAAGTGTGTGTGACTTGTGATAGCAGTTTTCAGTGTGTTGAAGGCAATGAACTTAAGGTTTTTGTAATCTTGTGAATGTGCTTTAATTGTTGTAGTGGATATTTTTTCCTCTTTTGTATTTGTAGGCAGTGAGCCTCCCTGTTGGATAGTGAGTCCTTTGTACGAAGTGAGCCTTTGTACTTGGACAGTGAGTCTATTCTGGGAAATCAACCCTTGGCAATGAGCCTTTGTATTTAGTTTGAAATATTTATATCGTGAGTTAACCCTCACCATGGTTTTTCCCTTATTAGGTTTTCTATGTAAAACATTTGGTGTTCATTGTGTTGATTTACTTTCTATTATTTGTGTATCATGCTTATATTTAATAACATAATAGTGTAGCTGAAGATTTGATAAGTGATAAAGGTTTAAGTTTGAATTTGTGTGACAACTAATTTAAACCCCCTCTCAGTTGTCCTGCACCTGTTTAACACTCCATTCCCCTTATCCAACATACAAGAAAATATGGAACAACATGGAGTAACATCTAAATGTAACCATTTTTCTTCCATTTTTGACATCCAACAATTGTTTGTGAATAACATTAGCAAAAAAACTTACATAATCAAATTCATCATTTACTAAGATATTTTGACTATTAGCTACCATGTACATGAAGTGAACTAGAATCCTCTACTACATATCACTCCCCAAGACTTGGCACAAAGCATAATATGTTCTAATGAAATAATCTGCAAACTTATCTAATTTGCACGCTTCTACTTCATTAGGAGGAATCCTAATAGATATTCAATCAAAACCATTGGTTCTATGTTTAGGCAACCAAAATATTTGAAATTGATTTTGTCCTATTGATAATTTTGTTTGACAGTTTCAAATTCAATTGCTTTACATTTAACTAGGCTCAATTTGAACACCTCAAAAATAGAAACCTTGTCAATTTTAATTAGAATACCACCGGATGCAACCCTAATTGCCCTTATGTTTTCAGCATAAGTTACTGCCATTTCCCTAAGTAAATCCACATCTATGAGGAAATTCAGCACCACCAATTTTCCCAAATTAAATCCACATCTATGAGGAAATTCAGCACCACCAATTTTCCCAAGTCACATGTCCATAAATTGGAAATTGGAACCTTTGAATTCCTCTTTCCACACAAATGACAAAAAAACTCCCAACCAAAGATAGGAAGCTCTACATCTCTACATTCATATGCATTGTTTACTAAACCACCCTCAATGCCAAGACCATGGACCTTGATTTTCTTTGAAAAAAAGCCTAGTAATTTTTCAATTTGTTCTTCATCTAATGATATTTTTGGGGAAGAAGAGGAGGGTTGGCTTCTTGGTGGACTCGTGTTTTTGGTTCAATTCAAAAACTAGGGTTTTCAACAATAGGTTCTAGGGTTTCTTGAATATTTTAGGCAACAACTAGGGTAATTTTAAAGCAATTCAAGGTGGAATTATGTAGCCTAACCTAATTTTGATTCTAATACTCAATTTAGCACAATTTATAACCCTATGAAAATAAATTTAGTGACCTTCTTTGCATATATACTTGTTATTTTTGCTTTTGAAAACCCTAGCTATTGTGAAATTCTCTTTGAATGCTACAAATTCTTCTTGTTGGATGCTCAGGATACTAAGTGAATCGTTTAATAGATAGGATTATAACTTTTATGGAAGAAAAAATATTTATCACACAATGAAAAGCCATTTTTTTGTCATTATTTTCATCTTGCGCAAGATAGAGCACATAGCTACCCATTTACTGAATTTAAATTTGGATCATTGATCCTTGAGAAAAAACACAAGATCAGATGGTTGCAAATGATCTGACTCGTTTGAATATCTTTGATGAGCACTAAAAAAATCATTGGTGAATAGGATTAATCCATGCAGGATTACCTTTAAAACTTAGCACAAGATGCACCATCAAGAACAATAGTCACTTTTGGCCGCATGACAACTTCCCACACTTTCGTAATCTCAAAATCAAACTGCTAGAAAGAACTTCTGAAACAATAGAATTCTTTAAGATTGCACCACATAGCACCAAATCCTCATACTTTAAAACCTCATTTTTAAACAAGACATGTCAAGATTAATGAAGAATTGGTACTTGTTCCTTTGATAACTCTAAATCCTTACATTTGTCCCTTTTTCGTGCTTCTATAGCCATATATAATCCTTTATAAAAATGATTCATGGACTAGTAGAAATTCAATGAAAAAATGCCACGTGGTGACCTTTGAATGGATTTGATGATATTTCTTCAAGAATATGCCATGTTCCTTTCTTTCACTCTTGTGCAAGGTATTTGTGGGTTTGCATTAAGGGGCTCCATGAAATGGTGCAATGCCTTAAAATTTCTACATGGAATTGGTGGGATCTTCAATAAGGTCCCATAGTAGCTAGCAATGCTCAACATGCCAGTTTTCATCATTTTTGAGGTTTTGTAGCCTTATTTTTCGTTAATGTAAAACCCTCCATGGGACTATAGAATCTAGTAGATTAGTGCCATATGTTGGTACTTGATTGATTCCATAGGTATTTTCTAGATAAAATACTCCTGTGAGGGGTAGGCATGGATAACTTAAAGGCATTAATACACACATGCTTTAAGAAGAAAGTTTAAAGCTCTTAGTAGATGAGAAGAGCCCACTTTAATACAAGCACATACACAAGACTTAATATTTTCAAAATTATTTTACCTCATGGGCTTAGGTGGTGAACTTAGGTATGAAGGGTCAGTAAATAGATAGACATAAGACTGAACATTGTAACTTAAGGAATTGGTAGCAAGCGATAGGAGGTCAACAAAAAATTAGAAAAAAAGTAGCAATAGTGTTTCCCAAAGCTAGGTTTTTAGGGTTTTAGACCTTAAACATAGACTTGCAATAGTATTTATATCAACCCTAGGCTCAAAGATGTTATTTTAGAAGCTCAGAATGTGGGTAAAACTAGGAACCAAAAGATTTTTCAAAAAGTGCCACTAGTTCCTATCTATATGCATGCAATAAGGGATATAGCAACTCCACTCCTTTTGTTCTAACTATAAAATTAGAGAATAGAATGGAAGAAAGTAAGATAGAAAGATTTTATGTGCCCTTAAATGAAACTTTTCATCTTCATTGAGCTACCACATGATATCTAAAAATGTAATTCTATCAAGAACACTTTTGGGAAACAAATGTGCTTGCACTAGGGACCATACACCTTGATAATAGAAGTGTTTGTGTGACAAAAACAATCACCCAATTGTGATCAACTTCCTGTATTGGTAGAAGGTATCAAAAACTTTTTTATCTCATTAGATAATCTACTCACTTCAAATCCTATATTTTTCATAATTTCCCATACAAAACATTCCTTAAATACCACATAGTTTGTAGCCTTACAATACATAGGTCCCATATGTGTGGGCGATCCCACAATACTAGTTTACAAGTTTTGGCCAAACTAGACACTGAAATATTTTTTCTAACTAAATCTTCACTTTCAGACACCTATAGTGGCTAAACCATGAGGAATTTGAAGATGATGCAAACTAGTGATTTGTGACATTTTTTGTAGATTCTAAATATATTTTTTAAAATTTTTGGAATCAGATTGCACTTCTTTTTCCATCTCCATCGAAAACTAGTTTTTCTTACCAAACAACATTTTTAAGGAGTGACTCTCACCGTATAACGCATAACTTTTTTTCCATGAAGGATGATTTTTTTTTTTTCAAATTTAGATTTGTAACTATGATATCTAGTTCTTTCAATTGGTTTCATAGTGTTTTATTGAATATTTTTTCCTTAATCAAGTTTCAAAGTCAAACCAATTACAATTCAGACATAGGAAGACTGTATAACACGTAACTTTTTTTTGTTGGATCATGGACTTCAATATTTGGTTCGCTCAAACCAAAAAGTTTGTTTGAACCCCAAAAAACATTTTTTTTTGCATGGGGTCACTTTTCGCAACTTTTCCTTCCTCACTCGAATTGTAAACCACTTTTGTGGGTTTACCCGTGTTTCCACACTTCAATTGATAGTGCAACTCCTTAAGCATTATAGAACATCAATTGCATTGTTAGGTTCCAAATTTTATTTCCACTGTACAATAGTATGTGGCATAATAGAGAATACCATTTAGAATAGATTATTCTATCATCATTTTATATAGCCACCAAGTCTCTGTGAATGCCATCAACGATGAACACATCCTAATCAAAATTTATATTGAAATCCTTGTGTTGCACATTTGTTGCCATCATCATTAAGTGTACTAGCATATGTGCCCTAGCATCCACTCCTAAAACTTGAGAAAGAGTATACTACGTTTTGATAACAAATCTTCAAGCAAGTCCACATCAAATGTCTCTACCTCATCCATAGTGAACTTGACTAGGCTTTTGTTTAGATCTCTAATCCTATAATGTGGGAGCCAAAAGATTTTGTAACTATGATTATATCTACCATACTCAAGCTACATACTAAATTGAAATCAATAGGAATATTTGCAAACATATTCAAATTGAAGACCCCATAGATATAACTCCTATCTAAACTCATCATAAAATTACCCTTGCTATTCATGACTATTCTTGATTTTTCATCATATCTTTTGGCCACGGCTCTAACTATATCCATATTGATGAATACATTATGAATTACTAGCCTCCCAAGAGCTAATTTCCATATAGTTGAAATGGGTTGGGAAACCGTGCTCATTCTGTGACAAAATTCAAATAAATTCCAACCTTAGACGGAAATCGTAGCATCCCTCAAGCCATTAGATTTGACGAGTTATTGAACAGTTAAAAAGACATGAATAGATAACTTTAGAACTTACAAGTTGAGCAAGTCATTGTCCAATTAGAAAACAAAATAACACAACATGCAAAATATTTAAAATTTTAACCCAATTAAATAAAACAGGTTTAACAAAGACCCCAAAACCCCAAAATGTGAAACAAGTGTGAACAAAGTGCATGGTGGTCTATGAGCCAAACCTAGCCCTTCTCTTGTGTCTTAACCTATTCATGTTTTTCTCAATGTCCAAAGTTCGTATTACAATCCAATTCAAATTCTATGTGGAATATGTTTTAATTACACGTTGTTCAATCCGCTCACCATATAACTTGGATGACGTGTTTTATTCTTCGAGGACTATTGTTACGGCTGCTTGTTTTGCTATCCTTGGTCTCGGCTCTCTGTTTCTTTGACTTAGAATGTGTACCGTGGTTCTCATTTGATGCGAAGGATCAACAACCATCTCGTTCTTTATGCCTATCGCAAAAACCTTTTGAATCTTCTTTAGCAAAGTCGTGATGAACTACCGAAGGTCATGCGATGTAATAAAATTGTGCCTAACACAAAATGTGGAACAAGTGTGAACAAAGTCCATGGTGGTATATGTTTTTAATTACTCGCCGTTCAATCGGGTCACCATCTAGACCCTTGGTCTCGGCTCTCGGTCTCATAATTCATTAATTACCTTGTTGTTGCCTTTATGAATTTCCCTTTGAACTCCACAACTGATTTGACGTAATTAGGCTAGTTAATTTTTGCAGTACATCAGTGAACACGCTCCTATAGTCATTTCAATTCCACACTTCTTATCAGAATTGTCGTAAGACGGTACGCATGCACTTGAAGCTATTGTCTAGGGCATGTGTATGGAAGGAACTAGGTATTGAAGTTTGAAATGAACGTATAGTTGAAATTTTCTTTTTCAAATTGAAAGTAACATGTATTCAGAATCTATCTATTGTCACAAGTTTTCCACAGTTTAGGTACACCTTTTTTGCCTTTTAGAGGTGAGTAACAAGCATTTGGAATGACTTTTCCAAATTTAGGTATACATCAATTTTATTTTCAAATTGAAAGTTATTATTTGAAAATAACATATATTTGAAATGAGAATATAAGTAAAATTTTCTACAATTAAATATACATCAACATTTTATTTTATTTTCATATAATTTCATATCTAAACTTATCTTTTAAATTTAATATAAAACTACTAACAAATTCCTTTTCAGCAAAATTGCTTATAAATTTTTAATCCGACAAAACAAGTCATTTCTTATTAATTCCTCATACTTTTTTACTTCAATCCCATAAAAAGTCATTCAACTATTGAGAATTATCTCAACATCGTATTGACATGTGTAATATAGAAATCACTGAAACAAAGAAAAAGTAGACCTAAGTGTTTAAATGCAAAGAACCTAGTGTTGATTGCCTCCTTTTTCTAGGGTTTCATTAGGATAGAGATCAACAAGGTGTTTAGATTGACTTCCAGCCATGGAGATGAACCAATCACACCTGGATCTACATCTTTTGAGTGTTGGGAACAAATTGGAATTGATTTGCCTTGATTAACCTAATTAGACTATGTTATCTAATATGAAAAATGCAAGAAACTCATTATTGATAAGTTGTAATAGAAGTTTGCAAGAAGATCTAGAAAGGGAAAAGTGTTGTGTACCTGTCTTGAAATTTTGAATTCGGTCACTATAGGAGGACATAGTTATCCAAAGGTGTCTCTATCCTTGTGGGGCTACTCTAGATCTATTTTTGCAGTCTTCTGATATCGAATCCAAGCTTCTGATTCTTTCCTGCTAATTCTTCGAATCATTGTTAGGTAATTTTATAGGCAATTTTTTGTGAGTTGTCAAGGTGTAGGTCTTGGAATGCAACAATGGATAAATGATCTTCAAACTCCTTTCAATCCTCTTCAAACCTAGAACTTGCACATTCAAAAAAAGAGGAATGATTGTGCCATTTAGGGGCTTGCCTTAGTCAAAACGCATGTTAGTGTTTCCACTTCCACAATGGAAATGTTAATGATGAAATGATAAATGATAGGAAAAGAATGATGAATCAACAAAGTGTTGCAACTCACCACCCTTCAATGGCTTTCGTAAAGGACTGCAATCATAGATATCACCTCAAGGTCTTGGATCTTTCTTGCTTGATTGCTTGGATTGCTTGGAGACTTACATCAAGGGTTAGCCTTCACAAACATGAAAACATGAACTCACATACACTTTGACATGATGCTTGGATCTTGAATTTCTGCACAATAATATTCACAAATTTTCCTTTGATTGCCCTTGATTAATCTTATATCTTCAACTTTCTCTCCTTTCATGAATTGCTTCATTCACCATAAAATTGCTTTCTAATTTCTCAAAATGAGAGGAAAATTCTCTTGTATATGCATAAATCAATTAATCCCTTTGGGTAGGAGCCAACCTAGGGTCATTTTCAAATTATAAAATCCTGTTGAATTTAAAATTTCAAATATTTAAATTTTGCCTCGAGGATAGTGAAGACATTGAATGTCGTAAAGTGTCCAAAAATGATGTAAGTGTTTGAGACCTAATTTTTAGCCTAAATTTATAGGGATTATGGATAATCAAATATATTTTATTAATCTAGTCGTAAAATTGGTAAATTTTTCTTATAATTAAAGTTATGGGAAAAATAGGGCATTAAGATAGTGTGAAATTGTCAAGGGTGAAAAATTTTGATGCTACATTTAGCACCCACTTTAGTGAGAGTATGAACTTATTGTAATGGCACAAATTTGCACCCTAGGAAAATTTTCCATTTATTTACCCTTACTTTAGAATTATAAGTACGAAGATGCTTAATCCCATCATCATCTTCCTAATCTTTCCATTTGTCCTTATATTTTTGTGTCGATGGAAGAATATTTGTTGCGGATGTGTGCACATTGTGTGGACATCCACTTGCCACACTACTGTCCTAACTAATTCTTGCCTCTAAAATCCACATAAGCGTTACATTTTTTAGTTGGTCACAAAGGTAACATCTTCTACCGAGTCTTGACTCATGAAAAATGGTCCTTACCTCCATTTTTCTCATTCAAACTCATTCTTTCAGTTTATATCCCATTCTCCAATTCTCTTTGGCAAGCTCTGGCATTCTCTAACTCATTATCACATTCTCTATTCACTTCTTGATCATTCTTGTTGTATCTCGCTACTACCAACCTTCTACTTGGGTCTCTTCTTGCTTCAACACCATTTTCATTGTAGGTTTATGAAGTTCTATCTCCTCAGTGTGGTGGTACTGTTCTCTTCTATCCCCTATTGACCTTGAGTGATTATAGTGCAGGGAAGGTAACATTGTGTCTTTTCATTTTTCATATATCATCTTGAAGAGTAGCATTCAAGTTGTCATTACTCTCTACCTTATTGTGTTAGTTCTATTCTTTCCTTCATCACTTTTTTCTCTATATTATTACATATTTAGCTATTTGTGGAGGTGGGAACATCAAAATGGGGGCTAACTGAGGCATACCTAAAAATAGAAACCAACATTTTTCCTATTTTTGTGTGTGTACATGCAGGTTTGTTTGCTCGAAGCTAGCTAGAAAACTGGACTTCACACAAGTGGTATCTTTTCCTACTCTTTCCTTGTCATTTTTTTCATTAGAATAATTCTCTCTAGTATACTTCTTGTTTTACTATTTATTTCCACATTTTTGTATTAAACTATCAAACTATAAAAAATTTGCATTTCGGTTGTAAGTAAAGCCTTATTTTTTTTGTTGTTATTTGACTCGTTATCTACATAGGATGCCAACATGTCCCTGAGACTCTAGAGTGACACACTAAAGTCTAGTTCTTGCATTGTCATTCTTAGATAAAGGGTTGTTTGAGTCACAGTCTGAGACCCTTATAGTTTTCTCACTTGATTTCAAAAAACACTTGTTTCTCCTTTCTTTATCTTTTGATCAACCTGAGGTAGTTTAGGGTAGTTTGTTCCCTGGGGCTCTCCCATGACCTGAAGCCTTGGGGGTGAGGAATCCCCCTACTCTACATTTTTGGTGAACTCGGTGTGAAAGTCTTGTTTTCATTTCTTCATGTTAGATATATTTCTCTCATGTCTTGGGTGTGTTGCGGGTTTGTTGGTTGTGAAGCTTTATGAGCTCTAAGACTCGGTGAACAACCTTTGGGCATGTTGTTAGAAGGAGTTTATGACATATAGAGATGGATTCTAAGAAGGTCACTATTAGTCCTACCTTTGAGGAAATAATTTCAAGAACAAATACAAGTTTCTCCAGCCCTTTTGGAGAATATTTGTATGTTCCTACCGCTTAGGTTCTTCCCCTTCCACTTCATATGTTTAGGAAGACAATGCTCTTGAAATTCCCATACAAAAAATTCTTTCCCTAGACATAAGAGTTGTGGAGTTTAAGAAGTATATACGAAAGGAATGGACTATGGCTAAAGTTTCTAAGGTTGTTAATAACATAAGAGCTATGTTGGAAAAGGAACGGATAGGTCTAGAATTTCTCTAAGGGCTTGCAAACATTTTGGACATTCATGTCTTGTCATACAATCCTAGGTTAGGCATTTCTCAAGACCTTAGCTTTGAGATCATTGAGAAATAGATAGAAGTCTCGATGCCTAAGGTGTTGATATGTATGGTTAAGACTAGCCCTTGTGTTGACACCACCTCTGGTCTTTGATCGACCCTTATCATTAAGGTAAATAAGGTACCCTTAGGTTTCAACTTTGCTAGTCCTAACATACCTAGTCATAACCCTAGAGCCAATGCTTGTCCTAGTGGTGGGGTCTCTACTTGTAGGAGGGTTAGTGGCTCTATTAGTTTCAGTGGAGGTTCCATTAGTCATGTTTCATCCTTTCATCCTATCCTAAATGCTTTATTGCAAAATATGGGTTAGATACAAAAGCAGTTAGTGAATCTATCTAGTTCTACCTCTCAACCTATTTTCCAACCTTTTTTCCATCACAATCCTTTATATATTGCTATTATAAACACTCCCATCCCTCAGGGGATTGAGATTCCAAAATTTGAAATGTATGGTGGTTATGGAGATCCTAAGTCACACATTTCAACATTTAATGCTATGTGCATTGATTTATTCCATCATGATGATTTAATGGTTAAGCTCTTTTCGAGATCCCTTAAGGACACTACCCTTGAGTGCTACTATTCCTTACCAAATAACTCTATCTTTCTATTTGATCAGTTGGTAAACAAGTTCCTAAGGTAGTTCCATACTAACATCGGATCAAAGATGACCTTTTTAAATCTCATCTGATGCAAGCAAGGGAACCATAAAAAAGTAACTAAATTTATTGCTCGCTATCAAACATTATTTTCAAAAATTTATTATCCTTTACTGGATTTAGATGTTCAAAAGGTATTCATCGGGAACTTATAGAAACAGTAGAAAGAGAAGTTCACCTTGATGAAGTACCCTTCCTTTGCACACTTATTTACTACACTTAATGAATACCAATGGATGGTTGCACAGTTTGGGGGTTCATCCTCATGCTCCCATCCCGATACTCAATCTGTAGTGTCAATTTTTGGAAAAAAAAAATCTATTGTGAATGTGGTCTCCACATCTAAGGACAAGGTCCTAGGGTGCAATAGATATTTCAAAAAACTATCAAAGTCTTCTACTACTATTTTGAAGAAGTTCTTAAAAGAATAAAGTTTTAGCATTGCTAGAATCCTGACCTCTAATTGAGTTGTATCTTCAGTTGTATGACGAACAATAATTCTACTAATCCAAATAAGTACAAGAACATGATATTGAGAGATGTGTGCACCTGCATCATGAGATTCAGAACCACATTGAGGACATGACTATCCATCTCAATGGGAAGAAACAAAATTCTATTAAATCATGGCCAAGGATAACAGTGAGTTGCAAATTTACACTGATTCATTTTCCTCTCATTTGGAAAACTTGGTAAAACAATCTTCTAAATCTTTTGAATTAGTTCCATCTAAGTATGTGAATATGGTTTTGTTCATGCGTATCCCTCCTAAAAATGTGAGTGCTATTTCTGCTATGAATTTCACCTTAGATGATGTTCCTCTTAGTAATGATCCTTCCTTGTTATACATCCATACCTATATTAATGAAAACATTGTAACTGGCATCTTAGTTGACCCGTCGAGTTAGGTTAATGTGATAACGAAGGAGACTCTATTTATAAAAAACTTATATAAAGATAGATACAAAGAGTTGAATACCACCCAGTGTACCCACGATGGACTCCTTGTTGCTCCTATGGGCTCTATTTCTTTGTTAGTATTGGTAGGACCTAAGGCTATTGATGTCTCATTCACTTTCATTTAAGAGTCTAACTTTTTCAGAGTTAGGCTAGGAGTGGCTAGCTTATGTGAATAGTGTCACCTCTATAGTTCATAAATATTGAAAGTTCCCTTATGAAGGCACTACGCACGTGGTACATGACACTGGTTATAAACCATTAGTGTCATGTGGGTGCTTCTCACTGGATAACTTCTGGCCTGGCTCAGAAGGACCTCTACTTGGTAGGGGATATTTTTTATAAAAAGCTTACATTAAATATAAGATTAGGTGTTTAGCATCAAAGGCTAGTTATCTAGTGTCTCCTTATGCTATTTCTATAAAATCTTCTATGGTAGTGCAAAAACAAGCTACCTTTTTGGCCCCATCTAAAGGAAAGGCAAAGCTTTCTCTCACTCTAGAGCCTTCTCCTTCTATATTTATGGTTGTATTTGCTTCTACATCTCATCCTACTATGGAATCTTTGGATTTTACTACTATGCTTGTATGGTGCATAGTGAAGTCTCAAGCTTTTCAGCTTCCTATGATACCCATGGTACCATGAACCGTTGTCTATGGTAGGGGGAATTCTTCCAATGGGTTTTTTCCTACATCTCAACCTTTATGGCCTACTACTATTCTATCACCTACCCCTTAGGTAGAGAATGGAAAGAGGCCCACCATCGAGACACCTATGTATGCTTCTCCTCTTGTGCTTATTTCTACCCTTATTCTTCCTCCTCCTACTCCTACCCAAGAGACCATCTTCCATTAGAAATAGTTGTGAAGGATACTAATGTGGGTAAGCAACATCCTTTGATCTCTTCTCAGACTATGTGTTTCAGTGCCCACAACCAACATAATTAGCTTTTGTGTAAGCATAAGCACAAGGAAAAGGCTCTAGTTGTGAAACATGCCTCCTTATATAAGATGGAGGGGGAACTAGTGGTGTTTTTCTCTACATCCTCTTTTGTTTCTTTGCTTTCTTTTGATATTTCTGCCTAGATTCCCCTCTCTTTTTCCTTTAACTCCTTTGATAGGTCTCGATGATGCTCACCCGAAAAGGGTGCAAGTATTCATTCATCCCTCCATGGAGCCCCCTCTCTTAATGTCCCTCCCAGACATTGCTCTATTCTCTTAGCCAATAGACATGTGCAAAATATAATGGTGGTATTTGTTGTGACTTTGTCTTCTACCTCCTTCACTTTTGCTTCTTCTATGAGGATCTTACACCCTCTAATGAAGTGCAAGCTAGAGGATGACTTGACTATGAGTGGAGGTCTAAAGAAGGGTTTTCCTTAGATGTTAGTTATTTCTTGGCCTACATCATCCTTGTGACGGAGGTGACCCTTGCTTCTTTGAAGTTTGTCACTACACCACTTGATGAGGTTAAAAATGAATCTGAGGAATCTCATTCTTCTCCTAGCTAGTTGACACATGGAACTTTGGTAAAGTGCATGTTCAATTTGGTGGATGATATCTAGACTCTATCTTTTATCTTTGTGATATTGATGACTTTTGCTTCATAAGAGATTGATGAAGAAGAACTTGAGGGGCCTTCTTTCTTGGCACTTGTTGCAGGTGAGTTAGAGGGTAGTTCCCTTGCTATCCTACCCTCTCAAGCTTATTCACCCTCCCATTACAATGATCTAGATTGGGAGCATAAAAAAATTTTAGATTAGATTTGTTTGTGTGCTTTTGTTCCCTAATGATTGTCTTTTTGTGTTTTTGATCCTACTTGGAGGACCCTTGCTATCCTTGTAGGTACTTGGATATAGGAATGAAAAAATTATCATGTTGTTCTTTTGTTTGTATCATCATTCTTTTATGTATCATGAAATTGATTTTTTATATTGGGGATGATGCAAAGCATTGGGGGCATTTAGGCACTCTTCGATGTTGACACAATTTTTATTTTTACTTTGTCTTGATGTGCTCTTGTTCATGTTCTAAGAACTTTGGGGATTGATGACCATTCATTGATAGACTATATTATATCTATTTTTATCTATGAATAGATCTAACCTCAAATTTTTAGTTCCCCATATCTCTTGATTTATTTGTCTTTGTATACTTCTTGATGTTGTGGTTCTTCTATGTTTTCCCTTGCATGTGTGTGACAACATGCCATAAATTCATCCCATCATGTGTTTCATGTGCCACAACATCTCTGCATCTCCTTTCTCTCATTAAGATGTCGTGCAATCCTTTGTGTCGCACACATCATCCTAAGGGGGGATACCATGTTGTTCTAATTTTCACTAAGGTGAATTCATTCGAAAAGGATTCCTTGTTGTAAAATATTCTTTAAAATAAAATCCTTGATGAAATAATCTTGTGCTGTAGAAAAATGGTTCCTTGTCATTTTCATGGCCTTTTCAGTCTCATTTCATGGTGTTGGAACTATTTTTCTCTCATTTAATGTTATAACATGGCTTGAACATGCTTATTTAGGTACTAAAATTCAAAGAACGACATCTTGTGAAGGTGTTGTGAAGTGTTGTAAGTCATTTCTACATTCTTCTAGAATCTATTAATTACAATCCACCTAAAAATCACCTTTTTATTCATCAAGAAGTCCTATTTTTAAGTGTTGTAAAGTCTTGTAACAAGCTTTCACACTTTTCTAGGCATATCTTCACTATTTATCCCTTTCTTGTGGTTTATTTGGCCCCCCTTTTATGCTCTCATATGCTTAATTAAGTGTATTTTTGAGTATTATCCTAACAAACAACATTAAATACAACATATTTCCTAACACGCATGTTTAGGTCTTAGGTGGGACCCATTTGCCATGGGTGGCGAATGAGCCCCCCTTGGACCCAAATTCAAAATATTTTAAATTTCCTTTCAGGATTTTATTCAAAAACACTTGATGTCAGTCTGTTATGAGGTATGAATGGGTAACTAAGGACAAGTGTGTATAAATATGTGATTTTCACCTCATTTTACATCTCCCATAATCTCCTAAAATCCACATTCATCAAGTTCACTTATTCACCTATTCATTCAAGCATTCAAGAATTTTACAACATATTTTCAAGCACTATTCAAGCACTTTGAATTAGCCAAATTGACATTACTTCAGACTTCCATCATCAAGGGTTTGGTAAGTTGATAGCATTTGCATGTTGTTAGTTTATCATTCCTTTGCATTTCATTATTTTATTAAGGGTTTGATTACCAAAAGTAGGGTTTCACCAAGGGGTAAGTGTACCAAGATGGTTCCCAAAAAGGGGGCTTAAGTGGCAACTTTTTTCTGAAATCAGGAAATACTAACCTTGGATATGAAATTGAGGATAGTTACACTCAAAATTTTGAGATGGAACGAAAACAAGGATCAAAGTGCTCTGATTCTACTTTCTAAACTACTAATTTATTTTGAAAAAAATTGAGATTAAGGGGTTCAAAAGAGGGACGTACACAAATTGGTGTTGTTTTTGTTAGAAAAAAATAACATAGCAACTCTTGTACAACCCTAGCACGGTGAACTTTTTTGTAGTATTTTTAAAATCGCTATGGTCAGAAGTTAGCTAATAGTACATCTAGTTGATGCATGAGTTTTTTGATAATTTTTTAATGAATATTTGAGTTTTTACTATTTTTCTAAGTCGACACTTCCTAAAAAGGAAAATTTTGGTCATGCTCCCCCTACAAATTTTGGAAAGTAATTGGTTTTTTTTTAAATGTAGAATGGAGTCTAGTTTCAAAATTTATTTGAAATTTTGATGAATGGTTAATTTGTAATGAAAAAAACACCAAATAATGCTTTTTGGAAAAAAGGAGACATACAAGCAAAATGAATTATGGATGAAAGGCTTAACATTGTCAAAAAGTGAAAAACATTACATCATAGGATAGCTAGGAGGGAACCTAACATTACCCATGTGTTTGATTTTGTCGATATTGAACCAGATGCAATTTTGATGATGAGCATGAACTTGATTATGTGAAAAATTTGTAGAATTTGCAAAAACACGTCTCTGGTCATTGGGAATTCCCTCCAAGCCTTTCGATTGGTATTCCAAGGAAAATACCAATGCTATGGCTCAGAGATTCCCAAATAAAAATATAACGCGTTTGTGTTATGTCTTACTTTTGACTTTCTTTTTGCTTCTCTAGGATACATGTCAAGCAAGACATAAAGCGAGCATGTTATAATGTGCTTGTGTTATGTATTCCTTTATGTTAAATGCCACTCTATTGAATGTTTGTTGATATATTTGTATGTTTTTATGTACATGTATGCAGGTCTATCATGTATGTATGTATGTATTCATGCTTGTATGTATGCCTATATGTATCAGTGCATGTATATTGTATGTATGCCTATATGTATGGAAGATTGAATCTACACATGTATGTATGTATGCTTGTATGGATAGGATTATATGTACATATGCATTATGATTGTATGTATTTATGTATGTCTTTAGGAGGGATAATTTTAAGAGTGAGAGAGTTGTCTAGGTAGGGTGGGATGGGGAGAGGGAGAGAGAGGGAGAGGGGGTGGAAGTGATATTTTAAGAGAGGGAAATGGGAGAGAAGGTGTTGGAGTGAGGGGGACTTAGCTAGGTGGGAGAGGGAGTGGGAGAGAGAGGAAGTGGGAGAGAGAGGGAGTGTGAGTGAGAGACTTGAGAGAGGGAGAGGGTGTGGGAGGGAGTTCAACCTAAGAGAGGGAGAGAAAGAGGGGGTGGAGGAGGAGAACCATTCTAGGTAGGTGGAGGGACAGATGAGAGAGGAAAGAGAGAGAGAGAGAGAGAGAGCAGAGAGAGAGAGAGAGAGAGAGAGAGAGAGAGAGAGAGAGTTAACTAGGTAGGTTGCTAGAGGGAGTGACATGAGAGAGAGAGGGTATGGGAGGGAGAGACCTAAGAGAGAGGGAGAGAGAGAGAGAGAGGGTGGGAGAGAGAGAGAGAGAGACGGTGAGAAAGAGAGAGCTATGTAGGTAGGGTGCTAAAGGGAGAGACTTGAGAGTGTGAGGGGATGAGAGGGAGAGACTATAGGGTAAGGAGAGGTCCGGAGGAGAGACGGAGGAGAGGAAGCAAAGGGAGGAGGACCCGAGAAAGAGAGGAGAAAGAGGGTGGTGATGGAGAGGACCCATCTAGGTAGGGGCAGGATAGATAGAGAGGGGAGAGGAGAGAGAGAGAGAGAGAGAGAGAGAGAGAGAGAGAGAGAGAGAGAGAGAGAGAGGAGTTATGGTAGGTTGCCGTGAGGGAGGGACCCGAGATAAGAGAGGAGGGTGGAGGGAGAAACCCAAGAGAGAGGAGTTCTGAGAGGGAGAGGGAGGAAAGCAGAGTTTAAGAGAGAGGGAGTGGGAGAGAAGGGGTTAGAGAGATGGACTTAGCTAGGTAGGGTGGGAGGGAAAGAGGGAGGGAGAGAGAGAATTGACAGAGAGGGAGAGAGATGGGGGGTGGGAGAGAGAGAATTGAGAGAGAGGGAGACAGATAGAGGGGGGAAGAGAGATGGTGAGAAAGAGAGAGTGCTAAAGGGAGAGACTTGAGAGTGTGAGGGGATGAGAGGGAGAGACTTGAGAGATAGGTAGTGAGAGGGACTGTGAGTGAGAGACTTGAGAGAGGGAGAGTGTGTGGGAGGGAGTGACCTGAGAAAGAGAGGGAGAGAAAGAGGGTGGTGGAGTGAGAGGGACTCATCTAGGTAGGGTGGAAGGGATAGATAGAGAGAGGGGAGAGGGAGGGGGAGAGAGAGAGAGAGAGAGAGAGAGAGAGAGAGAGAGAGAGAGAGAGAGAGAGAGAGTGAGTTACATAGGTAGGTTGCCAGAGGGAGTGACCTGAGATAGAGAGGAGGTGGGAGGGAGAAACCTAAGAGAGAGAGTTTGGAGAGAGGGAGAGGGGGAGAAAGTGAGAGTTTAAGAGAGAGGGAGTGGGAGAGAAGGGGTTAGAGAGATGGACTTAGCTAGGTAGGGTGGGAGGGAAAGAGGGAGGGAGAGAGAGAATTGACAGAGAGGGAGAGAGATGGGGGGTGGGAGAGAGAGAATTGAGAGAGAGGGAGACAGACAGAGGGGGGAAGAGAGATGGTGAGAAAGAGAGAGTAATGTAGGTAAGGTGCCAAAGGGAGAGACTTATGAGTGTGAGGGGGTGAGAGGGAGTGTGAGAGAGAGGGAAAGAGTGGGAGAAAGAGAAACTGGGAGAGAGGAAGAGAGGGAGAGAGGGAGAGACTGGGAGAGAGGGAGGGAGATAGAAAGTGAGAGAGTGGAAAAGAGGGAGGGAGTGGGAGAGAGGGAGGGAGAGAGTGAGAGAGAGTTGGAGAGAGTGGGAAAGAGTGGGAGAAAGGGAGAGAGTGGGAGAGAGTGGGAGAAAGGGAGGGAGATAAGGAGTGAGAGAGTGGGAGAGGATAGGAGAGGGTGGGAGAGAGTGGGAGAGAGAGGGAGGGAGGGAGAAAGAGAGTGGGACAGAGTGGGATAAAGGGAGGGAGAGAGTGGTACAGAGTGTGGGAGAGAGTGGGAGAGAGAGGGAGAGTGGGAGAGAGTGGAGAGGATGGGAGAGGGTGGGAGAGAGTGGGGAGAGGGTGTGGAAAGAGTAGGAGAGAGGAGAGGGCTGGAGAGGGTGGGACAGATTGGGAAAGAGTGGGAGAGAGTGGGAGAGAGACTATAGACAAAGAGAGAAAATAAATCTATAAAATCAACTTTGATAATGGGTACATGTTTTGAAGAAGTAGAGACATGACCATTTTCACAAGAAGGAGATATAGTTGGAGAGAGGGTGGGAGAGATGGGATAGAGGGGAAAGGAGGGAGGGAGGAAGAGAGGGTGGGAGAGAGGGTGGGAGACAGTGGGAGAGACGATGGGAGAGAGAGGTGTGAGAGAGTGGGAGAGAGCATGGAGAGAAAATAAATCTATAAAAAAAAATCAAATTTATGGAGCGTGGAAGTAGAGACATGGCTATTTTAGCAAGAAATAACATGCTCATGTGATAACGGAGCACATTTTGAGCTCTGTGGAGAATGGAAGGGAGGGGAAGAGAGGGTGGAATGAAGAAGCAAAGGCTACATAATTGGGTAGAATTAACCTCCAAAAAGTCAAATTGTTGAGGAGTTTGAGGAAAGAAGAAGCAAAGGCTACATAATTGGGTAGAATTCCTCCATTTGAAACTCTTCCTTTTTAGGTATGTTAAGTCTTTATACATTTTCTTTCATTCTATTATTTCTTGCTTTCATTTTTATTATTTTGCATATTCCATGTTGATCATTGTTTGTCTATCATGTTATAACCTTAGGTTGTCAATGGAAATTTTAAATTACACAATTCTATACACTTTCCAATTACATTTTTAAACCACATCTCTTTGAGGCATTTTTTTATTTAACAATTGACTTACTTTATGTATGCTTCCAAAGCTTTCATTGAGGTATTTTGTCAAACAGTTATACAAACCAACTGGTTGCCTTGTCTATGCTACCATTTTTTCCATACATGTCTCTAAAAAATTGGATTATACTCCTAATGTAGTAGGGGGAGGCCTACAACACACAAACACACAACTCCAATCTGCAAACATAATTTTCAATTTATAATTTCATCAGGACCTCTTCATTTAGCAAATTCACACAATTCCTTATAGCATATCAAATTCACTCAATCGGGTATAATTCCACTCACAAAAACTTTCAACTCACAACACAACACACATTAGGGATCCACTACAGAGCATTTCAACATATCCAACAATCACCAATGCTTGTTTTGTACCAAACTGCACAAATAAGGTTTTCTACTCTTTTAGAGCCCAACTTAGCCCACTTTTACAAAGGTACCACCTTCAAAACTTGTCCAAATCTCCTGAAACCTTGGGGAAGAAATTAATATCTATCAAAACATCAAATTACATCATTAGATTACAAATATTCAATCATTTACCACCCAAGACATAAAACCCTCTTTCTATGCTTAAAAACCCTAGGTTGTATTGAAAGTAGCACTTGTCAAACACTCCAAAACTTGTCAACTATTCAAACAGCCTAAAATACCCTGCTCATGTTGAATCTAACATAAAATAATGCTTCCCAACTCAAAAACTCAATTTCACTCACCAAAACCTCATTTTTTTAAGGATAACTCAACATTTCCTCATCTGGTTTGATGCCCAATCGAAGGATCATCCTCCATTCAAGTTTCTTATGGTCTTTTATAGTGTTTTACTCCTAAAACGAACCACTTCAACTTCCAAAACTAACATTTGAAAGAGGTGAATGTTGGTCTCCCTCTTTAATAGAGTTTTACAACCCCTCACTATTTGTTAATTTGACAACTTAGCACTTTTTGCACATTTTGAAAATTCTACTACCTAGACCCCTAAATACTATTGAAAAAATGACCAATTACATCACCACATGGTATTATAGACCTTATGAAGACAAAATTCCTCCAAAACTATAATCTAGACCTTATGACCTTAAATGGATTAACAACTTTTAATGTTGCTCCCACACCAACTCCTCCCACATTGATAGCATAGATTTAAACTATTTTGGTTGTCATCTCTATTTCTAAATTACCTCATCAGTAAAGATGCCTCATCACCTATGTTGTCTATTTATGAAGCCTTGAATTCCATATATTTCATTTATTTTAATGGATAGATTTTTTGAGGAACTAATATTCACCTCGTTACCATGCTACAGGTAAAATTATCTTTCATGCCAAAGAAATGAACAAGGAAAAAACTAACATATGAACAACTCCAAACCTTCAAAGAAAAGAAGAAATTAAAATTCAGGGAATATCATGAAAATAATAAATTGGAAACAATTGACGAAAACAAGCCAATTGAAGAGGAACCTCAATTTCCAAAAAGAGAACAAACATTGGCAGGACAAAGGGAACGAATGTGAAAGCATCATGCTAGGATAGATTTAGATACCGTAGTTGGAGACACACCCTCTACTACAAGTGAATATGGTTGGACACCATCCACTGTATCTCAAGTTGAGAGTACATCATCACTCTGATTTAATGAAGAAGGTATGCCATCATCCCCATGTGAAGATCAAGGTATGTCTTCTACTCCACCCTCAATCGAAGGTACACAATATAGCCCACCTCAATTAAATATTGATGAAATTGCTAATGTTGAGATGTATGTACCTAGGAGAACACCACCTAAAATTTTGTGTAGAAAGCCAAACTTTTTTATTAATATTGATGAGGATATTTTGCAGCACATGGAAGGTAAGATTCCAAAATGCACTTGTAGAAGATATACTGATAAGATTTGGAAAATATTCTTTGAAAGGTTAAATGAGACTACAAGATTTCAACTATTTGTTCAAATGATGCGAGGTTTACAGTACAGAAACATCATGAAGACTCTTGGGTTGAGAACATCGAATGCATCAAGTGAAAACA
The DNA here is from genome assembly GCA_007258455.2 of Sequoia sempervirens. Taxonomy (NCBI): domain Eukaryota; kingdom Viridiplantae; phylum Streptophyta; class Pinopsida; order Cupressales; family Cupressaceae; genus Sequoia; species Sequoia sempervirens. The sequence continues at coordinate 27,693,635 of VDFB02075321.1, forward strand.
CTATTGTGAAGAATCTAATGGATGCTTATGAGAGTGTGGGTAAAACCTCACACTCAAAGGATAGTAATGTCACCCAATGTGTCATTACATCAACTTTGGTAAGCTATCAAATAAAGAGATATTGTCTCATTAAAAAGATAAGTGAACAAATGGGAATTAGTAGAAAAAATTTATCAAAAGTCATTCAAAGGTGGCAAAGAATTGAGGGCACCAATTCAAATGAATTATGGGCATTCTCAGGGAGATTGCCATATAAAGATAAAAAGGTTGTTAAAGCATTGAGAACACTAATTTAAGAGTATTGGAAGAATAATAAAAGGCCATCTCTGAATCAAAGGGATGTCATAAGAAGGAGAATTGTTAGTCAGAACCATGAGCCACATCCAAAGCATTTTTTGGATACGACTCAAACCCAATTTTTTCGTAAATTTCAAAATGATTATCCTCAAATTAGTATTTCTCAAAGATTTTTTGAAATTCTTAAACCTTTTTTATTTCAAGATAAATCATGCACACACTACTTGTTGTTGTATACTACATATTTAATTCTCTAACCATTATGATTTTTATCGTTCTATATGTTTAGATTTGCATACTCACAATGTTTTGTAGGATTATGGCATAGAAGCCTCACAAAAATATTCAAGAGAGTTCTTATTGAAAAAATATTTGAATTAGAGGATGGACAAATATTCTACAGGACAACATGCTTGGATGGTTCATGTGAGCATTGCAGTGGCTTGCAACGAATTCCACTATGTCAACATATGGAAAGCACAGATGTGGGACATACACTAGTAGATTTTGGGAAGTAAAAAACAGTGGCATATGCTACAAAAGATGGGTCTCAAGAAAAAAGGTGTGATTTGGTTATTTAAAAGATTATAGTGTCTCAGTTTATGTCCATGTTTCGTGATAATCTAGTGTATGAGTATGCAAGGCATACCCATAGAGCTCGATGGTTGGAAACACAATTAAAGCTATGCAAGGACACCTTTTCAGTTGGTAGCATAGTATCAGTGGTTGAATTTTTAGATAACTACACTCTACAACCACAGTGTGAGGTGTAGTCACAATATTACAACTCCACACATGTTTCAATATTTGTGCACATAGCATTCATTCATGCAGCTGATAGTATAGATGACCAAAGGAAGGTATTAAGGGAGTATCACTTTTATATTAGTGATGATTGCACACATTCTCTAGAGTTTGTGCAAGGTTTCTTCCAAATGTTCTACAGTGATTTGGCTCAGAGGGCCATAGCATATGGTCGGCATATAATATAGTCAAATAACTGTGTAGCACAGTTCAAGAATGCACGCATGTTCTACTGGTTGTGTAGGATGCATCTCACTATAGGTGTTTAGCATATGTGAAACTTTTCTGAGGTCATGCATGGAAAGGGAGAGCATGATGGTGTAGGAGCATGCATGAAAATAGCATTAGCGTGAGAAGAGTTAAAGTATAAAGACAATGCAAAGTTGAGAGATGCAAGATCAATAATCGAGTGGTGTAATGCTTTGATGGGTCCAGGTAATGAAGGTATGTCTTCAGTTCATATATTTTGTTGGTTGATGGATGATACTAAAAATGCACCATATGAGGATAGTTGTACACTAACAGGATCGAGTGAGCTACACTCTTTCCTTAACTCATATGCAGGTTCATGGAGTATCGATACACAATTCTTTTGTTATTCATGTACAATGCAAGCCTAAAATGGTTATGAGTCAGGGGAGTGGGTTGACAAATGGTTGACAAGTTATCTTAACCCACTTCACATGTATTGCCCTCCGACAGCATTGGAACTAACAAAGATAGAGTCATCGATCGACTTTGACCACATATAATATCTAGTTCAACTAGGTAATATATATACTTGCTTAGTTTTTGAAATTTCATATTGTTATCTTAATTTGTACTATACTCGTAATGTTGACTAATTTCAAGAGATATGTTGCACATATCAATGTAGGGCATTTTTATGCAGTTATTGCAGATGAAAACAACAAAGAGGGAATGGACCATTACTTGTGTCATTGTGTTGTAGCCAAAAATAAATTAGAAGGCTAAGTTATAGATGGAGAAAACATTGAATACCCTACAAGCTCAGTTGTTGTTACTGGAATGTGGCCTAGAAGGTACCCACATAAGAGTGTTAAACATTGGTTGTTTCAGGACTTTGACATGCATCGTAAGATTCTTCATTACTCAAACCTTGTTGTGGAATCCCCATGTTCGTTTGATCAAATATGGGGGTAGACCTTTGAACAAGACCTTCTGGAAGGTCTGTGAGTTTGACCATGAGGCAATAATTGACACAATAAAGAGTAGAGTAGACCGGGTGGTTCATTGCATTAATTTTTAAGTATATGCACAATGGTTCTTATTAATTTATACTTGTATTCACATTAATTTGTTTGATGCCAATGCTATCATATTATTTTACTTTGTGTATCTATAAGTAACCTGATAAGCATTTATTGGTGTCCCCTTGCAGAAAATGCAGATTTATGAGCCATCCAAGAGAATCTCAGGCAGAAAAGCAATACAACATCCCTATTTTGATGATCTTGACAAATCTCAATTATGATTTTAAACCATTATAAAAGTGTGTAAGAAGCTTGGTGAGGTAATTTCAAGTTATTCATTCGAAGTTAACCTTATCATGAGCACCTATGATGTAGACATTATAAGAGCATCTCAAATTTCAATATATTCTATTCATGAGAGGTGTTGTGTGCAATAGGTATCTTGGAACTCCTAGTGAAGATGTATGACCAAGAGTGACTAAGTTGAGAGACTTCCATTCCTATCTATAAGTGCCTTCTATCTATTTTCATTTTATTTCCATTTTGCATGAGTTGTTTCTTTTTATTCTTTTACTTTGCATATCTGTAACAAAACTAGTAAAAATTGATTGGTTTCTCCTTGCAGAAAATGTTGATTTTTGAGCCATTGAAGAGAATATCAGCTAGAAAAGCAATGCAACATCCTTATTTTGATGATCTTAAAAAATCTCAATTCTTATTTGAAGCCATTATTAAAGAGCTTGTGAAGCTTTGCGAGGGAATCTCAAGTTACTCATTTGAAGTTAACCTCTAAATGAGAACCTATGATATAGACATTATAAGAGAATCTTGAATGTATGAGTGACATTGTAAAATATCCGTGAGAACAGAGTACCTAAGGAATTGTAATGAGATTTACTGAAACATTGAAATTTGGTGCAAGGGCACCAAGGTTATTGAGAAAATTTGGTTCATGGAAGTCTTTTAAGTTAGTTTTGTGTTATGAGTTTTGTCAATTGAATAAGGTCATATTAGATGGTAAATTGATTTATAATGTAATAAGTCATGTTAGTTAAAAAAAAATAGTTAGGTATGATTGGAAAGATGTAGAATCATTTGTAAAGGCTATTTAAAGCCTCTTGAAGGATCAGACACAATGTAATTTTGGTGCAGGAGCACCTAGTCTCCTAGTTGCAAAATTTCACCTTTTGAAGGTTGATAGGTGGTCAATAGATTAGATTAACGTATTTTGTGTTTATTTATGCTAAATAAGGTCAATCAAGACCATTAAAGGTGTATTAGGGTGATTTTTTGAGTCTCGGTGGTTAAATGTGCAAAAAATGTATTCTTGCTACAAAATTGTCAATGTTTGAATTTGTAGCCTTTTGAAGGAAAATCTTTGAATTTGGATGTAAATGTGAAAGAATGATATCTAAGAGTTTGATATAGCATTTAGAGAGCTTGGTTTTCATGGAGTTCCTTTCAAATCCTCTGCTTTTATTGTTCCTACGGTAAACTATTTGATAGAGTTGGTGGAATTACCTTTTTAAGTAATCACTATTAGTGAGATTGAGATTGTTAACCTTGAGAGAGTATGAATTGGGAGAAAGGAATTTGATATGGCTATTATTTTCAAAGACTTCAATTGTGATGTACTTTGTATAGATTCCATTCCTCAATATTCACTTGATGGCATCAAGGAATGGATGAACTCCATGGATATAAAGTATTATGAAAGCAGAATAAACTTGAATTGGTGGCCAATTTTGAAGAGTATTACTGATGATCCAGAAAAATTTATTGAAGATGGTGTTTGATAATTTTTGAATATGGAAGCTAGTGATTTTGATTATGATAATTTAGAAGAGTTAAAACAAGGATATGAACCATTTGATGTAGAAGAGGAATCAAAATCAGAATTCATGTAGCCACCATCAAGAGTGTTACAAGCCAACAAGATGGAGGGAATTCTTATATAAGGATAATTTTTAATGTTGCAGGTAACAGATTTAATGCAACTACAATGGCAACATTGAAATTCCCTAGTAGTATTTATGTTGAGGAAATTTCCTTTAGATGCAAGGATTCAAATCACATCAACCAATTGGTACAGATGATTAAATCCTAGATATGATCTGTAGCAATGAAAGAGTCTGAAGAGGAAGGGAGAGCTACACTAGTGACTTAGGAGAAACTTCAACTTTAAAAAACAAAGTCAATTAGGCTACCAAACATGTGGATCAGGCCAGCATTTGGTGGAAGAGAAAGAAAGATGACTGGAACTCTGGAGGCCCACCATACTAGATTTTGGTATTCAACCATGAGAGTAGAAGAGAGAGTTGATATCATGTATCAAAACATTAAGCATGCATTCTTCCAACCAACAAAGAAGGAGATGATTAATTTGCTTCATTTTCATTTGCATAACCATATCACAGGGTGGGAACCAAGAAGACTAAGGATGTCTAGTTTTATGTGGAGATAATGGATGTGGTCCAAATTTTAAGAGGGGAAACAAGGTCAATCTATGATCCTGATGAAATTGAGGAAGAACAACAAGAGAGGGACAAGAAAAATAAAATCAATACAGAGTTTCAAGGATTTTTCAAGTGAGTAAGAGAGCTATGGGAGCAACCTCATCTAAAATATTTTGAACTAGAGTTTGATATACCATTTAGAGAGCTTGGTTTTCATGGAGTTTCTTTCAAAGCCTCTACTTTTATTGTTCCTATGGTAAAATGTTTGGTAGAGTTGGTGGAATTACCTTTCTTAGTAATTGCTATTAGTGAGATTGAGATTGTTAACCTTGAGAGAATAGGACTTGGGAAAAATGAATTTGATATGTCTATTGTTTTCAAAAACTTCAAGCGAGATGTACTCCACATTGAAACCATTCCTCAATCTTCACTTGATGGCATCAAGCAATGGTTGAACTCCATGGATATAAAGTATTATGAAAGCAGAATGAACTTGAACTGGTGGCCAATTTTGAAGACTATTACTGATGATCCAGATAAATTTATTGAAGATGTTGGTTGAGAATTTTTGAATATGGAAGCTAGTGATTTTGATTCTAATAATTCATAAGAGTCAGATCAAGGATATGAACCCTCTGATGTAGAAGAGGAATCAGAATCACATTTCATGAAGCCATCATCAAGAGTGTTACAAGCCAACAAGATGGAGGGAATTCTTATATAAGGATCATTTTCAATGTTGCAGGTATCGACTTTAATGCCAACTACAATGAAAACATTGAAATTTCCTAGTAGTATTTATGTTAAGGAAATTTCCTTTAGATGCAAGTATTCAAAGCACATCAACCATGTGGTATAGATGATTAATTCCTAGAGATGATTTGTAGCAATGAAAGATTCTAAAAAGGAAGAGAGAGCTACATTGGTGACTTGGGAGAAACTTTAGCTTTCAAAAACAAATCCAATTAGGCTAGAAGATCTGTGGATTAGGACAACACTTGGTGAAAGAGGAAGAAAGATGACTAGAACTCTAGAGGCCCACCATACTGGATTTCGATATTCAACCATGAGAGTAGAAGAGAGAGTTGATATCATGTATCAAAACATTAAGCATGCATTCTTCTAGCCAACAGAGAAGGAGATGATTACTTTGCTTCATTTTCATTTGCATAACCATATCAAGGCATGGGAACCAAGAAGACCAAGGATGTCCAATTTTATGTGGAGGTAATGGATGTGGTCCAAACTTTAATTGAAGGGTTTCATGATATAATTCGACCCATTCCACTTTTGGTGCCTACTCTAACTTGTGTAATGGGTCCTCTAACTTGTAAAATACATTCCTAACTTGTTTAGAATGTTGTGGAGTCAAGGTTGGGTGTTTGGGATGATGTTCTAGGGTTGTAGCAAGGCATTTTCATGATGAAAATGAGGGTTTCAAGTGGTGTTTTGAAAAAATGTGGGAAGGACTGTCCATGCAATGTATTATTCACCATGTGTAGGGTCTGGTAAGTGTGTTTGGTGCTTTGTTTGGGTCTGGTAGGTCCGAGAGATAGGATTTTCATTAAAACCCCAAGTATTTTGCTTGAAATTGAGGGTTTGATGTATTATTGGTCTAGAGGTCTTGGACCTAGAAAAAAATCATGGAATTGGAGGGTTTGACACATAAAATACTATTGTTGAGGAGTTTGAGTGAAGATCTAGTGTTTAAAAGGTCCTCTCTTTGTAAATAGGGCTAATTTTGTATAAAGGTGGTCTATTGGATCTTAATGATGGTACAAAGAAACATGGTATGATCTCTTTGGAATTTATCTTAGGGTCTATGTTAAAGCTTTATTGATGTTTGGTTGGCCATTGGATGACCTTATCTAAAAGATAAGCCCATTTGATGAGATTTGGAGACTATAAGCCTATTGTTGTTAGTTGATTCAATTTGGGTGATTGTGATTTCAAGGTTGGTGTCTTGTTGAGGTCTGATTAGTTGATGTTGAAAAGAGTTCCTCCAACTTGAATTGCATCAACAAGCCCTCTAACATAACAAACACCAAAAACCTCTTCTTTCACAAGTTAGGCAAGGGTTTATTGAAAACCCGTACTTGAAACCTTCCCATATCCAACAAAAGCCTAAAATATCTTCAAAAAGGTCTGCACAAGCTTAAAAGTTCAAGAGATATCACTTCCGCCAAATATTTCTTCAAACCCTATCAGTAAACCACTATTTTCCACTAAAAAATGTACCATTTGACATCTAGGGCATCACCTAAAAGACATATATTCGCCTCCCTTGCACACAAAAATTTTTACATATGTTTGATAACCATAAATAAGCCTTTCCATCAAGTTATAGAAGCATACAATATGTGAAAGGCTTAATATGACATTTTAATGTACTCAAAACCCTTAAAACAGGGTATACAAAGTAACCGTCAGTAAATGGCTTCTAAAATGCACAAAATCACTTGAAATCCAACCAAACCAAAACTAAAATGGAGCTAAATATGCTGCCCACTGAATTACATCAAAAAGAGAGCACAATCACCTTGTACAGAACCGTACAGTTCAAGGAAACATCATATTTCAAAGTGCAAAAGGGTAGCAATATTTGACGGGGTGTTACTCAGATACCATGGATCTTACAAAATATTTGTCTAAATCTATGGGATTGGATTGGGGCCCTCTACAATAGCCTCTCTTGGTTTTGGTTATCTCGGAGTGGTTTTTCTGTGGTGTCTAGTTTTCAATTGATGGAAAAAGTGTCAAATGCAAGCAATAGAAAGTTGCAAAGAAGTGCAACTTTCATTTTACAACTCGTGTGACCAAACGGACTATTCCAATGCATTTGAATAGGTATTTTTATGCTATGCATGGTCCTCTTTCTCACCCAAACATGTGGAATCACTTTGAACTACGTTCAACTGGATCGATCCCTTAAGGGTCCAAAGTGCAAAATGGCTACAAACTTCAACATGTTACTCAGATACCGTGATCCTTAGAAACTTCTCATCTAATCCTATGGGATCTTGTTGGGATCCTCTACAATAACCTCTCTCAGTTTTTTTTATCTCAAATTTTTTTCCATGGTGTCCATTTTTCAGTTGATGGAAAAAGTGTCAAATGCAAGCAGTGGAAAGTTGCAAAGTGGTACAAATTTTATTTTGCAACTTGTGTGACCAAACAGACTGTTCCAACACATATAAATAGGTATGTTTATGCTAGGTATGGTCCTCTTTTGCACCCAAATACACGGAATCGCTCTGAGCTATGTTCAACTAGATCGATCCCTTAAAAGTCCAAAGTGCAAAATTGTTGCAAACTTCAGCATGTTGTTACTCGGATACCATGATGCTTAGAAAATTCTCATCTAATCCTATGAGATCATGTTGGGCCTTTCTGCAATAATCTCTCTTGGTTTTTTTTTTTTTATCTTAGAGTGGTTTTCCTGTGGTGTCCAATTTTCAGTTGATGGAAAAAGTGTCATCCGCAAGTATTGGAAAGTTGCAAAGTGGTTCAAATTTCGTTATGCAACTCGTGTGACCAAATGGACCATTCCAATGCATCTAAATAGGTATTTTTATGCTAGGAATGGTCCTTTTTCACACCCAAACATGCAGAATCGCTATGAGCTACGTTCAACTAGATCGATCCCTTAAGGGTCCAAAGTGGAAAATGACTGCAAAATTCAACATGTTGTTACTCAAATACTGTGATTCTTAGAAACTTCTCGTCTAATCCTATGGGATTGTGTTGGACCCCTCTACAATAACCTCTCTCAGTTTTTGTTATCTTAGAGTGGTTTTCCTGTGGTGTCTAGTTTTCAGTTGATGGAAAAAGTGTCAAATGCAAGTAGTGGAAAGTTGCAAAGTGGTGCAACTTTCATTCTGCAACTTATGTGACCAAACAAATTATTCCAACACATTTGAGTAGGTATGTTTATGCTAGGCATGGTCCTCTTTCACACCCAAACATGTGGAATCACTTCGAGCTACATTCAGCCAGATCGATCCCTGAAGCGCCCAAAGTGAAAAATGGCTGCAAATTTTAGTATGTTGTTACTTGGATAATGTGATGCTTATAAAATATCTATCTAATCCTATGGGATTGCGTTGGGACCCTCTACAATAACCTCTCTCATTTTTTCTTATCTCGGAGTGGTTTCCTGTGGTGTTCAGTTTTTAGTTGATAGAAAAAGTGTCAAATGCGAGCAGTGGAAAGTGGGAAAGTGGTTCAACTTTTGTTTTCCAACTCGTGTGACCAAATAGATTGTTCCAATGCTTCTGAATAGGTATTTTTACACTATACATGGTCCTCTTTCACACCGAAATATGTGAAATTGCTTTGAGCTACATTCAACCGGATCGATCCCTTAAGGGTCCAAAGTGCAAAATGGATGCAAACTTCAACATGTTGTTACTCGAATACCGTAATGCTTAGGAACTTCTCATCTAATATTATAGGATCATGTTGGGCCTATCTACAATAACCTCTCTCAGTTTTTGTTATCTTGGAGTGGTTTTCCTATGGTGTTCAGTTTTAAGTTGATGGAAAAAGTGTCATCCGCAAGTATTGGAAAGTTGCAAAATGGTTCAAATTTTTTTATGCAACTCGTGTGACCAAATGGATCATTCCAATGTGCCTAAATAGGTATGTTTACCCTATTCATGATCCTCTTTCTCACCCAAACACACGAAATCACTCTGAGCTACGTTCAACCGAATCAATCCCTTAAGGGTCCAAAGTGCAAAGTGACTACAAACTTCAACATGTGGTTACTTAGATACTGTGATGCTTTGAAACTTCTCATCTCATCCTATGGGGTCATGTTGGGTCCCTCTATAATAACCTCTCTCAAATTTTTTTATTTATTTTTTTTATCTCAGAGTGATTTTCCTGTGGTGTCTAGTTTCTAATTGATGGAAAAAGTGTCAAATGCAAGCATTGAAAAGTCGCAAAGTGGTGCAACTTTCATTCTGCAACTTGTGTGACCAAACTAACTATTCCAACGTGCTCGAATAGGTATGTTTATGCTAGGCATGGTCTCTTTCACACCCAAACACATGAAATCACTACAAGCTACGTTCAACTAGATCGATCCCTTAAGGGTTCGAGTGTAATATGTTGAAATATGCCATTCCACCTATTGTTCAGGTTGTGTCTCAGTGATATGGGCCAAATGTCAGTAGGATAGGGAGTATGAATAAGAAAACAAAAATTGGTAAAGGCATTGGAAGAGATTACTACCATTGCCCCTATTGAAAATTCAGAATTGAGGCCCCTTAAAAGCACGGCTAGAAGAGGTGAAAAGAAGAAATTTCTTGTAAATAAGTTAGAATAGGTTGGAAATAGGGTGAGGTTGTGGAGTTTGATGTGTTCAAAAGGCCTACAAGGACAGGGGAGTTCAAAAGTATGTTATGGCATGATGCCCTAGTTGGGAAAATAGGGGTTTTAAATGAAAAAGAGAAGTTTGAGGGAGTAAAAGTGGGTAAAGTCAAGGGGAAGCATAATTTTGTGTTCAATTAAGTTTGTGTAGGTAGAATGAAGAGTGTTGGAATAGGTTTTTAGGTTTGGGTTTGGGTTTGTGGGTTCGGTTCATCGGTTTAGCCAAATTTTTTTGAGGGGGGTTTAGTTTGTTTTGGATTCATTGGTACAGAAAACATGTAAATATATATATATATATGCATCCTAGAAGCATGAATTAGGATTAGAATATCACATAACATCATATAGACAACAAAACCACCATAAACTTGAATGTCATTAAAACATGCATGATAAATATTCATTGTTGAAACTTGAATTGTGGTAGCTTGATATACAAAGTCTATTGATGATAGGGTTCAATTTGTATGATTTTGAAAAAAGAAGTCAACTGAGTAGAGTTATTCGCGTTCTTCATAAATCATAAGAATTTTTTTAGTACACTAGCCATTTTGATGTCTTCTTGGAGTCTCAAACATTATTTTGCATCACTGTTACAGTGGTCTTGAGAGTGGTAGCTTAATATAGCTCCCCAATACAAAATATGCTTTACATGTGTAGTGTAACAATGACATAGGCATATTTTTCTTTTAAAGAATGAAAGGGGGACTGCACAATTGAAGTGTATAAACACATATATTTTTGTAATATCAAGGATAATTTTTGAAACTTCCATGCATTTTTAATCTAAAAGGAAAAGTATTTTTCCTAATCTGTATGCAACCATGCTTTTGACATTGTCAAAAAGAGAAAATCTTTCTAAATGATGCAAAGGCATGGCCAAGTAGTTCTAACTCTTCGCATGAGAGAAGAGAGATGTTGGAGAGTACATCAAGTGAGAAAAAATGTGTAATGTGCTTTAGTTTGTAGTATTCCTCTGTTTCTTTATAGATGTGTGATAAATTCTTAGTTCAATGATGTAGAGCAATTTTTGAAAAAAGAAAGTTGCGTCACAATCTGCTTTCAATCTAGCAAGAAAAGATGAAAGCTCAGTCTCTTGGAATGAAAATGATTGTTTTCAAAACAAATGAATAATAATGAGGTAGTTAAGGTGTTTGAAGTGATTTAGAGGTCACTTTTAGGGTTCCCTTGGGTGTGGGTCAAAGTCAAACTCCATAAAACATTAAAAATATGTTCAATAAAACACTTTTTTGGATGCCTAGGCACACGAGTTCTGTCTTGGTTCCCTTGGATTATTTCTAGGTTTTTCCTAGGTTCTCTTGGGTTCTGCTTGGGTGAACTAGACCCAAAAATGAAAGATCTTGGTAGAACCCATAGGCGAACCGAAGAAGGACCCGCACCACTTGAGTGAACCAGGACTAGAACCAAGGCTAAAATAGAAGAACTCGGTAACATAGATAATGTGTCAAGAAGTTGACTACTTCATCTACTCTGAATACTATGTTTTGCAAGTGTTGTGAAAGTTATGTATCCTTTTCTTAATTGAGTTGTTCCAATCAAAGAATTAAATATATTGGAATCTATTTATCAATCATTTCATGGAATACGAATTGAAAACATGTTTTTTACTTTTAGATAAAGTTGTTTACCATCAATCAATTAATTTATTCATGGCAAACCATGAAGGATAGCAATGATCAATGCTAGGGGTAACCAATTAATAAGTATACACATGAATAAGTCAAGCATGTACATGTGAATAAGGGAAACACAAGTAGTCACAAACACGTATTCCTTGAAGTATACACACGAATGCATAGTATACACAACTTAATACAAAGTATATGCATGAATACAAGGTATACACATGAAAACACGTAAGTCACAAAGTATACATTGGAACACACATAAATCACAAAGTATACACGTAAGTTGTAAAGTATACACTTGAATACACATAACTCATATCTAATGAACCATGAATTTATAACATGAAAATATGGACACCATCGACAAAAAGATTTGTATTAACCAAATAGTCATGTACGCATACATCAATATATGTTGATATAAGTATAAAATATAGGTACAAAATAGCCATATAGGCTTACATGAATTCCATATAGGCATACAATGTCAAATATATCCAATACAAAATATGTACAAAACTTCCATGTAGGCATATAACAAAGGGCTCTAGAATCAAAAGTCATTGCTCTCTAGGCTTTTGAAAAAAACTCTTGTCCTTTTCTTGTTGATTGAATGGTGATAGGTATGTCACTCATTTGTGATACACTTGAGGAGTGCTCCTACTACGCCTCCTAGTACTATTAAGCTCTTGGTGAAGTTTTAACTATTACAATAAGAAGTAAAGACATTAATATATAGAAATTACATTATAAAAAATGATATATTTAACAAAATAATCACTTATGGCCATCTCACGATCACTCTCCATGAGGGAAATATTTGCACACCGATGTTGAGGCCTGCTTAAGCCCTATATAAACCATCCAAATAGAAATTAAAATACGAATAAATAATGGTTTGATTTTTCACTAGAACTAACATCTATAACAACGAATGTAAATTGAAATTTAATAATTTTCCTCATACCTCCCCTATCAAAACCATTGAGGATTGTGTATCAGATGAAACACTGATATCCATTGCCCTTGTAACATTTGGAGGTGTTTCTGGCTCCAACATCTAAAAATAAAACAACAAATTATTCAATCACAAAAAAATTACAATAGCAATCCACACCATGATGACTTATAATGTATGAGATCTAATGAACAAAATTTTGAGTACTTATTAAACTATATATTTCTAATTATCATGCTTACTGGTGTAGGAGCACCTAAATCATGTAATTACAAAATGAACTATATGAGGATTGGTCTAGGAGTTAGTGGTAGAAAGATTCATTTTGTGTTAAATAAGGTCCATGAGACCATTAATGATGTAATAAGGTTCATTTGAACCATTTAATGTAGTTTGAGTCTTTGGAAGTTTAAGTTACAAATATAAAGTTGTCATTAGTAAAGGATGCATAATTAGCAATGTAAAGGGTTAAAGCCTTTCAAAGAAAGGTGTTTAGGTGGTTATAGGAATTGGAGGAGGTTATTGAGGATATATTTAGTGATTCCATCATTTTAAACACAAATTTTAAGATTTTGAATGAAGAAATTTAGTTTTGCATTGAAATTACATGTTTCTCCTTACATTTCCCAAACTTTGTTGGCTAGGATAGTCCGTACAACTTCAGATTTTGGTTGAAGATTGACATGGAATGTTAGGGAGTTGAGTATACTTTAAAAGGCTTCAGGTTTGATTGGAAATAATTAATTTTGGTGTTAGTTATCTCAGTTTTTCTGAAACTGCTATGTTTTGGTGCAAATTGGTGGTTTGAGAGTATAAAAATGAGTTTTTAGGGAATTCCACCTATTGTAGCCATTGTGAATTGGTGGAATGACCCCATTTTATGTATTATAGGCTTTCAAATTCTATGGAGGACTGAAGGAGTGCATATGTGGGTTTTAGGTGTTGCCTTGGGTTGAGTTTGAGTGATTTTCCTTATGAAAGTGAGTAACTAAAGGGTGGTTTATGAGTTTTGTGGATGGAATGACCTATATAATGAATTTTTAAGATTGGTAAGGTGTAATTAAGAGTTTTTGAATAGGTGAAAAAGTCTAAGGAGGCCCGAAGGTGTCATTTGCAATAAACCCTCCTTTTGAGGGCCTAAAACCAAGGGTTTTATAGTTTTCTATATTAGAAGAGTTATCTATGGAAAATAATGGTGGATTTAGTGGTTTTTTGGCATTTAAATTTCTGACCCAAGGTTTTAGATGGTTTGGTGGAGTTTAGAGGGTACTCTCTTTGTAAAAGTGGGCTAACCCACTATCCTTTTTCATGGTAGGTGTATTGGATCTCTGATTTGGTCCAAAAGAGTTGATATTGGATTTCATGTATATTATATAAATTTAAAAAGGGTATCTTAATCATCTATGATTTTTTTAGGTGTTATGGGAAAATTTTTGGTGTGCATTTTAATGGCCATGTAACAGCCCCAACCCAAGAGGTTGACTATAATTTTGATGTTATTTTCCAACATTTTTGAATAAGAAGATGGCTGGTTGAAATTTGTAACTCAGCTATACAAGTTATAGAGAATAGTAAGACATTTGGAGTTGAATTTAATTGAAGGGTTGTGAGAGGAATTTGTGAATTAGTGTGAGATAAATTTTAATTAACTTACCTCACATACATTAGTGGTATCAGAGCATAACATGAATTCTATTAAATTTTTAGAGAGGAGAGTTTCTCTCTCTAATTCACAAGCTTCTCTGAGATATTGGTGGTATGTGTCTTTTTCTGCCTATTAATGCCCTGTCATTTGTTAGATTGTTTATGATTTTGAATATGATGATTATCTAATGCAAGGAGGAAAACATACATACCCCATTTTTCATACAACTACTCTCAAAAAAATAAAATACATTGAAAATGCAATAGATTAGATTTAAAAACCCACAACATATATTAAGTTCAATTGAAAATGAATTACACAATCATGGAGCTCATATGCTCACATGCAACATAGGCTTCACACATACAAAAATCTGCAACTTAACCTTCCAAAATCATTCCAGCAGCATCCAGATATATAACCACCAACTCTCCAAAGCTCCCCCCTTCTCTCCACCAACTGAGCAGCATCAATAATATAAAAAAAAAATTGAAAAGAAACCATAGTGGGTTTCTCAAAACAACCTCCACTAAGCCACCTAGAAAAACCTGTCACTTTCTTCCTATTAATTCCCTATCAGTTTTTAGAATTTCCTCAAATGGTTTTTGGGTTTGATGCACTTTCTTTTTAGCTTTCCAGATCATTTTGAAATTTGTAATTTTGTTATAGTATGAGAAAGTTATGGCTGTTTTACTGAGACTGGGTTACACAGCTACGGCCCAGACAGTCTCTTGTCTTTTTCCAAAAATAATAAAGTGTCAGCCAAACCTCCAAAATGCTCATTAATCCTTCCTGACATGTATTTCCTTTTCTTAGCATTTGCATTCAATTTTCAATTCAATATTTTATTCTTTTTCTCCAACCCACTATTTCCACTTTCTCAACACTCTGCATTCCAATCTTGCAATAAAATAGAAGTGCAGTTACAAAACATATTAAATGTCCATTCCAAGCTTGAGTGAGATTTTCCTTTGTGGAAAATTAATATCTCTTAAAAAAATTTAAAAATGAAACAATTAATAATATGATTTTCTCACACTCCATCATCAAATTCTGTTATGCTGGAAGAGTTGAAAATTTCAACAATTTGTATTATATCTACAGCCAAAAACTAAAAATAAAACACAAACATAAAACTTAAAATATTTTTAGTGATGAGGATTGCTTGGAACCCCTAGATGCTCCTACATCAGACACCCGACATAGAAATTTTGTGAGCATAAACTCACAAAAGTGGAGTTGAATAGTAGAACCATTCTTTCAGATTGCAAACAATCTACGGGGAACTCCATCGCTGTCCAAAGTGCACATGAAGTCTTTTCTTCTTTCTCTTCTTCCAACATTTTGCTGGTAATAACTTTGCTCTCTTCCAAAAAAACTTCTTATCATTCTTCTTTTCTCTCATGGACTTGCATCCACCATGTACCATCCTTCTCCAAATAATCTCTCTACTCATCTCTTCTTTTGTGGGATTCAACCCACCACAAACTGACCACCTCCACCAAGTTTCACCTGCACCATCTTTCACAATCTCTATGCACAAACATGCAACCTTCACATACCCATTTTCAACTACAACTTTATCTTCTACTACTGCAACCTCTTCCTTAGAAGGAAAATAATAATCATCATATTCAAAATCAAAATTTACATCATCCTTCATTGTTCCAACATTGTCCTCTTTGTCATTTGTTGCATTCATCTTCTTTCCTGCATCAGCATGCTTGTCAAACCACTCTTTTTCCACTGCAAAAATATGTGATAATAAATCATCTTTATCATCTTCATCTACTACAACATCCTCAAGCCTTATCCCTGCCATTTCAATCTCCATAGCTTCTTCATTGCTCATATCTTCTTCCCTTTTAAACATTGCAACTCCTCTTTTTCCTTCTTGTTTCATGTCTTCAACAAGAGACACTACTACAATCACTATCTTTTCCTTTTCATCCTCTTGCATGAGGATCTCATTCTCACACGCTGTCACATCTTCTTGTTCATCCATCATTTTTCCTTGAAATAAAATTTCTATCATTTTCATCTCCTCTTTCAACAAGAGATTTTCATCTTCACCAAATTCTTCATCAAATATAGGACCTTCAAATTTCCTCATCTCAGCTTCTATTGCAACCTTCCACATTGTTTTTTCTTTGAAGTTGCCTCAAATCGGCGATTCTACTTCCACTTTCAAATCCACTATCTTAACGTACAAACTGCCTCACTATTTGGCGATCTGTTTGTCTACAAGTCCTGGTGTAAATTACCTCACATTCAACGATCTATTTACACGGTTAGGGACTTCTTCCTCATGACTTCACCCTCAAAAATCCACTATTTCCAATACAAACTGCCTCACTCTTCGGTGATTTGTTTGTCCACAAGTCCTGGTGCAAATTGCCTCACGTTCGGCGATCTATTTACACACTCAGGGACTTCCTCCTACTACTTCATCCTCAGGTCCTGGTGTACACTCTGCACTCTCAAGATCTTCTCACAAGATCTTCCTACTTCGACCCACACTCATAGGTCCTACTGCAACTGCCTCACATTCGGTGCTCTGCTACAGACTCAGTAACTCCTACTCTGATACCATTAATGATGTAGAGGGTCTAGCACAGAGTAAATGATGTAGTGTTATAGAGACGGAAACTACATCATTTAATCTTGTAGTGTTGCAGAGACAGAAACTAAAACCACGTGTATTGCAGAGACGGAAACTCCCCCCTCTCAAATCTAAAACCACAATGAGAACTTGAAGTTTATAGTGGTATCAGAGCTAGAAGGTCTTGAGTGTGTAACAGATCGCCGAAGAGAGGCAGTTGCACCAGGATTGAGCTTGTGGGTATTGGTGGAAATGTATGCAAGAGGATCCCATCATGGTAGAGGAAGAGGAAGAGGAGATAATTTTGTAAGGCATGATGATTTTAGAGCTTTGAGTAGACAAGTTGAGGCTCTACAAGAAGAAATAAGGAGAGGATTTGCAAAAAATAGAGACCCAAGAAGTGAAGATGAAGATGAAGATGAAAGTACAGAGAATGCAAGTTTAGATACTAAACATAGAGAAGAAATTGAAGCAGTTGCAAATGACCCACTGCTGAAAGCTTTAACAAAAATGGAGGTTCCTACATTCAATGGTAGTTTGAACCCAGAATAACTGATAGATTGGCTAAATGAAATGGAAGATTATTTTGAATTTGAGGAGGTAGAAGACCCTGATAAAGTGAGATTTGCTTAGACAAGGTTGAAAGGACATGCCTCCATATGTTGGAGAGAGATTCAATTAGAAAAGGGAAGAAAAGGAAAAGAGAAGATTAGCAAATGGGATAAAATGGTAGACAAATTAAAAAGACAGTTTATTCTAGTTGATTATGAGTTAGATTTGCTTAAAAGAATTCAAGGTTTGAAATAGGGCAGCAAAAGTGTTAAAGAGTATACAGAAGAATTTCATAAAATCCTCATAAGAACTAGACATTCAGAAGTAACCAAGAAAAATATTGCAAGATACATGAATGGGTTGTGGTCAAGCATTCAAGAAGAAATGGCATTGCTTAGAGTTGTGACAATGGAAGATGCTTATCAAATAGCACTGAAGATAGAGGAAAGGTTGAACAAGAGATTTGAAAACAAACAAAGAGGAAAAAGTCATGAAGGTAAGGTTGAGACAAGAGCATATGAAGAAGATGATGATCAGAAAAATCAGAAAAATGGAGGCCAAGGCAGCAGCAAACAACATAGGAATGAAGAATTTTATGAGTCAAGAGATCAAAATCAGAGAGGAAGAGGAAGATCGGGTAGAGGTTTTGGAAGAGAAACCTTTCGACGAACTTGTTTTAAGTGTGGGGAAGAGGGTCATAGAGCATATGAATGTCCTCATGAAGAGGAAAGACCAAGAAGAAGGACTGAAAATCAGAATAGGGCAGCAAATGTGAATAGAGAAGATGCAGGATCATCACATTCTCAAGAAGCAGAAGACGGTGAAACTCTAATGGCTAGGAGAACACTATTAAATGAAGATGATAAATCCATTCAAAAGAGAAGTTTGTTTAGGACAAGATGCAAGTGTGAAGAAAAGGTATGTAATGTCATTATTGATAGTGGAAGCATAGAGAATCTTGTGTCTAATGAAATGGTAAGAAAATTGCATCTAGAAAGGAAGAAGCACCCAAATCCATATCAGATAGCATGGGTACAAGATGACAAGAAGCTTTTGATCAGCGAACAATATGAGGTAAAATTTAAGATAGGAGGCTATTATGATGAAATTTTATGTGATATTCTCCCAATGGATGCTTGTCATATTCTTCTAGGAAGACCTTGGCAATTTGACAAGAAGGCAATGCATGATGGATATGGCGACACGTACACATTGACAAAGGATGGAGTGAAACACAAATTGAAGCCATTGAAAGAAGAAATGGGTAAGGTTTGTAGCAATTCAAGGTCTTGTTTGGTTGATGAAATTAGAATTTTAGATGGTTTGAAGCAAGAATATGTTAGCTTTGTTGACACTAATCATCAAGAAGATGAGAAAGGTGAATTGTTGGATCATATGGAAGAAGAGATCTCAAGTGGAATGAAGAGAGTAGCAAATGATAAGGTAAAATATGATTTTATTGTTTTCTTTGATGAGGAAGGGAGTGAAGGAGTAGATAAGTTGGTTGCAGCAATAAAGATAGCATCCAAGAGAGGTAAATTGAAAGCTTTGATGGAGAAAGAAGAGGTAAACCTTGATCTTTGTAAAAGTTTTTTTGAAGCTGAATTGTTTACAGATGACAATATTAGCATAAAGAAGAATATTGTAGAAAATACCCCATTGGAAGATGAAGAGGTGAATGAGAAATGGTTTGATGATCTCTTGTTTGATACAAAGATTGTTATGGATGGAGATATTAGAGGTGATAGTTTTATTCAGGATATGAAAGATACAAGTCCCTTGATTAATAGAGTTGATTACTTGTTAGGAAATGAAGAAATTGAGTCTTTTGATTGTTGTACTAATGCTGTTTTGAGTGAAAGAAATCAGATTGCAGCGATGATACATCTTTCAAAGGGCATTGAAATAGTGAATTTTCATAATGGAGACAAAGTTGGAGGAGGGAAAAAGGTTATAACATTGATAGAGGTAAAAGGAAACATTTTTTTTGCTAAAGGAGAAGGATGGAGAATGAAAGATGATAGAATTGTGAAAGTACAGAGAATTATGAATAAGAAATTCTCAATGGACAAAGTAGAGAGGTGGATCTAGGACAAACATAGAGTCTACAAATATTTGAAAGTTTGATTCTTGGGAAATATTTCAATTTACCATGGGTGTCTGATGCAGGAGCATCTATGGCCTTGTGGAATCTTGCATCACCAAAAATATTGTTCTTTTAATTTTTGTTTATTTTCAATAAGGGCTTAGGGGTTAGGAGAATAATATTTTAATTTGCAACAATTTAGATTCCCTTGGTCTGAAATTGTAAATATAAATTGCATGGAAAATAAGTCTTGGTAAAATAATGAAAGCACCTTAGTGGGGAATATGCCTTTCTGGTGTCCACTTTTGGAAAAGTTCAAAGAGTCTTGTATACATGTATATGTGTCATAAAATTTCATAATTTGGGCTGCAAAGGAATCTTGCATATTGTTTGCATGTATTTGCATGTTGGCCACAATCTTTGCATGTTGTTGCATGTTTGAAGTCGTATCTATAAGACCCAATATTAGTAAATTGGGCACAACTTTTTCATACGATAACAAAATTAAGAATTTCAAAATGATTCAGAAAGCTGAAAAGAAGGGGCACAAAACCTAGTAATTCTTTGAGGAGTTTCAGAAAAATTATAGGTCATTGATAGGAAGAAATGGATATGTTTTCTTGGTAGTTTTGTGGAGGTTGTTTTGAGAAACCAAGAGTAATTTCTTCTCACACAACTTCTATGGATTGATGTTGCTCACTTGGAGAAGGGGGTATTTGGAAGAGTTGGTAGTTGCATATCTAGATGTTGCTGGAATGATGTTGAAATTTTATGTTGCAGATTTTTATATGTGTGAAGCCCATGTTGTATGTGAGCATATTAGCTCCATGATTGTGTAATTCAAATTTAGATTTGAAATCAATATATGTTGCATATTTCTCTTCCATATTTGTTGTTAATATTTATTTGTAGTCTTCTTACATAGTGGTGAATGTGTGTGTGGTCTTAGATTTGCAAGGGGAGAGTTTCCCTCTCTACATCAGACAATTTATGTGGAGATGTGTGAGAAGAAACCACTGTTGGTTTCTTCTCACACATCTCTACATAAATTGTCTAATGAAGGAGGAAAACACACATACCCCCTTTAGGTTTTCACTGTGGTTTTATATTTGAGAGGGGAGAGTTTCTCTCTCTATTAAATTTAGAGGGTCTTGTTTTTATTCAAAGATAAATTTAATTAATTTACACATATTCACTACATAAAATGTTCCTGATGCAAAGAGGAACCTCCCACCTCCAAGCATAACTCAAATCTGCATACTCTTAACACAACACAAAATGCAATACAACAAATCTAACACAATAAAACTCATAAAATTCATTTCATTTTCAACAATGAAAACAATTACATAAACCAGCAAATTAAACTTATTACATTAGCCATCCATGGCTTCTCACACACATTATCATTCCCACATTCCTCACTCTCAAATCTGCAACCCAAAATTCTTTTACAATTCTTCAAACTATGTGCTGGACGTTTTTCTTCTTGCAGGCACTAGACACACTACATCATTAGTGGTATCAGAGTAGGAGTTCCTGAGTCTAAATGATGTAGTGTGTAAATTTGAAATTGTTTACACTACATTTTCTAATGATGTAGTGTGTTTCAGGAAACTTGGTGGAGGTTGTCGGTTTGTGGTGGGTTGAATCTCACCAAGGAGGGGAGGAGAGGAGAGATAATTTGGAAAAGGAGGATGAGACATGGTGGATACAAATCCATAGAAAAAGAGAAGAATAAAATGCAGATCTGTTGGAGGAGAGTAAAACTTGTTCTGACAAGATGTTGGAAAAAGAGGAAAAAGAATAACTTGTTGTTGCACATATTTTAGCGACGGAGTTCGCTACAGGTTGCTTGCAATCTAAAAGGATGGTCTAACCATTCAACTCCACATTTGTGAGTGTATGCTCACAAACTTCTTACCCGATGTGTCTGATGCAGGAGCATCCAGGTCCACAGACAATCAGCATCACCCAAAAATATTTTTTTAGTGGTTTTATTTCATTTTGGCTTATTTTGGTTATTCATGGCATCTCTCAAAATAGAAATTCAAATATTCAGTCAAAATTGCAAGATTCAAGTTTTCACCCAAATTGTTGTTTTGAGGCTCCGCAGGCAGTTTTCAAAATTTTATTCCCAAAGTTCAGTAAGAGTTGGAGAAAAATCCTTTTGCAAGTATATTCCTTCAGGTACCA
The DNA here is from genome assembly GCA_007258455.2 of Sequoia sempervirens. Classification (NCBI taxonomy): domain Eukaryota; kingdom Viridiplantae; phylum Streptophyta; class Pinopsida; order Cupressales; family Cupressaceae; genus Sequoia; species Sequoia sempervirens. Next base: position 27,715,470 of record VDFB02075321.1, read on the forward strand.
AATAAAATATGCAAAAAATAATCAGAGTAAAATCTTTCACGGTTTGAGAGATTTTAATGCTCAAAGTTTGAAAAAAAATTGTGTTGACAATCTATGAAAAATTTAAAATCTTGAATTTTATGAAGGCTGGAGCGAAACGGTTTTGTGGAAAGATTTGAAATGACATTATATACATCTTGGCAAGTTTTCAGGTGAATATTAACTTCTAATGAAAAGTTATGCAAAAAAAATAAAAATTATGCAAGTATTGGCAGCCGGTAGTAACTTGCATAAAATGAATTTTAATATTTATTGGAATACTCTTTTAGGAATTTATTATTGGACTTATTCTTAATGAATTTGTAATTGAAATTCAATTAAGAAAAGTCATTGATTATGGTTCCAAATTGGGAAAAGGAATCCAAGACAGTTTGTAACAGAAAATGTATTGATTGAAATATCTTTTTTGAGGAGAAATCATTACTCTTACGTCCAAAAAAAGGATGGGCTGTTACAACAGTGAGAATAGGTTTAAAATATCAATTTAAGAGAAAAAGGCAGCCATAATGGAGTAGATGGCCTAGGAAACAAGTTTTTAGCAAACAGAAGAAAAAATATTGAAGAAAAAGAGGGTTTTTGATACCTGCAAGAAGAAAAACGTCCAACACGGAGTTTGAAGAGTTGTGGAAAAATTTTGGGTTGCAGATTTGAGAGTGAGGAATGTGGGAATGATAATGTGTGTGAGAAGCCATGGATGGCTAATGTAATAAGCTTAATTTGTTGGTTTATATAATTATTTTCCATTGCTAAAAATGAAATGAATTTTATGAGTTTTATTGTGTTAGATTTCTTGTATTGCATTTTGTGTTGTGTTAAGAATATGCAGATTTGAGTTATCCTTGGAGGTGGGAGGTTCCTCTTTGTATCAGTGGTATTAGAGCAGAGTTCTTGAGCCTATAGTAGAGCACCTAATGTGATGTAGTTGCAGCAGGACCTGTGAGTGTGGGTTGAAGCCAAAAGATTTTGAGTGCAGAGTTTGCACCAAGACCTGAGGGTGGACTAGTGAGGAAGAAGTCCCTGACCGTGTAAATAGATTGCCGAATGTGAGGCAATTTACACCAAGACTTGTGGAAAAACAGATCGCCGAATAGTGAGGCAGTTTGTACATTGAGATAGTGGATTTGAAAGTGGAAGTAGAATCGCCGATTTGAGGCAACTTTGAAGAAAAAGAAATGTGGAAGGTTGCAATAGCAGCTGAGATGAGGGACTTTGAAGGTCCTATATTTGATGAAGAATTTGGTGAAGATGAAGAAAATCTCCTGTTGAAAGAGGAGATGAAAATGATAGAAATTTTATTTCAAGGAAAAATGATGGATGAACAAGTAGATGCGACAGTGTGTGAGAACAAGATCCTCATGCAAGAGGATGAAAAGGAAAAGATAGTGATTGTAGTAGTGTCTCTTGTTGAAGACATGAAACAAGAAGGAAAAAGAGGAGTTGCAATGTTTAAAAGGGAAGAAGCTATGAGCAGTAAAGAAGCTATGGAGATTGAAATGGTAGGGATAAGGCCTGAGGATGTTATAGTAGATGAAGATGATAAAGATGATTTATTATCATAGATTTTGGCAGTGGAAAAAGAGTGCTTTGACAAGCTTGCTGATGTAGGAAAGAAGATGAATGTAGCAAATGACAAAGAAGACGATGTTGAAACAATGAAGAAGGATGAAGTAAATTTTGATTTTGAATATGATGATTATTATATTCCTTCTAAGGAAGAGGTTGCAGTAGTAGAAGATAAAGTTGTAGTTGAAAATGGGTATGTGAAGGTTGCATGTTTGTGCATAGAGGTTGTAAAATATGGTGCAGGTGAAACTTGGTGGAGGTGGTCAGTTTGTGGTGGGTTGAATCCCACGAAAGAGGAGATGAGTAGAGAGATTATTTGGAGAAGGATGGTACATGGTGGATGCAAGTCCATGAGAGAAAAGAAGAATGATAAGTAGTTTTTTTGGAGGAGAGCCAAGTTATTACCAGCAAAATGTTGGAAGAAGAGGAAGAAGAAAAGACTTCATATGCACTTTGGATAGCGATGGAGTTCACTACAGATTGCTTGCAATCTGAAAGAATGGTTCTACTATTCAACTCCACGTTTGTGAGTTTATGCTCACAAAATTTCTACCTTGGGTGTCTGATGCAAGAGCATCCAGGGGTTCCAAGCAATCCTCATCACTAAAAATATTTTAAGTTTTATTTTTGTGTTTTATTTTTAATTTTTGGCTGCAGATACAATACAAATTGTTGAAATTTTCAACTCTTCCAGCATAGCAGAATTTAGTGATGGAGTGTGAGAAAATAATATTATTAATTGTTTCATTTTTAAATTGTTTTAAGAGATGTTAATTTTCCAAATAGGAAAATCTGAATCAAGCTTGGAATGGACATTTAATATGTTTTGTAACTGCACTTGTATTTTATTGCAAGATTGGAATGCAGGGTGTTGAGAGAGTGGAAATAGTGGGTTGGAGAAAGGGAATAAAATATTGAATTGAAAATTGAATGCAAATGATAAGAAAAGGAAATACATGTCAAGAAGGATTAATGAGCATTTTGGAGGTTTGACTGGCACTTTATTATTTTTGGAAAAAGACAAGAGACTATCTAGGCCGTAACTGTGTAACCTAGTCTCAGTAAAACAGCCATAACTTTCTCATACAGTAATGAAATTACAAATTTCAAAATGATCTGAAAAGCTAGAAAAGAGACACACTAAACCCAGAAACCGTTTGAGGAAATTCTGAAGAATAAAAGGGAATTAATAGGCAGGAAGTGACAGATTTTTTAGGGTGGCTTAGTGGAGGTTATTTTGAGAAACCCACAGGGGTTTCTTTTCAATTTTTTTTTTTTATACGTATTGTTGCTACTCAGTTGGTGGAGTAGGGGGGAGCTTTGGAGAGTTGGTGGTTGCATATCCAGATGCTGCTGGAATGATGTTGGAAGGTTAAGTTGCAGATTTTTGTATGTGTGAAGCCTATGTTGCATGTGAGCATATGAACTCCATGATTGTGTAATTCATTTTCAATTGAACTTAATATATGTTGCAGATTTTTAAATCTAATCTATTGCTTTTTCAATGCATTTTATTTTGTTGGGAGTAGTTGTATGAAAAAGGGGGTATGTGTGTTTTCCTCATTCATCAAACACATGTATAATGAGTTGAATTCATTGTTCTCCTCTTCCATGAGCTTAAATGAAAATTCCACATTAATAAGAGTGTTGAACTTAGTGTGTGTCCTAGTTCGGTAGATGATGTTGTCCCTTTCGCTAGTTATCCAACTTTTGTATATACTAACCGAGATTGGGATGCAAACAACCTACTATAGGTTGAATCACATGTTCCTTAATAGTATTTTCTTGGCTTTATTTTCCATTTTTCTTTATGTGATTGCACTGGTGGGTATGTGCAGGATCATCGTGCAAAAAATAGGCCTTAAGTGGCAAAAAATTCAGAAAAATCAGTGTTAGGCAACTTGACGTAAATATTTGAATAAGTTATCTATATTATTTCCAAAATATGTAAGAATATAATTTGTAGAAAATTGAATGTAGTTTCTAAAATACTAGGTTTATTTAAAAATAAATAAAATCTATTTGGTGAAAATTTTAAATTTCAATGCAATTATACTTAAATTTCAAGGAAAAAATAAGAAGTAGGTGTCTGTCTGACCACCCTAACCATAATAAAATGATAATACTTTTTTGTAAGACTTTATATATAAGTAGAGGACTCATGTCCGGATGTGATGCATATTTTTTTAATTTTTTTCCAAGTAAATAATTAATTATGAATTTTTTATTACAACTTTTAGAAAATATAAAACTCGTCTGTCCCACCTTAACTTGGTCAAAACTTCATGAAATTTAATTTTTCTTTTTAATTCTATAGTATGTGAAGCATAGAATATGACACATGTTTTGGATTCAAAAATATACTGTTTGAAAGTTATAGATGTTTTTCAATCAGCCTATCGATCGACTTTAGTTCTAATAGAAAATGAATAATAATTATTTATTAAATTAAAATTAAATCATAATTTATATTTTTGGAAAGCTGAGAATCTCCTCTAAAAACCCTTTTCATTTCATTAATTTTGGGTGCAAATAAAGTCGTCAGCCACATACCCTACAAATATTGCCACTTTTTGGCGCACCATGATCCTGCACATACCCTTGTAATGTTTATTTAAATTAATTATTAAATAATTTGACTGGTAATTTTTTCTAGTTATTTTTTGTCCTTGGTATTTTGGTTATTTTTTCATTTTTCCTAGCATAGGTTTTTGTGTTACTAATCAAGATTTGCAACATTTGGCGGTTACTTTTCATGGGTTAAAAGAAAACATTCAAACTACTAATGTGTGGTCTTGTAGGTTCGAACATCAAAGACTAAACATCAAAATAATGTACCTATCTTTTTCTTAGTACAATACACATTTCCTTTGGGGAAATTAAAAAGAACTTGTGTTTCTGCTATGTTTGAGTGTGTTTTACAAAATGGTAGGCGAGTATGCTCTCACCTTGTGAAAGCTCGGTGATAAAAAAACTAGACCCATTTCTTTTTTTTTCTTTTTTTTTATTATTACCCTCACGACTTAGTAATCAAAGTATCCTCTCCCCTTGCACTTTCGAGCAATCCCAGGTGTAAGAGAAATGTTTATTAACTCTAGAACTTGGGCTTGTTCTAGTGGAAAAAAGTACTCACCCCAGGGTGACTCAGACTGGTAGCACCTTGACACTGAGGGACTTCTAGTCGGTATATAAAAGTGGATTCTTGGGGAAATCCCAAGAATCATGCGTATGGTTCCAACGAGATGGATCCAAAACGGGGCTATCGCCACATGGATCATACCCTATGAATGGAATTCCCTTACTAAACACCTATTATTTTAGAGGCCAACCACCTTTTAGCCATTGCTTGATATAGTGTAGTGTACAATATCATGCCCGAAGACACTCACTACTGATCCCCTTGAGTAGAGATAGCAGTTCTTGGGAAGTCACTACCCAAGAATTCAAAGTTGGTGTACTCGAATGACGTTAGTGAGCTGTGGAGGGGAGCCAATGACACCAAACTTCTAAATTATCCACTCTCGAGAAGGAAAGGTGTTTAACACCAATCTGGGGTATATCGGTGGGCTATATCAAGTATACAAACCCTTGGCCTATTGGCCTATTAGGATCATGCTTGTCTTACGTGTGTTTTCTTACAATAAAACATTGTGTTTGTCAAGTGTTTTCTAGATTCTCAAACAATATACACAACAATCACAAATCCAGAAATGAAACAACCAACTTTAGACAATTCTGACTTTTCATCAAAACATCACAAAAGTGAATTTGAATCCAACAATTTTTCCCACTATCCAACATCTTTTCTAGAAGTCTTTGTTAGAAACTAGAACTGAAATTGCTCAAAATTTTCATCATTCAACCATTAGCTTGCATTTTTACCTTAGGTTCAACATTGTTAATGTTAGTTACATTCCCTAGGCTTCATAATCATTCTTTCCTACGTAGACTTGTCCTTAGACTTTGGATTAGGCCACCTCATCACACTTTGCAAAATAATTACCTTCAAGAGTAGGTTATCTTGGGACTTAATCAACAATCTTCTTTTTTAGTCATTGTCCTTTATGTGACAATTTCCAACTCAATAGTCTAGTTAGGAAAACTCACTAGTCATTTTGACCTTGTCACTTAGTCCCTTTAACAAGTCCTTTGATAACAAAAATTAAGACATAGATTAAGCTTAGAGTAGTTAGGAAACCCTTTCTCCAAATTGCATTCATCTTAGTCCATAATTTTCATATTTTATGCTTAAAAATCTAAAAATATCCAAAAATATTGTTCACCCTAGTCTTCATTTTGCACCTAGTCAATCTTCTCACCTTGCATCAATCAAAATTGTCATCTTATTCATCATTGTCGCTTTGACCTTTGACATCCTTCTTTGGAAATCTTGTCATCTTGCATCAATCATTTCCTTAGAAAAATGTCATAATCACCTTCCATTGTCATCCTTATCACAAAAACACCAAAAACATAGACTAGTTGTCATAATCATCATCCTAATTTGAGCAATTCTCTTTTATGGTTGAAACTAGGCTTCAAAGAAAGAAAAGACAAATGACAAACTTTGGACAAGACTTCAACACCAACATCCACACCAACACTTATGACATGAACCAAGACATGAATTTTAATGATGCATTTACCAACATGAACATACAATCTTCCATGAACCTGCCAACATCCTCTCGAAATCCATTTGAACCATTCATACAGAGAGACCACAATGGACAAGTATTAGCTAAGGATTTAGAGGTTGCAGCCCAAAATCCTAACATAGCTTCATTTGTAGAGGACTTGGTCTTGAACGATGTTGACAGATACCTTGCTATGCTTTTAGACCAAGGGGAAAACCTACCAAGAGTCTTTGACATTAATATCATAAGACCTTCTCCGGACAACACAACACAAAGTGCAACACCTCAATAAAACACAAACAATGCCTCCAACAATAACACTATTTTCACCACACAAATTGCTACAAGCACCATCAATGATACATCTAGTGGCACCATAAGTCAAAACACCTCCAACTCAATAAATGCAACATCTATTGGAGGAACACCCAACATACCACAAGCAATATCACAATCAATGCCCGCAATGTTAATGACATCTTCACAAATAGTTGGAACTACCCTTGGATCTACATCAATGCAGGCAAGTTCCTCAAATCCCATATTTGGAACTTATTCTATGACCATAGGGACATCATCAACAAATCCTTTTGTTGGAACCTCATTCAACCCCTTTGGAGGAACTAAACAATTTATTCCTATTAGAGGTCCCCAACCAAACGTTAACACATCATCATAATTAAACATCAATGCCTCACAAGGACAAAATACCAACATCCCGCATGGGCAATTCCAAGGACAAAATACCAACATCCCGCATGGACAATTCCAAGGACAAAATACCAACATCCCACATGGGAAATTTTTCCAATATGGACAAGGCACTCAAATGAGACAACAAATGAATACCTTTTGGCACCAAAATAGTCAAGGTTACCAGATCCCCCAAATATCAACAAATATGGTTGGATCGTACATCCCAACATATTCATCACATATCCACCCACTGTATGAAATTTCACTACCCATGGGGGAAAAGTCACCATAGTCGGCACTACTCCTCCTAGACAACCAAAGATAATAATATTTGGACCGTTCGCCCAACAATCAGAGTCTTGTCCATTAACCAAACATTCCTAGCCTAAAGGACATTTTAACCTTATTGACAAACATGGGAAGACACTTGCATAAATTTCTATACTTGAGTTGCTATGCATTTCCCCAACACATAAGGCTATACTCGACAAAACATTACAAGAGTCCTTCATTCCCCAATACATTGATGTCAATCAATTTGAGGCCATGGTGGGATATCTTACCACTCCCCACCATATAACTTTTTCATACCAAGACTACTGAACGTACAAATCTAATCATAATGATTCCCTCCACATAGAAGTATTTATCCATAAGAATAAGGTCAGATGAGTGTTAGTAGATGGCGGAGTAGAACTAAACATATGCTCCTTAAAATTGGTTAAGGCCCTAGGCTTTTCTGATGCTTGTGTAGACACTACAAAGAGCATTGTTATCAAGGCATATGATGATGAAGAACGTTCCTCTAATGGAATAATTTCACTTCCAATTCATATTGGACCAATCATTGTGGACACCACTTGTCAAGTCCTGGATCTAGAATGTCCATACAATATTCTACTTGGTCAATCTTGGATTCATGGCTTGAAAGTTGTCCCTTCCACGTATCGCCAGTGTTTGAAGTTTCCCTTTGAAGTCACTGAGATTACCATATATGGAGGCCCTGATCCATTTTAATATTCTACCAATTTGAGAGGTATCTCGGAGTGCCAAGTGCCTATCAATAGTGAAGCTTCGACATCTTCATCCTCTAAATTCCTTGACCCATCAACACTTGCAAAGCCTCCCACATCCTTATCCACTACCACAACATCCACTTATGCTTCTTAGGCTACCATGACCACCTCCATGACATCTACCACTTCATCCATCACCCCAAGCATCGACGCAAGTGTTAAGATCTAGGACCAAGGGTGTGGAGAGTATAAGCTGAATATGACCTATTGCATAATAGGGATGCCCAAGTCTTCCCAGGTCTATGGTAAGCCTTGCTTCATGTTAGAGTCAAAATAAATTTTTATAGTCCCTCCAAAAATAGTATTCATAAAGTGGGGTGAAATGAGTCAAGAGGACACTGAAAATGTACAATCTTGGATTTATAGAGAACCAAAAGATCCAACTCCCTTGCCAGTATAATATATGGTAAAGGATTTGACATGATAAAGGAAAAAAGCTACGATGGAATTAGTGGCCTTAGCAAGCACAAGATAGGAAGGTGAGAACATATAGCACCTAAAGGAAGACCTAAACATCTTGGGTTAAGGTTAGGACCAGGAGAATCTGGCGATCATAGTACCAATGTGCTTTCTAGCGAAAGAGTAAATGCTTCAGACTTTGTTGAGACAATTGAAGATCCCCTTTCTAAAACTGACTCCCACAAATGGGAATTTGGATCCCAACAATCCCTGAGTGACTATTTCCTTGAGGACTTGTTCTATGAACCATAAGAGCCTACATTTGAAGAGAGATTCTTGAAAATGTTCAAAATTGGCATGACAACAAATAGCCCCAAGTCCGAATCCTCTTCTACTCCCATTGACCATAATCCCGACATACTCATCTACCCTACTGAACCTAATGATCATCATTCAGATTCATTTGAATTGCCACATGACACTACTAACCCTGAATCCATTCCCTTTGTTCCTTACTTTATTGATGAGTGTGAATCAAGCAAGACAGAGTATTGGATAGAATTTGTGATAAGGGCACAACTTGAGACATAGAAAATAACCCACAAATAAGAGAATAATTTTATTATTCATAAAATGGAGCTTCTTACATGCAAATGATCTCAAATCCCCAAGTTTTACAACACATGCAAGTTACAGAAAGCTATAGAATCACCCTTTCGCAATATGCGAGCTTGTCCCCAAAAAGTTACCCAAAAATTAGAAACCCGCCCATAAATAGAGCTCCTCTTTTGTTTGGAGCCAAAACAACATTCAAATTTTGAGTTTAGGCAGTTTGGCACCGAAAATTACAACTTGAAGTTCAAATTTTAAAAAAACATTTGCAATTGTATCTTCTAGAAAGTGCGCCAACTTCCCAGGGCCATAACTTTTGATCCGAGACTCCGATTCGCAAACCGTTTGAACCGTTGGAAAGGTCTCAAAGTCAACAACACACTAAAAATCTGCTATACAAATTTTGGCAAGTTTTGGGGCCTATCTGGGAAAGCTAAGTGCCTCAAATCTAACTTGGAAGATTTTTAGGTGCAAATTTAGGAAACTAAAACTGCAATATCTTTCCACCCAGTAATAGAAGATAAAAACCGTAAATTGAGAATTTCATTATGATGAAAAGGGTATCCAAAAATTTAAAAACATCTAAAAACCAAGAAACTTGAAATTTAACTATTTTTGGGTGATGCAAGATTTCCCTTACACCACTGGATGCTCCTGCATCGGACACCCAAGGTAATTTGAGAAGTGACCCCGTCATGTCTCAGATGGTGGAGGAAAACCCAAATAGTAAAACTCTGCCTTAGGCAACCAGGATGAATCTTCAATAGGCTATCCTTTCCATTTCACCAGATATTCTTCATACTGCCTGTTCCTAGTACTCCTTCCCACACGACTATCTAGGATTTCTTCAATCTCCTCCTTTTCTGAAGTAGGTGCTAGAATCCCACACTGTTCCATTGTTGGTACTTCTTCTGTGCCACCTTCATGATACTCTGTCAAATCTGAAATGTTGAACACAGGGGAAATGTTGAATCCATCTGGCAACTCTACCTCATAGGCATTCCCTGAATCATGCCTCTTCAAAATTTTACAGGGACCAAACTTCTTCATCTTCAATTTGTTATATGTTCCCATTGGAAACCTTTCTTTCCTCAAGTGGACCATCACTTCATCACCAATCTAAAACTCATTATACCTCCTCTTCTGATCTACCTTAGCCTTATACTGCATATTCATTTTGTCAATATGTTCTCTTACCTTCTCATGTATATCCTTGATGTGTTCTACAAAATATTTGGCTTCAACACTTATTTTCTTCTCTTGGTCCATCCTCCTCAATTCTGGAGCTGTTCTGGGGCTACCTCCATACACAATCTGGAATGGTGATCTACCAGTGCTTCTATTGATAGAATTGTTGTAAAAAAATTCTGCCTGGGGTAAGATCAAGTCCCATCCCTTGGGTTTATCTCCTACCAAATATCTCAGTAGGTTACCCAGATTCCTATTAACAAACTTTGTTTTCCCATTTGTTTGTGGATGGTGTGCAGAACAAAACTTCAACTCTATCTTCAGCTTCTTCCATAAGGTCCTCCAAAAGTACCCCACAAATTCAGTGTCTCGATCTAAAACAATACTCTTTGGTAGACCATGTAGCCTCACCACCTCTTTGAAGAACAAGTCAACAATGTGGACTGCATCATGGGTCTTCTTACATGGAATGAAATGTGCCATTTTTGAAAACTTATCAACCACCACAAAAATTGAATCATTCCCTCATTGTGTCCTTGGTAAACCAAGAACAAAGTCCATACTTATATCCTCCCATGGCCTCTCTGGTACAGGTAAGGGTTGATATAAGCCTGTATTCTGTCTCACTCCTTTAGCCATCTGACATACCTTATAGCTTTGTACAAAATTCTTCACATCTTGTGACAACTGAGGCCAATAATAATGCTCACTGATAATGGCAATGGTCTTATCTTGGCCAAAATGTCCTACCATTCCTCCACTATGCTTCTCCTTTATTAGGTTCTCCCTCATGGAACTCCTTGGGATACACAATTGACTTCCCTTAAATAACATGCCATCCCAGACTATGAAATCTAGCCACCTTGTCTTGTCCACTGTAACAAGTTCCTTGCAAACTTTCCAAGCCTCTGTGAAATCAAGATCTTTTGTGTACAATGTCTTAAGTTCATTGAACCCAACCACTCAATCTACATCTTTGTCATCAATGTATGCCTCCTACTTAAGGCATCTGCAACCCTATTTGACTTCCCACTCCTATGTTTAAAAACAAAGGTATAACTCTGTAAAAATTCTACCCATTTCATATGCCTCTGATTTAATTTTCCCTGACTATTTAGGTATTGCAAGGCCTGATGATCAGTATATAAAACAAATTCCTTCAGCAACAAATAATGTCTCCATTTCTTTAATGCTTGAACTATTGCATAAAATTCCTAATCATATACAAAATACTTTCTCTTGGCATCATTTAACTTTTCACTAAAATAGGCAATGGTCTTACCTTCTTGGCTCAACACTGCTCTAATGGCACAACCACTGGCATCACAATCCACCTAAAACACCTTGTTGAAATCTGGGAGGGCTAGAACAGGTTGCTCTATCACCTTCTGCTTCAATAGTTCAAAAGTTTTTGCCGCTCCACTGCTCCACTTGAATTCTTTTCTATCCCCTCTCATTGTTTCAGTCAGGGGTCCACAAATACTACTGAAGTTTCTAATGAACTTTCTATAAAAACTAGCCAAACCATGGAAAGATCTCACCTTGGTAGCAGTTCTTGGGGTAGGCCATTCCAAAATAGCCTTCACCTTCTCTGGGTCCATCTTGAGACCTTCTGTTGAGACAAAAAACCCAAAGTACACTAACTCCCTCTTCACAAAACTACACTTCTTCAGATTAATCAACAGTTTCTCTTCTCTTAACTTCTCAAAGGCTCTTCCAATATGCATTAGATGCTCATCCAACGTCTTACTGAAAATCAAAATATCATCTAAATAGACAATAAAAAAACATCCCAGAAATTCTTTTAGTACCTCATTTATGAGCCGCATGAATGTGCTCGGTGCATTGGTTATCCCAAAATGCATGACTAACCACTCATACAGGCCCTCTTTAGTCTTGAAGGTAGTCTCCCATTCATCTCCCTCTCGAATCTGGATCTGGTGATATCCACTCTTTAGATCAATCTTTGTGAAGTACTAAGATCCACTCAAATAGTCCATCAGGTCATCCATTCTTGGTAGGAGAAATCTATACTTGATTGTTATCTTGTTTATGGCTCAGGAATCTGTACAGATCCTCCACTCCCCATCCTTCTTTGGTGCTAGTACTGCAAGTACTACATATGGACTCAAACTCTCCCGTATCAAACCCTTTCTTAACAACTCTTGAACTTGTCTATTCAACTCCTCATTTTCTGCTGGAGTCATTCTATGAGCTACCTTATTTGGAAAACTAGCTCCAGGAATCAAGTCAATCTGATGACTAATCTTCCTTATTGGTGGTAAACCCTCAGATACATTATCAGAAATAATATCCGGAAACTCATCTAACATCCTAGAAACTTCTTTTGGAACCTTCTCACTATCCCTCTTACTCACTCTAGGAATCAATGCAGAACACATACGCTCATGCTTCATACCTTCTAAAAAATTTCTTCCATCTACATAAAAAATTCTAGCACTACTGCATACCTCTTCTTCGGTCTCCTTTAGGGGTTTCAACTTGTGATGAACCCCATCCTTTGTCAAGGAATAGGTGTTTGCATGGCCATCATGTATAGCTCACCTATCAAACTGCCATAGCCTCCCCAACAACATGTGACATGCATCCATGGGGATGATATCACAGATTACCTCATCATGGTAGCTCTCGATCTTGAACTTTACTAGGCACTGCTCATTGACCAAAACTTTGTGGTCTTTCTGCAACCAGGAAATCTGATACAGATGCAGGTTCCTTTCCCTCTTTAGCTTCAACTTTGTGACCATCTCTTCTGACACCAGATTATCGATGCTTCCACCATCAATAATGACATCACAACATTCCTTCACACTTGCACCTTATGCGAAAAAGATTCTTCCTCTCTTCTGGTTCCTTTTCCTCAGTCACCAGGGCTCTCCTAATCACTAGGTCTTCTCCCCTTTTAGTATTATTTGAATGTTTAGATTGGGCCTCCTTATCTGCATGTGCAACCCTTCCACGACCTTCTGGCATTTTTTCTGCCCTTCCTTTGTGTTGTGGACATTCATAGGCTCAATACCCTTCTTCACCACACTGGAAACACGTTCCTTTGAAACCACCTCGTCCTCTACTCTTTGATCACCACTATTTTTATCACGAGGGTGGGAGAAGTTGTCATTCCTTTGGCTTCGGCTAGTACCCACATCTCCACTTTTCTTTTTATCATCATTTCAGCTTCCTGAAAGTCTTCCACTGCCCCTTCCTCTTTGACCTCATCTTTCTTGCTTTCCATCAAATCTTTTGTTCAGCTTCTCTTCCACCTTCAGAGCAAACTGATACACATCCTCAATGGTGGTCATTCTGACTAGGCTTAACTCCTCCTGAATGCTCGGTCGTAACCCATTAAGATATTGGGCTACCTTCTCCTTATTGGCCTCTGTGTGGCTCATTCTAATGATTATCTTGTGAAAATGTTCAGTATATTATTTCACAGACCTGCTTCCTTGCTTCAACCCTTACAATTTCTTCAACAGATCTAACTCGTAATCCACTGGTCTGAACTGCTTCTTCAGTTTCTCTACCATGCGATCCCATCTAGTGATATTTCCTTTTCCTCTTCAATTTTTTCCAACTGAACCCCTTTCCACCAAATATTGGCATGGTCCTTCAGCTTCATTTTTGCAAAATTAACCTATTCTAGGTCCTCTATTTCCTCATACTCAAAATATTCTTCTAGCTCGTTGATCCAATCGATCAACTCATCTGGGTTTAGACATTCAGAATAACTGGGGACTTCTGTTCTTTGTCTTTTCCTAATCTTTGAAATGGCCCTTATTAGCTGCATTTGGTCTTGATCAACTGCTTCTTCTTCCTCTTTTGCATTTGAACCTTCTTCCTATCCTTCATCCTCACTTTCCTCCCTCAGGTTTAACCCTCTTCTCAACTGCTCTTGTAATGCATCAATCTGTCTCTGGAGGGCTGCTAGTGCATCTCTTCCACCAACATTTCTGCCATCTCGACCACCTCTAGCGCCACCATGCCTACCAAGCATCACTCTTGGAGGAATCTTTCTTGAACTCAACCCACAACTACGGTCCTGGTGTGAACTGCCTCACGATCGACGATCTATCTACACACTCAAGAAAACTTCGCTCTGATACCACTTGATGAGGGCACAACCCGAGACACAGAAAATAACCCAAAATCAAGAGAATAATTTTATTATTCAGAAAATGGAGCTTCTTACATGCAGAGGATCTCAAATCCCCAAGTTTTACAACACATGCAAGTTACAGAAAGCTACAAAATCACCCTTTCGCAATATGCGAGCTTGTCCCCAAAAAGTTACCCAAAAATTAGAAACCTGCCCATAAATAGAGCTCCTCTTTCATTTGGAGCCAAGAAAACATTCAAATTTTGAGTTTAGGCAGTTTGGCGCCGAAAATTACAACTTGAAGTTCGAATTTTAAAAGAACATTTGCAATTGTATCTTCTAGAAAGTGTGCCAACTTCCCGAGGCCATAACTTTTGATTCAGGACTCTGATTCGCGAACCGTTTGAACCATTGGAAAGGTCTCGAAGTCAAAAATGTGCTCCAAATTTCTATGCCAATTTTGGAAAGTTTCAAGGCTGATCCAGGAAATCTAAGTGCCTCAAATCTAACTCTGAAGATTTTTAGGTGCAAATCTGGGAAACTAAAATTGCAATATCTTTCCACCTAGGAACAGAAAATAAAAATTGTATATTAGGAATTTCATTATGATGAAAAGGGTATCCAAAAATGTAAAAACTTATAAAAATTGAGAAACTTGAAATTTAACTATTTTTGGGTGATGCAAGATTGCCCTTACACCACTGGATGCTCCTGCATCAATCTGATATAGAGCCCAATGATGACAATTTTATCTTTAACCTCTCTAAATTTTTTGACATGCTTTCTGTGTCCTACCCACCATTGACTAATACTGATGATGGTATTTCCTTACTCTACCCACAACTAATTGATTGGGATCAACAAGGCCTGCCAGTTATGGACATATTTCAAAATGATGAGGCCGTTGCATAATTCATGGGACTACATGAGGGTATACCAAGTGGAGACCACAAGGCTAGATTTTCCATTGACCTAGATTGTACTGCTTACTTTAGGGAGACTGCTTTGTCCTCTAGTCACAAAATGAAAAATAAAAATAAAGCAAAAAATGATATGTCTTTAGGTGAAAACCAAAAGACACCTTCTAACAATAAAAAAGTAAAAATAAAGGACATATCTAAAGATGAAAACCTCTTTGAAGCACGTAAGGATGGAGGACTAGACCTTCTCCCTGTAACTCAGGAAAAATTAGCCTTGCTCATAGAGGACGCTATGGAAATAAACATATCTACAACAAAATATCCTAAGATGGTCCTCTTCGTGACATCTTTGATAGAGGAAGAGAAACTTGAGTTCCAAAAATTCTTTCTAGAGTGTAAGGTCAACTTTGCATGGTCTTATGTTGATATGCTTGGGTTGGATCCAAAACTTTTCTTACACCATTTTCCATTATTTCTAGATGCCAAGCTAGTGAAACAGAAGCTGTGAAATATACACCCATAGATCACCTTGTTAGTTAAAGTAGAACTTAAGAAATTGTTAGATGTAGGATTCATATGGTCCATAGACTATGTTGAATGGATATCAAATCTTCTACAAGTCACAAAGCCAAATAGTCAAATCCATATCTGCACATATTTTTGGGACCTAAATAAAGCATGTCCAAAGGATTACTTTCCCTTGCCAAACATTGACATCATAGTGGACCTTATAGTAGGATATGAGATGTCCCTCATGGATGGTTTTTTTAGTTATAACCAAATTTTTATTGCCTCTGAAGACCAACACAAAACAACATTCGCATGTCCTTAGGGCACATACTATTGGAATGCCATGCCTTTTGGTCTTAAGAATGCATGTGCCACATGTTAGAGAGCCATGGCAACCATATTCCATGACATGATGCACTGAATAATGGAAGATTATGTGGATGACCTTATAGCCAAATCATTGACATGAAAGGACCACTTGAAGGTGTTGGAAAATTTTTTCAAGACACTAGAAGAATACAAGGTCTGCTTGGATCCAAAACAATGTGTCTTTGGCATGACATCAGGAAAACTTTTGGGATACATTGTTTCTTGTAGAGGCATTGAAGTCGATCCTGCCAAGGTAAAAGCCATATTAGACATGCCTCCTCCAAAAAGGATAAGTGAACTTAGGACATTGCAAGGCAAGTTACTATCTATCTGATGCTTCATAGCACAATTGGCAGACAAGTCTCATCCATTTCAGTATCTTCTACACAAAAGTATCCCTTTTGTGTGGATAGATAAATGTCAGGAGGCCTTCTAACAAATAAAATATTATTTACTATTGCCACCTATTTTAATGCCACTAATCAAAGGTAAACCTTTGATTCTATACATTTCTTAAACAACTTCAGCACTGGGGGCATTATTGGCACAAAACAACCATGAAGAAAAGGAAAGGGCCATATACTACATTAGTAGGACACTGGTCAGATATGAGCTAAATTACGCAACCATCGAACGTGCTTGCCTAGCAGTTGTCTTTGCTGCTCATAAATTAAGGAACTACATACTGAATCAACAGACACACTTAGTGGCAAAGATTGATCCCTTGAAATATCTCCTGAGTCATGTAGCATTGACAGGTCGCCTAGAAAAATGGGTAATGATCTTGAGTGAGTATGATATTTAGTATGTTGAAAGAAAGGAAATAAAGGGACAAGTGATAGAAGACCAACTAGCAGACACACCTATAGAGGGAAATCGTCCACTAGTAGTAGACTTTCTAGATGAGGCAATATTTCATACAAAACCTAAGTCACCTTGGAGGCTATATTTTGATGGATCTCATACTAATCATGGCTTAGGGGCAGGAATACTATTTATCACCCCTCAAAGAGACTCCATCCCTAAGTCCTTCCGCATTGCTTTTCCATGTACAAATAATGTGGCAGAATATGAGGCACTTGTCACAGGACTCAAAATGGCCATCAAATGGAAAATTAGAAGACTTCATGTCTATGGAGATTCTTAGTTGGTCATTAACCAAGTCAACAATGACTATGACACTAAGGATGAGAAATTAATGCGTTATAAATGAATGGTTGATATCTTCCAAACATATTTTTACGTCGGTACTTTTGAGAAAATTCTAAGAACAAAAATAAGGCAGCAGACACAATGGCCACAATTGGTTCTCTCTTGGACATTCTTAGTAATGTGCCTCAATTTTAATTTTTGGTAGAACAAATTTTGGTTCCTGCATATGACATTCCTGAATTAGAGATGGTTTGCGAGCTTGTTGGTCCCAATTCTCCATGGTATCAATACATTTATGACTACCTCTAGTCTCAAACCCTTCCCCCCAACCTATCCAATAACCAACGAAAGTCCTTTATCTAAAAAGCTACTAGATACACCATCCTCAGTGACACCCTTTATCACCGTAGCTTTGATAACTCCCTTCTTCTATGTCTTGACATTGATGAAGCACAAACGACCTTGTGAGAGGTATATGAGGGTATATGTAGATCCCATTCAAGTGGTTTGACTTTAGCCAAAAAGATAATGAGACTTGGGTATTACTGGCCAACCATTGAGAAAGATGCACTTGAATTTGTCAAAATGTGTCACCAATGTCAGATACATAATGACTTGATTCATGCACGAGTGTAGGACCTTCGACTGATTACTTCTCCCTAGCCCTTCGCATAATGGGGACTTGACCTTGTGCGCAAGATCCATCCTGCCCCATCCAATTGAGACAAATTCATCATTACTGCCACTGAGTACTTTACTAAGTGGATTGAAGCCACCATGCTTACTTACATTACCAAAAAACAAATTTCCAAGTTTATCTTGGGTATGTGCAAGATCATGGTGCGCCAAAAAGTGGCAATATTTGTAGGGTGTGGCTGATCACTTTTTTTTCACCCAAAATTAATGAAACAAAAAGGGTTTGTAGAGGAGATTCTCAGCTTTCCAAAAATATAAATTATGATTTAATTTGAATTTAATAAATAATTATTATTCATTTTCTATTAGAATTATGACTAAAGTCCTAATCGATAGGCTGATTGAAAAACATCTATAACTTTCAAAGCGGTATCATATTTTTTGAATCCAAAATATGTGTCACATTCTATGCTTCACATACTATAGGATTAAAAAAATAAAAATAAATTTCATGAAGTTTTGACCAAGTTAAGGTGGTCAGAGAGCTTTTATATTTTCTAAAATTTGTAATAAAAATTCATAATTAATTATTTACTTGGAAAAAATTACAAAAAATATGTATCACATCGGACATGAGTCCTCTACTTATATATAAAATCTTACAAAAAAATTATCATTTTATTATGGTTAGGGTGGTCGCAGACACCTACTTATTTTTTCCCTGAAATTTAAGTACTACTACATTGAAATTTCAAATTTTCACCAAATAGATTTTATTTATTTTTAAATAAACCTAGTATTTTAGAAACTAAATTCAATTTTCTACAAATTCTATTCTTACATATTTTTGAAATAATTTAGATAACTTATTCAAATATTTACGTCAAGTTGCCTAACACTGATTTTTCTGACTTTTTTGCCAGTTAAGGGCTTGTTTTTTGCACGATGATCCTGCACATACCCTCCTCAACTATATCATCTGTCGATATGGTATTCCACAATCCATCATCATAGATAATGGTCATCCCTTCAAAAATTAGGATGTCCGTGAACTTTGTGAACACTTCCATATCTGACACCACTTCTCCATGCCTTACTACCCACAAGGAAATGGTCAAGCTGAGGCATATAATAAAATGATCATCAAAATTCTTAAGAAGACCGTCAATGCCGCTAGTCATGAATAACATATTCAACTCAACCTTGCTTTGTGGGCTTACCACACAAGCATTCATATGCCTATAGGAGCTACTCCATTTGCCCTAGTCTTTGGCACTGAGGCTATCTTGCCCAATGAGGTCAAAATTCCTTCTTTACGAATCTCTATGAAAGGTCTAATCACTGATGAAGAATATAGATAGTTATTACTACATGAATTAGAAATGCTAGACGAATGTAAACATAATGCCTTGAACCACTTATAGGTATATCAAAATCGTCTTTGCAGAAGCTACAACAAAAGAGTGATGACTCAAAAATTTGACATTGGTGACCTGCTGCTCATGTAGAATCCTAAGAATCAATCTGATAGAGAAAAACTAGGAAAGTTTGAGCCCAATTGGTTAGGTTCATACATCATCACCGCATCATTTGGTTCTGGCGCATATCAGTTGGCTACTCCAGATGGTGAACAATTGATAGAGCCAATCAATAGTCTGCATTTATGCAAATTTATACATAGCATCAAAAAGTTTGGCTGAGAACCATTAAAAATATAAAAAATAAAAATAAAAATAAAATATTGACAAAAATAAAGAGAAACAATTCATCTAATAAGTGAAAACCTGGTAAACAGGCACTCTAGATAAGTACCATGGTAAAAACCTAGCGAACAGGTACCCTACGTAGTTAGTCATTGCATTGACATCTACTCACTCTATCTACCTTAGTCCATATTAAACATCCATTTTTCTGACATTCATCACAATGTTTCACCCTGACATCATGACATTTCTTCCCATGGCTGACAATGGTTGACATCAAAGTCTTAAGCATTGCTTATCATCCATACCGGTCATGTCCTCTCCATCAGCTTCTCTAGGGGAAATATTTTATCATGGATTTGTAGTGGGTATCATACATGGTCTTGCCAATCGAAAAAGTCCTAAAAAAATCATAAAAATCATAAAAAGTCCTAAAATTCTTTTTTCTAAAAATCATAAAAAGTCCTTAAAAAGACCTAAAATTTAAAAAATGTACTGAAAAACACAAAAAACATCCAAATCAATGTCAAAATCCTAAAAATGGAGTCAAAGTCAGTCACGTCAGTCAGTCCATGTCATTGTCCGAACTACATTGTCTCTGTGCATTTGCTACGTAGGCAAGACTCATACTTGAGTCCCTGATACATTAGGTCTATCCTTGTATGTTTGTCAAAATAAAATCATGGCGCAATCTTTGGTCATCAAGACAAAGTCATGGGTCATGTCGAACTATGAGCTCTTTGAGTGCATGACATAGGCAAGGCCATCTATCGATGAGCACCTGAGGCTGCACTAGGTCAGTCCATTAGGATTCATAACACTACACTGGCACACACATCATAAATCTTCAAGTCAATACAAATCATTTTCCAAACATGAAAACTCTTAAAACAAGGTATGGAAATATTTTATTCAAACACGTCAATCATATTATCACAACAAAATCGATATATAGTCAACACAAGTCAAACTCGGCCAAACTTCAGTCAAACTTGGTCAAAACAAGTCGCATTATCATAACTAGTCAAACTGTTAACTCTTGATTCACTTTTAGATGTGTCCTTTTGAAAGATAACCTCTGTCATTCATGCCTTAGGATGTGTCCTTCCTAGGCATCATCACTATCTTCAGATGTGTCTTTCTAAAGAACAAACTCTATCATTTATGCCTTACGATGTGTCCTTTCTCGGCATCATCACTATCTTCAGATGTGTCCTTCTAAAGAATAATCTAGGTCACTTACACCTTAGGATGAGTCCTTCCTAGGCATCGTCATTTTCCATTTGGCATTTTCATGGGTCCCTTTGAACTTTAAGGATCAAAATCCTCTCGACATCAACATTATTGAAGATGTGTCCTTGAATTTGACAATATTTGACATTTTGTTATCTTGGTATTGAAAAAACATGACGCCTAGGCATCTCGGCATCATCAAGCCTGACATCTTAAACACTCAGAGTCCAAACACAATTAGAAAACATTTAGCACTTATTTTTTGGCTTTCATCATGGTACTAGCTTTTTAGCGAGATCCTGCCAATGGGGTTTAGATAAGTAGCGACATATCATAATTATTTTATCTTGTCTTTTGGTTTTTTATCATGTTACTAGTCTTTTAGCAATATCCCAACAATAGGATTTACAGAAGCAGTGATGTATCATGATGTTTGTCTTGACTTTTGACACGCATGATTACTATTTTCTCATTGAGATCTTGATTTGGGGATTTAGAAAAATAGTGACATATCATGATCATGGCTTTATTTTTGTACTTTGACAATTGTGTTGATAGTTTCTCAAGGATGTCCTGGCAATAGGATTTAGAGAAGTAATGACGTCTCATGATTTGTCCTGCTTGTCTTTTTCTGCTTGTGGTTGCGCATGAAAAAAAGACTGGGGAAATTTTGCTCTTGGTATGAGTCATGATCATCCTTTTCTATGAATGATTGTCTTAGGTGATGATACGACCTTGCACACCTTGATCTATGTCATATCATGGTGTTTGTTGGTCATCACAATAATCTGCCCAATGGTGATTAAGAGCAATAAATATTAAAGTCCTATGGTAAAGTTTTGAAAGATTCAGTCTAGGAACTAACATCTTCTCGCATCCGTCTGGTTGTCTTCTCTTATCGGTTTAGTCATCCTCCCTGATCCATCTCATGATGATATCATGTGACATACAGAAACATGATTGCATACATGATCATATAAATGTTGCATTAGGCCTATACATACATCATCAATAGTATTAAATCATATACATATCAATACACATGGCATTAACATAAATCATAAACATTGCATTAACATAATCATCAACATAAAATCCATCTCATAAGTACATTATGCATATCATTATCATCATCACCACAAAATCAACATAACATATAAATAAGCATTGCATCACCATGATATCATAATAATCAGTAAGCATCATAGGACATCCATGATACATCATAAATCAATAGTATACATCACATCACATATATCACAATGCATAAATCAAAGAACATCACATAACACACATCAAAACTACATCATATAATATCATCTCAAAAATGTACATTGTCATAGGATAAAGTAAAAAATATCCCAAAAATTGACCTCTTAGGCTCAATAATGTATACATAATGTGTCATCATAACAAACATGCCCCTAGGGTAGACTCTCATCATCCCCTCATGGTAAAGAATGTGGTGATTGAGGCCCTAGAACCGGCATTGAAATGATGGGTGGACCTATAGTGACCTCTGTCAGCATAACTAATGGAATGGACAATGATGGCATCATCTCCACAGTCATGGACAGCTGTGCTAGTACTACACCTTAACTTTGTGATGATGATGGATCTACCACTAGTGGCATATGTGACATCACTATGGCCTAACTCTGAGAAGTGGATGGATCTATCACTAGTGGTTGCCTCTGTCCTGATCTCTGCATTGAACCAGTGGACTCCTGACTATGGCTCAAATGATGACTCGGGGTGTGCTTGCGTGAGTGGTGGGACATGTGCCCTGATATGTGTCCTAAGGAGGTGGATCCTCCTACACTAGTGTGATTCTATCTACCACTGGTACTCCCTAATCTATGTCCACTACCCGTCCTCATCTGTGACTAAGGTAATGTAGGATCTTGTCACTCGAGAGGCACTGCCTATTCATATAATGTCCTATACTAACCAAGTCTCGTACTCACCTTGGCTAGCTCATGAGCCATATCCCAAGAAGGCCCTATGCATAATGCTACAAACTATGTACACCACTGAGTTGGGTCCTGCTGGCAGATCATAGCCTGATCCTGCTCTACCCGAGCTACTTCTAGCTCTAACTGTAATGCTCTGACCTCGACCATGCTCTCATCTAGTCTCCACTATAAATTGGCCACTCTCTTATCTGTCATGGCATCTTGGGGTAAACCTGAGGAGGAAGGTATCTCCTCCTCTCCCTCCACCATCTACCATCAGAGTAATCTATCTACCTCATCCATGGCATCATCCTCATCATCATCCTCCTCCTCGACCACATCCTCTCCCCTGACCTATGCCACCTCCACATCCTCTCCCCTGACCTCTGCCACCTCCACATCCTCTCCCCTAACCTCTGCCACCTCCACATCCTCCTCTCTCTCCCTCTCCTCCTACATCTCCTCACCCTCACCCTCCTGTCTCAACTCCTCCTCCTCTCTCTCCCTCTCCTCGACCACCTCAGGGATAACATCTAAGGCTACTCCTGCCACATGTTGTCGTACCCTTTGACCCTATCTTTGACCATCTCTCCTCTGCCTCTGGCCATCATCTTCATCATCTCCACCCCTGCCTCCATCTCAGCCTTTGTCTCTCCCCCTGCGTCTATCCCTACCTCCATTCCTCACCTGGCCTCTACCCCTGTCACTACCTCTACCCCTGTCATCGCCTCTGCCTCCCCACCTAGCCCTTGGAACAAGAGTTATCACTGACTGCCTATCTACAAGTGTTGGCCCATAAAGATCTATTAATGGCACTAGTCTATGTGCCTCCCACCATAAATCATAATTTTTTGTGGTCCCAGGATCTGCAACTCCACCTCTCCATCCCCATGGCTAGGCTCCTAGCCCATCAATCTACTGCTCTATGAAGGCCACTAGAATGGCTGGTCCCCAAGCATTCTCTCTCAATGATCAGGTGTACTCGGTTGTCCCTGCAGGTACACCCTACTACTCTCTAAACTACCTAAGAACATGCTGTGGCAAATACATCTCAATAATCAATGATGTCTGCACAGTCCTACCAATCAGGTACTGATACTATCAGCATAGGCTCAGATGGTCCACCTCATCATCCCACTACTCACAGTCTCTGTATGGTCGCCAAATAAAATACATCATTATGTCTATCTGAAGTTGCCACCAACCGATCTCACCCCATACGTGTCTGCTGTAATGCACTGGCATAATAGTAGGCATAGGGCAACCCCTTTTCCAACTATGGTCTCTCAATCAGAGGGAGAAATATAGCAATATTCTCCCAATCCCATATCATCATCAAGATTGTACTACACGAGATACTCTTGGCTCTCTAGTAAACAAACTCATGCAGCTGGTGGTAGAGTGTCCCCAGTAAACAAGGACCCCAGGCATAAAATGTCATGTCCCATCTCATCCCAACAAGGACATCCCCCTAGCCAATGTGGAATCCATGTCCCCAACAATCAGAAATCAAAATACCTCCAATCAGAGTTGCTAGGAAGGCATCAAAATGAGCATAATGCTTAGCCATAAACTCCCACCGAATCTCATATCCCTAGATGCCAAGTCCTGTACCCTCATCTCAGTAGTATGCTTGGAATGTCTGCTCACCATGATGAGGATCGTAGATGATCCACTCTCCTTAGATGGGGACTTGAAGAATCCAATAGATGTCCTCAAGCGTGATAGTGGCCTCACCTGTCGGCAGGTGGAAGGAATAGGTCTCAGAATGCCACCGCTCACAAAGTGCAGTCAGTAGTCCCCTCTTAGCCTGAATGGTAGGCATATAGGCAACATAGAATAGACCAAGCCGCATGAACCATCACCACTCTCATGGGCTCAATTGGTCTGCAAACCTAAAAGTCATTGGTCTGCTCTCGCAGGTGTATACTGGGGCAAGCTACCTCTGCACAAAGGCAAACAAGGCATCAGTATCTTCTACACAAAATTCCAGTAGTATCAAAAACATTTAAGGTTGGACAAACATCAAAGTCAACCACTGTCAAAGTCAAATTCAAATACATTGTACTGAAGCAATTGCATCCCAACATATTGAATGCGTCGTTCCGCACAGAAAATGCATCACAAAATGGCAATTTCGTCACTCGATATCACAAATGCATTGCATCAGAACGAATGCATCACAATATTTGACGCTTGTGTCGTTATAGTCAAATGCATTGCACAATTCAACAATTGTGTTGCAACTTAATGATTGCGGCATTCAAACATGCAAATGCGAATGCTTCACAGTTTCTTACAAATGTGGTGCAAAACCTTGGGTCCCCCTAAGCTAGCATGTCATTTGTGTCATGACGCATCAAATGTGATGAATGCAAAAGCAAATGCGTCAAATGCGAATGTATATGTGTCGCAGCGTATTTGTTGTTTCCCATAGAAAGCTACAATTAGCACGCAAAATGAAAAAATTACAAAGGAGGATAGGGGTACATACCACTAGCTCTGAGCCCTCTGGCTGCTTGAAAGTTTGCACGAGCTCATTGTGATGGTTTGTCACTAGAATCACCATCACCATTGCATTGCTTTTCGCCCTGAGCTCTCAAAAATTACAAAGTGAATAGTAAGAATGAATTGACTTTACCCCTTTGTCAACCTATTTATAGAATTCAAAATGACATAAGTCAACTAAGTTAGTACTGGAGGCTCATTTGACCAACTTTGACTATCCCGTTGGCCACTTTAAACATATCATAATCAAAAACTGACTGTGCCATCATTTTTCTAGTCATTAAATTGACTATTCAAAACCCTTTTCTAATTTTCTACAATCGACCCAAAATTTAAAAAATCTCCTGAGGGGGCATTGATACTCTATACCTTCACTGGGGCATGGCTTTGACTTATTTTCTTTGTCACAACGTGACAAGTGACATTATGACAAAGAGAAGAAAAATGTAGACACTTAAAAAATGACCTAGGCCTACAAGTTCTATTTGTATCACTTTCATCCTAGCATAATTATGACATTTAATTATGTCCTTGGTCCACGTCTGACTATTAATTAAATAATTCATTATTGTTTAATTAATTCATGTCCTTATATTCTTCATGATTATTAAATAAATAAATTTTGTTTATTTATTCAATACATCTTTAATTGTCTAAAGTCTTCCTTCGTTAGTTCTTCCTCATTACTAAATAAATGAATTTAGTTAATATGTCACTAATACTCACAATTAAATAAATTCATTGATTTATTTAAATCTTAAACCATATCTTCTAAATTGAATAATTAATGTTTAATTATTTAATTGTTTGAATTAATATTCCTCTCATTTTAAATAAATGAAATTATTTAAAATGTCATCACATTCTTAATTAATGGTCTATTTTGGTAAATAATCTGAAAAAAGACTATTTATTGTCTCACAAAATCCATATTTTGGATAAAATTATTTATTTTTTCCCATTTATGAATTAAACCATTATTTAATTCATAAGTGAATATTCCACCATGAATTTAATAATTTGTATTATTCCCACTAACTTATTTATTTATTCCCACTAAATTATTTATTAATCCCACTCTCCATTCCACCAAAATAAATAATTAAAACAATTATTTATTGATCCCCACTTATGAATTAAATCATTATGTAATTTATAAGTGGACATTCCGTCTTCTATCTTTGTGATTTTTTAAATCTCACAAAGTGGGCTACCTTATCTTTTTAATTTTAAAAATCTTTATTTTTAAAATTAATTATCTCATATTTTTCTCCACCACTGATCTGATTTTCTCAATTTGCATCTTGACCATTCATTTAAGGATTTTTCCCTAACCCTAATTAGGGATGGTCAAATTTAATCTTGGCCTTTCATTTTAGGTTTCTGTTAGAATTCAATTTGGTCCGTCCATTCAGAATTGGGTTTTCTATAAAATGTCAATTTTGTTCATAATGAAGGGACCTTTTTGGGACTCTTAGGACTTTTGGAGCTATGAGAGGCATTATAGTCAATTAGGATTTTAGTCATTTATCATTGTCATAGGCATAGGAATTTAGGATTCAAATCCTTCAAAGCTTGTTTAGGACATTGACATAGTCAAGGATTGCTCACACACTCGATCTGAGGGCAACACAATCAACAAGTTAGAAGGTGTAATGAAGGTCAGCTATAGAGATTGAAGACATTGGGTGAGATCATTTTATTTTCTATGTTTTCATTTATATTTCCTTTGTTGTTCATTATTTATTTGGATTTAATCTTTTAATTCATTGTTAATACAATCATTAATCCTGAAAATAACCCTTAAATACAAAGGCCACCTAGCATAACACACCTTGCTTGCTTGTGGAGCCTTTCCTTGTGGCACCTTATTGAAGTTTTCAAGAGGATAGTTTTGATATGGTATGGGAGCCTAAAATGATTCTCTCATTTTACACCCCTTTGGGATACTCACCTAGTGGACATCCTTAGGTTCCACTACCTCAAAGTGAGAATGCGACAAAAGAAAGAAAAAGGCTTAGATGTGTTCTATATCGATCTAATAGTCTAGGCTTGATCTTCCTAGTCTTTGATGTTGTATGATTGTGTATCTTTGTCATTGTTGCATACTTAAGTGTATTGAATGTCTACTTTAGTGTGAGTTTTGTAAGGAAGCTAAGGTAGTAGAACAACTTCCTACACTAGTCTTGAGAGGAGAATAATGAAATTTTTTTATAAATTTTTAACAATTATAGAAACTTAAACAAAAATAAACATAAATATCATGTATACCACAACACAGTGATTTACGTGGGGAAAACACTTTTGAGAGAAAGATCCCACACTCCAAAAGCCACCCAATATATTATTCAGAAATCACAAAGATTACAATATACTTGTAGATCAATCTTCTCATAAGAGTATCAACAACCAAGGATCCAAAGGAAAAACAATTGCTATCAAACTCTCAAAATACATTGTAATACATAGTTGTAATACAATGCCCTCATAAAATAGGATTTACTTCAAGGGAAAGTCAAGCCAATAAAATATATATTGTTAAATATGAAACCTAATGAAAAATAGTCCAAATTTACAATAGTAAAATACACATAAAATGTGGTTTTCAAGGGTGTTTCCCTTGAACCACCATTCACTTGTACTACACCTAAACCCCGAGTCAGTGGATTGAGCCCCCCAGGATCCTCATAGGGGGTACCCTCGCACTAATGTATCAACAATACATTATGTATTTGCAAGGTTGAGAAATATTTTCCCATTAAATCTCCCACTTGTCGAGCAATAGTAGGGTGTATAAACATCATCTCTTCATTGCTAGGGGTCAAGAGGCCCATATTCTCTAAACATCATTTGTATTTTTTGTGCTCATAAGCTTAGTTAAAGAATTAGCAACATTCATCAAAGTATCTACCTTAAACAACTTCATCCTACCATCTTCGACCATATCTCTAACAAAATGATACTATACATCAATGTGCTTCATCCTGGCATGAAATGTTGGGTTCTTGGCTAGATATATCATACTCTAACTATCATAGTGAATTGTAACTACACCTTGTTTTATTGTAATATCTAAACACAATCTCTTAGGCTAAATGACTACTTTATAAGCATGAGCAGCTTCTATATACTTTGCTTCAGTAGTGAACAAAGCAACCACAACCTATCACTTACTCATTCAACTAATTGCACCACTAAATAAATTAAACACATAAGCATTGGTGGATCTTTTCTTATAAAAATCACCTACCCAATATGAATCCACATAACCATGAATATTAAGAAAAATATCATCTTCATTCATATTACTATGATAACATAAGGAATAATTTGAGGTACCAAACAAATATCTGAAGAATATTTTAATTGCATCCCAATGAACTTTACCAAGATTAGACATATATCTTGAAAGAACTCCCACTACTTGAGCAATGTATGGTCTAGTAAAAACCATAACATACATCAAAATTCCAATTCCACTTTGTTAAGGAACTTTTCTCATGTCTTCCATCTCTAATGGGATGTTGGACAATGTAAAATAGATAACTTTGTTCTAATTGAAACAAGAGCACATAATGGTCTACAATCCTGCATATCAAACCTATATAAAATTGAATTTACATACTTACTTTGGAAAAGCCATAGCTTTCTATTCACTCTATCTCTTTCAATTTCCATCCCGAGAATGTGTTTAGCTACACCAAGATCTCTCAATTCAAATTTAGTAGTAATTTGAGATTTCGGTTCTAAAATCATACCTTCCCCTCTAGCAATAAATAACATATCATCAACATAATACAACAAACATGAAACAATCACCATTATTTTTATAATAAACATAATGTTATGATTTAGAACACTCAAATCCAAAACTCAACACATATGTATCAAATTTATGGCACCACACCCTAGGGCTCTATTTCAACCCATACACAAATTTCTTCAATTTGCATACCAATATAAAAAAATTACCATGTAGTGCTCTGGCTGTGTCATATAAATATCCTCCTCCAAGTTACCATGAAGGAAAGTAGTTTTCAAATCCATTTTATCAACCTATAAATCATAAGAAACATCAATATAAAGTAAAAATCTAATGGATGTCATTTTGCAATAGGAGAAAATATCTCACCAAAATCAACACCTTCAACTTGAGAGTAGCATTGTGCAAGAAACCTTGGTTTGTACTTCTTAATACCTCCATCTGAACCAATATTTTTCTTGAACACCCATTTGCAACCAATAAGTTTTCTTCCTTTAGGAAATGGTATAAGATCCCATGTATTATTCTTTTTTAAAGCTGTCATTACTTCATCCATAGCAATCTTCCAAGATTCTACATCATTCATTCCTGATTCCTCTTCTATTGATTTGGGTTCATCCATGTTAGTATTTCAAGAAAAAATACATCTTCAATTAGTAGGTGAATACCTTTTAGGTGGTTTTTTATGCTTTGTAGTCTTACAAATAGGCTAAGTTGGAGGTCCTACCTCCTCTTCTGAAGATTCAAAGATACATGAGCTCTCCTCAACTTCTTGTCTATCAATCGACATCTATTCAACTTTCTAAGGTGTAGAAGGAAATTAAATCACATCTTCTTATTTACTATTTTTTCGCTGTAATACAATAGAAGAAGGGTTAGTTTCTCTAAAAATAACACTTCTATTATGTATTACCATCTATATAATAGGATCCGAAAGATTGTATCATTTCACACCATAACTATATTCGATGAAGATACATTTCATAGCCTTTTTCTCAAACTTTGATCACTTCTCCTTTGGAACATGTGCATATGCCTCACAATCAAAAAATCTAAGATTTCATAATGAAGGATTGCAACCTGACCATGCCTCTATAGGTGTCTTACAAAGAAGAGCTGATGTAGGAGATCTATTAATTAGGTATCAAGCAATTGAAACACATTTAACCTAAAAAATTTGTTCTAGACTATCACCACTCGAAAAACTCATAGCCTTCTCCGTCAATGTCATGTTTATTCTTTCTACAACTCCATTATGTTGTGGAGAGTATGGAGTTGTATTTTTTCTATGAATACAACAATCTTTACATAATATATTAAAATCATTAGAGAAAAATTCATCACCATTATCACTCCTCAAACATTTTATTTTCTTTGTAGTCTGAAACTTAACCATTTCTATAAATTCTTTAAATCAATTCAAAACTTCAGATTTAATCTTTAGAAAATTTACCCATGTCCTATAATCATCAATATATGCAACATTATATGTAGGTTTACCAATTGAAGGAAAATCTACAAGACCAAACACATCAAAATGAATAAGATCCAATACACCACAAGATTTATTAGAACTCAAGTAAAACTAAATGGGATTTTGTTTTCCATAAATGCAGTGCTCATAGAAATCAAATTCAATATTAAAATTAGATAGACCTTCAACAAGGTTTTTTATTTTTCAAGTTCCTTACACCCTTTTGTCCAATGTGGCCATGTATTTGGTGCCATAATAGTTTTCTATTTAGTTAAATTTTATTCAAAAGAAAGAGCACCCTTGGGTATCAAGAATTCATGACCATCTATTCAAGGTGAAACCCTCATTTTTTCCATAGAATTTCTTTTCATAGAAGTATTATTGGACTCAAAAGTGCATACATCAAGCTTATACAATGTACATATCTGACACCTCTAGCAATCACCATAACACCTCTAACCATCTTTCATCCTGCATTAGAAAATGCTAATTGCACACTTGCATCTATTAGTTTACTCACATATATCAAATTTCATGTTAAAATAGGGATATGCAACACACCATTAATCTTTTCTATTCTACCATTAGAAAACCTAATTTTAACTTTACCACAACCAACATTCTCTAAATGAGAATCACCACCCAAGTACAGCTTACCTCCATCAAATTCTTTATATGAAAAAAACTAATCTCTTTTAAAGGTCATATGGAAGGATGCACCCGAGTCAATTAACCATGCATCATTACCTACATGAGTTGCCAAAGATGCAATGAATGTGTCACCATCTTCCTTCTTATACTTAGAATTAGAATCAAATTTCTCCTTTTTCTTCTTCTTTTCTTCTTTACATTCTTTACGAATATGTCTAGGCTTACAACAATTCTAATAAATAGCTTTGGAATTTCTAGGAGACTTAAATCTTTTCTTGGACTTGGATTTTTAATGCTTCTCATTATTCCTACCTTTTTACTTAGGTCTTCTATGAATATTTAGGATTTCCTTAGCATTGATGGATACATTCCTCCTCATCTCTTCAAAAATTAAAGAACCCACCACATTTTTAGTCTTCAATATAAAATAAGTACTCTCAATAGCGATAACAAGATAATCCCATGAATCAGGAAAGGAACAAAGTAGGATTTGACATTTCTCTTTGTCATCCATTTTGACACCAAATGATGCCAACTAAGCCACCAACATGTTCAATGTTTCCAAGTGGTCTCTAATTCATCCACCCTCTTCCATTCTCAAGGAATACAATTTATTCCTCAATAAAATCTTGTTCACTAAATATTTGGCTTGATAGATCTCACCAAGTTGCTTCCATAGTTTCTATGCAAATATCTCTTAATGGACATTGATTAAAACAAAGTATACCAAGAACAATATGATTATACCCTTAGCTTTATGGTCCATAACATCATATTGAGCAAATTTAGTAGGATCTATAAGCTTGAAAAATTTTCATCAACAACATCCCATAGATCTTGATGTATCAACAGATCCTCCATCTTTAGCTTCCATATTTCAAAATTATTTCCAAAAATATTATCCACCTCTATTCTCCCTAATGAACTTGTGATCTGAAAATTATTGCACAAGATTGCAAAGTTTCTTCTATACAAGCTCCACTCAAATTTGGATTAGTTCAAAAAACCCAACAACCCATATCTGATACCAAAGGTGATCGAGCTCTAATACCACTTCTAAGGAAGATAGGGTAGTGGAAGAACTTCCTACACTAGAATATTGAGAGGAGAATAATGCAAAACTTTAATAGATCTTTAAAAATTAAAAAAAAGGTAGTGGAAAAGCTTGCTACACTAATCTTGAGAGGAGAATAATGCAAAACTTTAATAGATCTTTAACAATTACAAAAACTTAAACATAAATAAATAAAAATATCATACATACCACAACATAGTGATTTTCATGGGGAAAGCCCTTTCGGAAGAAAATTACCACACTCCAAAAGTTTCCCGATATATTATTCAAAAATCACAAAGATTATAATATACTTGCAAATCACGCTTCTCACTAGAGTATCACCAACTAGGAATCTAGAGGTAACACAGTTGCTATTAGACTTTTAGAATACACCACAATACACAACTATAATACAACACCCTCATAAAATAGGGTTTCCTTCTAGGGAAAGTCAAGCCAACAAAATATCAACTGTTAGATATGAAACCTAATGACAAAAAATCTATAAATTTACAATAATAAAATATACATAAAATATGGATTTTTGGAGGCATTTCCCTTGAACCCCCTTTGGGACACACTTCCTCCAGATCCCTAGCCAGGGGGGATGAGCCACTTTAGACCCCCATAGGGGGTACCCCCCCTACAACCCCCTTACACTGATGTATCAATAGTACATTATGTATTTACAAGGATGAGACATATTTTCCTAAGAAGTTTGACATAGGGTCATACTCTCACTAAAGTGGGAGAAAAATGTTTAGAGGAAAAAGTATCCCTTTTCATACTTAATTTGGGAAATAATTAATAAATAAATGAGATTAGTTATGCCTCAATTTAATGTTGTAATATATTTTACATATTCACATTAAAGTTTTTAGTAAAAAAAGAAGGCATCCCTTTTCCTTACTTAATTTGGGAATAATTAATATTAAAATGAGCTTAATTATGCCTTGATTTAGTGTTGTAATGTGTTTTACACATTCACATTAAGTTTAGGGCCCTTTTAGATAAAATGGACTTAATGGTGGCTTATTTAGGATATTGTAAAGTGTATATTTACACTTTCACACTTATTTAGGGATTTCTTAATTAATTAAGGTTAATTGAGGTTAATTGGCCCCTTTAAATCAAATTCAAGCCTAATTAATTATAAATTTTGAGGGATAAAACTAGAACTTCATGAATGATATTACAGAACACTTAATTTTGTGAGGTATGTGTCCTATTTGAGTGACCTAGGACTCATTTTCCATCTAGCAAATGGATCCTCACTAGGTCCTAGGACCCCCTTTTGGCATACCATTTCATATTTCCCAAAGTGTGTTGTAGTTAACTGTGCTAGGACCCTATGGGAAATGGGTCCTCACTTAACCATAGTACCCCCCCTTGGAATAAGTTTTTGGTAGTATTTTAATCATTTCAAATCCTAGATCTAATGTCAACTTGTGTTATTTGAATTTCAGGATTTACTATTAAGTTATGTATAAATATAAGGTTATTCCACATAGTTTCATCCTAGATCTTCATAAGCAATCAAGAGTATGTTCACACGATAATTATAGACTATTCAAGAGAATTCAAGAATGCATTCAAGGGAAGATTTATTAAAGTTTATTGCAGAAATCAAGGTATCAATTATCATGCCAAAGTCCTACAACTTGTTGAGCTAATGTAATGTTGTAGCATTGGTGATCAAGTTCAAGTATTCAAAGCCATTATCTTATGTCAAGTCCATGATCAAGATATACAATCATTGAGGCCATTTGATACTAAGTTTCAAATTTACAATCCAAGGTTCAATTGAGGATTGGTGAGTTATGACATTACATTATTCATACATATTTATTTTTTATGCATTGTTTCATTTCAAGGTTTAATTACCAAAACGGGGTTTGACCAAGGAAAACCCCTATTCTCTAACAAAACAACATTTTTCCTCTCCTTTGATGTATGATTATAGGTTTTAGGTTGAAGATCAAGTGGAAATATTTTTTTTTTTAAAGATGCAAAGTTGTAAAGTTGTTATCTTTCTTGCAAGATCATGGAAGCTAAGCTGCAAAATTTAGTTCCAAGTTTTTGATAGTCTCCTACTAGCATTTGGAAGTGCAAAAAATTGAAGAACAAAACCCAAAAATTGATTTTCCAGAACCCTACCTAGGACCCATTCACCACTGGGTGAATGAGTCCTCAGTTAGGCCCAAAAAAAAACTTTTTGTAATAGGTACACAAAATTTAACCCTCTTAAAATTTGACTTTTGATTTCTATATTAGTTAGCTTTGATTTTTTTTTTATTATTTATCCATTATTACCCTCATAAATTGAATGAAACATAGGAAAACTAGTGGTTCATCATCTTGATTTTCATTATGGTGAATCCAACCTTTTGAACATTGTAGTTTTATGATTTTAGGAGTCCTTTACATCCTAGATTTATATCTTGCATTCATTTTCATTGAATTAGATCTTATTTAGGTTGTCTAGTTTTCATTCAAATTTTCATCTCATCTAGGGTTTTAGGATTGCATTATTTTTCATTCTTTAAATATAAAAAATACAAAAAAATTAGTCATCTTGCATATCATATAAACATGCATTTTGAAAAAAAAAAAATTGCATATCAAACTAGGTCTTTTAGGTCATCATTTTGTCACATTTTGCACTTAGATTTCACATTATATTTACAAAAAATTGAACATCAAACTTACTATAGTAGAACTAAATCTAAAAATCATTAGAAAACACTTTAAAATCTATCAAAATCAATTTCAAAACCCTAATCTAGGACCCATTCTCCCTAGGGTGAATGAGTCCCTAATCAAGTCTTGATATGAATTTATAGAAATTAAAAACTTCATTTTTGTGTTGTTGTTTGTTGCTTTCAGATCTCTATTTTATTTTGTTGAGATTTTGTTTCATCGAATTCATTATATCTTACTTAATTTGGTAAATTTAGTGCATTGCCTAATTTCAAAATTACATTTACAACATTTGATTTTTAGAATATTACATATTTTAATCAACAAATTACTTTGTTTAGAATCTAAAATTTGCATTTACAAATTTCATTCTAGGTCATTGCATTGCACTTTAAGCCTCTTTCCATTTTGGGTTTGCACACTATGCTTGTGAAACTTGTATGAGCTTTACAACTTGGTGTCCTATTAGTCATACTATTGTTAAACATAGTTCGAGACTCATGTCGTCGCATGATATACCATTCACTATGGATCTTTTGTTTTCTAGAGCTCTTCCTAATAGTGTTGATAATCAACCCCCTATGGATCATAGCATGCATACTTCATTTCCCATAAATTTCATACCTACAAGCACTATTCATAATGTTAACAACACCATACATACCATGACTAGT
This sequence comes from Sequoia sempervirens, assembly GCA_007258455.2. Taxonomy (NCBI): domain Eukaryota; kingdom Viridiplantae; phylum Streptophyta; class Pinopsida; order Cupressales; family Cupressaceae; genus Sequoia; species Sequoia sempervirens. Next base: position 27,751,099 of record VDFB02075321.1, read on the forward strand.
TGTACTCAAGCTTTGGGCATACCCAAAGCCAAGGTGGAACCTTAGTTCCCCCTTCTACAATTCCCATTTCCATTCCTACTTACTAAACCGTAAAAAAATAATCGCTCTATTTTTTAGGAGATAGAACCAACAATTTCATACAAGTTTCATTCAAGGAAATATTAGAGATCTCAATCTAGGGATGGAAATGAGGGAAAGAGATCTACTATAAGGTGTCCTAGGGGTGTGATTAATGACTAAAAGGTGACTCACCACCAAGAAAGGGCTTGGAAAGAAAGAAATGAAATGATATCTAAACCTAATTATGCAACTCAAGATATGAAACTAAAAATTAGAAGAATTAATAGATATAGGATAGAGGGGCACCCGAAAAAATTGAAGAATCTCAAAACAAGGTCTGCACTCTTGAAAACAAAAATTTTAATGTACATTGGGACTCATACACTAGTAGGGAGAATTTAGTCCTACTTTAGGGTTTCAAGCATAATCTAGAATCTAGAACTATTCAACCAAGATCTACAAAAAATGCTTGAAATCTGGTATATTGGGACTCATATGCCACAAGTGGTGATTTAGTCCTAGTATCAAGGTTGATCTAAAACTATGATATCCTCTTATGTTTTCCTGTAGCTTCTCTCCTATCAAGTATTTGAGTCTAAAACAGTAGCTTGAAATTTATAGGTGACTTTTTGTTATCTTGCAAGTAAGGTGAGAAATTTAACAACTTTGCAACTTTGACAACTTTCTCCAATATTTCTCTTCAATGGATATTCAACCTAGATATGTAAATCACACATCAAAGAAGGAAAAATGTTGTTTTCTTAGTGGATAGGGGTTTTCCTTGGTCAAACCGTATTTTCATAATCAAACCTTGAAAAGAAAAGAAATAAAATGAAGGAATGGTGAATGTACAAATAAGCTATGTTGCAACTCACCAAACCCTTGGAATAAAGGCTACAATCTTGTAAGTAATTTCTAGCATGAATGTAGATCTTGATTCTTGATTGAATGTTATGGATCTTGACTTGAATGCTTGCTTAGATCTTGAATCTTGAATGTAGCTCCAAAATTCTTGATAATCACTCTTGAATGTGCTTGTAGACTCTTGTGAGCTGTTGTGTAAGTGCTCTTGATTTCTTATGAAATTATAGGATAAAATTATGTGAAATAGCCTTGTATTTACACTTGTTTATGCCAAATTTCTTGAAATTACAACACTACAAGTTGACATTAGATCTAGGAGAATAAAATTCTGCCAAGAATTAAATTCAAAATTAGGTCTAAGCTAAGTGGGACACATATTCCAATTAGTGCATATACGTCCCATTAGGATAAGATTGAGCCACAAATTTTAAGAATTATTTAGTTTAATGCCAAATTCAAATCTGAACACTAAAACTTAGGTGGAACACATATGCCTAAGGTAGTATATGAGCCCCATATCACTAAATCTAGGCCATACAATCTAAAACTATCAAATGGTGATTGATAATTTGATAAATGTTAGGATTATCCTTAGAAAGATGCATTAAATAAGGATTGTGGATACAAAATAGGATTAAATAAGGCATAAAGAAGCCCAATTTTAGCAGGGAGAGCCGAAAAGAGTGTAAAAATGTAAAAGGCTACATTTTTATAAACTACATTTAGCCCCCACTTTAGTGAGATGAGGAACTTTCTTCAAACTCATGCTAATGTAGACAAACTTGCATCAAGAGGGGTTCAAGTGTACCAATGCCAATGAGATAGGATGACATCAATCAAGAGGGATGATCAAGATCATATGTTAAACTAACATAATCACAAAATAATACACATGAAAATAATATAAGGAGCACCAATAAGGAACAAGCATACACTGCCAAAGATAAAGAGAAAGAAAAGAAAAGTAAAAACTAAAGGGGTGGATCAAGCTTCGAACATTTGTCTCACACATTGTGGATTACATGTAGGTAGTTTGTACAAAAACATTTACAAGTAGAAAATGTATTGGTATTTTTCATTGATTTCATTGATCAGTCCAATATTTCTATCTTCAGCTTATCTCTTGTTTTGGTAGTGGTGTCACTGGTATAGTTTTTTGGTCTGACACTATTAGGTATAGCATGGGATATCTATGCTAGCATCTTCAACATTTTGTGTAATGTGCTCACTTGACTTCATCTCTGATGCAAGTTGACTAAAGTAGATATATAGATCCAATATATATATATTTATGAAGTGGTATAAACAAAGATATAGAAGATGATGAAGAATGATATGCAATGTGTGATAACAATATGTTGCTGAATATTACAAACTAATATAGTGTTTGTGTAGAATATCTTTTCACTTCAACGAGAAATTCATTCATGCATATGTCAATGCAATTATAGTAGTTCAACCTTTTTGTTGTAATACATACTCTGGATGTAAGCCATCTTTCAACTATTATAGCTAGTTTCTATATTTTGGGTAGTGAGCCACCCCGATAGTGAGCCAACTTTGTATTTTTTATTTGGTTACTTAATACTTGAGATTTAACCATCTCTATGGTTTTTCCCTTCTTGGGTTTCCACATAAAAATTTAAGTGTCATGTGTTGTTGTGTTGCATTGATTTTTTTCAGTACTTTTAATTATGTTATGTGGTCATCTATTCAAAAAATTTAATCATTTTAGAGGAATTATGATTCACCTCTACCCTCTCAGTATTCTAGATGTTTAAAAACATGATGTCCACTATGCAAACCAACACACACTCACAAGGGCTAGTGTAACCTTAGGCTATCCACTAGGTGAGCCCCCAACAAGACACATAAGCACACAACTGGTATACACTCACATAGACAACCAAGTCACTATGGGAAAGTCATGCCTAAGTTTATATCCCTTATGTACAACCATACCAAAGCTATACCTCCTAATAAATTTGATAAGGAGGCACACAGAAATGAAATTTGAGCTCTATGAGGCAAACAAAGCTTTGTATACTTGAAACTCATGGACAAACAAGATGGATCTACAAGCAAGAAAAGTGTGTTATGCAAGGTGGCCAAATAATCAATATTATAAATGCAAAAATAGTGTAAGGTATGTTCAAAGGAGTTTTTCTTAGTTCATGTAAGGTCTTAACTTAGTAAATATTATGCCTAATTCTCAAAGAGAGGACCAATTGAAGAATACAAGATTCACAACTTGGGGAATGTAGTGTTTCACATCAAGCCACTAAGAGGAATACAATATGCTAAGAGAGATCACACTCTTGAAGGATATCACACCCAATATCACCACAAAGAGAAAGACACATTGCATTAAGTAAGAAGACCACACAATCAAATATGTGTTATAAAAGAATAATGCCAATGTATGTCCCCACTTTAAAGAAATTGCTAAACACCATGATGTGAGGAATTACTTTAAAGTAGCAAATGATAAATGCTAGCAATAAAGAGGACATGAGAACTTACTCAAAAATACCTATGCCAAGTCATATGTTTCCAAATGAATTTATGCCATGAAAAAGGGGTTTCCATTAAAATGAAATCCTAAAAATAACATAAGGGATCTATTGATCATCAAAGCTTGCACCTCTTTGATAGTCCTATGGGAAATTCAGCAAGTGGGGGACAAATTGCGTCTCATTGAATACCTCTAGGATTTTTATAGAAAGTTGGCTCTTCTTTGGGGTTTTGAGATAAGGGGAGAAGGAAATGTAAACATAAAATATAAATGGTGATGTGCCAAATCTTTTACAACATTTCAAACCCAAATTATTCCTATGAGTGATATAACTAGACATAGAACGCCACAACCCTTCATTGTTGGAAAGAGAATGAACAACTAAGACTAACTTCAAGCACAGTGTAGATTTTCAAATCTTTCTGTAGGTAGTGTTCATTAAGGTCAAATAAAACATAAATATTTCTTATGAGTAACAAAGTGATATCTCATAAATTACAATAAAATCTCTCTCCTAATACAACATAATATAACGAAACAACTTTTAGAAAATCAGAGAAGTCCAACAACATAGTCCATTTTTCTTAAGCTATTACTCAACCATATGAGCATACAATATGGAAACAAACTACTTAAACTATCTAGATTTAGCTTGCAAGACACGGTGTTTCATTCAGAATGATAATATAAAGAAAGAAATTTTGTAAAAGGCCATACATGCACAATCTCAAAAATTTCTCCTCAACAGTTTGTGCCTCAAATATAAAATTAACTTTAAAAAAGAGGTCAGATGTTAATCTAACAATAGTTTAAACCTTAAAAGATATAACATGCCAGATGATGAGCCTATTTTTTGTAGAATCTATAGTTTAGTTGTTGGTAGTTGTCATGAAATTTGATGCTAAATTTTGATATTTTTATAATGTTTCCCTCAAACATAGACATTGGACTTAATCCTATTTCTATGAGTTTTAATGAAATTGGGATATTATGTGGATTATCTATATTGATTTTGCATGTGCTCAATAAATTTTCCTTAATGTGGTTATAGATGTGTAGTTATTGTGTGTACTAACATTGCCATGCAGATTCAATTTGAGGATGACTAAGTTAAGGAAGACACTGCCAGTTGGGCATGCACTATAACAACCAGCAAAGGAATCACTCAAAGGTCAAAGGAGGTCGACGACAGAATATTCTTCATGAAACCAAATGCAACCATCTTGTAGTGGACTTTAATTATTGAGTAGACATGTGTGTTACTATTGTCCTAAATCAAGGTTTGGACCTACATGTTTGACTAGATTCCATGCACGCGCAACTGTCACCACTCCATTTTCTCTATTTTCCATAAATGACGTCCTCGTAGTCATGGAGTTTATTGCCTTGTCTAGTTGGTAGTATAAAAAATTATCTTATTCTCATTCTTTATAGGTTGCACAATTTGATATTATACTTGCACTCTCAAGTTTTCAGTAATACAGATACATTACTCTTTTGTACTCATGATTTACAGTGAATAAAATAAAGTTCTAAGTTCAAGCATCTAATTTCTTGTAACACCCATCGTACAAATCCCAAAGGACAACAACAATGCACACATTTTATTTTCTTAAATAATATAAAGTAAACAAACAAAGAACCATTAAACAAAATCACATTACATAATAACATCATAAACATCTAAGTCTTTTGGGGCACGCGAGGTTACATGGGATAAAACCAACCCATAACGAAAGATACATATAAAGCTAATAACTTAACTAATCTTTACATCCATTATAGAAATTAAAATATATGGTTGGAAGAGATAATATCCATACATTCATAAGCATAAATATAATACATCACATGGTACAAACCATAATAAATCTCATAAATCATGAATGGTTACAAGGTGCATTTACAATACATCATCTTTTAATACTTTACATGTTCAAAATACATGAGTTACATCAAAACCTCCCCCACATGTGGGATAAGTACATCATACAAAAAATATCTAAAATACAAGATGAATATCTAGTACAAGCTCCATCTGATGGATACTATGTAGAATGTATGTTGATGGGGAACCCAATGGGTGTGGATCACGTTTCACCCAACCAAGTGGGTTTTAGAAAAACCCACCCAATGTGCTTAGGGGTGACAAGGAAGTGACTATGACCAAGAATTCCAACAAGACTAACACCAATAAAGAATAACATAGTAACAATAACTCCAATAGCAGCAATAAAAGATTACATAGAGCATAAACGACAACAACCAAGAACCAATCATAATAAACACAAGGCCATAAAACACATCAAAAATAAATTTCTATTGCTTCTGGATTTGATTGTGTAAGAATTTTTTTAGCATCAACGTTTCGAATCACACTCCGTGATCCATCATCAGGATGAAAGAGAGTCAGAGGAGAAAATGAATAATTGCAGACTCAAATTAAATAAAAAGGAAGGGGGAGGAGGGAAAGATGCATGTAATTCAAGGACAAAATTAAAGAAAAAGAAAAATAATGAGCATAAAACCAAATTAAATGGAACCAACACAATATAAAAGAAAGGAGAAATAAAGAGTAAAAAACTTTCTAAGGGAAGGAAAAGAACAAAAACAAATGCTCAAAAGGAAGAAACAAAAAATATAAGATAAGAGAATACTTAAAAAAGATAAAGTGCAAATATTGAATAAATTTAAATGATTATAGGAAGACCATTAAGAAGAAACAAAACAATATCAAGGAAAAGAAAAAAGACGAAAAAATAAATAAATAAAAGGAAAGAAAAATATAAAATGGAACCTAAGATAAAGGAAAAACAAAGAAATAATACATCAAAACCGATAAATATATATAAAACAAGAAGCAAAAACAAGCAAAAGAAGAAACAACAAAAGAAAAATTAAATAAATATAAAAATGAAGATAAATATACACCAATATAAGTATTAAAAATGATATATATAAATATATATCACGAGATGAAAATAATTTTAAAAGGGGAGAACAAACCAAATAGATATACACCTATTTGGTTTGTTCTCCCCTTTTAAAATTCTTTTCATCTCATGATATATATTTATATATATCATTTTTAATACTTATATTGGTGTATATTTTTCTTCATTTTATATTTATTTAATTTTTCTTTTGTTGTTTCTTCTTTTGCTTGTTTTTGCTTCTTGTTTTATGTATATTTATCGGTTTTGATGTATTATTTCTTTGTTTTTCCTTTATCTTAGGTTCCATTTTATATTTTTCTTTCCTTTTAATTATTTGTTTTTTTTTTTCTTTCCTTGATATTGTTTTGTTTCTTCAATGGTCTTCCTATAATCATTTAAATTTATTCAATATTTGCACTTTATCTTTTTAAGTATTCTCTTATCTTATATTTTTTGCTTCTTCTTTTGAGAATTTGTTTTTGTTCTTTTCCTTCCCTTAAATAGTTTTTTACTCTTTATTTCTCCTTTCTTTTATATTGTGCTGGTTCCATTTAATTTGGTTTTATGCTCATCATTTTTATTTTTCTTTAATTTTGTCCTTGAATTATGTGCATCTTTCCCTCCTCCCCCTTCCTTTTTATTCAATCTGAGTCTGCAATTATTCATTTTCTCCTCTGGCTCTCTTTCATCCTGATGATGGATCACAGAGTGTGATTTGAAACGTTGATGCTAAAAAAATTCTTACACAATCGAATCTAGAAGCAATACAAATCTATGATATGGATTCTGGAAACCTACTATCTTTAACATCAAAAATAAATCAAAGGCAACAACCATTAACCACTTCCAGAGGTAAGTAAGAAATAAAAGCATAAGGGCAACTAGCGGAGAGTGTCATCGCATAATCCTACATGGGTTATCCTGGCCCTTCCTCCTACATGAGGCACTAGCCCCCATCTATGATTATCCTGGCCCTTCCTCCTACTTGAGGCGCCAGCCCCATAGGGTGACTCATGTGAAGCCATTAACCTCTCATGAGAATGAGGTAATGACTTTCCAACTGTGACCTTCTCAGTCTACCATTAGTGTGCGATGGCCCTAATGGATAGACAAGTTATCCAAGATTATCTTATTATGTTATTACTACCCATCCCCCTAAGTTCTATTATTAGGTTTTCACTTGTTAATCTAACTCTTACATGGGTTATCTTGTGCCCTTCCTCCTATTTGAGGTGACGATCCCCACAAAGAGCCACTCTCCCTAGAGACCCCAACAAATATACCAAACCAAGGGTTGTACCACATAAAATGAACATTAAAATCTCAACAGAAGAAACATGCGGGGCATTACCCATCTTGCTAAAAGAACATAATCAGAGTCTCAACAATTTCTGTAGAACCCTTTCAATTTAATGATACCAAATAACTTGCCACATCAAGAGCACTTGAAAAGAGAAACATCAATTAACAATGAAATCAAGCCTCTGGAAGCCTAAGGTACATGATATCCCTAAATAGGTTCCTAAACCAAACAAGGTTCACACATCGAATAAAAAAACCAAAACAATAATATAATGATAACAAGAAAACCCAAACAATATACAGGATTTCAAAACTCGAAACAACATAATAATTTTACACAATGATAAGCAATTCGTTTTATTCCATTACCAAATCTCTATTTCCTTAGTAAAATTTTGAAATAAAATTTGATGATAATCAATTTCTCCTCTTTCCAATAACCATAACAGTCATAAATTCAAATTTCATAAAAGAAGACAATATATCATTATATTTATTTTATATATATATAATATTCAGCTTTATTTTCCTATTCTTCTAAATTTAAATAATTTTGGTCTGGTGAAAAAAATCATACATATGCCAATTCATAAATATATAAACATATAAATATATATATATACACATATTTATATATAAATATATCTAAAATAAAATAACAAACAAATAAAAAAAACTGTAGACTTAGGCCATTGTTACCAGTCTGTAGGACTACGCACAATAGTCCTTGTGACTGTTGTGGGCAACCCGTAGGCGGTAAAGGGGAGAGGGGGATGATACAGCTACCACCATCGCTTCTCTTCAACCTTAAACTTTTTTTCTTTTTTTCTTTTTGATTATTTTAAAATATAAAATTCATGCATGGGTTTCGCCCAAGAACAAAATTATGAAATAAATGAAATATCAGGTATATATATATATAATATTCAAAATCCCATTTATTTTAGAGGGGAAACAATTTTTCCATAACAAACTATAAAAATAATGGACATTTTCAGAGACCAAATTAAAATTCTATCTATCCAATAAATTTTAAATCTCAAAAAGTTTTTTTATTTTTATTTCTTTTACAGAGAACATATTTATTTTTACTGATTTAGAAAAATCAAAGAAATAGAATGGAACCTAAAGTCCTACACTTGTTGAGGAATTGATGAAGCTTTTCTTGATTTCAAATAGCCCTTTCAAAGAGCTCCCCTTTCTTTCTTCAACTCTTCTCCACCAGTTTCCTTGATCAATTTTCTATTCTAAAAATTTTAATTCAGAAGAGCCTCTTTTCTAGAACAATGAAAGAGAAACAATTTATATAGAGAAAACAAGAGAGGATGCCAATTTTTCTAGAACACAATATTTTGAAGCTTTTGTCAATTTTCCCATCCATGAAAACCTCTCATTTTTCTGATTAAATAAAAAGATATCTTCTTTTTTTGAAAACTTAAAAAAAAAAGATGAATAGAAATATTCCATTTCTTCACCAACTTTTTAGCCAAAATATCAACATTCATTGGTCCTTTTCTTCTTTTCTTGATTTTTTTCTATTCAAACAACACTTTTTGTTTTAATTTTGATTTTGCAAATTATACTTGTGATTCAAACAATTTAACTTATTTAATTAGTTTATTCCATTAATTATCCTCAACATGCTATTGTCATTAAATTATCTAAATACCAATTTTAAATAATTTAATATACATCTTCAATTTATTTATCCTTAATAAATTACATGGATTTTAATTTAAGACTTTTATATTTTAATATAAACCATTCCAATAACTATTATTAACATTTATTAAAATCATTTAGCTATTTAAACTACATCATACAACAACACCAACGTAAAACAAATAACATAATTACTTTCACACAAACAACTATTATAAAATGCAAAACTAACAAAGGTCAAAGATGCACAATACAACTAAACATAAAATAGGTTGGAAAACATGGGATGGGGTGACTTCCTTGTCATATTTTCTTCAATTTCATGCCCATTGGGTTAACTTGATGCTCGCCCTGTCTTGACAAAGCAGGTGGAATCAAGACTATGTTCCTACAATTCCTGCAAACAAACAAGGTTGTGTACAACATGCATATATATATAATCAAATAAATCACATCATGAGAAGGAATCACAACATAGTAGGGCACTCATAAAATAGTGGTGCTATGATGTCCCCTCACCAAAACTATAATAACAATTACATCATCAAGTATAAAGTAACATTGCTAAACTAGACTAATCACATCATATCATCATAAAATGATTACTAATCCACTGCATCACAATATACTACTGAAATCAACTTAAACATCACCAGACCAAATGTAACCATAATTTCATATCATAATATCCATGTCATAAAATAAAATAGCATAGTCATCAAGCAGTCTAAACTATCCAATCCACCAATCCAACCAATAAATAGTAACTATCAAAGTTTCAAAGTATCAAGAAAATCCATAGAAAATATCAAGTCCAAACATCAACATGAGGGGTATTACAGTTCTCATTAGTTTTAGAGAATACTTATCCAAGGGGGCCCACTTGGTGAGTAATTTGTCCTCTTAGTTTAGTATTAGTTTAGTATTACTTTTTGTTTATTAATTAGTTAGAAATTTGGCACTGACTATTCTTGCAGCCACTAGAATTCCATTATGTGACTGTTCTTATAGCCAAAGAAAATAGAGTAGTGCCCTATTTGTTTCTCATATTTTCATTTATGTTATGCATTTTAGTTTGGTGCAGTTGTTGATTAATTATTGGCATTTATGGTATTCCCGTCTAAGCAATTTACTTTTAGAATTGTGAGCTCGTTAGCTGTAGAATGAAAACGGCTACTTTGAGTTCCTAGTGCACATAATGTGTTGACCCATTTCAAGTTCACACCCCTTTGAAAAGTTAAATGCACCTTCATGATAATTGAAATGGCTATTCATGTTAGATTTCCAATCTTTGAATCATGGTTGTAAGGGCTTAGTTATTAAATCATTGCAAGAGGCCAACATTTTTGGTGCCATTTCTATGGATGGTGTCAAACTAGGAAGCTCTTTAGAGTCATTGGTAGTTTTTCTTTCTATAGTGTTTCTAGAAGTTGTGCGTAGTATACCCTCATTTGGGAAGTAATGAACCCCCTTATTCTTTACAAATTCTTTGTGTGAGCTAGTTGATAGTGAGTGAGACCGTATGCATAGAGGAAGGAGAAGGGATTCTTATGGGATATTTCTTCCTAACAATCCTAATCCATTCTAGCTAGTTGACTATCAGAATTTTCCAAGAGAAGAAGAAGAATAAGAAGAATATCCACACCCCTTTGTTGATGCATTTCTTGATCTGACTAGCTCGAAACTCTCCTTTGAAGACCAAAATGAGCTTCAGAACCCCTTTGCTTTGGAACTACATCAAGTAGGCATGGGTGATGCAAATTGGAACATACCTAACTAACTAGCTTTTCCTTTTCCCATTTCCCATCAAAAGGAAATTGACAACATCAAGAAAATCCCTATTTCAACACTCCCCAAGGTTTATGGACTTGTCACAAAATATCTTGATAACTTTTTCTTTGACTTTGACATACTATGCAGGAGTTATGATTATACCACTGATGCCCTTAGGCTTAAGATATTTCCTACCACTATGAAAGAGGCTACATTAAGATGATTCACGAGCCTAGGTAGAGATACTTTGGAGACTTTGGAAGAAATGAAGACAAAATTCCTTGAGAAACATAAGGAATATTGCAAAGGAAATGAAATGAGAGGAGGTGATATTTTTAGGATACAACAAAAGGAAGATGAGATCCTTAAAGATTATATTGCAATGTTTTTGTTTTTCCTACAAAAGTATCCACACCATGCACTCAATGAAGACTCACAAAATTTTCCTTTTCTAAGAGGAATCAATGCTAGCTACACTGATGCCTTGGACCTCATGGGAGGAGGAGATATCTCTCAAGTTTCTTGGGATGATATCAAGAAAATATGCTATAACTACTCTAGGGAAACTTCAAAGAAAAGGAGAGCTTATGAATCTTCCATGGGTAAGTAAACTACCAGTGGAGTCTCAAGAATGGAGATTACTCATTTGCTAGTATACTTCAAGCAAGACATTATAAATAATCTAGCCACTTAGCTAGATACACTCCAAGCCAAGAAGAAGCAAGAGGAGGTAGAGCCAATGTTGACAAAGTATTGCCCCCACTACAAACAAAGGAAAAGGGATTGCTAATGCAAGATGGTAGCTAATATTGAAAACAAGCATATTCCACTTGAGTTTAAACCAATCCAGATTGAAGAATACTAGGTCTACTATGTTGCACAATGGAAGCCTTGGGCTCCAGGACAAGGTATGCCACCAGATCCACTATCTTATGTAGGCCCATATTTTAATTCCTATTCATTTGGTAACCAAAGGTAGCCTCCATATACATCTATATATGGAGGATATCCACCACACCCTTGGAGTAACCCTCCAAATGCTTGGACCAATGGTGAAAAACCTCCACCCTAGTGGAAAAAACCTCAAGGGAATTGGAAGCAATTTCAAAGGCATTGGCAACCACCTTCAAGAAATTTACAACAAACAAATCAATGGAGGGGAGGACATCAATGTCCTGCCTAAACAATCGGTTACATGTAGCCACTTTCTCAACCCCAAAGGTCTGCTATAATGCTTCCACCTATTAATCTGCATTTGGACCTACATGTTTGGCCAAATTCCATGCATGTGTAATCTTCACCACTCCACTTTCTCTATTTTCCCTAAATGATGTCCTCCCAATCGTGGAGTTGAATGTCTTTTCTAGTTGATAGTATAAATAATGATTTTATAATCCTTCTTTAGAGGTTGCACAATTTGATATTTTACTTGCACTCTCAATTTTTCAGTAATACAAATAGATTACTCTTTTGTACTCATGATTTACAGTGAATAAAATAAAGTTATGAGTTCAAGCATCTAATTTCTCATTAGTTTTAGAGGATACTTATCCAAGGGGGCCCACTTGGTGAGTATTCCATCCTCTTATTTTAGTATTACTTTTTGTTTAGTAATTAGTTAGAAATCTAGCACCGACTATTCTTATAGCCACTAGAATTTCATTCTATGACTTCCTACACCCAAAGTAGAAAAAGTAGTGCCCTATTTGTTGCTCAGATTTTCATTTTTGTTATGAATTTTATTTTGGTGTAGTTGTGGATTGATGATTGACATTTATGGCATTCCCTTCCAAACAATTTACTTTCAATATTGTGAGTTCTTTAGTTGTAGAATGAAAATGGTTATTTGGGTTCCTAGTGCACATAATGTGTCGACCCATTTCAAGTTCATGTCCCTGGGCTGACAAGTTAAATGCACCTTTATGATGATTGAAATGGCTATTTACATTAGATGTACAATCTCTGAATTATGGTTATAAGGGCTTAGTTATTAAATCATTATAGGAGGCCAACATTTTTAGCATCATTACTAAGGAAGATGTTGAACTAGGAAGCTCTTTGGAGTTATTGGTAGTTTTTCTTACTGTAATGTTTCTAGAAGTTGTGCTTAGTATACCCTCATTTAGGAAGTAATGAACCCCCTTATTCTTTACCAATTATTTGTGTGAGCTAGCTGATAGTGAGTGATACTACATGCACAGAGGAAGGATAAGGGATGCTTATGAGATATTTCTTCCTAAAAATACTAATCCATTCTAGCTAGTTGAATATTAAAACCTTCCAAGACAAGAAGAAGAAGAAGAAGAAGAAGATCCACACCCCTTTACTGATGCATTTCCTAATCTGACTAGCTCTGAAGTCTCCTCTAAAGAGAAAAATCAACTTGAGAACCCCTTTCCTTTTGAACTACATCAAGCAACCATGGGTGATACAAATCAGAGTAGACCTAACTAACCAGCTTTTGCTTTTCCCATTTCACATCAGAACAAACTTGACAACACCAAGAACATCCCTTCTTCAAAACTCCCCAAGGTTTATAGACTTGTCACAGAAGATCCTAATACCTTTTTATTTGAGTTTGACATACTCTACAAGAGTTATGATTATACCACTGATGCCGTTAGGCTTAAGTTATTTCCTATGACTCTGAAAGAGGCTGCATTAAGATGGTTAATGAGCCTAGTTAGAGATATTGTGGAAACTTTGGAAGACATGAAGACAAAATTCCTTAAAAAATACAAGGAATATTCTTGGGGAAAAAACATGAGAGGAGGTGATATTTTTAGGATGCAACAAAAGGAAGGTGAGATCCTGGAAGATTATATTGCAAGGTTTTTGTTTTTCCTACAAAATTCTCCACACCATGCACTCAATGAAGACTCACAAAATTTCATTTTTCTAAGAGGAATCAATGATAGCTATATTGATGCCTTGGACCTCATGGGAGGAGGAGATATCTCCCAAGTTCCTTTGGATGATATTAAGAAAATATGTTGGAACTACACTAGGGAAGCTTCAAAGAAAATGAGAGCTTACCAATCTTCCATGGGTCAGTCAACTACTGCTGGAGTCTCAAGAATTTAGATTACTCATTTGCTAGCATAATTAAAGGAATAAATTATAAATAATCTAGCCACTCAACTAGATACACTCCAAGCCAAGAAGAAGAAGAGGCAATATTGACAGAGTATTGCCCCCAATACAAACAAAAGAAAAGGAACTGTAGATGCAAGATGGTAGCTAATCTTGAAAGCAAGCAGATTCCACCTAAGTTCAAACCAATCCAAATTGAAGAATACTATGTCTACTATGTTGCACAAAGGAATCCTTGGGCTCCAGGACAAGGTATGCCACCAGATCCACTATCTTATGTTGGGCCATATTTTAATTCCTATTCATCTGGTAACTAATGGTAGCCTCCATATCCATCTAGCTATGGAGGATATTCACCACAGCCTTGGAGTAACCCTCCAAATGCTTAGACCAATCATCAAAACTCTCCACCCCAATGGCAGCACCCTCAGGGGAATTGGCAGCAATTTCAAGGGCACTGGCATCCACCTCTAGGAAATTAGCAGCAAACAAATCAATGGAGGGGAGGACAACAATGGAATTCCAAAACAACTGGTTGGGTAAAAGCACAAAGCTGTGTCACACTTTATAAAGGAAATGACCAACACTAATCCAATTTTTAAAATTGAATCACTAAAAAGTGGCATATATGTTTTGAATTTTGAAATGATGTAAACTAGTAAAATATGTATTTTTTAGTATATTTTATGTTTTTATTTTTTAAAAATTATTAAAAATTATTTTAAACTATTTTTTAATAAATTAAAACTATAATTTAGTTGCTAATAAAATTCTGAAAAATGAAGTTGCATGGGACGTCAAACTTTTTATAGTAAATTTTTTTTTTTCTTTCAATTTTTTTGTGTATTTATAACTTGAAATTTTTGTGCATGGATATATTTTTTTCCAATTTTGATAAATATATATTTTTAAATAAATATTAAAATGTGCACAAATTAAAAAACAACTATTTTCATCGGATGTCAACTATCATATTAAATATTTATCTAAAATGGAAAAAAAATTATACCATCTTAAAATAGATTCTTTTATCTAGTGCATCATATTTTTTTCAAATTTTTTTAATAAGTTTTAGTATTTTTCCTTGGCATAGTAATCAACCTAATATTTTGTGTTGAAAGCCTACTTTTAGTAAAAATAAAAAATAAAATATAAAGAATAATTAAAACTATTAAAATAAATATATTTTTGAAAACTACACTTATGGGTCTACAAAAGGGTATTTTTATATTTTTAAAAAAATGTTGTTTACATTAGCAAGAGTTATTGAAACTTCAAGTTTTTTCAAATGATTTTTTTTTCTGGTAAATTGGACTCAAAGTGATGCTCCATACATTTTTAGCCAACAATTTTAGTTGAAAAAGTTGTGGAAGCATATAACTTAGCTAGAATGAATCTTACTAGATCATATGTTTGACCAAAAATGATTTATAGTTAGAAATACTTAAATTCAGTTGTGCTAATAAGTTGGGTGAAAGTGTGACACAACTTTGTGCTTTTACCCATTACATGCAACCACCTTCTCAGCCCTAGTAGCCTACTATAATGCCTCCACTTGCTAATCCAAGCTTAAATGCACCTACACCTACTAACGTAACCATGGTAGGAGTGCCCTCAAGGAGAATAGTTTGGACTGTGTAGCAAGAGTAACACAACTAAAGCAACAAAAAATATGGAGTAAAATGTAGATACAAATACTCTTATTAATAGAAATCTCAATTACAATTTGCTGGTAACATCCCGGCTTACAAATTCAGCTCACAAGCCTGATATAACATGTTCAAAATTACAACATTCCAATATGCTCCTATTTACAAGTTGAAATCTTACAAATCTACTCTCAGAATTATCTACACTTTCTTCACTTCCTTACTAGTGATCTATACAAGCTTTATATCATATCCACAATCCTAGAAACATCCGCATTGTCCAAAGATCATAACATTATCCAAGGAAAGATAATGTAATGTGCACATGGATAGGTCATCCTCAAATTTGAATTACTGGATCAAAAAATCCATAGAATGAAGTGTGGACCTATAAGGAAGGTCAAGGAAACTCCATGGAATAATTAAAATACCACCATCGAGATCCACAAGTCACAAGGATGATCCATGAATGATCAATTTAATCGTTAGGCTTGAAAACTATTCCAGTGTCTTTTCATGAAATTGAATTGAAATCCAAAAAATGATAACTTTCTAAAAAAAATCCAATCGCGCTCGAATCTTAGAATAAGGAAAATGAACATGTCCATGATGTACACAAAGATTTGCTGGGTTTAGTGAGGAAATATGACAAATCCACCAACATGAACTAAGCAAGAACAAAACTAAATTAAAATATTTTTGGTTGATGGTAGATCATCAAGAACCAAGGATGCTCCTGCATCAAACATTTGAGGTTGTTGTAAAGTGAGTCCCTCACTTTGGGGCTAAAGGAAAGCCGAGAAGGTCTACCTCAATCTAAGAAATCCAAGAAGAATCCTCCACTGGTTTGTCTTTCCACTTTACAAGATATTATTTGTAGTGTCTTCCATGAGTCTTCCTCCCATCTCTTACATCAAAAACATCTTCAATCTCATCTGACTGCTACTTAGGAAACTAATTTTCCAATTTTATTTCACTATCTTCTCTAAATTTTGCTTCATGGTACTGATGTAAATCTGTAATGTTGAATATAGGCAATATACCCATGGCATCCAATAACTCTACTTCATATGCATTTCTTAAATGAAATTTCCTCAAAATCTTATAGGGTCCAAACTTCCTCATCTTCATCTTACTATATGTTCCAACTGGTAATCTTTCCTTCCTCAAATATAGCATCACTTCATCCCCAACTTTGAATGTATTTCACTTGAGTATGAAACTTCTTCATGTGTTCTGTAAATTCCTCTTCTTCTACACTCCTCTTGTCTTCCATACTGATGTCTCTCAACTCTGATATACCTCTAGGATGAACTCCATTAACAATCTCAAAATGTTTCTTTCCAATATTTCTATTCACTAAATTATTGTAAGCAAATTCGGCTTGTGCAAGGACTAAATCCCAGCTTCCAGTCTTCTCTCCAACCAAACATCTCAACAAATTTCCCAAAGTCCTATTCACAACCTCTGTCTATCCATCAATCTATGGGTGAAATGTAGAACTAAACTTCAAATCTATCTTTAGCTTCTTCCAAAGTTTCCTCCAAAAATATCCAACTTTATATCCCTGTCTGAAACAATACTCCTAGGTAATCCATGCAATCTGACCACTTCTTTGAAAAACAAGTCTTCTACATGTACTACATCTATTGTCTTCTTAAAAGGTATGAAATGTTCCATCTTAGAAAACATTTCCACCACTAAAAATACAAAATAATTACCTCTTTGGGTCTTCTGAAAACCAAGGATGAAATCCATGCTAATATCTTCCCAAGGTCTCTCCAAAACTGTCTAAGGTTTATACAATCCAACATTCTAACTACTCCCTTTTGAAATTTGACAAAATCTACAACTCTAGAAAAATTTCCTAACATCCTTATGAATCTATGGCCAAAATTACTTCTCACTTACCAATGGTATTGTCTTACCAATTCCATAATATCTTGACAAACCTCCACTATGCTTCTCTTTCACAACATTACCCCTCATTGAACTTTGTGGTATACACATCCAATTACCTCTAAACAACATATCCTCCTAAATGAAATAATCCAACCATTGACTCTTATCCTCCAAAACTAATTATTTACAAGCTCTCCAAGGTTCTACAAAATCCACATCTCCTTCATAGAAATTCTTCAATTCGTAAAAACCTAATACCTCCACTCTCATCTTTGTCAGTAAATTCCTTCTCCTACTCAAATCATCAACAACTCTATTTGAATTTCCATGCCTATGATTCAAAAAAAAAGTATAATCTTGGAAGAAATCTACCGATCTCATGTGTCTCTGATTCAACTTACCTTGACTATTCAAATATTGCAATGCTTGATGATCTGTGTACAACACAAACTCCTTAGGCAACAAGTAATGTCTCCACTTCTTCAAGGCTTTAACTATGGCATAAAACTCTTGATCATACATTGAATAACTTCTCCTAGAATCATTCAACTTCTCACTGAAATAAGGTACTGGTCTCCATTCTTGACTCAATACTACTCAAATTGCATTTCCACTTGCATCATAGTCTACTTGAAATACCTTATTGAAATATGGTAAATCCAACATAGGTTTCTTAGTCACCTTCTACTTCAACAACTAAAAAATTTTGTCTTCTCTATACATCCACATAAAATCCTTCTTATCTCCTTTCATTATTTTTGTGATAGGAATACAAATAGAACTAAAATTCCTAATGAACTTATGGTAGAAACTAGCCAATCCATGAAATGATATTACCTCTCAAACACTATCTATTATCGGAAACTCAACAATTGCTTTTACCTTCTTAGGGTACATCTTCAATCCATCCACAAATATCATAAATGGTACATATACCAATTCCCCCTTCATGAAACTACAATTTTTAATGTTTATTAGCAACTGCTTTTCTCTCAACCTCTACAAAACTTTTCTTATATGCAACAAATGTTCTTATCTACTCTTACTGAAAATCAAGATGTCATCCAAGTAAACAATCATAAACTTACCCAAGAATTTCTTCAATGCCTCATTCACCAATTGGATGAAAGTACTCAATGCATTTTTCAATCCAAAAGGCATCACCAACCACTCATACAATCCTTCATTTATCTTGAATGCTATTTTCCACTCATCTCCTTCTCTGATTTTGATATGATGATATCCACTCTTCAAGTCTATCTTTTTAAAAATATTTAGCTCCACTCAAACATTCCATATGTCATCCATCTAGGGCAAAGGAAATCTATACTTCACTGTGATCTTGTTTATAGCTCTAGAATCTATACACATCCTCCATTCTCCATCCCTCTTAGGTGCTACCACAATAGGTACTACACAAGGACTTAAGCTTTCTCAGATCAAACCCTTCCTCAACAATTCTTTCAGTTGTCTATTCAACTCTTCATTCTCTGTCAGTGTCATCTGATGTGCTCCTTTATTAAAGCAAACTAGCTCCAGGAATCAAATCCATACAATGGCTAATACTCCTTATAGGTGGTAATCCATTAGGTACATTATCTTAAATGATCTCTCCATACTCTGTTAGCAACTCCTTTATCTCATCTGATTGTTCTTCTACATGCTTCAAATCTTCAGTCTTCTTAGGAACCAAGGCATAGAACATTTTCTCATCTCTCAACTCATCCAATAATATCCTTCCATCCACCAAACATACTCTAGTACTCATACAAACCTCAACTATAGGAAAATATTCCAATGGTAACAAAGTCTACTTTATCCCATTAGCAACAATGGTATATATGTTCATCTTTCCATCATGAATAGCCTATCTATCATACTACCAAGTTCTTCCTAAAAAAGCATGGCATACATCCATATGCATAATATCACACAAAACTTCATCATGATAATTTCCTTCTCCTATTTCACCAAACATTGTTCACTTACCAATATCTTATGCTCATCTTGAATCCATTCTATCTGGTAGGGCTTTAGGTGTTTCAATATCTCCAACTTCAATTTAGTTGCCATCTCTTCATAAACTAGGCTCTCAAAACTTCCACTATTAACAATCACTTTGCGACATTTACCAACAACCTTACATCTAGTTTGAAACAAATTCTTTCTCTACAATAGTTCCTTCTCCACCTCACTTTGATATAATACCCTTCTATTCACGAACACTTCTCCATCTTCCAATTTTTTAGATGAGCTAGCATGATCTTCCTTAACAAAGGTTGTTCTTCTATTGTTCCCTATCTTTCTACTTTTCTTTCCCTAATTACATTCAAATGCTCTATGTCCTCCACCACATTTAAAACAAGTTACCCTAAATACTCTTTTCTCCTTATCAACCTTTCTATAACCTTCATTTTGGCAACCACTATATCCTCCTCTGCTATAATAGTTTTCATCACCTCTATGATATGAACCATCATTCTGACTTCTTTATCTTTATTCTGATCTAAAAAAGGTCATCTTCCTCCTCGAGTAAAATTTCTTCCTCTCTAAAATCTTCCACCTCTTCCTCTCTGTCTTTACTCATGTATTTTATTCAACTTCTCTTCTACCTTTAGGGCACATTGATATGCTTCTTCCACACTCTGAAACTTAATTAAACTGATCCCATCTTGTATAGACGACCTAAAACCATTCACTTATTTGGCCATTTTCTCAATTTCCTCCTCTAAATTTCTAGATCTAATATTCAAATAATGAACTCCTCAGTATACTCTATCTCACTTGAATCTTCCTACTTCAAATTCTACAATTTCTGTTACAAACTAATATGATAGTATACAGGTATAAACATTATTTTCAACTTATTCACCATCTGATCCCATGATTTTATCTTTTCTTTTTCTATATGTCTACAAATTTTCCCACCAAAGGGATGCATGTCCTTTCAAATTTGTACAAGAAAACTTCACCTTCTTATCTTTAGTCGTACCTTGAAATTCAAAACATGTTATCCAATCAAGCAGTTCTTTTGAATCCAAATTACCATTATAATTCAGTGGATTGAAATGTGGTTTTGTATTCACTCTAGTTAGGGCTCTTATGAACCTCTCTTCTCCCTGATCAAGGCTAGGTTGTTCTTCTCTTCCTCTTTCATATTGTACCTTTACTTCTTCATCACTTACATCATCAATTGGTCAACCTCTTCTCTGGGGTTGTTTTGACTACATCTAATCTAGGAACAATTCTTCTCAACATCTCCATCAAAGCAGGGTTTGGATTTCCACACACTCCATTTCCTCTACCATTTATTCTTCTTACCATCTTTACACAATTCCTTTGCAACTAAAGGTCAAACCCGCAATTTACCACCTTACAACAAACCTTCAACAGGACTCTACGAAATTTGACGATCACACAAGGAATAGATCTCACTTTGATACTAATCAGACGCAACCACGGTAGGTGGGTCCTTAAGGAGAATAGTCCAAACCATGTAGCAAGAGTAACACAATGAAAGCAACACAAAATATGGAGGAAAATTTAGATGCAAATACTCTTATTAACAGAAATCACAGTTACAATCTGCCAACAATATCCAATCTTATAGATTTGGCTCATAGGCATGATATAAAATGTTTAAAATTACAACATTCCAATATGCTCCTATATGCAAGATAAAATCTTACAAATCTAACCTCAGACTTATCTACACTTTCTTCGCTTCCTTCCTAATAATCTATTACAAGCTTTATATCATATCCGCAATCCTAGAAACATTCATGTCAGCCAAAAATCATCACATTATCCGAGGAAATAAAATGTAACATGCCCATTAATAGGTTGGCCTCAAATTTGAATTACTCCATCAATAGGTACATAGAATGATGTGTAGACCTATAAGGAAGGTTGGGGACACTCCATGGAATAATTAAAATCAAACTGTCAATATTTGCAAGTCACGAGGACAATCCACTAATGATCAATTTAGCTGTTAGGCTTGAAAACTATTTCGGTGTTGGTTGAAGAAACTTCCATGAAATCTAGAAGCAATAACTTGTTGGAAAAAGATCTAATCATGCTTGAATCTTGGAATAAGGAAAATGAACATGTCTATGATGTGCACAAAGATCCGCTAGGTCTAGTGAGCAAATATGATGAATCCACCAACATGAACTAAGAAAGAACAAAACTAAAAGAAAATATTTTTGGTTGATGCAAGATTTCCAAGAACCAAGGATGCTACTACATCACTTACTCAGCTACCAACTCAACCCACACCCAATCCAAATAGCAAACCATAGTAGTAGTGTTGATGGTGTTTTTTGCACAGCAACAACTCAGACAAAATATGGTATCCTATCTCTCTTGGAAGGTAAATCTCTATCAACAAGCCTTAAAAGATAACCCCAAGATTTCTAATGTTGGGTCTTGAAAATGCATAAATAACTAATATAATGAAAATCTTGGTAATCACAAGATTCCTTACAATGAACAATGATGGAAGTATACTTTCATTAGATGTAACAATATGGTGATGCCTTCAATCCTAAAACTAACCCATATTTAAAGAAACAACAAAAGGAAAAGGGTTGAGAGAGATTCCATTCTAAACTAAATCCTAACATCAATCACAATAATGATGAATGTTGCAAATGGATAGATCTCCAATAAAACCAATCTTTGCTTGATCAAGGACAAACCCACAACTCTACAAAAATGGTGCAAACTTCTAAGGAAACTAAATATTTTCAGACTATAAATATTCATCCACATACCCAATAATTGGTGCAATATAAACAAGCATCCATAGTTGAACTTAACACAAAATAGTGCCTAGACTAACTTTACACAACAATTTATAGTCAACAAATTGCTAAAATTATGGACTAGAGGTTGAGCAACATCATTAACATCTC
Source organism: Sequoia sempervirens (assembly GCA_007258455.2). NCBI lineage: Eukaryota > Viridiplantae > Streptophyta > Pinopsida > Cupressales > Cupressaceae > Sequoia > Sequoia sempervirens. The sequence continues at coordinate 27,773,774 of VDFB02075321.1, forward strand.
ACCATTGACATGAAAGAACTAAAAACTAACATCTAACATTGAGAATTGAGAACAAGAAACCATAAAATGCCAAAGATAAATACAAATCTTTCCAAATCAACAACTCAATTGCATTACTTCTCTAGTATTACATAACAATTTTAAGTCTCTCATCTCCTACAAATACTATCTTGCAAAAATCTAACTCCTAACTTGGCCAATTCTAGCTTTCTATAGCTTCTAATCAACTATTCTAACCTAGTCTAACCCCTTACAAATGAGAAGGAACTGACCTTTTATAGAAAATTACATTTTGAATCAAATTCCAAGATTAAGTCAATCGAATGGCATAAATTACACTTCTAGAAGCTCCCACCAGTTACATTTAATTTTGGAGCTCATGGTACATCATCCAATTGCATAAAGTAGTTACAACATGGAACAATGAGAAAACAATATTATGCTAGCTTGTCATTAATGAGAATTTTGATTGGATGATGAAATCAACTTCACATGTCTTCCAGAAACTCCTTCCAGCTATAGTTAGCTGAGGCACGCATTCTTATGTAGGCTCCACTTTTAATATTTGAGATGAACTCTTCCAGAATATTCCTCTTGGAATGAATCCATATGCAAGTCCCCCTTTTTGATTTATTTAATCCTAAAAAATAGATATGATCATTAGTAGCTCACATGTTAAAAATCGAATCCATTTTTGGAAATTTTTACTTTCAAAAAATTTCCATTTCAAGAATTTTTCATTTTTAGGAACATTTTTTAAAAATTTCCATTTTTTGAAATTTTCCATTTTGAGGAAAAAATACATTTCAGGAAATATTTCAATTTCAATTTTTTTTTTCCATTTTTAGAAAATTTCAAGATTTTGAGGGGGTCTTGGAAATTTCCAAAAATGGAAATTTTAGGATTTTGACCCCTTCACGAAAATCAAAATTTAGGGGATTTCCATCAAGGACGGAAATCCCCCATTTCTAGGTAGGGTCAAAATCCCCTAAACTCCATAGCTTTTTTTCTAGAAGGAATTTTCAAAAACTTCAAAAAGAAACCCTACCTAATTTTTCATCTTCTATCCATGGGTGCAAAAAAGATTTACAAATGATGCTAAAAAAATTTATTTTTGGAAAATTTTGGGATTTCCATCCATTTTTAGAAATTAGAATTTAGGGGATTTCCATTAGGGATGGAAATCCCCCATTTCCTGGCAGGGTCAAAATCCCCTAAACTCCATAACTTTTTTTTTCTCGAAGGAATTTTCAAAAACTTCAAAAAGCAACCCTGCCTAATTTTTCATCCTCTATCCAAGGTTGCAACAAATTTTTACATATGATGTTGAAAATTAACTTCAAAATCTCCATTTTCAAATTCCAAGATAGGTGAATTTCCCCTAGAGCCTCAAAATATATCCTCCATCAAGCCTAGTCTAGAATTAATCCAAAAATAACCTCCCAAGAAGAGCAAAACCAAAAATTTGACCAAGCCAAGATGTAGAGATGCAAAAGAAAAAAGAGGGTCACCGCCTCTGGTGGGGCATGTGTGCGAAAATTGCACAACAAGTAGCCTGCATACTCTACTAATTCAAATCGATTATCTTCATATGTTGTGAGTGTAAGTGACATCCACTTACATTTAAGAACTACTCTACTAGCCCCTTCCAAGCCCATTATCACTAAGCTTCCCGTGGAAGAGGAGGAGGAACCTATAAATGATCCCATTCAACCAAGTGTACCAAAAAATCCTAAGCCATCCCAATTCAAGTAGACTGAACAAGAACAACCATTTCCTCAAAGATAGGGAGTTGCCAAAAAGAAGGAAGAAAAGGAAGATACAAATTTTGACATCTTGGGTCAGCTGAAGCATATATGTGTCTAGATAGCCCTATTTTAGGCCACAAAGGATGTTCCAATCTATGACAAGGGAATTAAGGAAGCATGCCTCAAGAAGCTAGGTAGGAAAAAGAAAGACCCAACTATAGTTCATGTGGTGGGATAGCTAGCTGACATCATGTTGGGAAAAGTAACTACCCCCAAGTATAATGACCCAAGTAGTCTTGTGGTAGTAGTTATTATAAATAGAATCCAAGAAAAGAATGCTTTGATTGACTTAGGGGAAACAATAAATGTAATAACAAAGGACATCCTGCAACAACTAAACATTGAAAGCATACGATCTACTCCTACTTAACTAGAGCTTGCTAATAGCTCTACTGTTGAGTCTGATGGTGTAGTGGAGGATCTTGTGGTAGTTTTAGACTCTTGGGAGTACCTAGCAGACTTTATGATTCTTTGTCCTAAAGCTACACTAGGTAGGCATCCCATTATTCTTGGAAGGCCATGGTTAGCAACTTAAAATGCATACATTGGATGTTGTTCAAGTGACAGGACAATTTCAAATGGGAAGAGCATGAAATTTTTTTTTCCCTATCCTCCTACTCAACCATCTCATCATGAAGATAATTTAGTATGGCCACATGTTGGTAAAGAGGCCAAGGAAGTTAATTTTATGGCATAACTTATGATGCTAGGTAGAATCTCTTTCATGCAGCTCCAAGATGAGGATGAAGTGTTGGAGAAAGCATCATCTTCTCATTCTGCTACTCCAGTCAAGACACTTATGCCTGCTCTTCCTATAACCACTATTCTTGCAAACCTTCTTCCTGTAGCCACTCTTCCTACAACCACTGTTCCCACAGATAGACTTCTTGCAAAAATAGGTATGTCCCATACATTGCTTCCATATGAACTAAAGGTACCATGTGTCAATGAAGCATCCATGATAGAGTTAACTACAGAAGTACAAGTGTTAGAAGGAAAATATCTGAATGTTAACAATAAATTAAGTGAAGAACAACAATTATTTTTGGAAAACTTATTAAGGACCCATCAACATGAATTTGCATGGGATTATCATGATATGAAGGGATTGGACCCTAAAATTTGTACACAGAATTTACATCAAAGATGATTTCACTCTAATAAGACAACCACAAAGAATAATTAACCCTGCACTAAGAAAATTTGTCAAAGGAGAATTGTAGAAATTTCTAGATGTAGGATTTATCTACCCCATTTTAGATAGTCAGTGGGTGTCTCCATAAGTGATTGTGCCCAAGAAAGGAGGGAAATGGTGAGTTTGTGTTGATTATAGGGAACTCAATGTTGCCACCAAGAAGGACCACTTTCCCTTACCCTTCATTGATCAAGTTTTGGACACACTTGTAGGAAAGTGATGCTTTTCTTTTCTAGATGGATTCAATGGCTACAACAATATCCAAATTGCACTAGAGGACCAGGAGAAGACCACATTTACTTACCCATGGGGGCCCTATGCCTACTTGGTACTCCCATTCGGCTTATGCAATGCACCTGCAACCTTTAAGAGTGTAGTCTCTAGTATATTCTCAAACATTTCTCATGATAACATGGAAATTTATATGGATGACTTTACCATTTATGGTGTTGATTTTAATAAAGCATTGGAAAATCTCAGGAGAGTCCTACATAGATGTGAAGATCAAAACCTATCCTTAAATAGTGAGAAGTGCTTCATGATGATACAGAAAGGTGTAGTTCTTGTCCACTACATCTCCCGTAATGGAATTCAAGTAGATCCTACAAAATTGAGGTAATCACAAATATCCCCACACCTAAAAAGTAGAAGGATGTTAGGAGTTTCTTGGTCATGTAGGATATTATAGGAACTTCATCAAGGATTTCAGTAAGGTAGCAACACCATTGTATACTCTTCTCACTAAAGATGTTGAATTCCAGTGGACTAAAGCTTGTGACAAGGAATTTTCTGACTTAAAGGTAGCTTTGACTCATGCTCCTATACTCAAAGGGCATAATTGGGAACTTCCTTTCCACATCTATCTTGATGCATTAGATTATGCCATAGAGTAGTCTTAGGATAGAAAGAAGGACCTATTGAAAATTCTATTTACTTTGTCAACAAAAATTTACAAGGAGTTGAATTCAATTATACAGTGATAGAGAAAGAAATACCAGCAATAATCTATGCACTGAACAAATTCAGACCTTACATAATGGGTTACCAAATCTTTGTGCACACTGATCATGTAACCATTAGATATCTCATGAATAAACCTTTGATCATAGGTAGATTTGCAAGATGGTTATTGTTGATGCAAGAGTTTGATATAACCATTGTGGATAAACTAGGGAAGGCTAATGTTGTTCCATATTTCCTTTCAAGGATGACTACATCATAAGACAATCAACCCATATATGACCCTTTTCCTAGTGAGCATCTATTCTCCCTCAGTATACAAACACCTTGGTATGCTCACAAAGCCAATTATTTTGTCACAAGAAGAGTTCCTTCTCACTTCTTACCAAAAGAGAAAAGGGAACTCATTGAAAAATATTTTACATTCTCTTGGATTGCTAGTTGTTTCTTTTATACTAGACCGGACCATGTCATGAGGAGATGTGTGAGAGAATATGAGACATATGATATTTTGCATGCATGCCACAACGAACCATGTGAAGGACATTTTTCAGCCAAGAGGACAACAATGAATATTTTGAATATATGATATTACTAGCCAACACTCCACAAGGATGCAATAAGGTATACCAAAAATTTGATAGATGTCAAAGAATGGACTGACCAAACAAATCTGATGAGATGCCACTTTTCCCTCAGGTAGTAATCACTCGCTTTGACAAGTGGGGATTGGATTTTGTGGGACCCATTGACCCTCCATCAAATGGTAAGTCTTATATATTGATATGAATTGATTATGTGACAAAGTGGGTAGAAGTTAAGGCCATGAAGCATGCAAGAGATAACAAGGTATGTGCAGGATCATCATGAAAAAAATAGGCCCTTAAGTGGCAAAAAAATTTAGAAAAATTAGAGTTAGGCAGCTTGATGTAAAAATTTGAATAAGTTATCTATATTATATAAAATATATATAAGAATAGAATTTTTAGAAAATTGAATATAGTTTCTAAACTACCAGGTTTATTTTAAAAAAATAAAAATCTATTTAGTGAAAATTTTGAATTTCAATGCAGAGTACTTAAATTTCAAGAAAAAATAAGAAGTAGGTGTCTGTCTGACCACCCTAACCATAATAAAATGATAATATTATAAATTTTTAGATATAATTAGAGGATTCATGTCCTAATGTGATGCATATTTTTTTGTAATTTTTTTCCAAGTAAATAATTAATTTTTTTTTATTACAACTTTTTAAAAATATAAAAATTTGTATGTCGACCACCTTAACTTGGTCAAAACTTCATGAAATTCATTTTTTATAAAATTTTATAGTATGTGAAGCATAGAATGTGACACATGTTTTGGATTCAAAAATGTGATACCATTTGAAAGCTATAGATTTTTTCAATCAGCCTATCAATCAATACTTTAGTTATAATTCAAATACAAAATGAATTATAATTATGTATTAAATTCAAAGTAAAGCATAATTTATATTGGTGGAAAGCAGAGAATATCTTTAAAAAACCCTTTTCATTTCATCAATTTTTGGTAAAAATAAGTTTTTAGGCATATGCCCTACACATACCCATCATATCGTCACTTTTTGGCCCATAATGATCTTGCACATAGAACAAGGTTGCAAAATTTCTCTATGAGGAGATTTTCACAAGATATGGAGTTCCAAGAGAAATATTAACTAATTAGGGGTCTCAAATCACATCAACCCTCATTACAGCACTAGCTAATGAGTACAACATAAGGCATAGAAAGTCTACTCCTTATCACCCCTAGGTTAATGGCCAAGTTGAGGTGACCAATAGAGAAATTGAAGCTATTCTAACCAAAATGGTAGTTATTCATAGAAAGGATTGGGAAAAAAATTAAAAAAAGTTATTTGGGCATATAGGACAACCTAGAAAGAAAATATAGGCTTCACTCCATTTGAGTTATTGTATGGAAAGATAGCCATGATTCCTATTGAATTTGAATCTAAGACTCTTAGGATTGTAGTAGATTTGGGGATGGATATTTCTAAGCCATAAAGAGAAATAATCATGTAGATAAATGCTTTGGATGAGATAAGAAGAGTAGCCATGCATCATACAAAGGTAGTACAGAATCAAAGAATAAAGTGGCATGAAAAATTTATTAAGGACAAGAAATTACAACCAAGAGATCGGGCCCTGCTCTAACAATGCAAGAAAATTGCAGACAAGGTGGCTAGGACCATATGAAGTCACTGAGGTCTTTCCTAATGGAGCTGTTTAGCTTACTAACATTGACCTTGTCAGATTCAAGATTACTTGTCAATGGTCATCACCTTAGATTATATCACAAGATAGCTTCCAAAGAAGAGTTTGTGCAGTGATTCACCCAGTAATCAGCAACCAAACTTCCTGCAGTGGAAGGAAGTGGACGTAGTTTCCCTCCTTTTGGCTAATTAAGGTACATAATTGTCATAATAAAGACTTCCACTCTTGTGGAAGTACATTTATTCACCCATCCACCCATCCATCCATCCATTTCCACTTTTCTCTCTTTCATCACTTCAATCCACCTTATTTTCATTAATTGCTCAATTTATTCTCTAAAAGGTGAACGTGGTACTTTCTCCATGATCTTTGCAAAAAAATATCCACATTCAGGTATGTGTGCATTAATTGCTATCTTTTAATCATCTTTTAAGTGCATTTATTTAATCATTGTATGTTAGTATAGACATTCACATAACATGTCATTATTCCCTATCAAATCACCACTCCCATCTTGCATGTGTGGACACATGTCCAAATTTAGGTTGGGGGAATGAAAAAGATGTGAATACATTGCCTATGTGTCAATTCACACTAGGATGCATAAAAAAATTTAAAAAGAACAGATTTGAAATTCGAGTGAGAGGGCAATTCACATGTGTGAAGTGACACTAATTTCAGCCACCATTTCTTCCTATCATAATTCTCCTTTATCACTCCTTTTTCTTGTCATTATTGACCTTGTCATAATACTGAATTTTAGGAAAAAGGGTAAAACAAAAGAAAGGGAAAATTAAGTCAATATTGGCACTAGAAATTTAACAATTATTAGAAGAAGGTGTTTGGCTCTCATACATGAATTATAGGAAGGAAATTTTGTAGAGTGATAGTTGATTGCAAACAATGGGAGGAGGGATAATTTGAAATGAGCCCTCGGTTCATGATGTTTTATTGTAGAATGCATAATGTGGCCAAATTTAGAAAATATGGATGGTTAGATTACTTCTTCAAGCTAGATAGCTTTGATGAAAGAATTGTTCTAGAATTTTCCCATACATTTTCTAAAGGAAAAGCCACAATAAAAGGTTTGGAGGTTGTGGTAACCGAGGAAAGAATTGTAGAGGTTATAGGGTTACCTGTTGATGGTGAACATTACCCTACCTCCAGAGACACCAGGTCAGCTAAGGCTCAGTTTACAATACATGGTGACCCTCCCATCAGCATGGATAAATAAGGTGTAAAAAGAACCTCTCTACCCAAACCATGGAAGTAGGAAATCGTATACATTATAAGGTATCTCATTTGTAAAGGTCATTTTTTGAACCTACATTTAATACATTTCAAACTCATGAGTCACATGAGGAATGGGAGGAGGATGAATGTACCTAACATACTAGACAATATTCTCTCAATCATGGAAGTCGAGACCCAAAATGGTGGGGACAATTTTGTCTCCCACCATTGTCTAATTAAATTGGTAGTTGAGAAGTCTCTGCATGATGATCCTATAATGACCTAGGAATAATTTATAAATGTTGATCAAATTAGACTTGAGCACTTGCAACCTAGGGTTTTACCTCAACCTCATAGATCTAGCAGGAGATTGAGCATGACTGAAGCCACTCTTGGTGCTTCAACCTCTAGCATAGGCCCTAGTGTAAACCCTCCTATAGTAGAAGAAACCATAGAAATTAGTTCTTTTGGAACATAGCACTCAGAAAAAGAAAGCTCCTCCTCAAATTTTGATGACAACGTCTCGCTTGGAACCTTGATGAAAACTAGGGTATAGAAGAGAGAAGTAGAAATTAGAAAAGAAAAGACCAAAAGGTAGCTGACATTAAGAAAGGTTCCAATTTCTAAGAAGAGGAAGGCTGACATTGTTCATCCTACAACCAAAGAAAAATGTGAGAGCCCTCCTAAGAAATTAAGACTAGCTAGGCCAACAATTGGTATGCCTCCACTAGAAAGCCCTAAGCTTGGTGAGACATCACATGAGGACCCTAAAGCTCTAATGGGACAAGAGAATGTCAAAGAAGGCATATTTTGGAGAGCTACAAATATAACACTGGTTGATCTTGCTAATATTATAGAAGAGTTTGAGGAAAATCAGGATTTCTTGTAGCGTGAGAAAAAATTTCTATAGCAAGAAGTCCCATACCAATAAACAGAACTAGAGCAGAAGTTCCTACAACCACAACATGAACAAGAACAAGAGCCATTGTAGCAAGAAGTGGGAGAAGAAACAATACCCCTATAGCTAGAAACAATTGGACATCCTAGGTCCATGCATATGGTACTATATGAGGAGAAACCGTTCACAAAAATACTAGTAGGAATTCATAATCCTCCTAATTTTATAGTACATATGACAATTTTGAATTTATGGAAAGAAACACAAATGAGGGAGGAAGAATGGAAAAAGGAAAAACAAAGCTTGAAGAAGGAAATTCAAAAGAGATGAGGAAATTGAAGAAAATAATGAGGAAATTTCCACCTTGAAGAAGAGGGTGGATGATAGGGTAACCTTGGTACCATAGATTTTGGAATGTAGGACCCCTCCAAGGGTCTATGCTCTACACCTGAAAGAGAAATATCTCTCTTTTAAGCTATCAAGGATTTTCTTAGTTTTGAATCCTTCTATTGACACCCTTGTTGAATTTTTCAATGCATACCAGATTGCCTTTGCTAAAATGAAGAATTCACTATGTGAGTTTTATTTGCATAATTATGTTGTAACTAAAGACCATGATTACAATCCATTTTTGTATGTTGGAGACGTCCAATTAAGGGCATTTATGTCTTGGGTACAAAATGAGATTAGTTGGGGACAACAACATGGGTCTTATAAGCAATTGGAGTCTAACATCCCTCTACCCATTAGGACTGAATTGAGCAACCCAAGGGATATTTACAGAGAATGGATCAGAATGCTTCTTAGACCTAGTTATGGCAATTGGATTATGCCTTGGATTGAGGAAGTTTATAGTGAGTATGAGGTAAGACAACAACAAATGAGGAAACTATGAGAAGATGACTATCACAAAGATGGAATAGCCTAACTAATGAGCTGAAATAGGTTGAACCTCATTCCATCCACAATTATGTTGTAGCACTAAAAAGGATTGATAGGTATATTCATATTGGGAGAATGAAGGGGTAATTTTTGCTTCCCCTAACTTTCCAACCACCCATTCTCATGTGGCCCATGCCAAACTTCAGGTTCTACAAGTATGGAATTGCTATAGAAAAATAAAGATGGAGTAGATTTGATAGATTAGGAGGATTCTATTGGGTTCCTAATTCATGCTCACTAGCCACTTATGATGGACAACTATCAGTTGCAAATTTTAGAGCTTTGACCAAGAAAAAGAACAACCCTTCCCCTACTGGACAACCAACAAAACGTTAGGTTGGGAGGTGTGATGATCCTAGTTCTTGTTCCAGTTTTTTGTAGAATCTATAGTTTATTTGCTAGCAGTTGTCATGAACTTTGGTGCTAAATGTTGATATTTTCATAATGTTTCCCTCAAACCATAGACATTGTGCTTAATCCTATTTTTGTGAGTTTTAATGACATTGGAATATTATGTGGATTATCTATATTGATTTTGTATGTGGTTAATGAATCTTTTTTAAGGTGGTTATATATGTCCAATTATTGTGCTCACTGACATTGCCATGCAGATTCAATTTGTGGATTACTAAGTTAATGAAGACACCATCAGTTGGGCATGCACTGTAATGGCTAGCAAATGAATCACTCAAAGGTTAAAGGAGGTTGATGGCATAATATTCTTCATGCAACCAAATGTAACCACCTTGTAGTGGACTTTAATGATTGAGTAGATGTGAGTGTTACTGCTATGCTAAATCTACATTTGGACCTACATGTCTGACTAGATTCCATGCATGCGTAATCGCTACCACTCCACTGTCTCTATTTTTCTAAATGGTGTCCTCCTAGTCTAGTTAATAGTATAAATAATGATTTGATTCTCCTTTAGAGGTTGCATGATTTGTTATTATACTTGCACTCACAATTTTTTAGTAATATAGATACATTACTCTTTTGTACTCATGATTTATAGTGAATAAAATAAAGTCTCGAGTTCAAGCATCTGAGTTATCATTAGTTTTAGAGGATACTTATCCAAGGGGGGCCACTTGGTGAGTAATCTATCCTCTTAGTTTAGTATTACTTTAGTATTACTTGTTGTTTAGTAATTAGTTGGAAATCTAGCACCAACTATTCCTACAGCCACTAGAATTCTATTTTGTGACTATTCCTATAGCTAAAGCAGATAGAGTAGTTCCCTTTTTTTTGCTCATATTTTCATTTTTTTTATGCATTTTAGTTTTTTGTAGTTGTTGATTTATGATTGGAATTTATGTTCCCTTCTATGCAATTTACTTTCAGTATTGTGAGTTCCTTCCTTGTAAAATGAAAAATGGCTACTTCAGGTTCCTAGTGCACATGATGTGCTAAACCATTTCAAGTTCATGTCCTTGGGTTTACAAGTTAAATGTGCTTTCATGAGGATTGAAATGGTTATTCGGGTTATATGTCCAATCTCAGAATCATGGCTATAAGGGTTTAATTATTAGATCATTATAGGAGGCCAACACCAGAGATAAGTATTTTTGCAACTTTGCTTAGATGAAAATAATTATAAAACCCTAAGAAAACTAAAGAAACTTTTTATTTTTAACAAAAGAAACTACAACTTGGAATCCAACCCCTCACTATGTCTTCATCTTCCTTTTATAGCTGCTAAAATAAAAAAACACCACCTCAGCACAAAAGCAATTGCTTCCAAATGTTGACCCTTGATAGGTCACAATCTGGTGATATATCCTTGGTTAGGTCACAACAATATTTTCTCATTAATTGTCAACTACTGCATTAATTTTGTCTAGATATTTAACAAAGATAGAGGCCCATAAATGATCAAATATTCAAAACAATCTAGAAAAAGGGGCCCATTGACCAATCCTATCATCAAAAGTACCGACTCAAATTTTCCATCCTGAGAACCAAGAAAAAGAAAAGGCTAGCAAGCTCCAATAGACTCACAAAAGATATTGTCTCATAAGAGGTGCAATCCTCCTATGATGAAGAGATGACATGTCACATAGGCAAGGATTTTATGTTTTTTTTTAAAAATTTGGTGAAAACTTTTTCCAAGTTGACACATGTCTTAGGCCCTCTTCTGAAAGGATAATGATTAAATAAAGTTGTGCAGCTACCATGTGGCACACTACCCATCTTTTGGACCAGTCTTGCATAAACGCAGACATCTTCAAAGCTAAAAACAAAAAGAAATACATATATCAAAATACTAAGGCAAAGAAAAGTGTTTCACAATTCTAGGGACTCACAAGGGCCTTTTCTTGTGGAGGTATGAACCCAACTCTCTAGAAATTCTTGGATTTTAAGGAAAGAGGAGTGTTGCACCTACCATTATGCTTCAGTTGGTAAGGGTATATTGTGGATGAGCCTAAATGCTTGGTCAAGCTGGAAGACTTCCCTGAAAGAAATGACTCCCTAGCTTGCAATAAACACTCCAAGGTAATGATAAAGATGAGAAAGGAAAAAAAATATCACAATGAATCTCATTGGTTGTGTGTGTTGTACTTGAACTCGAGAGTTTTGTAGAAGTTTGATCCTTTTGTTTGATAGCTTTTGTAATATGTTCTACTGTTTGCACATCTTCATCTAGGGAGAAAAGAGGAGGTAGCTTGTAATTGACCAAGACATTGAAATCCTATTTTACCTCTTCAACTCTCCTTTCCAACACCATCTGGTAATCTTTGTACTTTTTGGTGACCTTGTGGGAGTTGAAAATCTCACTTACTTTGATGGAAGTGTTTCTTCGATTAAGAACTCTGACATCTTTTAGGATTTTATCAGAAGCCACACAAAGCTTAGAAATGAAACTTTTTGATTCTGCTACCCAAGAGTCACATGTCTATAGAATGTGATTGACCATCAAGCCAATCTTCCCATTTATTTCTCTAACATCCCTCAAGAATTGTAATATGGGCCTAAGAATAGCAACTACAATTGTAATCCGCTCCTAGTGTGAAGATATAAATATTTTTAGTAGTAGGAGGGACCCAACCATCTAAGTAATAGCCAACTCTTGACTGAGATGAATATATTTGGATCTTACATTCTCCTCTACTCAATCTCTCTCCTTGAGAGCGTTCACTAGTTCATAGCTTATTCTTCTAATCTCTTGGTCATGGGTCTATAAACTAGATACAATCTCTTGTTTCTCCAGCTTCAATCTTTCTACCTCTGCCTATGCCTTCCCCACACTATTGGAAGCTTGATATTGGACATTGTCCAACTCTTTCTATAGGTTTCCATGAGTACTTTTGTACTCCATGTTGGTATGATGCTAGGTGACAAGGTCAGCTTTTAATTTCTCAATTTTGGCATGTAACTGAACTTCTTTGCTCTATGCTTCTTCAAACAACCTTGAGGTTTCTTGTTTCTTGCCTTGAATCTACATTATGCAAGCCATCTCAACATTATTGGCCTTGATTTCAATCTACAATCAACTCACTATTTCCCTTACATTAACAAACTTTGTCTCATGCTTCCTCAACTTCCATCCAACCTTTCATAATCTGCATATACTACCTATTGGGTGGTCTTAGCTAAAACCATTTTGTGGCATGGATGAGCTTCACTTAGATCTAGGCCCATCATATAGATTTCATAATCCTCCATCTCCATCTACCCCTTGAGCTTAGCCATGAGTGACATCATGGTGCTAATCAGGAGAGAATTTTTCTCTTCATTAAAACAAGCCTCAATCTTCTTAGTAGCCGATAGCTTAGTGTTTTTCAATAGTTGTCTTTGTTTAGCATTTCATTAGGCTAGATTTATTGCATTGAAATGATCCTAGTGGGTTTGAGGGACATCAAAATTCTACACTACAATAGGGGCACCAAGAGGGAAACCAAAAAGGGTAATAAAAGGAGATACCTTGGATGTATGGGCATGCAGTGAAGTGAAAGGGAGTGTTATCATGGAAAAGGGTGGAGCGCCAAGCTGAGACTGAATAGGGGATTTTTTAGTAGGGGTGAAGAGAGATACGATCAAGAAAAAAGGTGTTTTCTTAGAAGTTGATGGTCTGGGAGTGGCAGTTAGCACAAATGTCTTAGGTCTTTCTATAGGGGCCCTTGACAAGGTGATCAAAGAGTCAACAACGGCTGAAGTGAATGCTACTTGCTCAACATGTAGGGTAATTTTAGGGGGTGTATTTAGGATTATCAACTCAAGTCCCAAGGATAGAGATTTCCTTTCCATGGGAGGAAGAAATGGGGCAACCAAAGATGTAGAAATAGGAAGAAGAGAGGGAGTGAAACTTACCTAAGCTGCAGTAGTCGAGACATCTTGTAGGGTGGACTCCACTTCTTCTTCTCCTTGGCCTGACATGCCAGATATGCCTAGATCTTAGACTCACCTTCTCTTTTCATGACTAGAACTAACATGTTCTGATCTCTTGGCCACCGACCCTTCCAAAACTTGGCCCTCAATGACCACAACAGATGACACTCTTGGAGACCGTTGGGATCTCTTTCCTTTACTTTGAGTACTAGAGGAGGATGGAGCTCATGAGTCCCTCTGACTGTCAGATTCTTGAGGTTAGGAAGCCTGATGCAGAGCTTATTCCTTATCAATTTCATGGCTAGGTATGTGCAAGATCATGATGGGCCAAAAAGTGGTTAATATGATGCGTATGTGGCTGACAACTTATTTTTTACCCAAAATTGATGAAACAAAAAGGGTTTTTAAAGGAGATTTTCAAATTTGCACTAATATAAATTATGTTTTACTTTGAATTTAATAAGTAATTATTATTCATTTTCTATTCAAATTAAGGCTAAAGTCCTGATTGATAGGTTGATTGAAAAAAATCTATAGCTTTCAAATGATATCACATTTTTTGAATCCAAAAGATGCATCACATTCTATGCTTTGCATACTATAGTATTAGAAAAAGAAAAAATGAATTTCATGAAGTTTTGACCAAGCTAAGGTGGTCAAACATACGAGTTTTTATATTTTTTAAAAATTTCTAATAACAAATTCATAATTAATTATTTATTTGGAAAAAAATTACAAAAAAATATGCATCACATTGGGGCATGAGTCCTCTACTTATATCTAAAATCTTATAAAAAATTATTATCATTTTATTGTGGTTAGGGTGGTTAGACAAACATCTACTTCTTATTTTTTCCCTCAAATTTAAGTACCATTGCATTGAAATTTCAAATTTTCACCAAATAATTTTATGTTTTAAAAAAAAATCTAGTAGTTTAAAAACTACATCCAATTTGCTATAGATTTTATTCTTACATATTTTTGAAATAATATAGATAACTTATTCAAATTCTTATGTCAAGTTGCCTAACTATGATTTTTACGAATTTTTTTCCACTTAAGGGCCTATTTTTTTCTTGATGATCCTACACATACTCGGTTGGTCTTTGGATTGTTATTATTAGTCTCAACCTCCTTATCAAAAATCATTTTGAACTCCTTATCTTTTGGGAATTGTCCAGCAAGGAGGGTAAGGCACCACAACTCTTGTTGGAACCTCAAAAAGTCTTCCTTCTTTCTTTTTGACCAACCTCTTTTCTTTAGTTGCATATTAATAGATTTTCTTAGTAGAAGGTTCCTATCACAATGTACCTTTGGTGTGTAAAAACTCAACCATTTTGGTCATTTTAAAGGAATGTGTTTCAAATCAATGTACACCTTTGTGCTTTCTTGAGTCAGATTATTCCTCCTCTTGGAGTATTCCTGCTTAACATGTCTCACACTATAAACCCCCCATGGGTTATATTCTTTCTTATAGTAGATGAGAATAGGACTAAGGATGCCAATAGATCCTTGAGCTCATCCTAAAAGAATTTCTTCATCAACGATACTCAACTGTTAGCAATATTGAGGGGGAGTGGATATAATTTCATCTTGTTTCTTTTGGTACCATAGATCTTGTCAACAATAGTCACCTGGTAGCATGAAACTAATGTGAAGACTCTGTCTGTCTAGGGAGTTAGAAAGACTCATTGGGAAAGCTATGGAATTTGATAAAAGTGAAGTTTGTACCCATGAAGTAATCCATTCGGGTTGGAGAGATTCTCATCCATTGTAGGACATCAAGAGAGAAGCAACCAATAGGGTGAGGCAATAATTCTTGAAGCATTGGCATCAAAAAGTGATCTACAAAATAATAATATCCCCCTATTCTAGAAAGTACATGGGTCCACACAAAAACTATCTAGAGATAGCCCCTTTCATCTAGCCTAGAAATTGGTATATTTCTCCCTAGCCATTCATAGTTCTAATATCAAAAAAAATGAGTAAAGAAAGAAGAATAATTGAATTTGGAATCAATTCTATAATTCTTCAACTGGTTCAACATGTTTCCACCACTCACCTTGGAAAAATAATAGTGCCTTTGGTTCTTCTCTCTTTTCAATGCAAAAGCCAAGCTAAACTAAAAAAGAAGAACCTCAACATCATTGTCAAGACTAAAAACCTAGACCAACATAAGAAGACTGACTACGTGTCCCTCTTGAATTTATCATATGAAAGAAGAAAGGGAAGATGACCTCTATTTAGCCATTCCTTTGCTTCATCTTCATAATATTTTTTCTTTTGGCCATCTCTTCCCTGAAGAGATCCATCTTTTCTTCATCAAAAATTTGTGTCCTAGGCCATAGGGATGCATAAAATGTCCCATATGGCTTCAATAGAAAAGATAACCCTAATCATGCCATTCTGAATGACCCCTATTACCTCATAGAATCTCTTGGCATATGCATCAACTAAATTTGGGCATGGATGTACAATGGGTAACATGAAATGTGGTAGAACACAAGTCTAGAGCTAAAGTGCAAAACCCTCGACTGACTCATGCCTTTCCTTTTTCTTAAACACACCTTCTTTGAGACTTTTAGGGTTAGTCAACAACTTGGGGTTGAAAACATTGTCAGCAATGTATTGCACTACCTCTCTTTCTTTGAGCTTATCAACTAACACCTTCATGCAGAATTTGAAAGGTCGCTCCTCCACTGTCGAGGCATTGGAAAATGAATTATGCCCAAAAATATTGGCATAGCTAGGTCATTGGCTTGAGGTTGTAGCTTATATTCTAGTGGTTGAGGGTTCCACCATGGATATATAAGGAAGTTGCAAATGATTTCCTTAGCAAAAATAGTCACTTTCCCTTTTCCTTGAAGAGGAAAACCTACTTTTGAATGCAATTAATTCTCTTGCTTGTACATGTAGTTAAGACTGTGCTATTATTGCTAATCCATTAAATGCTTCCACTGAGGAAATATGTGTGAACATGAGATCTGTATCTGTCAAAAATGCTAGGAATGATGTGAGAATGGATTTAGTACATTCTCCCTACCACCTTTTTTACAAATAAATTTGTTGCATTGTAGCATATGCTTTTTTCTATGTGTAACATGTTGAAGTGATGTAAGGTGCCCTTTGAAAAGAGGTGACCATTAATTTTCCAAAGCTTAGTGTGTTAATCCATGTCTTTTTTCTTTAACAAGTTGGTTGGCACTAACGATGGAAAGGGATACATGTCAACAATCATCATATGAGAGCATTTACTCCCAATGCCTAAATTTATTTCTCAAGGCATTTTGTGAGATTCTCTGTATGATTTATCTACCTTATTTTGTTCTGCCTTAAAAATTTCCATTGCCATTTGGCCAAAAATGGGCATTTTTTTGGTTTAGTTTTCTAGCTCACCTTTTCTATATATATCTATGCCACCTTTTGCAACATTCATTCAAAAATATACTCTATGAAATTAGCTAGTCTTCTACTTATTCCCATTCTGCTATAATTCACTACTTATGAGAATGTCTACTAGCCTAGGCACTCCTATTTAAATCCTTCCTAGGAGACCAAAATACTGCATCATGGGAGAGGTCACTAGTGACCGAATCAAGCATCTAGTGAATAAATGTGACAACCTCATCATGACTACATTCAGATGGGTGGTCGATGCAAACTTCATTACCAACAAAAACCAGCTCCAGAGAAATTGAAATGTTCGTTCTCACTTTGTGGCCTCATGTTGCACCTGAATGTGTCCAAACCCATGATAACTAAACTATACCGCTAGATTTTTGACACCTAACTGATGGAAGGGATTGGTTAGATAGTGCAAGTGGCTATCCCCAATGTTCGTATCCTGAGTGCTATGGACCTCCGTAGGCACATGGACTTCGGCATAGATGTACCCTGGTTGCCCTTCCTCTCTAATTTTTGCACATGGATGTTGAGATGCAAAGTTAGCAGACACTTTTTTGCAATGGGAGTACGACATGGAGTGGGTTTCAAAACTAACCTAGAGGAAGCACTTTGACTTCCTGGTGTAGAATTGTAATGAGTAGGCCTTGAGTCTGTGTTGTGGAGTTCATGCCCATTGTGTGTTTATCCCATTGTACACCCTAACAAACAAGGTGAAGAAGATGAAGAAAATAAAGAAGAAGGAGCTGATAATGAGCCTTTATGACTTCTTGGGCAATGACTAGAGGCCTTTTTCTAACTATTTTTGCATGTTACCTCCCTTTTGGATCTTTTGGCTCCATAACTCTTTTTGGGTTTTCTTGAGAGAGCTTTATGTTTCAAATTGATTCTTGAGCTTGCATTATATGTAAATTTTTTGATAAATATAATATAAAACATGTTTTTACCTCCTCTTTGTTATTTTTCAGGTGTTTTATTCTCAAAATTTCAAAATATTTAAATTTTTTTACATATGCTATATAATTGTTAATTTTTTTTAAAGAACTGTGCATTTTAATGGAAAATATTCAAATAAATACCATTCATAGGTATATATAAAGTGTTTCCTTCCATATCTTCAAGCTCATACACATTCTTTTCTTTGTATGCATTGATTCAGAAAGGTCCTTTCCACGGTGCTTCAAATTTCATGTGTTTCCCTAGTTTGTAGTACGCTCATCGTACTTTAGCGCTAAGCTCCATTCTTTGAATTTTGGGTTAGAATTCTTTTTTTCAAACCATCGCTTGACTATCTGGTGGTGATTGATCATGGCTCTATGAGCCTTTTCTTTTTCTTCCCCTAGTTTGAGGAGTTCTACCAACTATACTTCCATTATGCCATTTTCTTCAATTTCTAGGGCTTTCAAGAGTTGTAAATCAAGAATTTCTATGGAAATGGGTATCACTACCACTTTTCCATACACTAGTTTGTAAGGGTAGGTCTTCAAAATTTTCTTGGGAGTAATTCAGTCTACCCACAAAGTAGCTCATAAATGCTTGTGCCAATCCCTTTTTCGTTCTAACCTAATTCACTTGATTAACTTAATTAGATTTTTGTTGGTGGACTCTGCTAACCCTTTCCCTTGTGGGTAGTAATTTGATGAATTTTTAAGGAAAATATCATGTTTGATAGTAAAATCTAACATTCCTAGCCCAAAAAAACTTTGGGCATTTTCATTTATGATGGTCTTGGGCAGACCAAATTTGGCCACTATCTCTTCAAGAAAATTAACAATTTCCTCCTCTATTGCATTCCTTAGGGCTACAACCTCCATCCAACTTATAAAGGAATCAGTTGCTGTGAGGATCCACTTGTGTTTAACATTGAAAATAGTATTTATCATTTTGATAAAATCCAAACTGCATTGGGCAAAGGGTTCTTTAGTTTCAATCGGGCTTAGAGGTAAAGTGGAATTTTTTCTCTTGCCAACAAAATATTGGCACTATGTACACTTTTGCACTAGATGACGTGCTTCAGCAAACATGGAGATCCAATAATATCCTACATGCATTATCTTTAAATAAATAATCTTTTCAGAGAAATGTCCACCATCAGTACTATGATGGAATTTTTTGAGAACTCTTTCCACCTATAGCTTCTTGAGACATCAGTGCAACACACCATCATAATCTCTTTTAAATAGTAAACTCTCAATTAATACATACCTTCTACCTTGCAATCAGTAGTATCTTATTTTGTGAAGAGGAAGGCTAGTCAGATAGTACCCCTTTTGCATATACTATGTCCAATCAACCACCCAAGACTCTTCGGACTTGAATTGGTTCAAGTAGACTTGATGGACCTTCTCCTTTTTAGCTACAAGACTCATTTCTAGTGCGATGTATTCACATAAACCTCTTCCTTGAACTAGCTTGGTTGGTTTAATGTCCACATCATATTCTAGGATTTTAGTGATCTAATTTTCTCCTTTTTTAGTGCTCTCACTTTTTTGTGATATATTCCCACACATTGGGATGTGCAACAAGGATACTGATCTTGTTGGTTGACACCAAGTGCCATAATTTTTTTAAACTTTTAACAATGGAAAAAGCTTGATTTTCTAAAAATTTATACCCAACTTCATAACCATTCAAGGTTCTTGAATGGAATGCAACAAGATGTTCTCCATCATTTTGATCACCTTTTTGGGTATGCACTGAAGCTATACTATCTTGACCACTGTATACATAAAGCAGGAAATTTTTGGGAAAAACCAGAGCTATGGAAATCACTGTCTTTATTTTCTCAAAAGCTTCCTTTCCTTTTGGGGTCCACTTGAACAATTTTTTTTTTAAGCATTAGTGTGATAGGCCTCACAATACCAGCAAAGTCCAAAATGAACCTATTGATGAAATACTTGATTTTTCCTAAAAATGATTGGTGTCATTTCTGGTTTACTAGAAGGGGTAATTTGATTATGGATCTAACCCTTCCAGGATTTATTGCTATTCCCTCTTTAGACACTACAAATCCAAAAAGCTTACCTTGAGGCACTCTAAAGACACACTTTTTGGGATTTAAAGAAATACCAAACTATTGGCATTTCTGGAAAACCTTTTCTAGATGATTGAAGTAATCATCCTTTTATTTTGAAAAGATCTATAGGTTGTCCAGATATATCAAAATAATTAGGTTGATTAAACCTTTGAAAGAAATATCCATTGCTAATTGAAAATTTGGACCAAAATTTGATAGTCCAAATGACATCTTGGCATATGTGAATGTTCCTCACTTAGTGGTAAACATCATCTTGTGTTGGTCACTCTCCTTTACATATACCTTGTTATATCCTAAAAATCCATCAAGAAATGAGAACATTTCGAATTTGACCACCATTTGTAGAATTTTCTCCATCGAGGAGAAGGGGTAATGGTCCTTTAGTGAGGCCTTGTTTAAGTCTTGAAAATTGACACAAAGTATGATGTTATGATTCTTCTTCAGATGGATACTAGATTTGACACCCAAGTGGAATTTTTGATCATATATATGATTCTTGACTCGACCAACTTGGTGAGCTCCTGTGCCATCAAGGCTTCAACCTTTGGGTTGACTAGCCTTTATTTTTTCCAGATGGACCTCAGTCATAACCTTTAAGATCATCATAGTTCTAGACCATAGCTTCATTGTACACATAACACAAATCCCTTAATCTTTCTTTATCATTATGCCGAACCTCCTTTCCGACTTTACACTTTCCACCACTTCAAAAATCAAGCTCTTTGTAATATCTTTCATCTGCAGTGAACCTTTACTTGCCATTCCTCACATCTTCATAGTCAAAGAGGTTCTCAAGGGAAATTAATCCTCTGGTAAGCTTGTTCCCTTTTAGTTGCATGACCGGCCCTTTAAGAAATTCTAAGGCTGAGGGCGAACAATTGAAAGTCATTCCTCCTTTTTTTATGAAGGTAGCAATCTAAGTGTTATCATCAAAAACTTTCCAATTTTCATCATTGTGAGGAATCAAGGGCCAAACAATAACTTGCACTACATTTTCCCTAGTTGAGTTAGAAACTAGTTCAAATTGTGACCCAATCGATGCATCCGATTAGAAAAATTGTTTTGAGATCGAAGAATAAATTGTATGTTAAAGGCTTTGTAACTCTCAATGAGGTCCCAAATTTGATGTCTATATGACTTCATTCAGGTGTTCTTTGTAGTTACTTGACCATGGACTAGGGCTCACCACTAGTTCTAAATCGCTAAAGGCTTGTACTTGCTTTATACCCATTCTTTCTAAAAGGATTTGAACATGGACCAAGGTATCATATTTAGCGTCATTATTCTAGCATGAGAATAAAAACTGGTAAGCTTAGAGAGTTTCTGATACCATTGGAGATAGTAATCAAACACCCACTCTAGAGCCAACTTTACACTTGGCACCATCAAAATATAGGGCCCATAGAAGATTATCAGACAGGTCATGAAATCTCTCCTCGTCCTTCATTAGTTTTAAAAATACTTGATCACCATCAAAAATCACATAGGTGACTATCCTTATCACATGGAAGTTTGTGAATGGATTGGAATCAATGAAATGGTTTAGAAATATATCTTCCTCAGGAGTCCAATCACTTGTATCCTCTTTATCTTTTAGCATTTATACATAATATTTCTCTTCTTGAGAGATGGAAGTATGTGCAACTTCAAAGCATAGAACTACATTGTCTGTAATGTGTTCGACATGTAAGTATCTAGGAAGAATCTTCATATTTTCCCCATGCTTGGTTCTCAATATCAAGCAGGATTAGTTAAGTGCTAAATATATGCCAAGCTTGGCAGTGAAATCTCTTGATAGACACATTTTGAAGACTGGTGGAATGTCTATTACTACTACTTCTTGCATGACTATTTTACTTGGGAATGAGAAGAGGGTCAGAGACAAGTCCTTTATCTAACCAATAGTTGGGACCTTCTTCCCATCTAGTTGCATGATTTTTCTCTTGAGGGGCTTATACCTAATCTTCAAAGCATTGACCATTTTTTTTGGCATGACAATTGTACTGGCTCATGAATTGATCATATTATTATGCAAAAGCTTATCTCCCACAATGAGTGTTAAAAAGAAAGGTGCGGGCCTCAGTTTTCTTACCTCTTTCTCTTTTGCATTTTCCATGTCATTTGCATATGGTATGACTTTTGGTGCTTGAGGTCTTGACACTAGTACTTTTTTTGTTCCTTGATCACATATTGGAGCTACTTCCATCTGAGGCATTTTCTCTTCTTTCTCTAATGCTTCTTGAAGTAGAGTCATTTTTTTGGGAATAGATATGATGTCTCACAATGATACATTGGTAGGAACCTTCTTCAATTGCTCTGCCACATTAAGTGTCCTGATTTATTGGGACTTGGGATTAAACACTAGTATTTCTCTTATTTTTGGAAGAAAATGTTCCAAAGTGACTGGGCTTGGTGTTTTTCATGTCTCTTTCTTAGGAAATGGTAGATAATGTGGTTATGGAATGGGCCAGAAAATAGGTGGTGGAAACTACTTCTCTTGCTATTATGGTTGACACAACTAAGGTAGTGGTAGAGGTTGTTTCACATATTCCCTAGTGATCCTTCTTTTAGACC